>OX439442.1:12609715-13240786 GCA_949320045.1 Scotopteryx bipunctaria | reverse complement strand
TCTATTAAAAAATGGTCTCAGAACTAGAAATAAAAATTAAAAATGTAAAAAAAAATTAGAAATCCAAGTTGGTAATAAATTGCAACTTCACGTGTTAGGATGACTTAGCATGAGCAGAGCACTCGCTAAGTTATATGGACAAGACACCTAGCTCATGATTACACATACATAAGTTATGATTATGTAATTAGAAGAATGTGCGCGATAGCACACAATGGTACCTACTTATTAGCTGCTATTAGATGATTATAGACCATCGGGAGCTTCTTAATTAAATTCTGCAGTTTTTATTTCACTTGCAATTTGATGTACGTAGCCGTATTATATTGGAAATCAAAGGCCTTAGCCAATTCGTTTTACGTCTAACGAAGCCGATATTATGCTACTGCAAAAATGTATGGGATTACTATCAAGTGGTGAGCTTACGATCGCTTATGTCAATCCCATGCAGTGGTATTTAGCGATTTAGTTAGACGCTAAACTGACCTGTCTACTGGCTCATTTAATAACCGCTTTTTTCTGACTTAAAAATCTATTGAATCCAGATTCGAACCCAGGATAGCCTATCGTTCGATCCATAGGAAACGCAATTACAAAATATGCGGTATTTATTACAAGATCATAAAGTCAAAACACGATTGAGTAAAAGCTGATAACTTGTGTTTTCAGAAAGGACTTTTTAAGCCCTTTCATTTGATATCAATCATGATATTATTAGTACTTAATTTATATTTTTTTATGATCATAAGACCAGTAGTATGGAGTGTTGGACAACCAAAAGGAAGGACGAAAAAAGAATACATACACGATAAGATACGAAAGAGCATATCAGGGGAAGTTTGAAAGTAGCTCCAGTGACTAAACGATTGAGGAGTAATAGGCTAGCGTGGGCAAGTTATGAGGAGGGATGAAAGTTATGTTGCGAAGAGACGGAATTAGAGGTAGAAGTAGGCAAAGAAAAGGTGGATGGACTGTGTAAAAGACGACATGGTTAAGAAAGAGAGTGAATGAAGAGAGAGAAGTGCAGAGATGACGGCTGACAGAAGGGAGTGGAAGAAGAGAACATGCTGTGCCGACTCCACATAGAAGAGAATAAGGGAAGGAGGATGATGGTATAATGTTTGGGTTGGTTACACAGCCTATTTTACTTTTACCGTTAAGACGCATCATTTGACACATCATTTATCAAAACCTGTTCAGCACTGGTAGCTGCGAGGGAACAGATGAACATAATTACATACATGGACTGTTAAACTCATAACCCTCCTTTGGCTCAGTGTGGTCGGGTAAGAATGATAACTAGCTACTGGTAATGACCTTAAATTGCTGGTAAATATGGTAATGGGTGTTATTAGTTATTACACGATGTTGGGGTCAGCGACTGATTTAATCCTATTGCACTGGCTGTTTACAATTTCACTTTCGTATCGACGGAGTGGCGTTAGGGTTGTCAAATATACATGGCTTTTTGGCTCTTCTTCTTTGTTTCTTAGTGGCCAAAGAATTTGGCCACGTCAAATCTGTTTTCTATAGCTAGTAACAGGCCCGGCAAGTGCATCATGGGCAGCACAATAAAGCTTTGTTTGCTATTTTTTCTTTCCAAAAGCTTGTACACTTTTATATCTAACGATTGTTATTCGATATTTAATGATTCTTTCGCTGATGTGAGAATGGTTTTTGTTTTAATTTATTAATATTTGTCTCGTAAATTGAAATCACGAGCGGACATTTCTTAAAGACGATTTTACTTTTGTTTTTTATAACACAGACAGAATACATAATCAAAACAATACGAGATCTGAACACCTTTCTAATTCCATGAAAGTGTGAACTTGACCAAGCCCATGGCTCACATTAACTTACTATGTTGTATTTTAATTTTATTTACATAAATAAAAGTGACTAGTAAAGCGCCCCGTGACTTTGTTCTTATTTGGCTCAACCCATTCAGCGTGGCAATGCGGCCAGCGTCTTGGGCACGCTTCCGCCGCCTGATGAGCTGGATCAGGTGAGCTATCTATAGACCGTTTGCAACGGCTTTTAGATAGCCCGACTGTTTCTTTTGTATTTTGTAAATTATACTTGTAATAGTTGTAAGTTTCTTTCTGTTAATAAACTTTGTTCGCATTGCGTTTTTATTCATAGAAACTTAATCTTTGCTGCGTCTATTGCATCGGACACGATAAAAAACTAAAAATTGACATTGACAAAATGACATTATCAGCCTGAATGTGCCCACTACTGGGCAAAGGCTTCTCTTAAATATATCTATCCCTTTCATCTATATTTAATCTGAGTAAAAGTGAAAAGGATAGTCTCTAAAAATATGATTACTTCTAGAGTAAAAATATTTCTTAGAACTTGTCAGGTGCCCTAGTAGGTGGCAAATGCCTCAAAAGGCCGATCGGCGATTTCGCAGTAAAAATGCACTACTGCAGATACCCACCGTTTCGTAACCCAATGGTGTAGTCACGCTTGTTGAGAATTGAGGTGCCCATTGATTGTGGTTTTTGCCAGAATAATGATTTTGACCAGTAATCGTTTTGGTGTGAAGTGCATATTGATACTTGGTTGCCGTAACTCTTATTTTTACCCAACAGACGGCAAAGAATGATAATGTCAGTAGTAATTCTAGTAGTATTTGTATCAGTTTAAACATAGCGCCTCCATAATTAAGCAACAACGTAAAAAAACGTAAAAACGAATGCCGTAAGACAAGCAACGTAAAAAACGAAAATAAATAATAAATAAATAATAAATTACGTAGTAGTATTAAAACGTAGTGTAGGACGCCCTCCGGCTAGGTGGAGTGACGATCTGCGAAAGGCTGCTGGCAGAGACTGGATGCGTCAAGCCAAAGATAGGGCGCGATGGCGCTCATTAGGGGAGGCCTATGTCCAGCAGTGGACTGCTATAGGCTGATGATAATGATGATGAAATAACAAATATTTGTGGACATTTCACACAGCGCCATCTAGCCCCATACTAAGCAAAGCTTGTACTATGGGAACCAGATGGCTGATAGAATACTTATATAATTATTTTTTTTTGTAAATACATACTTATACTTATAATACATAATACTACAACACCCAGACCCGGGAGAAATATTTGCAGAACATACAAACATTTCTCCCGAAGCGGGAATCGAACCCGCGCCTCTTGTGTCTCAGCCGAGCATTCGCCCGCCACGCCACCGAGGTCGTCAAAATAATATCAGAAGATTTTTTTCTGCTTATACTAAAAATGAATCATCATAGAATGAAGCCGAAACTTTGAATGATTTCATACAAAAATAATGCTTTCACTCGAGTGTCCATTGCTTTGACGCCTCGGTGGCGTGGCGGGCGATTGCTCGGCAGAGACGCAAGAGGCGCGGGTTCGATTCCCGCTGCGGAAGAAATGTTTGCATGTTCTGTAAATATTTCTTCCGGGTCTGGGTGTTGTGGTACCATGGTACTCGTAGTTTCTGATACCCACGACACAGGGAATCCTAGTGTGGGATCAGGACTATGTATGTGACTGTTGGGTGTTATTTATTATTATTATTTATTCTCCGAGTCTGATTTGTCTAATACTCGTGAGGGTAGCCTACGGTGGCCGCTGAACCTAAATAGCTTTCCTATACCATGTGCCATTACTGAAGTTCCCATCTACAGTATCTAAACTTCTACACTAATATTATAAAGAGGAAAGATTTTTTTGTTTGTAACGAATGGGCTCCGAAACTACTGAACCGATTGAAAAAATTCTTTCACCAGTAGATAGCTACATTATTTCGGAATAACATAGGCTATAATTTTTTTTTAAGTTAGGGATCCCTACTAAAACTTTAATAATATAACCCGAGGTGTCATAAATTAACCTAAAAATCCTAATTTGTTAAATACCCGTGGGAAGCCGGGGCGGGCTGCTAGTAAGGAATATATTCCCACAGCATTGTTGATTTCGTAAGTAAATGATTTGTGTCTGTTGTCTAGAGGCGGGATCGAGTTGCAAACAAACGGGGACCTCTGCAGGCGTACGTGCCGCCACATACCACAAGGTAACACAACATTCTAACTATAATAAATAAATAACACCCAATAGTCACATACATAGTCCTGACCCCACACTAGGCTTCCCTGTGTCGTGGGTATCAGAAACTACGAGTACCATGCTACCACAACACCCAGACCCGGAAGAAATATTTACAGATCATGCAAACATTTCTTCCGCAGCGGGAATCGAACCCGCGCCTCTTGCGTCTCTGCCGAGCAATCGCCCGCCACGCTACCGAGGCCGTCTATGCTTCTAACTAAGCTTCTTAATACTTAATACAAGGCGCACGTAAAATCCTTTCACCACACTGGTTCGAAATAACTAGTATGCATGTATGTATGTTCGTATGAGCTAGTGGCCAACTCTAGTGACGGAGTTTTTAGGCCGCCTAAAGGCCTCCGTCATGGCTTAACGACTTAAAAGCCGGGACCGACTGTTTAACGTGTCCTCCGCTGCACGGAAGCGCTCAGCTCGTAATGCCACTTGCGGTCACCCATCCACATTGTGACCGCGCACAACGTTGCTTAACTTCAACGATCAATCAAGAACGTCTGAGCAAGCTATGCCACGAGCGCTTCAACTAGTGACACGTGTAGAGTGGAAACTATAAGTTCAAAAAAGACATACAAGGCCCGAATACATTGTTCAAATGAATGACGTTTCAATCTGGTTGTGTATTTTCCTAAACTGACGTCAAGTTGAAGACGAAGACTGTTTCTATTTATTTAGCACATGCATATTATCACGCCTAAAGAGGTAGGCAAAGCCACAAGTAAACATAAGAAAACTTGCAGCCACTTCTGATTTAAAATCCTAAGATGGAAATGGTGAACCATGGTGACAGGTGATCACCATCACCCATAGGTGGTCCATCATTTTGGAAAGGATACTATCCCTTAGTCGACTTTTACGACATGCTCGGGGAGAGAAGTAGCTGGACGCATTCTATGCTTTTTCTTTACTCCCAGTCCAGCAGAGAAGTAGTAGTAAGTAGTAGTACATAGTAAAAATTTTAGGTATGTGAATTCAGAGGCGCCACGAAACCATATACTATTTATTTATTTATTATTAGGCAGCGCCAACAGAACCCATAATATAAACTGTTATGGATGTTTCATAAAAAAAATAGTACTATAGAATGTGCACCAATTATAGGCTTGCACAGCATTTGCAACAAATTGGCAGACAACAACTAGTGGAAAGAAATATATGCCTATATATAATATAATACAACAAAAAAAAATTCTAACTACTAGACTGATTTTGTTAAAAATTTTGCTACCGAACACTTTCATTGCATATCCATTTATGATTGTAGATAGAATGTAAGATATCATTGCCTAATCATTACAGTAATCGGCGAACAGAACGCGAGCATTAGTTAAATCAGTCAATACAACATCATTACACACACGCATACTTAATTATCTATCCGTAATAATACTGCTGTAAATCAACTAAACAGATTACATATATACTAATCTTTTAATCTGCTCGTATTTTATCTTATTCATACATACACACATACATATTATAACGCCCGTAACCCTAATGGGGTGGGCAGAGCCACAAGTAATCATAAGAACACTTGCAGCCACTCCTGATTCAATGCTTACTTATCTTATTAATTAGTTTAATATTACTTTTTGACAAGTACTACTACTACAAATCGTGTCATTGTTTATTTCGAACCAGTGTGGTGAAAGGGTTTGAAATGCTGTGAAATAATAAGAGTACACAAGACATTTTACACAGCGCCATCTAGCCCCAAACTATGTACTATGGGATGTTTGGATGTTTGTGCCTCAATCACGCCTAAACGGCTGAACGGATTTGAATGAAACTTGGAATATACATAGTACGTGTACTGGTTTAACATATAGGTTATTTTTTATCCGGATACCACGCGAGCGAAGCTGCGGGCGGCAGCTAGTATACTTATAAAATATTCGCAAAACTTCTTTTCCTAGTAAATACCAAATAGCATAAATTGAAACTGGTCCCATGTAGTGGTGGTAGTTTCTTAATCAAGTAAAAGTCAAACAAAAACATTGTCGTAACGTAACGTTGTAATTGCTCGGATAGATTGCATAGTTTTTCGACATTGCTTTATGATGGAAATGCTTTGCTGCTTAAAGCCTCTGCTTCGTAAAAACGGTAGCTGTAACTTGACGGCCGTCTTAAGCCAGAAGCACAGCAAACCAACGCTAAAGAAGTTTTATATTTGTCGTTAATTTGCGTACATAGTTAGAGCTAGCAATACAAGTCTTTTTGGTCCACAATAAGTACCGTTTACGCCATGCAAACTGAACGTCATTTAGCTCTACATTAAGTATGAGAGCTGTCAAATCAAAAATCGCACTGACAAATGACAGCTCTTGAAGCCAAACGCTGTTTTTTAAGTAGTAAGTAAGTTCGTATGTGCTAGTGGCCAACTCTTGTGACGGAGTTTTTAGGCCGCCTAAAGGCCTCCGTCATGGCTTAACGACTTAAAAGCCACGTGCCCTCTGAAGCACGGAAGCGCTCAGCTCATAATGCCACTTGTGGTCACCCATCTGAATTGTGATTGCGCACAACGTTGCTTAACTTCAACTTAGCCACTACTAGTTGTGTCACTGGTTCTTTCGAAGCACTGCTGTAACATGACGGGGGCAGTTACATAGGAGTGGTATCCTACTCCGTAGAAAAGACATCAACGTGCTCACGCGACTACGCATGTCTGTTGGGAAAACCGGTAAACAACAGTTTAGACAATATTGAAATACAAAATAGTAAGCCTCATATATATGCAAGAGTTTACACGCATATGTAAGTACTTACCGATTACTTACCGCAGGTATTTACCGATATATTTGATAGACAAATAATTTGTATAAAAATTAATGAAAAATGCATCACGGTTTTTTGATAAGCTATTGGTTTTTTAAATCTATAGAAAGAAACTTACAACTAAGAATTTTAATACTAATACAATCTTACTTATATTATAAATGCGAAAGTTTGTGAGTTTGGATGTTTGTGCCTCAATCACGCCTAAACGGCGAACGGATTTGAATGAAACTTGGAATATACATAGTACATGTACTGGATTAACATATAGGCTATTTTTTATCCGGATACCACGCGAGCGAAGCTGCGGGCGGCAGCTAGTGTTATGATAAATATTACAACACCCGGAAGAAATATTGCAGAGCATGCAAACATTTCTTCCGCAGCGGGAATCGAACCCGCGCCTCTTGCGTCTCAGCCGAGCAATCGCGGGCCACGCCACAGAGGTCGTCGAACAAATAAATGATAGAGGGTAGATTGTTAATAATGTTATAAGTATCTTTTGCCTATATGCTGCGCATTCGAAGTCTCTGTGTATGTCAATGTCACTACTGTACTCACATCCTTATAATATTTCGGATTTTTAATACAGATAGTATATTTAAAAAAGGCATTCGTAGAATAGGAAATGGTAAGAGCAACAAACACTTTGCCCTGGTTTGTGATGACGCCGAAGTCTTCAGGTGATTTACGAAACAACTGTCACAGGCGCCTTAGTTTCGGCACTCGAGCGAGTGCCTCTGATATCTGTTATTATTGTTATTATTTCCCATTATTACCAGCATCACCGTGTTATTAGCTGACAACTCGAGATCCGACGCCGCGGGACGCTCTGACGACATCTGGGAACTGTTGCAGTGAATCGAGAAACAGCACCGCAACTTCGTTTGTTTCATTGATTTTCTATTCCTTTACGGTAGCCTTATGAAACAACAACTGGTGCACATCAGACAACGGGACGTTCTACTAATATTATCGACGGCCTCGGTGGCGTGGCGGGCGATTGCTCGGCAGAGACGCAAGAGGCGCGGGTTCGATTCCCGCTGCGGAAGAAATGTTTGCATGATCTGTAAATATTTCTTCCGGGTCTGGGTGTTGTGGTACCATGGTACTCGTAGTTTCTGATACCCACGACACAGGGAATCCTAGTGTGGGGTCAGGACTATGTATGTGACTGTTGGGTGTTATTTATTTATTTATTTATTATAAATGTGAAAATTTGTTAGGATGTGTGGATGTGACGATGTATGTTTGTGCCTCAATCACGCAGTAACGGCTGAACAGATTTAAATGAAACTTGGAATATACATAGAATGTGTGCTGGAATACCATATAGGCTACTTTTTGTCCGGATACCACGCGAGCGAAGCCGTGGGCGAAAGCTAGTAAATAAGTAAAATCCATCAGTCACATACATAGTTCTGTATGGTTCCCTGTGTCATGGGTATCAGAAACTACGAGTAGATTCTACGATACTAGTAGATAGTACTACAACGTTCAGACCTAGAAGAAATATATGCAACATTTCTCCCGCCGGATAATTCTATCATAAACCTCTCGAATCTCAGTTCGGCACTCACTGTCATACCATCGAGGTCACCAAAAATCGTCATCATAAAATAAGACGTCAGTAGCATATGAGAACCTAGATTAGAAGGCGCTCTCGTTGCGTTTTGGGAAGCCTATGGTAATTGTAAAGCATGCGCTACAAGGTTTGAAACGATATGTTTTAAAACAGATGTTTTAAACCGTGTAGATAGTATAGACGTATTCAATAATTCATCAGAAGCGTTCTTTATCCATTCTCAAGAAATTATGAATGTCGTCGAAGTCCAGTAGATTTATGACTTAAGATGAGTCGTTTTTTCAACCACCGCTTCATCCATATTCTTTTCCTTTTTTGTTTTTTTTTTCTTCAAATGCACACATAAGTGCAATACAAACTTCAAACTTTTGAAATTTTGATAAATAAAGAGCCATGGTGTCTTTGTAATAGTGCAACACAAGCGTTCTACACACGTCTATTCAGCACGAGCGTTTCAAACACACTGATGTTTGGGGTTTGTTTTAAACCGTGTATACAGAAGCGTTCTACCAAGGTCACCTTTGAAACTGTGGTTTCAAACCGTGTAGCGCATGCTTAAAGTAAGAAAGCTGAGTTCCTCGCAGTCTGTGGCGCGGTATTCGATGGGAACTTCGGGAATGGTGCAGTACCGTGATTACCCAAATTACAGCGACGCATCAACTTGAAACGACAGCTCTGTGATCATGCGCCGCCATTACGCCAATGGACATTCCTAATAGATTTTGACTAGTGTTTGGAAGTTGAAGTCAAAAAACTTTATTCCGTAAAATCACGGGAATCACTTGGACACGTCTTAAATCTACGTTAAATCTACGAAGATCTTCAAAAGTGAATAATATTCATAAAAGATATTGTATCTAAATCTTAATCTTCTGTGATGCCAGGTGAGTTATACCATTATATCCAATTCGCGAACTGTACGAAAAAATACACCAAAAAAAACATATTTTTCTCCTGCATTTATTCTGTACTAGCTGCCGCCCGCGGCTTCCCTCGCGTGGTATCCGGATAAAAAATAGCATATATGTTAATCCAGCACATGTACTATGTATATTCCAAGTTTCATTAAAATCCATTCAGTAGTTTTTGCGTGTAAAAGTAACAAACATCCATACATAAAAACTTTCGCGTTTATAATATTAGTAGGATACGCAACAGTGGATGCAATCAGCTGACATGATGATGGTGATGATGAATATCTTTAAAAGTGCAAGATGCCATCGTCCAACAAGATTAACATCTTGCAGAACCGGAACAGGAGATCACATATTTTGCAAAACTAATCTAAATCCTGAATAGCTGCGCATTAGATGCCGATAACACTCAATTACGCCGCATAAATAGCGACGCTGCATTCCTGTCGCGGCAATCTGCACTAACTGCTATGAGATACTACGCTTTGCTGCGATGAGATACTGCCTATTAGGTACGGGGTGTCAAAAACAGAGCACCCGGAAAACTGCACTTGAAATACCAGTGGAAACAGCACGGACCTTCCCCCTGTACCTTCGAAAGCATTGGTGGTCTAGTTGGTAGTGACCCCACCTTCCGATCCTAAGGTCGTGGGTTCACGGTCGTGTACCAATGGATTTTTCTGTGCGAAAAATTTATGTGCGCTATAGCGCGTTTTCCTTGAACGAAAAGAAACGGTGAAGGAAAACTGTGGACAAGGCCGACTAAGCTGAGAGGATGGAATAGGTGCTGGGCAAGCCTACTCCATCTTAATTCGTCCCGGGCACTACAGCGTCCCGTTTGTGAAGTTAAAGAGTTGCCTCCTGACGCTGTATCAATCATAATCATAATCATAATCATAAATCATTTATTGCGTAATATAGGTTTGTACAGATGTTTTGCCATACAGTATGAGAGCAGCCATATTCAGCGTAGTACGCATGCAATATTCATTATATAATATTAATTTATTTAAATTTTACGAAGTCTAATAATCATATCTAATAATGTCATTTTTTTATTTAATTACAAGTCAATATTCTTATCATTTAAATAATCATGGGTAGAATAATAACCTTTTCCAGCAATAATTTCTTTAGTCTCACTTTGAGTACTGTAACATTTGATGTATCTAGTAAAGGTGTTGGTAAATGGTTGTACACACTGATAGCCTTGCATAATACACTCTTGTTAAATAGCGCAGTTTTATTTGGGGGTAGTCTGAGTTTGTTACTATTTCGTCCGCTTTTAAAGTTTAAAAAAAGGTCCATATTACATTTTACAAAAGCACACATTTCATAAATATAGAGACATGGCAGTGTTAAAATTCTCAGTCTAGTAAAGTAAGGCTTGCAGCTGTCTGTTTGTCATCTATCAATCATCTACTATAGATGGTAAAAGGCCTTAGTATTCCCCTGTACCATGAATGTTCATCCAGTAATGTTCAATTGACAAATCCATTCCAACGTCGCGTAGTAAAGTTATAAAATAAAAGTTCCGATGTTGAACCCTGATCGAACAAAAGAACTCTTGAAGGAAGAAGATGATTTCAGTAATAGGCACATGTGCTTTGAAGTAACTAATAGAAACTAGGACTTCTTTAACATTTCGCAAAGCTAAATTATTTTATCTACTTCTGAAGTTCCACCGACGAACAGGGTCTGTGCTTGATGACTGTCTTTACGCACCCTGTAATAAGTGGTGCGGTTAATATCTATTGAGTGTTTTAATATGATATAATAAATAACGCATCTGTAGGCTGGTTTCTCACGAGGCGGTGGCGGCGGCGTGGGCGCGCCCTGACGTATGTCCCTGCGTCTTTGTATAGGGTTACTGCTACGTGCTTGTATCGACAATAAGAAAAATACTTTATTCAAAGAGATAAATAATTCGAACTTATAGAATTGCTGTTTCAGGAAAGCTGGTAAACTCAATTTTTTTCGATTTAAGACGTAAGGATTCTCAATTGTTTTGTTTCATTGATAAAAAAAAGATTACGCCCTGAAATAAATAAAACCTACGAAGGAAATAAACGGAGAACTAGGCAATAAGGTCTTAGAACTTTCGCCTGCCTAGAAGGGGAACTATTGGATAACTAGCTACCGCCCGCAGCTTCACTCGCGTGGTACCCGGATAAAAATAGCCTATATGTTAATCCAGCACATGTGCTATGTATATTCCAAGTTTCATTAAAATCCGTTCAGCCGTTTAGGCATCCAAACATCCAAACATCCTCACAAATTTTGAATATACAAACAAAAAAAGAAAACAATCATTCCTCTTTTTATTATTAGTGTAGAAGTAAGATTATTGTTTCTTTGGCATTTGAACTTATGTCAAAAGTTACTTGTGTCTTTGACAGTCGTTTCTCGGTTTATTACGAACGTTATAATTATGTCAGGATCAGCTCCCCGAAGCATGTAATGTATACGACGAAGTATTTCAGCACGTAACTAAACAATCACGTACGTGCAAGCCCCCACAACAATACCAAGTAGTAACACAAATTATAGTTAGTACAGTTAGTAATTACAGAGGCGCCTAATTTTGTTTGTTTTTCATTATTAACAGACAGCTAGCTAGTAGCAGCTAGTACGTGTGATTATACGAGCGTTCATCCACATCGTACCTAATTGTAGCGTTTACAAAACAATGGGAATTTCAAAAAACTACACTAATTATTTAAAATGTCACGCTATGTTGTGTCTAGTTGCATTTCGTGGGAATGCATTAAAATGGGCATTTTAATAAATCTCCTTTTAATGCTTTGTTAATGTCGCAATGGCCATTCTGACCGCATTTTTGCCGCTCATTTGACCCTTACAAAAACATTCTCGGTACTTTTTACCGAGACCGTGATTATCTCAGCGGGATCTCTGGACCTCGGCCCATCGGAGATCATTTAACGTGAAATAAAATAATAACAGAGTACGTCTCTATACACCTAATTAAAATGCGCTATAATTTTCCAACTCAAAATAGATTATTCATTCCTGTAAGGCCGGCGATAATCCCGATTGCCCATCACAAGCAAATACCAACTTTAACATAACCACAGAAGACATCATTTCAAATGTCGAGTGCGCTTTAAATAAATGTTACCTTGTCAGTGACTTTGCAAGTAGGTGTTATTAAAAATCACTGACAAAAGGGCTGATAGCGACCGCTGTAACTTGAGCTTTCAGGATATCATTTCTTAGCGGGTTCTTCTTCATTAAGACTTTAGATAGAGATCAATTAATGTTGGTTTCAGCAGAGACAATACACCATGAGTGGCCGAAGGAAAGTGTGAGAGAGTTATTAAGACTTGCAATCAAGTGTAATATTACATCTTGAGTGGCCTTTAAGTTTGATTATATATTTGCCACGGAGAAATGGCCGGGTTTCACTTTGGACATCTAGATCATATCTTGTCTTACAAACTCTGGCATTAGTGGTTTCTACAATTGTCTACAAAGGTCCGTCATTAAAATACTTGTTATCACTAGTTACTAGTGATCATGCGAGAAATTGAATAAGAATAAATTTATTTCACAATTTAAAAGTGCATACCTAGTGCTTAGTTATATATAGGCTAAGCTAGGTTTACTATGTTTGTTCAGAACTATGTACTAACACACTAGTACCTAATTCGTAAACTGTGTTACGGCAAGGCAGCTGTTTCCTCCAAATAGAAAAAAAATATTTCTGAGGTATTGATAACGCATCAGTAAAACTTAGAAGACATCATAATCTCTCAAAATCATGACTTATCGACATTTCTGTGGCCACAGGGCTTTTTTATCTTTAATTATCATGTTTAATGGCGATCCGTGATCTCTGCCTACCCCTATGGGAAACAGGCGTGACTTTATGTATGTATGTAACAGATGCTATTTTGTAATGTATTATGAATCAAGCTTGTTTGCATAAATTGACTGTAAACTTGCCACTCATTTCTGATGTTTCCTCAGCGTCCGTCCAGTAGGCAAGGTTTCCATGAGGTTCGCGAGACTAGCATTAGCATACGTCTTCACTCGTTACAATCTGTTTCGTCAATCACTTCGCTGCGCTGAGAACACAGAGCCAACGCTTTCCGGGAACATTGAATTTTAAATTTACATTGTAAGGACATTTTTAGTAGATTCTCGATGTAGGGAATCATTATTCTACAGGTTTTCTTCTGTAATTGGTTGACATCACCTTTCCACTACAATACTGGTAATAAACTAAGGCTTTTACCATCTATAGTAGATGATTTATACAGCGTCAGGAGATACTTTACCTTCACAGACGGGACGCTGTAGTGCCCGGGACGAATTAAGATGGAGTAGGCTTGCCCAGCACCTTTCCCATCCTCTCAGTTTAGTCGGCCTTGTCCACAGGAAAGACATGGTCAACGTGCGGAGCTGACTAAGCCGCGGGTTTCCTCACCGTTTGAGAGTACTGGTATAGCGCACATACATTTTTCGCACAGAAAAATCCATAGGTGCACGAACGTATTCAAACCCACGAATTTACTATTAGAATAACAAACTTGAGAGATCTCATGACTCAAAGGTGACCATGTAATCTATAGCTCGTCAGTTACACTCAAAGGTGATCCTCATGTAGGCCACCAGTTTAGAAAACAAGCGCTCGTGGCTTGATTGATCGTTGAAGTTAAGCAACCCTATGCGCGGTCACAATTTGGATGGGTGACCGCAAGTGGCATTACGAGCTGAGTGCTTCCGTGCTTCGGAGGGCACGGTCCCGGCTTTTAAGTCGTTAAGCCATGACGGAGGCCTTTAGGCGGCCTAAAAACTCCATCACAAGAGTTGGCCACTGGCTCATACGAACTTACTTAGTCAGGAAAACAAGAGCAAACGCCGGCGCCAATCATCGTCTGAACACAGCTCCATTGAACGCGCGATCCCGACCCCGGCATCGGCAGACCGGCAATAGTCATAAAACATTGTGTAAGGTACATTGAATGTGCTATCGCGGATCTACCGGCGACGCCGCAGTACCTCACAACCAGTACTACAACTCATACACACATATTATCACAGTAGTAATTGGAAGTTTTCAATTGTAATTAATTTAGTATTCACATACGTTCGATTAGCTGTGTTGTCTTTTATACTTTAAGCAAAAAAAGTATGTTGATCTTTGAGTTTTAAAGTTATACTACCAGAGGAAATGAATTATTTTTTTGGCCCCGACACCGAGACAGTCTTTCTTCCAGCTAAATCAGCACTGGACAAGCAACATGACCTAAAAATGACCAAGAGTTACCCCCGAATACTCAAAAGCATCTCAAAGTTGAGCAAATGACGATTTTTTCACAGATTTTCATCAGAAACTGTAAAAAAACCGTAAGTTGAGACGAGCTCGAGTCGACTCTGAGTCGCGGTTGAGTATTCGGGGGTTAGAAAGGTAATGCCGAGTTTGGATACTGTTTGAATGGTTGCTGTGTTGATGCTGGCTCGCGTGGCGACCACACGGGCGGGGGCCGTCGGCACAGCTTGTCAGGAACAATGGACACAATCTTACATCTCCCATATTGTCTACCAAACGCTCTAATAGCTAGCCTTGTTCACCGCAACAGGGAAACACTGGATATGGCAATAGATTGCAGATGGACAGCCCATTGATGCTCGCCTGTTATCGCTGTCTTCAAGCTGGAAGTTCAGGGTGAACATATTTCATTTGAAGATGCTCTGTAAAATGGTCACACCGTGGACGACCAAGATAAAATACTATCAAATGAAAAAAAAAAAGCCTGGGCACTTAATGATAATTTATCATTTTCATCATAAAGACGGTCTTTATGATCTAAAATAATTTTATTCTTATTCAGGAACTACATAGATCCTATTTTTGAAGTGTTTCCATTCAGCAAACGAAAATTGTTTCAGAATATAATCAGACTGTTTAGTCACAACATGACTCCTCTTAAAGAAATTATATCTACTTTCCCAAAACCATCACTAAGCTTTAATTAACCCATTAGATTGCAAACTCAGGTCCAGGGTCCAAGGGACCCAACAAGATGTAACATAGTAGCTTGAGCAACAATGTAGCCCCAATTACCCTGCGGTTAGCCGCTAAGTTATCGTCAGCGGACTGCGAGGACCGCAACTTGGAATCCAGGATAGAAATACAAGACGTTTAGAAAATTTCAGTTCTGCATTTACTCAGTCTGAAAGTATGTAGCAAAATACCTAATTTAGCAGTTCTACTATAACTCATTACACTAGTTATTTTGAATCTCTTGGTCTACTTGGTCAAACTTTTCAGGTTTGTCATGCCAGTTTCCTCATGATGCTTTTGTTTACCATTTGAGATTGCTGATAAAGCGCTCATAATTTTATCGGATTGGGAGACTATTCTGGACAACCAGTGCTCATGACTTAATATTATCGGAATTCTTATCATCAGTTTTTTCCGTGTCTAACTTCCATGTCACTTCCCGATGCCCAGCCTATCCCGCCTCTCCCCATTCGTACCTCCAGCCCTGGCCCCGCCGGCGGCGCTGCCCATTGTTCATCCCGCACCTATCGTTCTCTATTGTTACTTTTTCGCCACTTGTAGCCCCGAGTATGTCCTCTATTGTTCACTTTTCGCCACCTCTCCCCTCTCTAATGGCGCATTCAACAAAGTAGGGGTTAGATCTTAGATGTAATAGATTATATCGGAGCTTGACTTATAAATATAAAAGCCTTGAAAAGTTAACTTTTGATAGAGATCCATGTAACTAAAAAAAAACATGTAGACTGAAGGTACGCATAGAGTTGCTAGGTTGACACGGAGAGGCTATTTTCGCGCACTTTTTTGCGTCTTTTCGCGTGTAAAGTCATAAATTAAATCTCGACAGCACACTCCAAGGAGAAATAAAGAAAAGCGAGCAGATCCCATCTGGGCGGGAACAGATGCATCCGTCGGCGCACAGGTGCGGTGATCAATTAGCGACGATCGATGGCGGAGATTGCGCGCGTGCGCTGCCTCGTCCTCGGAGGAAGTCGCCGCGCGGAGCGAGCTGGGAGCGGAAGCGACACACCATAATAAATGATTGCTTACGTATACTACGCTTCAGTTCGATGGTGAGGTATTAGACCCGCTCCCCACCAGTGCCGGCTTACGTAGTAGCTACGGACTCCCCAAACCGGGGCTAGAGGCAACTGAGAGTCTCCGGCCGTTATCCCGATCCATTATTCCTGGATCGTCACTCCTTGAAACAAAAAACCAGACAAGTGCAAGGAGAATTTGCACGCGAGGGGTTCTGTACCATCATACAGGTTCTTGTATGGAAATTTTGAAAATTTCAACTCTCTACCTATTACGGTTCATGATTAACTTCTCCGCTGGACTGGGAGTAAAGAAAAAACAGAATGCGTCCAGCTGTTTCTCTCCCCAAGCATGTCGTTGACTAAGGGATAGTATCCTCCAACATGATAAGATACAATAAGCAAGTATTCCCAAGGAGGGTCAACGTCTGGCAGGCGGCCGGTCATAAAACACCTTAGCCAAAACTCTTACAGCATGATCCAAGGATCCCACATAGAGTGGGATAAGGGCAGAAAGATGATGATGAGATACAGCCCGCTGACAGACGGACGGACGGACAGCGGAGTCTTAGTAATAAGGTCCCGTTAGGTCCCCTAAAAAGCAACTCCTGTAAAAAGATTGCTTGTCAAATTTTGTTGTTTTGATTTCGGTTCCGGAACAGTGACGGTCCGGTAATGTAACGGAGAAAGAGTCTAACCCCGAATACTCAAACGCATCTCAGAGTTGAGCACGTCTCAAGTCACGGTCTTTTGACAGTTTTTGATGAAAATCTGTCAAAAACTCGTCACTTGAGACGTGCTCATCTCATGCGTTTGAGTATTCGGGGGTAAGTGTGTGTCAGATAAGAACATAAACAAGATAATTCCCGATTATAACATACCAACCGAGCTGTGGAATATATGAATTGACAAAAATAAAAGAGCTAAGAAAGTCTTACAAATGTTCCTGCCGTTCTGGTCGTAACAGAGGCCCGGTTGTAAGTTAATTACTTGTACCACAAAATCAGTGAATGTTAAAGCTATACAGAGTCGGCAATCAGTCGATGTTTAAGTAGGAGATCGCTCCACCGATAGCAGTCGAGACAGAGCCGTCCCTCGGAAAGCAGAAAGTAAACAAATCAACTCGGAATATTCCTTGAGATCTGAGTTAGGACGATGCTATGACGTGCAACGGAAACGCACCATCTGATTTAAAATAGCGATGATGGAATGATAACTTTCTCTTGCTTTAAATATATAAATAAAATAAAAATAGAATACTTCTTTACCTAAGGTAGGCGAAGCGCTCGTGGTGTAGCTTGCTTAGGCGTTCTTGATTGATCGTTAAAGTTAAGCAACGATGTGCGCGGTCACAATTGGGAAGGGGTCACCCAATCAAATGCAAGCGGCATTAAGAGCTGAGCGTTTAGGTTATAAGGTGGTTTTACGGGTCCACCTGTCGTCTCCAGTACGAACCAAGTGGCCAGCCCATCTCCATTTTATCTGCGCATGTGTAAGAGCATCTATTTTTTTATATTTAAGGAATAATTCGTAAGACACTTGTCACAAAATACTACAAGCCCACAGAGGTGAGGAACATGCATTATATGACATCACATCACAAATCTAATGACATGGAAACTACGCATTGTAATCGACTTAGAAGTTTGCATTTCCGCGTGAAGATTCACATGGTCATCTGCAGAGAGATGGGAACCTCTTATAAGCGTAGGTATACAGACTAGTACCGTAGAAATGTCGAATGCTTGCTTAGTCAGGACGTGCCTTTAGTGATGGGGCTTGAATCACATTTATTTTTTATTAAAAATTTACAAAACAGATTACAATCATACTAGCGTCAACTTAACTAAACAATTTAATTTTAGTCTAGATTGTAATCCAAACATGTAAATCTGACAATTATAATGTTGTTGAAGTTAATTTACCCTAAGACTAAAATGAATAAAAAAGATGATTAATTATTATCATTTAAACAATATAACAAGATCTTGCGAACGCTCTTCTTAAATCTACCGATATTGTTGTCAAAAATATCCAGGTTACTGGATTTAGCCAACTCGTTATTATAGATTCGAATGATTCGAATGATGACAGTTAAAACTCAATTCGAATGAGATTTAATGTTGATTCGAATCATCGCTTGATCCGAATGGTCGCGTTGATTCAAATCCATGATCTGATTCGAATCAATTTCTTTCTTTTATCTGTTACGCAAGTAGTACCTACGCCTAGCGATAGTTGTAATTGGAGAGACCTACGTCATGCAGTAGACTGTTATAGGCTGATGATGACGATGATTCAAAAATGTATCTAAGTGTTTTTTATTTATTTATAAGTATCTATTGTTCGAATCATCGTATCGATTCGTATTGATTCGAATCATTATATCGATTCGAATCAAGGGTTAATTCGAGTCATGTTTCGATTTTTTTCCGGATTAATCGAGTTGATTCGAATATTCATTTTCGGTTCGAGTCCCATCACTAGTGCCTTACCCGAGGCAAACGCGCAAACTGCGGGCGAGATACGTCAGTCAGTACTAAGGCCTTTTACCATCTATAATAGATGGTTTATACAGCGTCAGGAGGCAACTTTTTTTAATTATAGCATAGGATTAAGCAAAGGGATCAATTTCAATAAAATAAATAATTAAATATTTGTGGACATTTCACACAGCGCCATCTAGCCCCAAACTAAGCAAATCCTGTACTATGGGCGCAATAGAATACTTGTTTACTTTATTTTTCTAAATACATAGGTAGGTACTTAAAATACTACAACACCCAGACCCGGAAGAAATATTTGCAAACATTTCTCCCGTAGCGGGAATCGAACCCGCACCTCTTGCGTCTCATCCGAGCACTCACCCGCCACGCCACCTAGATCGTCAAAATCATACCTAGGGCATAATCTAAGTTCTACGAGCGCCAGCGTGGGCCAGCGTGGGCCAGCGTCGGCCAGCGTGTAATCGAATCACGTACCAAATGCGTCAACGGTAGAAGGTAATGCATCAGCTAGGAAGCACTCCGCTTTAGCATTAGTGGTGCTTCCCACGGGTACGTATCTGCGCAGTTTGGGAAGATCGCAAACATAGGAAGTTGCTCTCGTAATTGACGACGTGTGTCCGGATGAGACGCGATTGTATGATCAGCAAAAAAATTTTTTTGGTCTGGAACATCCAGACCAAAAAAATTTTTTTACCGTGGTACCGTCCTATTATTTTATATTATGCGCTTATTATTTATCTAATACACAAAAAAATCTTTATTAACAGAAAGAAACTTACAACTAATACAAAAGAAACAGTCGGGCTATCTAAAGGCTGTTGCAAACGGTCTATAGATAGCTCACCTGATCCAGCTCATCAGACGGTGGAAGCGTGCCCAAGACGTTAGCCTCATTGCTACGCTGAATGGCCAATACTGATCCGTTGAGTCAATTATGAACAAAACATAAAAAAAACATTTACGAAAAAAACATTTTTAAAAACTTGTTTGTCATTCAAAATGCCTGCTCGGCTTATATAGGAATCTCATTCAATCAAGTAATTTGTTCGTTTAACAAACTAAATTCTTAAACTTAAGAAATATTGGTTTACTTCGTGTGTCAATTTACTAAATGCATACTATTTGCATTTGCTATTAATGAAGCAAAGCAATCGTTCAAATTCCATCAACAGAAATCAGAACTGTAAATAATCGCCGCTGGGTACTGCTATCCAATCGTAAACGCAATGAATGAAACCGTAGCGTCGGGCATATGGCGATGCGGATCACCTTGGCCAAATTGTCGTGACTTGTTCCACTCGCATACCGCGAGACCAACCTGTGCTGACCCATCGGAGAAAAAGCATTTACACAGATCAACAAAATTCGCATAAAACCTCAAAAATCTGACCTTTTTTCAAATTAGCTTGGTATGCTGGCCACTAATACTCTTGAATTTAAAAACAAAATGATTTATTTTTAATTAGCGCGCCGCGTGTTTTTTCGACCTCAATCGGCCAGTATTCTGTAAGATTCGAATTTCAAAAGCTTCAAAGTTTGTAACAAAAAAGTTTTTATGCGAGTTGTATTAATTTTTTAGAGTAGATGAATAAATAAAAAACGTTCTCTATGTGACTTGAAGTTTTTGGAGTGGGTCAAGTTGAGCTAGCTATCACAGGAGTAGCCGTTTAGTTACTACTCCGATTGTTGTTCTAGCGATTACCAGTAAGGTATTGCAACATTGCAGGTGCATGTACTTGAATTAAGACTGTGTTGGTGATCATAATCTGAATTGATTGCCAAATTCCTTGCCATAAAAAAATAACCGTTCAAAAATCATGTTTTAATTATTTTTTTTACAATCCTGTCAGAAAGCTTGTCAGCTTTGAATGTCAAACTACGTTCACATACTAGCTCTTTAAATGATTGTTTACTAAAATGTTTGTTACAATGTTTAGTTTCCTCAAGAAAGTAGGTAAACCGCAGCGATCGCAGACCACACCACTAGACAGTCATGTCCTGCTGTAAAATCGATGTCTCTTATGATTCATAAAAGCTTACACACCGCAACGAAAGTGCCACTTCGAGGAAACATTATTTTCTCTTTCATCATGAAAACTATTTACGTAATCTTTTGTCACAGGCAAAACAGAACTGGCAAGATATAAAAAAATACATTGACATTTATGTTTTTTTTAAGATGGCGGTCTTTTGAGTGAGAGACACCAAAACTACGAATTAACGAAAGACTAGACAGTAAGGTCTTTGTCACTATCGCATACCCGAAATAATACAGTATATATACGATTTTTTTTTATTATTACTCCTTTTGTGCAGGTTATCACCTGACTTCTTTGACGATTCTGCCAAGGACATTTTGTTGAGTCATTTTTATGAATTCCAAATAAGCTCATAATAATGTGCCGCTCAGAATCTAACCTTTTTACTGGAAAGTTTGAGAGCACTGGTGGTCTAATGGTAGTGGCCCGGCCTTCGCCGGATAGGATCGCCTAAGGACGTGGGTTCAAATCCGGTCGTGCACCAATGGATTTTTCTATAGATTCACTATACCAGTAGGTACTCTCAAACGGTGAAACCGGCATGACAAGTGCATGTTGGAACCTTCGAGGTGCGTTTTAAATCCTTTCACCACACCGGTTCGGAAGAAAATCTGAGTCATAAAGGCCGGGACACACCACACCCGGTGAAAGCACATACATCGGCGCTGGCACACCTTACGCCGACAAACGTCACAAAAGGCATGATGCCATCTGCTCAATCATTGTATTAAAAACCTGATTGTTTTATGTAATTCTTATAAAATGCTGTGCTAAATATTCGTCTCTTGCGCAACACTTTTTTATGGAGTCTGAGGAACACATCGGATTTTATATTTATTTTTATGGAAGAGATTGCAGAGTAAACAGTTTTTGTTGTTGTGTTAGCATACTAAAGGTCAAGTACCACTTGACCTCAGCATCGAGCGTTTAAATCCTGTATTCTACACCATGCTTAATTAATAGCAAATTCGAGGTCCTACCATTTTTTTTAAGTTTAACTTTTTATACCTAATATTATAAATGTGTATGTATGTGTGGATGTTGATATTGTGTGATGTATTATTACATACTATTATTATATTTTTGGACATTTCACACAGCGCCATCTAGCCCCAAACTAAGCAAAGCGGTTGGTTAATTAATTAGGTAGGTACTTAATACTTAATAATGACGGCCTTGGTGGCGTGGTAAGCGAGTGCTCGGCTGAGACGCAAGAGGCGCGTGTTCGATTCCCGCTGTGGAAGAAATTTGCATGTTCTGCAAATCGTTCTTCTAGGTCTGGGTGTTGTGGTGCCATGGTACTCGTAGTTCACATACCCATGACACAGAATCCTAGTTTGGGCTCAGGACTATTATATGTTACTGTTGGGTGTTATTTATTTAAAAATGTCAATTTCAAACTATTTCGAAGTACGATTACGTGTAAGTTAGCAAGCTCTCAATACAATATACCGTTACTAGGTATCATTAATCAATCTGATACCTCGATGGCGAAAGAAAACCTTAAGTTTTTACTTCTCCAATAACCAGGTTTGAGGGCAGTTTTTATTCCCAGAAAGAACTTGGACGCGGAGGAAAATATTACAAAAATATTTATTACTAACTGTTACCCGTGACTTCGTCCTTTAGTTTATATTTTTTTAAGCCGGTTGCCTATTTCCTTCCAATTTGCTTCCAATTTTATCGAAACCTGCTCAGTTTAGGCGTGAAAAGGTAACAGACAGACAGTTACTTTCGTATTTATAATATTAGTATGTATCAAAATCGCCGCTCGAAAAGGTTTTAAGTACGCGTACCGTTTGCAACACGTTTTGGCAGCTTTTTTCTTCATAATTACCCGAAAGCTGCACAAAAGTTGCGCAACAGCAATTGTCGATGTTTAATCAACATCTGACGTAACGCCCACCTTCGGCACTTGCGTATTTAAAATAATATAATTATTATTTCGTCGGCATTGCGGCCATTAAACGACATATTTGGTAAGGATGAGGCATGATGACATAATCTTGAAAGAACGTAGTACCTGAAGAAATTATATCACAACCGCACCGGTGTAATTTTTAACAAATAATAAACATTTGTGGACATTTCACACAGCGCCATCTAGCCATTGTAAATACATCATTTTTTGTAAATACATACTTATAATACTACAACACCCAGACACGGAAGAAATATTTGCAGAACATACAAACATTACTCCAGTAGCAGGAATCGAACCCGTGCCTCTTGCGTCCCGGCCTCGCTCACCCGCCACGCCACCGAGGTCGTCGCTTTGATTGAGTTTTTTTATTTGATTTGGTTTTTTTATAGTTAATACATACCCTGAGAATAGGATAGTATCCTCCAACATGATGAGATACAATAAGCAAGTATTCCCAAGGAGGGTTGACGTCAGGCAGGCGGCCGGTCATAAAACACCTTAGCCAAAACTAAGAGGTCGGCACAGCATGATCCAAGGATCATGCTGTGCCGACCCCACATAGAGTGGGATAAGGGCAGGAAGATGATGATGATGATGAATCCCTGAGAATACATTCTTAAATTCTGTACAATCACAATTACTAGCTCGACATACAAGTAACAAAGACAACGCAAACACGCAAACAGAGAACTGAAACAGCTTATTACAAAAGTATCTTATAAATAAACTCATCAATCCGCCGCAGCATTACAATAATTGTTGACCCAACGTAATTGCGGTTAAAAATACGAGGAAAGCGGGTAAAAATCACAAGACAGGAGGTGTTTATGTCGACGTGTGCGCACCGCTCCCCACAAATAGAGCAATATCTCCGTAATGGTAGTTAAATGAGCGCAGATTTACTGTCGCCCGTCAACGGGTAAAAAATAATTACGTACAGTTTGTGGGAATGTTGATATTGTTGAAGAAGATCGTCATTTTGTATAATAATTCGCTTTGATTCGTGGTGATGATCCTGTGGAATGTGTACGCTCATTCGTCATGGTCTCATCGGAGATTGTTTTGCCGCTGACACGAGCGCCCCAGAACCCTGTATCATCTGACAACTTAAAGTAATCCTACTATTAATATAAATGCGAAAGTTTGTGAGGATGTGTGGATGTGACGATGTATGTTTGTGCCTCTATCACGCCGTAACGGCTGAACGGATTTGAATAAAACTTGAAATATACGTAGTATATGTGCTGGAATAACATATAGGCTACTTTCTGTCCGGATATCACGCGAGCGAAGCCGCGGGCGATAGCTAGTATTATTATATTGTAATAAGTTTAAAGATATTAGTAAGTATATTTAGCTCTTATTTAAATGGTTGTTTCGGTAGGTAATGGGTTTACATTCCAGTAAAATCTACATAAAGAGAATTTATATTGTGATATTATCGTGTCACTTTGGTATTTAAATTAAATATTTCATATTTACTTATGTAGATAGGTACTGGAAGGAAAAGGAAACGGCCTTGATTATCAAATTTAAGGCTAGTTGATAAGACTGCAGGACTGGAGGCGAACATTAGTCTTTATTAATATTAATATTTTTGAGTAAAAAGTTTGGGCAATAGCAGCCACAGTCAAACCTTTGACGCTTCCAAAATTATCTATGTGAATTTTCTACATATTTAAATAATTAAGGATTCACTCCCTGGCGCTCATTTGGGGAGGCCTATGTCCAGCAGTTTGACTACCTATATAAAATAATAAATAGCTGTAGTTCACTGTTTTTTTAAAACAACCAGGTTCAAAATATCTGACCACGGTGAAAGTTCATTACTAAACCATTGCTCTGGACAGCTAATTCGTGATATGGTTACCGCTACACCTGCGCGCAATCTCGTGAGATATCTCCAGAATCATTTGAATACGTTTCTCCAAGGTTATGTCGTTCGGTATGCAATTAGTCGTGTGTTTCGTTTGCAAAGTGTTCTTATCGTTCTGTAGATCTGCTTGGAATGTGCTGTAGGTCGTGATTTATGTTTGGTTTTGTGCAACTTTTCATGACATGATAATCATTTTACATGTAACGTATCTAGACTTGCTTATTTTGGCAAAGAAATACATAAACTACTAGTATCTAATAAAGTTAACTTTTGTTAGTCGACCCGGAGTTGTTAAATGGTGATAAAAGGGCTAGTTCATTCCTAGCGTAAAGTTTCTTTGGCCATACAAAGCTGGAATACAGCCAGTGCTTTTGGAACCGTTTCGAATGAGATATGTTTTGTTTACTTGAGTTTATTTCTATTTATTATTAATTTATTGTACATAATATTTTTTTATCTATAACTTGGAATATAAACTCCATCTTTACATTGGAGTAGGTAAATATTTGTGTTGATAAATTAACTTATTTGTGACATTAATTTGATATAGCTTGTAGAAGTCGTAAAATTAAACAAAATGCAAAGTTATAGTGGTTTTAATATAGGTAGTTAAATAAATAAAATATTCGTGGACATTTCACACAGCGCCACCTAGCCCCAAACTAAGCAAAACTTATACTATAGGCACCAGATGGATGTTTTTTATGTAATACATACTTATATAACACCACAATATCCAAACCCGGAAGAAATATTTGCAGAACATACAAACATTTTTCCCGTAGCGGGGATCGAACCCGCGCCTCTTGCGTCTCAGCCGAACACTCACCCGCCACGTCACCGTCCTTAGTCGGAGTTATTTTATTTATCCCTACAAATATGCAGTCTTAGTTCTATTAGCCTACGATTATAGTTACTTTTGAAAAGCGTTGTTCGATTACCGTGAGAAAACTGCTCGATTTACTATTGGCCGTCGTTGACCATTCTAAATTCCACTTGTAGCCTTTTAGGCCCTATCAACACCGGCTAACTTAATAGTTTGTTTGGCAATAAACAGTGAATTTAATACAGAGTGATCCATTTTAGTTTAAAGGTTTATGATTGTAGTTCAATATGAAATCGCATCGCTTTCAGCTGTTAGAAGTGTATAATTTCTATAATAGTTTTATGAACGGTTTAGTATAACCCGCTTGCTTGCTTAGACGTTCTTGATTGATCGTTGAAGTTAAGCAACGTTGTGCGCGGTCACAATTGGGATGGGTGGTAGGTGGCATTACGAGCTGAGCGCTTCCGTGCTTCGGAGGGCACGTTAAATCGTCGGTCCCGGCTTTTAAGTCGTTAAGTCATGACGGAGGCTTTTAGGCGGCCTAAAAACTCCGTCACAAGAGTTGGTCACTAGCTCATGCCAACTTACTTTAGTGAACAAGAGAGTCACCCTGTGTACGAGTACATTGTAGTAGTAAGAGCATAAATCAGTGTTTCGTTTCGCCCCGGCCCCGCCTCAACCTGCCAGCCAGTGGGTGCGCCGCCGAAATAATCTAGCCATTTTGCGGCTTTTCAATTAATTTTTTATTGCTCCTAATTGAACGGATATTTGCGATAGTAATGGATAACAAGATAGATTATGCCATACATGGATGCAATCGATTCCTTTTGATTGCGATAGAAACTACGCAATCTTCTCGTCACTAACGTTGTCAACCAGTGTGTTGCCAATTATGACTGCTTGGCAAAATAGCTTTTTTTTGCACTTTAGGCTTTTTACCATCTACAGTAGATTATTTATACAGCGTCAGGAGGCAACTTTTACCTTCACAAACGGGACGCTGTAGTGCCCGGGACGAATTAAGATGGAGTAGGCTCGCCCAGTACCTACTCCATCCTCTCAGCTTAGTCAGCCTTGTCCACAGGAAAGGCATGGTCAATACAGGCGGAGCTGACTAAGCCGCGGGTTTCTTCACGATGTTTTCCTTCACCGTTTGAGAGTACTGGTATACATTTTTCGCATAGAAAAATCCATTGGTACCAAACCCACCACCTTAGAATCTCTCTTTGAACCTTACTGCATTGGTTACTCTACATTCTACTGTCTCCTCCGATGCAGATGAGATTCCGAACACAGCATCAATGAAAATGCAAATACAGCTATTACCATCAAGCATTCTGTTACAAACATTGTACCAACACGGTAGGATCTAAAACCTGACCTGAATAGTGCGGAGCGGGTTCCCGTGTATTTGCTATGCGCATAATTCGCACAAGTCTGCAAACGACTTCCTACAAGTGAATGAAGTCTCGCTGGGCGTGGGCGCAAGGACGCAGCCGGCACGCACGGACATCGGAAACTAAACCAGTAACGCAACACAAGCGTTGCCAAAAAGCGAAGCGCTCGTGGTGTAGCTTGCTTAGACGTTCTTGATTGATCGTTGAAGTTAAGCAGCGTTGTGCGCGGTCACAATATTAATGACCGCAAGTGGCATTACGAGCTGAGCGCTTCCGTGCTTCGGAGGGCACGTGGCTTTTAAGTCGTTAAACCATGAAGCAGGCCTTTTGGCGACTTAAAAAAACTCCGTCAAAAGAGTTGGTCATTAGCTCATACGAACTTACTGGCCAATAAATGCATAGGCCAAAAGCTAGTAGTTTTTAGTTCAATCAATATGTTATTACTTTAGGTATAAGATAACGCTTCTATGGCTTCTAATTCTCAAATAAGACTGGTCAATAAATCATAGCACAAAAATTCGACAAATACAATAGAAAACATTAAAAAGGCTGTATTGGAGCTATCTTTATAATTTCGATTATAGAAAATTATTTAAATTGTGCTTAGAAAGATCTAAAATCAGATTAAAAGGATTTAAAAAGCAATAACTTTGCTGCAATTACAGGGCGTGACAATTTTCAAATGTTAAAGATGATAAACGCAATGCAATAAAATGAACGCTTGGTCTGGGTCTGGGTGGTCTGCATTGTATTTTCACACACATACATGTGTAAGTTGCGTTAGTGTGAGTAAGTAGTCGATGTATGGAGATAAATTACTACAGTACAGTGACACTGTGGCTAGGACTCGGTAAGGATTTTTCCCACATTTGCGCTGTATGATGAAGCACTTTGCTTGAAGCGGCTTGACGATGACGAAGGGTGGCCTAGCTCAGCATTTATTACGATTATGATCAATGTCTAAATACCTGTTTGGAATACCACTTAGCATTATTTTCTATTCAATTATCGACTTACAAACGCCTATAATAAGGTTTAAACTTAAAGCAAGGATAGTAACAAAAACTAAAGCTAAACCAAGTAACTAGTAGTACCTACTGTTTGTGCAAGTGATAAACTGACAATGGCAATGTGAAAATCTATGAGCAGACAGGTAGAACCTACTTGTAGAAAAAGGCGAAGACATTTTGTGCATGGAGTTTAATAAAATCATATGATTTGAGACTTGGACTTGTGGTATTTTGTGTTTTTCTTGTGTGAAACTGTGACTGTGAAAGATGACACGAGTAAGAAAAGAGTGTATTTTTTATTTTATTTTGATGCAAGGAAAGTTTCTAAAATACTTTAAATTTGACATAAAACCTTTTAATAAAAAAAGTAATACGAATAGGTACTAGTTGGCCGTAAGCTCATTATAGTCGTAATCCAATTCTGATAATGTCATGGCCAAGTCGACACGCCTGTATTTATTATAGAACTGAGCTTAATACACAAACCTGGGAACTTAATAGGTGCTTTCATTTTAGTTCTTGTATTAAAGATAACAAAGAGGTAGGTATGATTTTCCGACCTATTTATTTATCCAATATAAAGAAGTTACATAACCTTCTTGTATAGAATACGCTCTATACGAACCTCTTTTGTTGAAACAAATAAAAATCAATATGTAAAAAATGTGTTTTTGTTTTGTGAAAAAAACAAAATGTGATTGATGAAATACAAAGTTTAAACAGATTTTATCTATCCAAAATCAGTGTCTAATAATATGAAACCAAAAATATTTACATCATAGACTAAAGCCGAAAGCAAAACAAAACGTGGGAAAGCCGGCATCACACCATTAAAGGTGTGGTCACTGTGATCCTTTTGTAAGTTTTAAGATTGTTTTTTATTATAAAGGATAATGTACTTCACATGAATTCTTCATTAACTAATTTAGAATTTTCCTTTTGTTACAGGTTAGTTTCATTCGAAAAACGAGATGACGAGATTTAATTTTATACCAGTAAGTAAGTTTGATAACTATTTTTACGTTGGCGATGGGCGATGGGCTGATCACCTGTCACCATGGTTCACCATATCCATCTTGGGACTTTTGGATCGGGGGTGGCTGCAAGTTTTCTTATGATTACTTGTGGCTCTGCCTACCCCGTCAGGGATACGGACATGATACATACATACATATTATTATTCCTTTATTTTTATATTCATTCTCATAGTTCACAGCCCGTCTAATTTTCTTCTAGACTTCATAGGTTTCTTTATAGGTTAAATATAAGAATTTTGAAATCATTAAACCCGTGATTTTTCGGTTGAATGTCTAAAATTAATAAAAATAATTGAATTAAAACGTAAAAAATACTTATATCTTAAAGTTGACTCAACACTATCTCTTATCAACTTCATGTGAATTAATTAACTTACATTCGAAATTGTTATGAGCCAATTTGACGCGTTAAACAGTTTCCTTTGCACTTCTTACAGCCATCGCCAAACATGGCGGCGGATGAGAAATTTACGAAAGTCGTTTAACATCCTCCATTTAACGCAGAACCACACATTACTCAACTGCTTAACAGCTGTTTGAATTGCTTACATAAACGCAAGGGTTTGACAAATAAAGGCGATAAACTATAAAATAATGAACTTAAGCTTCCTAGAGAAAGTGTCGTCAAAATAATGTGATGTAGGTACTCGTACCTAGCTGCGGAAGGCACGTTATATACGACTAGCTGTCGCCCGCGGCTTCGCTCGCGTGGTACTTCGCTCGCGTTTTAAATTATAAACAAGCACAAAATAAATAATGGCATATCTGAATCTCGAATGCTTGAAATACCGATGAAAGACAGGTAAAAAGCTTAGTCTCGCGATGAACGAAATGCCTTTATAACACAAATGCCTAAATAGCAGAACTAAAGGCTTACGGGTTCGATGAACGCAATCTCGAAAACGTGTGACTCGATGTGATTTCTAAAGATTACTAAAAGATCAAATATTTTACAATTCCAGTCACCGGGAAAACAAAATTCAAATTCATGTACTCGGTAGGTACTGGTACCTACCAGCATCGACCACCAAAACTTGCTGGCCTTCTACAGGGCTACTTAGCAGCTCCAACTCTTTTCCACTCTCATACCCAAAGGCGTTTATGCAACTTATCAAATTATCATCATGCCAGAATAAGCGAGGAGATAATTACATATCTGTCAAATATTACCATCTGTCAGTTACGCAACAATTTGTAAATGATCGTTATAATGAATTAGAGAAGCATGCGCATGTCCGTCTGACTGGCAGCACGTGTCAATACAGTGTTCTGGAACAATGCGCCGGTGATTTTAGGCTGATAATATTTGTTATTATACACTTCGGGAATATTTCATATTTGTTGACATATTGTCTTAAAAGCTCCGTTTAAACTTCTTCGCTGGACTGGGAGTAAAGAAAAAACATAGAATGCGTCCAGCTGCTTCTCTCCCCGAACAAAAAATATCGTAAAAGTCGACTAAGGGATAGTATCCTCTCCAACATGATGAGATACAATAAGCAAGTATTCCCAAGGAGGGTTGACGTCAGGCAGGCGGTCGATCATAAAACACCTTAGCCAAAACTCTTACACCATGATCCAAGGATCATGCTGTGCCGACCCCACACAGAATGATATTTCAAAGTCAAAGTCAAAAAAAAATTATTTCATAAAATCATGGGGATCACATGGACACGATGGTCTTGATGAAGATGATGATGAAAGCTCCGTTTAAAAAAAAACTTTTGTCAAGCATAGGTTCGTCGAGTTCATACATTTACGTCAATAAAACTCTTTGATACCAATTTGTACGTCAAACCCTTTGATCCGGCGCGGTTCTCATCAGCTCCGATCCAACATTTGAGGACCAATCAGCTGAAATGATAGAACGAGAGTGCATTCGTTACGTGTCACTTGCACAATGGCCCCACTAAACAAATTGCCGGCTATGCCTGCCCCAGCGCACGTTTTAATTTGTTTCTTCCAGTGATTAAACAAAATGGTTAACTGTAAGATACCGTTCTCTGTTATTGTGGCAATAAAAATATAGATTAGGTTTTAGTCATTACGATATTTTTAACTGATTCAACGTGTGCGAGGTTTTTATGAGATAACTAATGGAACTCCCCGCGACTTTGAATGCGTTGATTTTTTTAGATATACTCCATCTTCCCTCTGCGTCTTATTGTTAGTTGGACTTATGGTTAAGAGTAGTCCTTTGATTGTCTGTCAGTCAGTGTAAAAGCTTTATATATCACAAAAAATAGTTATATGATGATGATGGCAATAAAGAAATAATAACAGAATTCCAAGATTAATCAGAGAATGACCAAATAAAGACAAATCCTTTTATAATAAAGTAAATATATGAAACAAACCTATTTATAGTGAAACTATGCATTCGATTTGAATGTTATCGAATCACTAGTCCATCGATATCGATAAATCGTTGCGTCATAATTTCATAGATAATATAAATTACGTTTTGAAATAATTTATTAATTTTCTATTGTGATTCTGCATGTCTATATATTACATTGTGATCTATATATCATACTTCAAGCAGAAATAAATGATTTTATTTGATTTATTAAGAAGATGACTGTTTATAAAGTAACACTAAAACTCTTTAAACGCATATCGCGTAGCCATGGTGTGCCGGGGGCTGAACTTACCAAAAGCTGTTTCGTAATTACCTGCCTCGCGTGACATGCCGGGAATTAGGAAACCAATCAAATACACACCAATTCCTAAGTACTCGGATTACATGCAATGCCAAAACAATTACAGCAAAAGGTAGACAAAAATTAAATTTGATGCAGAATGTAAAGATAATAGTTTTACCAATTGTATCACTGTTGGTTTCCTAATAAATAAAATACTGTTTTAAACAATGAATCAAAAGATAGGTTCAACTCCTCCATCGACAGTTCCCATGCTACGCCTACACATCAATACTAATATATAGCTAGGTACTTAAAGGTTTGTACGTTTGTTTATTTGTAGAGTGATCTCAGGAACTACTAACGATTCTGAAAATTCCTTAGCCTCGGTGGCGTGGCGAGCGATTGCTCGGCAGAGACGCAAGTGGCGCGGGTTCGATTCACGCTGCGGAAGAAATGTTTGCATGATCTGTAAATATTTCTTCCAGGTCTGGGTGTTGTGGTACCATGGTACTCGTAGTTTCTGATACCCACGACACAGGAAATCCTAGTGTGGGGTCAGGACTATGTATGTGACTGTTAAAAAATGGGGTGGGCAGAGACACAAGTAATCATAAAAAAGCCTCTCCTGATTCAAAGTCCCAAGATGGCTACGGTGGACCGTGGCGACAGGTGAGCAGCCCATCGCTCATAGTGGTCCATTATGTTGGGGAGGATACTATCCCTTAGTCGACTTTTACGACATGCTCAGGGAGAGTAGCTGCTGGACGCTTTCTGAGTTTGGCTTTACTTCCAGTCCATTAGAAAAGCAGGGTTATTAGTATTATGATAAAAATGTATTGTTTTATGTTTACCCAACTTTAATAAAAAAAAACGAGCATTAGGCACTTACTTCTAATGAAGAAGAACAACACAAACATCTCAATCTCTCGGACCAATGTTAATCAATAGTCGAATGTTTATTCTAAGATGTGTACAGACAAACAGACGGACATGAGCAAACAACTTAAAAATACGAGTCGTGTCAGTATGTCACATGGTTGGACCTGATTTCCTAAGGGTGTTAAGGTTTTTTTGCTTCTTGTTTATGGGATTGATAAGTGAAGTAACGCAAGTAATGTGGGTATCAACATCACTGCGTTATTCACTCATACGCAAGCGACTTAATATAAATATAAGTAAAATACATTATATTGATAGACTTGCCCGAGTGGTAGCCAGAGAATCCCAGGTCGTTGGATCGACGACCTCGAAAATGCCGCGCGCAATACCTGGTGGTTGATAACAGACTGAAACTATGATGATAATTATGGAATATTGGAATTTATCACACGAACGGTTTATACAGCTTTCGATAACGTCCAACATTTAAACAGCCGGCCAAAGGTTAATTAACAAAGCTCATCTTGAGAGAAAGTAATCCAAACCTTTGGACAACCTGTTGTGCAGTTAATATAGCCCATTGGCACCCAGCGACCCATGGGTTTTGGGCATACAAGGCGCTCCTACCGGTTCTATTAGCACCATGGCCCTGTGACACACTGAGAGATGGCCCACACTAAATTCCATGTTTTTATGTTTAGAATTCACATAAATATCAATAACCACACCGGATATTGGATTCTGCTTTTCGACAGTCGTTTTGTTATAACTAATAATATGAAAATTAGATGACCTCAGTGGCGTGGCGGGCGTGTGCTCGACTAAGACGCAAGAGGCGCGAGTTTGATTGCCGCTGCGGGAGAAATTGTTGCATGTTCTGCAAATATTTCTTCCGGGTCTGGGTGTTGTAATATTACGTAAAGTGAGTGTGTTTTTACAAAAAAAACCTAAAAAGTATTCTATCAGCCGCTGTGTGAAATACCCACAAATATTTATGTATTAATTTCAATCATATAGCTCGAAGCACAAATAAGTAATTGTTGAGGAGTAAAGGTTTCCGAAAGGCAAATAATGTAGGACAGGCTCTCGATGTACCGATGACATTAAAAGGTCGCGGGTGGTGAATGGAAGCAACACAAAATCTTTAGGAAGTACATTGGGGCTTACGTCCAGCTGTGGACTTCTAAAGGTGATGAAGATGATGACGAAGTAGTCCAGAGCCAAATATTGAAAAAAAAACTGTACAAAATATAGTATATTATGTTTGTGTGTCTCCGTTCAAGACACAATCACAATAAATAAACAAAGGTCTTTTATCATCTCATCATCTTCCTGCCCTTATCCCACTCTATGTAGGGTCGGCACAGCATCATCATTAGTAGATTATTTATACAGCGTCGGGAGGCAACTTTTTACCTTCACAAACGGGACGCTGTAGTGCCCGGAATGAATTAAGATGGAGTAGGCTTTCCCAGCACAAATTCCATCCTCCCAGCTTAGTCGACCTTTTCCACAGGAAAGACATGGTCAATGCGTGTGGAGCTGACTAAGCCTCGGGTTTCCTCACGATGTTTTCCTTCACCCATGAGAGTACTGGTATAGCGCACGACCTTAGGATCGGAAGGCGGGGTCACTAACAACTAGACCACCAGTGCTTTCCATAACACAAGAACCAAATGATGCAAACGTGTGCTCAAAAGCCCATCACTAAAAAGCCTTACAGCTACATTTACTAAACGTTAACGGTTCTGCTCCTATAAACTGCTTAGAACGGTCTTGTAAGGCAAAGAATTTGTCCCGACTTGTAGAGGCCGCTTTGGGAGAGTCCATATTAGGGCTTTATTGAAAGTATTCGATTCGTTTTAAATGCAGTGCGGTGTAAGGTGTTGGGAACTGTGCTGTAGCATGGTGCTGGATAAACGCCCCGGGCGAACATTTCGTGGAGATTATCATCATCATCCGTAGCCGGGTTGGTTCACTGCTGGATACACTAGCCCGGACTGACGATCGATCGGCGATCGATGCTCTATCATGCATTAAAAATGGAATAGTTTTTTTATAATTTGTTTTTATGATTAGTTAGAAGAGACACAGACTATGGCTAAGAAAATCTAATATTAATTTTTACTTCAAACAAGTTTTGTGCAAGAATTAAAAGTAAAATTATAATATTGATAAATAGTAGGTAAAGTAGCTTAAGTGTATAAATGAGATATATCTGAAGAATGTAGCCGCTAGATGCTGAGCTCATCGCGTCGATAATGCGCAGTAATCGCGGCGACGTGGGATCGCGTGCCGCCGGCGAGCACACCTGTTCTACCACACACACACACACACACACACAGACAGACACACACACGCACAAACACAAACACTCGCATTCACTAATACACAGAACGTTAGGTTTGCACTCGTAATGGCACGAGACAAGCAGTTTTAGGGAGCAAGGGGAGGCATTTGCCCGGCAGTGGGACAATTTAGGCTAATATTAATAATTATGGTTAGAGAAAGTATTCACTTATTTACATTTTTATAGCTGTTTCTTATCCATCTTTTTACATTAGCAGCCTTTACTAAAAAGTAAGTTCGTATGAGCTAGTGGCCAACTCTTGCGACAGAGTTTTAAGGGCGCGTAAAGGTCTCCGTCATGGCTTAACGACTTAAAAACCGGGACCGACAATTTAACGTGCCCTCCGAAGCACGGAAGCGCTTAGTTCGTAATGCCACTTGCGGTCACCCATCCCAATTGTGACCGCGCACAACGTTGTTTAACTTCAACGATCTATCAAGAACGTCTAAGTAAGCTACGCCACGAGCGCTTCAAGCCTATAGTGCAATGGTGGTGTTGAATACTCAGGTAGATGCTTCTGCTCATCCCCTTGTAAATATATTCACATCCAATTCTAACGGGAAAAATAGAAGGATCCTTCTGTGCCGACACCACCACGTGAAAAACTATAACAACGCTATTACTTTTTTATTTCAACCTTTGAAAACTATAGTTTCATTGTAATAAAGAAAAAGATTTATAACTGCACCAGCTTAGCCAAGAAACTCGGATTAAAAAAATACAAGGTATGTTTACATTTATGTCTCCTTTGTTAGATTCAGTCAGTGTGTCACCACAATTATCCACGCACATATCGCGACGATATGATCTTGTTCGCACCGCGCCAACCAGAGCATACACTGCTCTCAAAAACTTGTACATTCCATTTGAGATCCAGCGCACTACGATAGCAGTCATTGTTTTAATTCCAAGTTTATCGTAGAAAGCGAGTTTTGTGTAAAACAACAAAAAATCGCCTAATTATTACGTTGGATGCCATTTTGCGCGTCCGGTGGATATGTAAAGTAGCGGAGAAATTAGATAAAAACTTTGAAATCTGTACGAGTACATAAAACTCTCTATGTTTCTGCACCAAGGCAAATTCAATCGTACAGGGCCGGACTCTACCACACAAGTTGACCGAGCGTAGGAGTTATTTTATCATCCCGTTTGCATAGTCCTACTTTTGTTAATAATAAAAATTGATTTACAGAAATAAACTCACAACTATAACAAAAATAATTAACAAAATACAAAAGTAACAGTCGGCCTGAGCCACCTGATCCAGCTCATCAGACGGTGGAAGCGTGCCCAAGACGCCGGCCGCATTGCCACGCTGAATGGCAATACCGATCCGTTGAGCCAAATAAGAACCAGCTCTTGGATCGCGCATCACTTTGACCAGACGCCCTGAAAGGTCTTGGCCCCAAAAGGCTCAAATACATAAGCCCCGTCGCGGTTTGCATATTTGCGCCTTTTGAGATCCTCGGCCGAATCTGCCGCTGCGCCAGCCCTAACTGAAGTCCTTATCTTCGCATGTGGCCTTCCCCTCTCCCAAGGAACTAAAGTCATACCGTCGGTTCTTTTACCGTCATCATGAATCATCACTTTTGTATGAACTTGAAAAACCTGCATTGTCCGTTGGTTGCACTTGTTGATTCTTTGTCACACATTGAGTAACCTCAATTTATAATGAACATCTTACTTAAAAGGGGTTCTTCGAAAACGTTGGTGAAAACTTTTCAAAGGATGTTTTTAATGCGTTGTGCGATATTTACAAATCAAACCTACCATTCTTAATAGCATTTCGCACGTGCTGAAGGCAGTTCATGATAAGTCCGGCAGTTCAGAGGGGTTCACGGCTATTGATCCGCGACATCGATCGGTCGCGGTCGGGCGGACGCGTCGCCCTGTCTGCATCGTTACCGCAGCTTTTTACACTCTTTCCAATTACCTGATGGATTTGTCGCTTTGCGGTTTTCAACTAGGAAGAAAGTTGGGAGAAATGTGATTTGATGAAGCACTTTTAACTGACACGTTTTTAGATCTATGGGAATAATCTATACATCTTTTGTATTGCAATTAGCAAGGTTTTTCAATTACCAACTATGACTGTGACCTCTCACAATCTTCAATCTCTCATTGAAGTCGACATAAATGGTAAATGACGAGGCCCAGTTTGGGTTTCAGCCGAAACTGTCTACCGAAGCGGCAATCATATGTTTCAAGCATGCTGTACAATACTACACATGTAGGAAAACGCCTGTCTATGCCTGCTTTTTGGACCTGTCAAAGGCGTTTGACTTAGTGTCGTATGAGGTTCTGTGGCAGAAGCTATTAACAGAAACAAGTGTACCAAAGGAGTTCATACATGTTCTTGAATATTGGTATGAAAATCAGAAAAACACTGTGAGATGGGCAGGTTCGTACTCGGATGAGTACAGGTTGAAGTGTGGTGTGAGGCAAGGAGGGTTGTCCTCGCCGAGGTTGTTCAACCTGTACATAAATAGGTTAATTGTTGAACTCAGTAAAGCTAAATTCGGATGCTCAATTCATGGCCTCAGTGTTAATAACATAAGCTATGCAGATGATATGGTTTTGCTGAGTCCATCAATTAATGCTCTGAGACGAATGCTAAACATTTGTGAGACATATGCAGTGACTCATGGGCTCAGGTACAACGTCAAAAAGAGTGAGTTAATGCTTTTTAGAGCTGGTAACAAGAGCTACTCTGTTCCCGCAGTACAACTAGGAGGAACTTCTCTTAACTGGGTAACGAAATTCAAGTACCTGGGCCACTGGGTCACTGAGGATTTGTCAGACGATTTGGATATGGAGAGGGAGCGTAGGGCTTTGTCAGTGAGGTGTAACATGCTGGCTCGCAGATTTGCACGTTGCACAGCACTAGTTAAAATTACACTTTTTAAAACATTTTGTACTTCTCTTTACACGTGCAGCCTGTGGGCTAAGTATACACAGAAATCCTACAACGCCCTACGAATCCAATACAACAACGGTTTCAGGATGCTGTTGAGGCTGCCGCGATTCTGTAGCGCATCGGGGATGTTCGCAGACGCACGCACTGATGACTTTTTTGCGATCATGCGAAAGAGAACGGCGTCCCTGATGCGCCGGTTGCGTGGTAGTACCAACGGCCTTCTAACCGTTGTTGTTGAGGACCTGTGCTCGGCCTACATGAGACACTGGCTGGCAGTACTTCGGCCTATCACACGCCTAGTGTCTCAATAGGTAGGTCTTAATGTTATTATTTTTTTTTTTTAGTTTTATTTTAAGTAGCTTTTAGGTTTACTAATTTAGCTTGTAAGTTACTACTAACACAATATGGATCAATGGTCTGAAATAAATACATTTTATTTTATTTTTATTTTTATTTATTTATTAGACAACAATTCCGCAAATAATAGAAAAAAGTCTCATCACGCGGAAACTGGCGGAAATGTCATAATTGCTGCACGTCACGGCCGGTGTCAACGACCGCTGTCACCTCACTGACAGCTTGTGACAACTAGTAACGAGACGGCGGATCTTCATCTTTCCATCTTTCCCAAGATGGCGTAGGTACGGAAGCGGCTGCGCGAATAATTTTCCGCGTCCGTGCCTGCGCCTGCGCATAACTGTTAACGATTTAATGATCGCCACCGGCCCGCCAGCGCCACACCGCCCCGCTTCGATCGCGGTTTTATTAATACCGCTTATAACAGAGATAAGCGGAGATAAATGGTACGCGATAAAGGGTTTTAGCTCTACTGTTCTAAGGCAGGTGCTACGTGCTCCATCGAGTTCCTGTTGCCGAGATCTGCACGTGCGCGGTACATCGCCAGGTCAAATCGGTACTCTCATACCATCTATTCATATTGATAGATACCTTCTAGTAAACGAACACGGACATTATGATCAAACTACTCGTATACCTACGTGTTTGTTTTGTGACAAACAGTGTTGAACAAACAAGTAGTTTGATTAGAAGGAACAAAGTATTTCAAGCATTTGTGTTCAAAGGATATTTACATTCGGTATTCGGTAACAATTAATGTTAACGAGAAAGCCAGTTAGCTCAATTATACAAGCAAAATAACGGGCAAATACCCGCCTATAATTGCTATTCATTCGGACCGCAGTCTTCGAGACCTGGTTCCCATAATCAAGTCTAACAGTGGGCACATGTGCCCAACACGGCTGCCCTTTCGATAGCATTATGTAAATCTAATTGCCCTCCAAAAGGATTTGTAGATACCGGACCTCTTATTATGCCATGTTCCGAGCCAGTGAAATGGCAATGAATAAAGTTAATAAGTAATGTGTAACAGTAAATGTGAGATGGTGTAACGCAGGCAAAGTAAGGTGAGAGGATTTTGGTTTTAAAAAAACAAGACAAGTGCGAGTCGAATCTGCACACGAACGGTTCCGTATCACCTTACATATACATAAAAAGGTTTCTTGTAAAGCCCTCCTTTTTTTATTATTGTTGTTATAGCGGCACACTCTGCGAAAATATCGACTCTAATACCTGTTACGGTTCATGGGATACAGCCTGCTAACAGACGGATGGACGGACTGACAGCGGAGGCTTAGTAATCGTTGGGACCCTTCAGGTACCGAGCCCTAAAAGGGAGGGCTGAAAGCGTTAATAATCTTACGCTATAATCTCTCTGTAGGCCAAGATATGTTCTTAAAGACCCTGATCATGGAATGAAGAGAACTCTTTATCGCGCCGACAAAGTAAATATTACACCACACTGACTCCACCACTCAGTCAGTCAATCTAAACCGAGATTCAAACCTAAATACCCTACATTAGTTGCCCTAAAAACCCTTTCTACAGTATTGTCTGCCACAAACCATTAAAAAATCTGACTGTGGGTGTTAATCATTTTTCTTTAAAGTGGCCTACCGCGATTGGGTTTAGCCAGAATGTTAAGAGAAAACCAAGCAAACAGGCGTGACATATAACTGTGTCTGTGAGTCAGTTGCCTATCTGGCCATCTTGCGAAGACCTATCTCGTAACATTGAAAGATGTCGTTTCTATTTCCGATTCCAAGTTCCCACCATGTGAACCTGACTAATTATAGCCAGTGTCGCCACCTCGCGAAACTATTAGCTGACACCCGACACCGCATGAGTCAGCTATGCTCTGCCACAGTACAATAACAGGTCAGTTGCATTACTGACCAATGTGAGACCTAAAACTTTTTCTCTTGAATTGGTCGTTAAAAGTCTCTTTTTACTCGATTGTTGTTGAAGAGCTCGTGGGGTAGCTTGCTTAGACGTTCTTGACTGATCGTTGAAGTTAAGCAACGTTGTGCGCGGACACAATTGAGATGGGTGACCGCAAGTGGCTTTACGAGCTGAGCGCTTCCGTGCTTCGGAGGGCATGTTAAATTGTCGGTCCCGGCTTTTAAGCCGTTAAGCCATGACTGAGGCCTTTAAGCGACCTAAAAACTCGGGCACAAGAGTTGGCCACTAGCTCATACGAACTTACTTACCCGACTGTTAGGGAGGGTAATGTTTGGAGTGTATTTTCGTATGTATGTATGTACATACATACGAATTGTATGTAGCTCTTTGGCTGCCTCTGTAGCCGAAACGCTTAAACGGATTTTGACGCATGAGGACGCATTCGTTTGGACACCAAACCACCTTATAACATTTTTTTGACAGCAAAATGTAAAAAAAGTATTATGGCGGCTTTAAGTTTTCCATGAACTACGACTAAGGAGATACAATTTCATCATCATGTGTCAAAAAATGTAATATGGCAAATCGGGTTTTTTGTTCTTTTAAATAAATACTTGTTTATCCACTGCTCTGCTCATGCATAATGTTTATGTGTGCTGTGTGTGTGAATGTGCAGATTATATAACAAAAGTTTCCTTGTTTATAGCCGTTCTGTCCCAGTAAAACTTGCTAAGCCTGTGTTACACTGGCTTAATAATATTTTTATTAAAAATAAATAACACCCAACAGTCATACACAAAGACGCAAACATTTCTCCTGGTGCGAGAGAGAGAGAGAGAACCCACATCTCTCGCTTCTCAGCCAAGCACGCTACGTCACCGAGGTCGAGGTGAACATAAGTTTAGCAATATTCACAACCCATAACATACCTAACTAAATGTTCAACAAGTGCAAACATAATGTACAAAATACAAAAGAAACAGTCGGGCTATCCAAAGAGCGTTGAATTGTCATCCGTTCGTTCGTTCTTTAGTAGTTTTCGTACTGTGTTGTGTACTGTGCTGGTGATAAATAGGCCCGGACTCCTCGGCAGGCTCGATACGGCTATTGATCGTAATTTATCGCATTCCTCGCGGCCCGCGCCGTCATAACTCATCCGCGATAATTGTCGTGCTGAAGGAGATTAGAAGCAACGAACTATCTCAAATTGGCTGGCAGGAAGGATGCTGAGAAAACTCTAATCTACCAGTTTGATTTAAAAGTTTACTTATATAAGTTACTTATTTTCTCGTACTGTCTCATGATCAGATATCATTCATACTATTGGCTGAAGCACATTTTTGTTACTTATATAGATTTTGATCTGCAAATATGGATATTATAGACAGGCGCTTTGTGAGTTTGCGTCCTCCCATGTTATGGAGTAGGCAAACTTTTTCACCGCCGACGCAGGCAGCCTTAAATCAAAGGTCAAAGAAAGGTTCCTACTTAGTAATTTCTAAGGTACCCGTCCAGTTTCAGGCATCGGCATTATTTCACTGCTAATAGCGTAATGAACGGATGTCTCTAAGCAGCCCGGCCGGCCAGCGAATAATTCTACAATATCGGAAAATTATCCGCCTACCCGCTTATTACGACCTAGAAAACATACCCGCAAATACTTAGGTATGCCGTGATTAATACTCGTCCTCTGGCTGTATTATGATCATTTTGTAGCTCTTTGCTAAGAAGAATGGTTTAATCACGGAGGTCCTAATAACCATGTAAGTTTTTACTACCTGCAAAAAAACAGTGAAGGAACAACAAAACGGGAGGAGAAAGATTCTTCATGTAACTAGGCTTTTAGGCTATACAACTCACTATTGTTCTGACAATGCACTAGTTAAGTACTAAAATACCACCAAAATCAACTCAAACGAGAAGTCTACCGAAGAAATATCAAAGCAAATGAATAATTCATTAGTTTAAAATCCGCAAACAATTCAATGACATGATCGGCCGCGGTGGATTACCATAAAGAAAGTAGGCGAGTGTGGACGGCGCGCGGGCGCATCTCCGCCATTTCTCCGCGCAGACATGCGGAGAAAACGCTCGATATGCACTTTTGCCTTCTAAGTATAGGGTTGTCACATAAAAAACTGGGCAGTTTTATTCATGAGCATAACGTACGATCTAGACCGATTTTGAAAGAGACAGCGCTACGGATTTCGAGTGTATAAAAGAAAGACAGAGTGATTTCGCGCAAAAAAATTAAACCAAACAACTCGCCAAATCAAATAATTGTTAATTACAAGAAAACTACTAAATGGATCAAAAAACTGGTTTTAACAACTAAATAAATAGTTATTACCTATCTATTAAAGTGAAACTCATCTGAAAATATGGTAGGGTTCCCGAGACCTAGATCAAAATATACTCAAAACGTGAATTAAAAAAAAATTAAACAGCCAAATTTGATATAGAATAGAGGTAAACAAAAATCTTACCTAAAATGTTAGCAAAAACCTAATAAAAATGTAATCTATTTTTTTATTACAATTTCGTAAACATATATCTCCTCCCTGCCGATTTGCTCACAAAACCATTAAAAATCATGATACATTTTTATTAGGTTTTTGGGAATATTTTAGGTTAGATTTTTGTTTACCTAAAATCTAGATAAAATTTGGCCAGAGTATAGCTCCTGAATCCTCTCGAAGGATCGAGATGTTTGGCGCAATGCGTGACCTTTGCCTAGGAGTGGGACGACATAGGTTAAAAAAAACCTATTTAAAACGTTAATAAATATTATTTCTGGGATAATTCAGTAGCAACCCTAGATAGAAATAGGCACCACGTATCAATGCGCGGGACATGGCATTAAAATGATGATCATTTCCAACTTTTCATTGCTGTTCATCTAATCGCACGCACACGAACACAATGCAAGGCCTGACTATTCTGCGGTCACACAGTTTCTAGACTTTCATAAGCAGATGGACGGTATTGCTTTCTGAGTTAGCTATGCCATTATATCTTACAGCCACTTACAAGTTACACTTACATTATGGTTGAGCAGTTTTATTTCTGCTAATCGAGATAACTCAGCCTATCTCGCCTATCTTATGTCTATTGTTTTAAAATACCAACTGCTAACTATCTAATCTTCACTATACCTTCTCTAAATTATTATCCTTGACCTCTCAGAGGTTATTGTTCCAAAATAAAGCAAGTAGCTATATACAACTCTTGATATAATTCCTATGTTTCATTAGCTGCTCACGCTTTCTATTCCCATAAATCTAAGATACTTGGACGTAAATAATCTAAATTATTGGGCCGCCCTCAACGCCTCGCCTAGGGGATTTGTCTCAACGGGACCCGTCATGACCCTATTTAGTAGTTGATTTGAAGGCTCAAGCCTCCAGGCTTAGTTTTGTAGTTAAATAATACTACCAATGTAATAGTTTCTACGAATTCGGGAGCCTCGAATCCATAAATTATAATAAATGTCCAGGACGAGAAAGTAAAATGCCCTCAGGTATTAAAATTCCTGTATTAATAGAATTTTAGGAACGAGTTTGTTTGAACGAGTTGAGGTTTATTATGTTTTTAATGAACGAAAAATTTATAAGATAAATAAATGTAAAACCTTTTACGGCATCATAATATTTAACTGTAAATCACGAAGGACATTTTATTAACTTTTTTATGATCGCCCACGATGATGACGAAAAATCTCTCTTTGGTACTATAAAACGATCAATCCATATCTAAACACAGTCTTTTTTATTTTCAAATGAAATCATCTTCCAAATTGTTCTAATCGAAATAATTTACCATAAAGCCTGCGACTGCGGTGCATACCTAGACATGGTCGACGTACACGGCAGGGAACAATCCACGCATGAGGTTGCCGCCTACATTTTCATACATAGCCTTACGCCTTGATGTCTTTGTCGGAAACTGAAGCATAGTGTGTGTTGTTACAGATGAGGAGTCGCGTGTAGCGGGGCATGGGCCAGGCGGGCAGCCAGCCGGCCGTCGCGGCGCCGCAGCGCGCCCGCCGCGCGCACACGCTGCCGCACGAGCCGCCCAAACATGCGCCCAAGGTAGCCTACTACCCTACATATCATCCAATTCTAATTCTAATTAAAGTTAGGGGAACAAGGATCTGCACTGACGTCCCGCGGTGAGGTGTATTGTGCATTATCCCCCTGCTAACCATCCCCCAGCCAGCCCAACTCCTTGAAGTACCGGAGAAGGACCTTGGGATGTTGGCAGCAGTGTTCCAGTATCCTCGATGATGTTGAGGCTGTAGGTGGTGTAGATGAGGTCGATAGTGATGCTATCTACGTATCATCATCATCATCTTCTTGCCCTGATCCCACTCTATGTGGGGTCGGCACAGCATGATACTTGGATCATGCTGTAAGAGTTTTGGCTAAGTTGGCTGCTACTCTACATATTATACCCATACAAAATATTAGGTCTGTTTCCCATATGGGTAGGATAGACACCACGGAGCTCCATTTGCTACGGTCACTAGTTACTCTAGTTTCATTTACTCTCATCACATTCTTCATGAATGCTCGTCAGAACTTCTGCTAAAGATTTTGTCCTATATTTCGTTGCAAAGTTTTATTTACTGTCCCTTTCTTACCCCGCGGTTAAATTATCGCGGTACTGCGAAGCTTCGCGTTTTGCGTCCTTATCTATCCTGTGACAAAGCATTTGGCTGTCACTCTACAAAATCGCCAGCTATAGGAGTATTTTAGTTATAGGAGTTACAATGAATGACTTCTTGCTTCCTCATGTTCCAGGTGCTGCCACTGCTGCTGGAGTCTCCACAGCTGCGCAGCACTGACAATGGTGCAATTCTTCACTCCGGCGGGACCATCAGCGGTCGTCGACCTGAGCTCACTAGAACACCCAATGGACACGTGGTAAGTACATCCACTTTTGGCAACATAAAGGGCTCTGAATTATTTTTCTGTACAGATGTGGCATAGGTATGATGGCGCTTTTTCAAAGTAATAATAAGATTTATTATTTTAAAGAATTTTGTAACCAAACTTCCGGTTGATATTATTTTATTTAAATGAAAAAAAGTGTTTTAATAATAAATAAGTGATTTATGATAGTATAAAATAATTAGAATAGATTTAAAGGATAGTTTTGTAATTTATTGATTAATGTGTCAATCATTTGAGTTTGTTTATTTATATTATATTTATATTTGAACAGAGCGATCATTCTTGGTCGGACGGTCCTACTGTAAAGACCTCTGAATAAAACCTTTTAAGTGCTTTCTGTGGTATTTTTTACGACCTCATGGACCCCCGCTCTCACAGGTATATAATCTAACAAGATAAATAACTTGTTATACCCCAATTTTTAACCTCCATGAGAAAAGGTGTCTCTACTTCTAACGTCGTCATCTTTTCCCTAGGATAACAAGAAGACATAGGTACTAGACCAATGACTAACAAAATAAACTCTTTATAAATATTTCTGCTTCTCACTTTCAGCACTCAAACGTGTACCGGTCCCGGTCAGCAGGAGCTGGTGGTGATGCTGGCGAGATCCGCGCGAGAGAGCGAGATCCTCTGCATCGGTCGCACACCAACCTCGACCTTAGGCATAATGAAGGTAAGTTCAATGTTGAGCACGCTCATTTCAGACCAGCTCTCGTCTGATGAAGTGATTTTTTTAAATTAAACTCAAAGAAGCAAAGACTCTTTAATTTATTGTCTTGTTTTATGTTTTCAGGAAGCAGCAATGTAAATAAACGGTTCGGATCAGAACCAGATTTGAGAATAGAAGAAGAACAGAAATCAAGAATAAATAATAAACATTTCCGGAAAAAGTACCGTGCACCCCCACCGCCTCATAATGACGTAAGTATTGGACGCATTTAACACATTTAAAACTCTTAAATTATGTTATTCGAAGAAACCCATTGATGAAAAACTTATGTTTTGTTTCACTTTTCAGCAATTTGAAGGTTCATCGCCAGATTCCAGTGAAGGGAACGCGAGAACAGAACCCAGAAAACTAAGACTGTTCAAGACAAGAACTGAAACCAAAAAGCTAAATGGCCACGACCACTCTAAAGCTCTGTACAGGCACAACGGGGAATACAAGTCTCTGGATTTACACGACTCCTCCTTCGAGAGGCGATACAAGTCCCCTTGTAAGGATAAAGAACAACACTTCAAATACCCAGACAACAGAGATATGGTTCAAAGCACAGCATCGTTAAAAAGAGAAGAACGACTATTGCAAAGCAGCAAACCAGACTACAAGAAGACAAGACCGGACAGAGTCAGCGGATGTAGAGCGAAAACATCCAAAACGAATGAACAAAGCGAGGCATGGAAAACACCATTACTAAACAGAAATTTCAGATATTCAGAAAGATTTAGAAGAAATGATAGTGAACTACCGACTCTTAGGAGAGAGAAGACTTTTGATGACAGTCTCATCGCGGAAAGAGATAGCGAGTCTCCCAGAGCAACACACGAAAATAGAATGAAGTCTATCGGCGACCAACTGAAGTCAAACAAATTCAGTCCACTGGCCGAAAGCAGCAAACCCCTGAGAAAATCTCTTCCTTCACTATTGCAGAAGAATAATGAAGAAAAAGATGAATTTCAAGCGGAACTTAAAAAAGCTACGAGTAGAATAAGAAATGAATTAGGCAATAAAAATAATGTTAGTGAAACCATAACTAGTCAAAACGATAAATTCAATGTGCAGAAACCAAACCCAACGAAAGTGCAGAGCAAAGTCAAAGAGTCTAGTCTAATGAATAAAGGCAACATTTTAAACAGTAGAAGGCCTGTCACCCGTTCTAGTGATGTCAAGCCCAAAATTACTCCACCAATAAAAACCAGCAAAACACCCGTCATTAAATACAAACAAAGCAACAAAGAGAATGGCAGACCAATGCCTGATAGAGGACAAGCTTCAGGCAAGGAGTCAACTCCTGAACATTCACCAACTAGGAAGAAAGAACCGAATATCATTCCAATTACACAAGACAAGACGTAAGTATCTACCTACCACAATACAATCTGATACAAATCTAGTTACTTTATGGCACAATCAGTCATTAAAATTTCATGAAAACATCATAAAATTTTAATTATACCCAATTTTTTTTTTCAGAAACAAGCAACCTCTCAACAACCAAGCCCCTTCAAAGCAATTTTACTTCGGCATGATAGAGAGCAAGCAAGCATCACCTCGAGAGCACCTGAAGGAGTTCCCAGGCCTCGGCAGTCCTATCATTGAAGAGATCGGGGACTTTCGACTCATTGAAAAGAAATTGCTGGGCTACCATGATGAGGATGCAGAGTTTGAGAAATTCAATGCTAAGTTGAGGGCAGATTGTAAAATGAAGAACTGTGAGTACAAACATCAAAAAAATTATATACAAATAGAAGACATAATGTCTGGTTTTCAAATTTTTTAACACAATCAATCTTTTTAGTGTCGTCAGAATCAGCGCTATCATCAGAAGGGTCTGAAAACGAGGGTTCAGAGGGGTCGCTCGGCATCGCGTTACGACTGCGTCCCACGTTACCTAAGAAGCAACCCACCATGCCTCGGTTCTCCCCCGCAGCTGCTTGGAGACAGCTGGCTAGTCTTGACGCTCATCTTACCGCTGGTTAGTGTAAAATCATCTAAAAGATTCTATTCCAAGGGGCATAATATTTGCTTGCTCTAGTTTAATACAATTTCACTCTTTTACAGAAACCCAGCCGCTAGCAGTGGAAACTAAAATGACGCCAGATATACCACCTGAGTCATCACCCAGGTCAGAAGAGTCTGCTGATAAGTCCGGAGACTCGGGGATCAGCGGAGACCACGCACATAGCGACCAAAGACTGGACTCCCCTTCTAGACACAACGTAATACATTTATTTAAGTTCAAATTCGTGCTATGCAAAAAGTCAAAAAGTCTCCCTCTAAACTTTGAAGTAAAAGAAGCTTGTTGGGTACATTTTGAAAGTTCTAGTGAAGTGTAAGGAACTACATAGATTTATCTCAAGCTCTCTTCACCAGGTCCAAGACACCAACCCAATAACCTGGACGCCGCAACAAGACCTAGGAGACAGTAGTTCCGATGGCGCCGGAACCAACGCGCACGTCCTGAGTCCTGGAGGCGTGGCTACCTACAGTCCAGGGTCGCAGCCTTTCAGTCTCTCACTGCCAAGAGATGGGCAGGACAGGGTGAGCAAGTTATGGGGTTACACGGGAGGTTAGGCAGTATCTGATGGCTTATTTAAGGACTTTCACAAGGTGCTGTTTTGGCTCCCATTTGGTTTATGGTGCCAAAAACGTCTCTGGCACTTATAATTTTGTATTGTGTTAACTTAAATAAAAATGGTTATTTTAAAACTAACATAAACTAACGTAGATAGCCTAACCTCCCGTAGAATATCATTTAGCTGAGGAGGAGTAAAGGTACTAATCATCTAACATGACTGTTTGCTTATATTTCTTGTGTATAACCATTTATATGTTCTAACTTAGCACTATATTTTTCTTTGCTATATACTGATCTTATAATTTAATTTCTAATATTTCTCATCAATTATCTCTACATTATTTTTACATAATTTATATCATGGGCGTCTTCATCATCTTCCTACCCTTATGCTACTTTAAGTGGGGTCAGCACTAAATGATCTTTTTTTTCCATTGTCTTCTTTCAGCCGTCAAATCTTTACTCTTATTTTGTTTCTTATCAGTCGTATTTCATAGTTCATTCACTTTGTTTCGCTTACCTCTACTTTTAAATCCATCCATATTCTTACCATGATGTTTGAACTTACTTTTTTCTTTTAACAATTCATTTTTCCTTATAAAATTCATCACCTTTATTCCTCATCAGCTCAACACTCAAACAACAACCTCGCGTAGTTTAAAGCGATGTCGTGTTTCTACGAATGCTTCCAGGGTAAGCCGCTGTCGCAAGGCTTCAACAGTCTTCAAAAACTGCGTAAATCAGTCTCTGGGGCTCTTGGCGCGGCCCTGGGCTCCAGAAGGTTCGACCTGGAACATGAGCCGATGTTACCAGAACCGGAACAGAACTGGTTTTTGACGAAATCGGCGCCGAACTCCTTGTCGAACCCACTGCTGTACCCGTCGACAAGGCCGAAGGCAGCCAGCGATGTCATCAAGGAGGAATCTCTACCACCGCCGGAGAAGGTAAGATTTAGAAAATGCTCGCTTGATTCACAAATTGCTTTGAAATCATCAGTAGGTGGGTAAACTATTTCGTTCGTATACAGGAGGACTTACCATGGCGTCCAGGCACGTCGTACCTCTCGTGGGGCGGCCACGTGATGTACCTTCCACCCGCGCCCGAACAACCTCTCTCCATGATGGGGCCCATTGATAGACCTGTCAGGTACGAAATAAGTAACAAAAGTATTTATGTATGCAAAAATGTTAAAAAAACGTAGAAGTAAAACCGGCTCATGGTCTACACTACACAATGTTGTATTAGTGATAGGCATAAACAAAACTCTAGGATGTCCGACCATTGATACGGTCTGAACAAAGGCAGGACCAAAAAATATCTACTTATCTATCTATCAGTCATTTAGCTGAATAACATGCGTGACAAGTTAAATCTACAATACTTACCTATAGAAATTCTGATCAAGGACTGCCTCTTTGGCATCGTTTTTCCAATATTTTCTCAATCCTAGTTTGCTTAATATCTTCCTGTAGCTAGTGCGATATTTTGGTTACAAATAGTTACAATAGCTATATTATTACATCGTGCTAAAGCATACATTTGATGATAGTTGATATGCAATAGATGGCGCTGTTTTTTGTTTATAAAAATTATAGTTCTCGATGGTTGGCGGTAACGCGATGGAGTAGGTAGGTAAAATAACTATAAAGAATAAAGAAGTTTATTGCCAAAAAGAAAACACAAGATTACAATTTAGAAAAAGTTATACAATGCAAGTTAACCACTTATCCTGAAAGATTTTTTCAGCGAGGCCAAAACTAGACTTGAGAGTCTGTATCTTGGGTCTCAGGAACTCGTACTCTACTAGACATATTTTGCAGTGTTTTTTTTAAGGTTTTCATATAGCATTTGATTGGTAGGAGCAAGTCTAGCGGCTGCCTGGAGGCGTCGGCGCGCGCCGCCCGCGCCGCTCTGGGCGCCGAGATGCGCGAGCGCGACCGCTCGGCGTCTCCCGAGGTCGCGCGCGCGCTGCCCGCCAGAGTCGAGCCTAACGATCCCGTAAGTCATTTTTTTACCATACCAGCTTGCTTTGTGTAAAAACTAAGGCGTTTACCATCTACGACGCGTTTTTGCTTGTATGACAATAAACAAAAGCAGATATTCGGTATCACATTTTTAAATATCAGCGACGATTTTTATATATTTTGCATATATTTCAATTTCAAAGCCATTATTTAATAATCTTATATCTAGTTTCACATTATATTATTTTTATCTACCCATTTTTTGACATCGGTATCATAATAAATTATTTGCTTTACAGCATAGGCCTTAGGATTTGATGCGTAAATACCCAAAAATTAATATTTTAAAAATAATCAATTTTTAAACAACTTATTATACAATCACCGATCACTCGACGGAGTCACTTTCAGAATAGTAAATCTGCACGCATCAAGTTAGTGCAAATGAGAGAAAAACGTCATTAAGTTTCAAATATGAGATAGTATTAAGTTTTTATCAATTTTAAAAGATTACTGACCATTAACTTTGCCCGTGTTTTATCAAGCAAATACACTTTGTATACCAGCTGATTTATGCAGCGTGGAAAAGTATTTTTTTCATTAAGTAACTGGAAGCTGTAATGCCCGAGACGATTTCAAATGAAATGAAATGATTTATTAAAATGCAGGTAAGCTTACAGGAGAGAACCCAAAACGCCTAACTACCTACCTTAAATTCGCATAACTCAAATATAATCTAAGACTACCACAAATTGACCATAGACTGTCATTGAAGACGTCGATATGCTATAAAAGGTTCAACTATACCATCCTCTCAGATTATTGGGTTCCCTCGCGCTGTTTTTCGTTTGAACGTGTTTGAGCGCACGGGATGTTTGAAAGAAAAATAAGGCATGTTCTTTATGTTTATATTTGTGTAAACTGAATATAAACGTCATGCTAAGCTCTATGACAGTTTCACAGGAAAATAACCTTTTATGTACAGTGCAGTAAGGACCATTTCAGTGTGCTATAATACATTTATTATATAACTGAACTCCAAAGCTGCTGTCAAAGCTTGTGTTTCAAAGATTACAAGAATTTGTCACTGCTATTTTTACTTCGTGACTCTGTCTAGGTTTTTTGGCCTGTCTCAAAGAATCAGCTAAGCACACTGTTAAGTTACGGTTTAGAATGACCGGATCAAAATCGCCAAGCGGAACTCGTAACATGAGGCGTAGCGAAGATATTGTATTTCAATCATCTTACATCAGTTACGTTATCTAAGCAAGCTGTTCCTATTGCAGTAAGTTCGACATGTGTCAAGTGCATAAAAGGGCCTTTGAGGCGCACTTTAAATCCTTTCACCACACTGGTTCGAAAAAACAAGTGACACAACTAGATAGATAGACCTATTGCAGATAGAATTTGCCAAAGCTCAATCAATTGAACTAGAAACAGTAACGCTATCTAATGCCCGTCTCACGTCGGCCTATAACTCATAACCGCCATTCGTTGTCGGTTAAGCAACGCGAAGCCATTAGAGGTCCTTTGTCTGCGATAAACTTATTTATTGCAGTAATATCGTTACGTTGAAATTGAATCAGTGGGCCGGGCCTTGGATTAACGCTACAGGTTGATCGATGGAAGCGAGCTTCAGTCTAATGGTGATTGATATCTTTGATGTTCCTTTTGTAGTCTAGTCGTGCTTTGTTACGGCTGTCATCCCCCTTTTTATTGGGTTACATCCAGTCCAATGTCCGGGTTCAATATTTTACTAACGGGCGACAGATCGTTCACGACGATCGTCGACGACCTCGGTAGCGTGGCGGGCGAGAGATCGGCTGAGTCGCAAGAGGCGCGAGTTCGATTCTCGCTGCGGGAGAAATGTTTACGTGTCCTGCAAATATTTCTTCCGGGTCGGGGTGTTGTAATATGATGTATTATAAGTATATATTAAAAAAAGTATATAAGTATTCTATCAGCCATCTGGTTTCCTTAGTACATACAAGCTTTGCTTAGTTTGGGGTTAGATGGCGCTATAACATATAATCAACGATCCGTAGTTCCTTAATATTGGGACCGGGCATATAGATTCACTAAAATTGTTTCCTTAAATCTTTCAAAGCATTATCTATCTGGCTCTTTAATGTTTACGAAAGCGGACGCGTCTGATTGTCCGATTAAGGTAGTGTTTCGAAGGCAACAATTAGGGAATTCATCTTTACCTACTTACTTTGTAGTTTGTAAACCGTGCATTTCTGTTTTTGTCACCTTTATGCCAGTCAAAACTTTGAAGCCTTTGATTGAGTACACCGTCGTTAGATCTGGTCACTAACACATACAAATTGAGCTGCTCTGAGTCATCAAATATATGAGCATTCCCACGCTTTAGCGCCGCCAGCTGCTTCCGTGTTGTATCTACACGCTCTCTGGAATTCTATACTTCAGATTATATCTTTCAGAATTTGTCCGACCTCGCCGTAGAGTTCCGTATTTTGGATATTTAAAGTACCGGGTATTACTTATTGTTTTTTATTTATAACGGCAAAAGTCATGCTACGACACCACGATAACCTTCTTGAATATTTGAGTTCTTTGGTGTCTGTTTGTTCGAAGTAAGTTCGTATGAACTAGTGGCCAAATCTTGTGACAGAGTTTTAGGCCGCCTAAAGGCCTCCGTCATCGCTTAACGACTTAAAAGCCGGGACCGACAATTTAACGGGCCCGGAAGCGCTTAGCTCGTAATGCCACTTGCGGTCACCCATCCAAATTGTGACCACGCACAACGTTGCTTAACTTTGACGATCAATCAATAACGTTTATGCAAGCTACGCCACGAGTTTTTTCTTTTGTTGTTCTTATTTTTCACGGTGACCAAGAATAAACCCTAGTAAAGTTTAAGTGAATGCTTTGCACAACTGTCATAAGATTATATCATTAATTTATCTGAAAATAGACCAGTATTTAGTAATTCAAGGCGCTATTGTTATAAACTATTACCTCACGTGTCTAAATTATTAACAGTGCTCTCATTCTCATTACTTCATTAGTTACGTCACCAGTCCCACGGCTCTGATGTGGAACACCTCCAATCTCTTCATCAACAAGAGTCCTAATTAGATCTAAATTATTTTACACATTCTCATTAGAGAATACCTTATTGTTACGTTATTTCATTCCTAAACTCTACGAAACTGAAAGAAAAGTACTTTCTTTTTTCTTTTATAAAACAGCCAGATACTCTGTTTTTATTTACTGTACGACTTTTTTTAACTACTACCATTTCTGAATAATGACAATGATGGACCATCTATATGGGCGATGAGCTGATCACCTGTCACCATGGTTCACCATATCCATCTTGGGACTTTAAATCAGAAGTGGCTGCAAGTTTTCTTATGTTTACTTGTGGCTCTGCCCACTCCATTAGGGATACAGGAGTGATAATATGTATGTATTTCCGAATAATAACTAAAGAAAGAAAGAAGTCTATCCTTAGTGTCTTTGTTCCCAGTAAGTCATTCACTTCTACTTAGCAACCTTCGTACTGCTCCAAAAATGACAGCTAAACAAGTTCGTGGTCATAATTATTCAATCACCCCAGTCAATCACCTCCTAGCTCCAAAAAGCTATGAAATGTTTGTGTTCGCATATCGCATGCCAATTGTGGGTAATATTCGAACAGAGACGTAGCTAAGAATGGTACCTAAGGTAAACTGGGCCAGGCTGTACTTTTTATGGTCAATAAAGTTAACTATTCACGATTATCATTTTACAGGACAGTAAAATCTTAAACAGGGTTGTAGGTTACAACAAACAGTTTATAAAGTAAGTTTATAAAAAATGGTAGAATGAAAACAGGTTATCTTTCCCGAATTCTTAACAAAAAAGCTTTCTAACCCTGTGGCTACATTAGGGTTTCATCGAACTTAAAGTCGCGTAGAGTGACGGAGGACGCAAAATAAAAAAATCACAATTAATAGTCAATAGAGTTCTCAGTTGCTTCGGTTTTTGGTTCTAGCTACGTCCACCTCAATGAGTATGCTCACGTCTTCTTCCATTGTCCAGTTTACATGTCTCATGCTAGTGACAGCTTGTCTCACGGATCGGCTGAATATCTTATCTACATTGCTCATCCTGGTCTATTTTTAACTTGACAAAAAAGTTCTCAATAGTTCGGTATTTTTTGTATGTCTCTTTATCACTGAATTAAATAATAATATTGGTCAATATATTTCACGTAAACAATAATGAATGATCTATATTTAAGCCAAAAAAGTTGTCACAATTTAGAAATGCCAAATTAATTCAAAATATCACGAAGTTTATTTTCTTCGTGAATGTTAAGTATTGATCTTGAGTATTTTCTCCACGCACATGGTTTGTTCTGCTTTGTATTCACCTTCTCATCTGATTATCAGAAATCAGAATTACTTGTTGAATCCTTAACGAGTGGTCAAACAGGAGTCGCCAAAACAACCTTCTCGCGAATAACTGTCCTCATCCAGAGCCATCAATATTAATACAAGGTTTTTATTTAAATCTAATACTTTCAAATGCTAAGTAACATTTGAGACCTGTTATTCCACTGTTTCGATCACTTACATTCACATCTATCTTGTCAAAATATTGTCCACTTAATTTAATTGCTACTATTTTGATTATGGCAATATATTATTTGTCAGTTGAGTTCGTATTTAATAATTTAGAACTTCCTGTCTCGACCTTTTTTTTTCTAGAACAGTTTTTGTTACTAGATAAATTTTATATAAATGTTTTTAAAGTAGCGTAAAGTACCTTATAGAAATAAAAACAAACGAAATTGGTTTGCTGTTCTGAGGTATGAACATAATTTATGATCGGTTTTACAACGTGAATAGAATACTATGCGATACCAAGAATAAAAAATCGGAGCCTTTCACGCAGTATTTTCCTCGCTAGCTGCGAAAAGTCATGAAAAGCCTACAGCACTTCTCACGTACATTGTCCAAGTAGTAGGGATGCGCGAGCGTCGTCTGTCACTCGCACATACAGCACCTGTCGAGTGGAGGTGCCTCCGTGAGCACGCTTCGACAGCCGGGTTTTGTTTGTTTACATTTTCATTCAGTGATTTCGGAGAATTCATTGATAGTCGTAACTTTTTTGGGTGAGTTATTATTTTTAACTTTCGGAAATTTGTCTTTGTTGTTTTCCCCCATGGATTTTTACATTTAAAAAAATATAATTTGGATACTAAAAATCAAACTAAAAATTATTTGGTGGTAAACAAAAATAATATACTATTAGAATAAACAAAGTTCTTGGTTTTGTTTTAGTTTCAAATGAATACCGACTATGAAATGTCATTATCGTAAGTAATACCATCATGAATACCTACGTCAAAACAATAAACACTGAAACAACTGAGCAAGAACTATTTCATGGCTATTTCCATTGTAAATGCGAGGACGCGCTACAGTTAATCAATTGAAAAACATTTATAAATAAATAACACCCAACAGTCACCTACATAGTCCTGACCCCACACTAGGAGTCCCTGTGTTGTGGGTATCAGAAACTACGAGTACCATGGTACCACAACACCCAGACCCGGAAGAAATATTTACAGATCATGCAAACATTTCTTCCGCAGCGGGAATCGAACCCGCGCCTCTTGCGTCTCTGCCGAGCAATCGCCCGCTACGCCACCGAGGCCGTCATTTCATTTTTCTCTCTTCATTATTATGTTAAAACTTTCAACTTTTAGGTCATAATCATCTACTATTCATTGGCTATTCTATCCTACTAATATTTTAAATGCGAAAGTTCGTGAGGATGTGAGGATGTATAGATGTGTGGATGTGACGATGTATGTTTGTGCCTCAATCACGCCGTAACGACTAAACGGATTTTAATAAAACTTAGAATGTGCATAGAATGTGTGCTGGAATAACATATAGGCTACTTTTCGTCCGGATACCATGCGAGCGAAGCCGCGGGCAAAAGCTAGTAACTACATAAGGTGTCTTTAGCTAATAGTTGGTCATAAACCTGTCGTCATCTCTGAGCATCCCATCTCAAACCTGCGTCAATCTGACACACTAAGACTACCAATATAAATATTCATTAGAAAGCAGTAGCATGTTTTAATTAAATCATTAAGCAAATACTTAAAAGTTTATGTTTTTACATACTAATTTAATATTTACGTAAGTCTTTGGCGAAGCCTTTTATTTTCATAGTTGGATGCACCCGAGCGCGCGGAAATACTGTAGGTATCCTATTAGTGAGCTTCCGCACAATTATCACTTAAAAGGTGTTTAAAAAGATGCACATCTAATGGAGAAAGGTAAACGAGCAAATAATAAACATGCAAAAAATATTTCTAACAATCATACATCCGGACGATGGGCCCGTTGGGTTGACTATATTAAAAAAGATCGCACAGGCAGAGGGGGCTGGCAAAATCGAAAGGAATCTTACCCAACAGTAGGTTTTTTGAATCAATGATGATGGAGAATCATACAAAACTATGTAAATTATACGTAGCACTGGTGACGTCGTTTCGCAATTATATATACTCATAAAAACTCGATTAACCTCTGTCAAACTCGACATGAGCATCTAATAAACACAAACGTTAGGTTAGATTATTAAATGAACTATGTATGTATCTACTATTTAATCGTCAACATTAATTATACCAGATATTCAAGAAACCTCTCTACAGGATTGGGAATAAAGAAAAAAATAGGGATATATAAATAAGGATAGACAAAATAAACGTTTCTACACCCTCGAACATAGTGTTACAAGAAAAAAAGAGTTTATAGGTAGACAAATCCTGTCCATAGCAACGGCAAACCTATTAGTATCGTACTTTTTGCTCACTTAGAGAGAAATAGCTCTTTCTATTCTAGGAAGAAAATAAATTCTCGGTACTCATGATAAGCAGGCAGCTGCTTCTCTTCCCGAGCATGTCGTAAAAGTCGACTAAGGGATAGTATCCTCTCCAACATGATGGACAATCTATATAGGCGATGGGCTGATCACCTGTCACCATGATTCACCATATCCATCTTAGGACTAAATCAGAAGCGGCTGCAAGTTTTCTTGTGATTATAAGATAAGATAATACTTTATACGTGATAATAAGTTTAGTATGTCAGTACCATAAAAACATTGTCTAACACGCCAGGACAATTAAAAACAAGTAAATAATCATAATAAGATAATTAAAACTAGTAGAAGTGCATTGAAACATGTACATTATTCGTGTGGTTTATCGATAATGTCCTGGTTAATTGATGGTGTTATGGTGTCGGGGTCGGTGGTGGGCGACCTTGCAACGCCATGATGTCATACCGATGCATCTGAAATGCCGTCTGCCTAATTATGTGGGTATCATCACTGGCGGAAAGTATATGACATGATCTACCAGCATTGCTGATTACTCCACGTACGGCAATAGATTACTTGCAAAACAGAATATCTACAAGCAATTACATACCGTTTAGAAACCACGCACTTTAAAACCAACCCGTGTACTAACTCTCTCCCTATGGAAATACGCAAAGCTTCCATGGAAATCTTCAAGTCTAAATTAAATCGATATTATCTTGCTCTGCAAAGCAATTAACCAAATTGAGCACCTGTAGGTTTTATTGTATTATATAATATAATTACGAGTATGTAGTTAGTTTTTGTATGAAGGTACCTATGTGTTATTTATTACTCGATAGTTTTCCTATAAAGCACTACCTCTGTTTTTTCTCCAAATTTCACAAAGATTAGCTGGAAGAAAATCCTAATTAGCATTAAGTTCGCCTACGTACATGTTTTTTTTAGTGCATTATAGAATTTTCTATCTATCTTACTTCTTACTTATATTATAAATGCGAAAGTTTGTGAGTTTGGATGTTTGTGCCTCAATCACGCCTAAACGGCTGAACGGATTTGAATGAAGCTTGGAATATACATAGTACATGTACTGGATTAACATATAGGCTATTTTTTATCCGAATACCACGCGAGCGAAGCCGCGGGCGGCAGCTAGTCTATCATAAACTCTTTCGTTGCAATCAAATAAAACGTCACCTACATACCTACATATTTTATGATTCGGCAAAAATGCCGTTACTATAAGATGTTCTGGATACAGATGTCTGACGAACACATTTAAAAACGATCCAAATCTATGTACTATGAAGTATAAAGGGCTTGCTTTGTTATTTTTTTACAGCTACAAATTACATTTAAATTTCAGCATTGCTTTACGAAGACTAATGGTTTTAAAATAAGAAAGAGGCACTTATTTTCACATAAGTACAAAATAGAATAATTTTAACTCAATCAAGTTCTATAAAATTAACATAAAAACCATAATATTACTGCGCAGTTTCGTACACAAACAATATTATTTGGGAAAAATATTAAAAACAAACCATTATATTCCTTCTATGGCAAATAGTTCCACGGAATCCTTGAACGACCTTGGCGGCGATAGTTTAAGTAGGCAGGGTATTGCTACCTACTTATGTTTAGCACAATGATGTCATAAGCAAATAAATAATATCTTGGGCTATGTGAACACAAATTGCCACATTTTGGGAAATAGAGATCTCTCATTGTAGGATTATCTCACATTATTCATGAGTCTGTGGGATTAGGGCCGGTCCACCAATTAGTCAGGTATTAGGGAGATTTTAACTGTTAAGAGATACGTGTAGAAAAGTTATGAAACATGTTAATAAATTGTATCATAAAAATGTATATCTATGTATGTGTTCTATCTATCTAGTCGTGTCACTAGTTCTTTTGGATTTAAAGTGCACCTCAAAGACTCCTCTTGTGCATTTTGCACGTGTTTTCGAATGTTTTAGCTCGCTTCTACGACATACTGGTTTCCTTCACCATTTGATAGTATAGCGCACATATTTTTTTCAAACATAAAGTGTTTGGTGCTGAACAGGATGTGAATCCACGGCCTTAGGATCGAAAGGTAGGGCCGCTCCCACTAGACCACCAGTCCTATAGTTTTATCATTTTTTTACCAATAATAAGACATCATAGCACCTAAGCTAATATTACAATTTAGCTTCATGTTATGATACTTACCCTTGTAATGTTTAGGAGCACGGTGTACTAAAGACATTTAATTATGTCTAAGGCATATAAGTCAGCATAATATGTCTTTAGGCATCTCAAAAAAAATATCCTTCAAGATGATCAAAGTCGTGATATATGACTATATGAAAGTTAATATGAAACTTGGAAGTCATCCAAGAAGCTCATATCTCTATCATGTCAACATTTCATATCATTTGCTTCTAGTTATTCAACACACGTCGCCTGTTTTTGTTTACATACCAAGGCTTACATAATGGTCTTACTTAAGTATCAAGTAACTAACTTGCCTGAAGCTATAGCTTCTACAAAGCGGCAGCCGTCATTGACGAATACCTATAACGTCATTGGACTATTTTTTAGTTCACCAGCAGTATCTGCGTGGTTTTACTGTGGGAATTAAATTATAGCTTACTAGCTACCGCTTACTGCTTCGCACTCGTTGTAAACGCATGAAAAGTAGCTTATTATGTTATTCCAGCACACGTACTATGTGTATCTCTAGTTTCAGCCAAATTTTTTTCAGCCGTTACGGCTTAATTGAGGCGCAAACATCGCCACGTCCTCTTAATGAGGGTGGTTTTTAAAAATCCTTAAACACGTCTCCATTGCATTTAAAGTATCCAAACCAAGTTTCAAGCAAATCGCACAACGCGTCAAAAAGTTAAAAACGTTTTCACCCCTTTAGGGGTAGGTTCTATGTTAGGCTGGGATTTAACCACAAACATCCGAACTAACTTCACTTTATTTATGTAATACCTAGTAGGATATTATTAATATTATAGTCCTAGTAGAGAAATCAAATAATTATGATTGCGATCTACGTTTACACAAATAATTATATTAGATAATTTTCCAAAGATGTATTTACGTAAATGTTATTTACGGTAGGCATTTATAAGGCAATCGATACTTAGATACCTATAGTTACGTTGTGTGTTTGCCGTGATCTCATGGTTTATTTGAGATCTCTCGCAAATGACTTGTACTTTGTACTTTTAGTTACGTCATGTACTCACCCCGCCTTGTAATTTATATAATACTTAGGTAATTATATTTGCTCATTTACCTCGTAGACACATAACATAATTTTCATTTTCTACGATTTATCTATTTGCAGTTATCAAGCAATGGAAAATAATAACTTCATAATTTAAGATATGACCCCGCTTATGATCAGTATGCAGATTATTATTTCTGTAAGCCATTTGGAACCCACTGCTGGGCTAAGGCCCCCGCCATTCCCACCAAACGTCATGATCTAGTGCTTTAGTCTCCCAGCCAGGTGCAATATTAGCCCTAAAGAAGCGCTCGTGGCGTAGCTTGCTTAGACGTACTTGATTGATCGTTGAAGTTAAGCAACGTTGTGCGCGATCACAATTTGGATGGGTGACCGCAAGTGGCATTGCGCTTCCGTGCTTCGGAGGGTCGGTCCCGGCTTTAGGTTAAGTCACGACGGAGGCCTTTAGGCGGCCGAAGAACTCCGTCACAAGAGTTAGCACATAGGTACGAACTTACTTTTAGCTCTATGAATTGCGATTTGCGACAATAAAATCAAAAGTACTTTATTCCTTAAAATCGCTAGGATCATTTGGAGAATGATGAAAAGGTTTATTGCTCAGAAGGGTCACTTCTCTTCTCACGGCCCAGAATGTCGTAACATGATCAGCCCATAGCAACACCATCTTATGACACACTTGCATACATTTACCGAACTCCACCTATCCTAAATTCCATATGAACCTTTTGAAACACCGTTATGGACACGAAAACTCGACAAATGTTTAATTTACACTGTGAATAGCCATATGGTTTGTAGGTTATAAATTTGAAGGGCTTTACCATGTTAATGGTGCCCATGGTGAATACAAACATGCTGATATTGTATTGATATTCTAATCATGGCTCGTCCATTCACACGTATCTTCTAAGTGCTGTTTTGGATAGATAATATACGAGCGCTTTTTATAAAGCTTCCTACAACCGACGTGTCGGTAGATGCCACGGCCTACTCTTTTTCGCGGTGGATTGAACGTTGCTTAATTTAGCAAAGATACTATTCTCTGCTGGACTGGGAGTAAAGAAAAATCATAGAATGCGTCCAGCTGCTTCTCTCTTCGAGCATGTCGTAAAAGTCGACAAAGCGGTAGATCCTCTCCGACATGATGTAGGTACCAATTATATGGGCGATGAGCTGATCATCTGTCACCATGGTTTACCATTTCCATCTTGGGACTCTTGGATCGGGAGTGGCTGCAAGTTTTCGATTACTCATATCTCTACCACCGTTAGGGATACGGGCGTGATAAATATGCATGCTTACTACCAATATTGTGCGCCTTGACAAACTTCGTGCTTTTTATGAAAACCTAACTTAATTTTCCGAACTATTAAAATAATAACTGAACCATACCTTGTATAACAGCGCACATACATTTTATGAACAAAAAAATCTATTAGTGCACGACCGGATTTGAACCCACGACCTTAGGATGGAGGAGACCTTAAGAGGAGTGGTAGTGGCGGAGTCTTTACCACCAGTAACTCTCAATGAAATCATGACAAACTTGGATTGTCTTAGTGCAATAAGCGCTTATTAAAAAGATGTTCATCTAATTACGCGCAATATTACACCAAGAACAACTATTTCTGTGAACATTTAACTCGAATGCGTTTTATAATTTGCCTCGAGCAATTAACTGATAGCTGTCATGGTTCAAAATAATAATAGTTAGTATTTAATTAAATAATAGCTAGTGTGTTTGATTATTTACTGTCAATAATGAAAGGTTTTACGCAATATAAAGACCTCCAAATACGACGAATTTTCCAACTTAGCATTTGCAATAATTTTTTGAGCAATAACTAAATTTTATAACTGGCAAGGCGGAGATGACAGGTGTATTAAGGTGGTAACTGAATGGCATCCAAGAACCGGTTACCTACAGAAACATCGGTCGTCCAGCAGCTAGGTGGGCTGGGGCTGACGATATACCATCCGTAGCTGGTCGAACCTGGATGAGACTTGCAACTGACCGTGGATAGCACACACAAAGGGAGGCCTATAACCAACAGTGGGTGGAGACGGGTTGCGAATGTGATGATGATAAACTAAATTTTGCCCAAATACAATTAGTACATTTTTTTCTAATTGAATTCCTATTTTCCTGTATCGAGGTCCTTCCTAGCCAAGTTGAGTATAGAATGATTATTACCTACAAACAAGGGAAACCACTGACACTATTAGACTGCCTGTCCGAGTATCGTTTACGTCATATTGTAATTTAACTAATTAGGTTTTAAAGGTGACCTAGCCAGTTATTGTGAAGTTTTTGTTTACATTTTATCCACATCACGACTAGAGTAGATTATATGCAGTAAGTTGATTCATAGATAAATAAATAAATAACACCCAACAGTCATATACATATAGTACTGACACCACACTAGGATTCCCTGTGTCGTGGGTATCAGAAACTACGAGTACCATGGCACCACAACAACCAGACCCGGAAGAAATATTTACAGATCATGCAAACATTTCTTCCGCAGCGGGAATCGAATCCGCGCCTCTTGCGCCTCTGCCGAGCAATCGCCCGCCACGCTACTGAGGCCGTCAAGATGTTGACTTAGTCTCCGGCAGCCGAGACAAATGTATAATTGTTGACAGTTATAGATCCAGCGAGGCGATCCGTTTAGCAGATCACACCAGGTAGATACGGTAACGGTGTCTCCAGCCGGGTCGGGAAACTTAAGAAACATTACCAGTTTGGATATTACTTGACAATAACCAGGTGTTGGTGAAATAGTGGCCTGTAAGTCAAACGAAGTCGCTAGCGCTACGACTAAAAATGTTTGGGAATTACCATAAGCAATCATAAAGTCACGTGTATTTTCGCGGTCGCTAAAATAATAAGCTACACATATAGAAGAATGTCTATGCTACAATTTTTTCTTATTTTCACGTTAAAATATGCAGCGGATTTAGCTATATATGTACCTATTCGGACACCATTTTTCGATATTTTTAGCGATTCTTGCGACGGTAAAAACGTATTTATGTGAAAATGCTGTATAAGGCTGCCCATTTTTTATTCGCTATGAATTCGCTAGAGATGAATATATTATCTTTAATTTAATACCATGTTGTCTCTACAATTGTGATTCCTGGTTCATTAAATGGTACCCAAAAACCATTGGTATTTGTTAGTACGGCCTTAAGTCAATTCCATACATATTACCGTTACAGCCTCTGTACCTTGCCTTTGTCTTGGGGTGCAACTATCGTTTGAAATCTCACCTCCAAAACCTGATATTTTCTTGTTGACATTCCAACAGCTACCCAATTTTGAATATCCGTTGATCCACAATCGAAGCCACACAAAATGGCATTCTTACACAGTCAACCAGTTGAGCAACGTATGCAAATAGTCGGCTTGCACAGCTGTGTGTGATCGACGACGTGGTTACGACGCGAAACTCGCTGTTTGCTTCGTTTCAAATGGTAGCACCTAAGTCTATACACCTGACCCTGTGAATCAGCTAAATTGACAAGATATTGGGAATTAAATAAAAACAGTAAAGTAATTTATTGCGTAAAATAAAGGAAAATCCTCACCAACATAATGGACCACCTATATGGGGTGTGTATCATGTTGGAGAGGATACCTTTGGAAAAGGGCCGGGTCAAGAATATCCTAAACCGACGAGCATGTATGAAAAATGTTATGAAATCGAATGAAGCGAAAGTAGCAAATGGAGATCCGTGATCTCTGCCTACCCCTATGGGAAACAGGCGTGATATAATGTATGCATGTATGTATATGGGCGATAGGCTGATCATTTGTCACCATGGTTCACCATATCCACCCGAGGACTTAATCAGAAGTGGCTGCAAGTTTTCTTAGTTTAATTATTATGGCTCTGCCCACCCCATTAGGGATACAGGTGTGATAATATGTATGTATGTAATACAGGAAAACATGAAGGTACTCCTAGGTCCACTTCTTTACTTGAGTTTACCAAGTTTTTAAAGATTTTTTTCTGCTAGCAACAGCAGTACGACTAGATTTAAAGTGTTGTGGCTAAAACGAGTTTTAATTTATGTCAAGGCCAAAAACGCATCCATAAATCTAGACATCCAAACCTGACCTTTGCAAACTAGGAAATAAAGCCAGATTAGGTGTTTAAAATTCATAGCAGTTCGACGTTTTGCGTTACAAATTAAAATATAGCTCGAAACCGTTATTTTGTAATTTTATATTAAGGAGGTAGTAGACAAATGCGGAAAACTTATCAGCTACAACCACGGAAATATCGAATAGAAATACGTATCATGTAGTTCTTATTTAGTTTTTCACGTTTTTCACTTTATCACTTCATCAAATCTTCGACTGCTTGCGAAGGTTTTCTCATTGCTATTGCTATTTCATTGCTATTAATACGTATTACATACATACATATTATCACGCCCCTCATAAGAAAACTTGCAGCCACTCCTGATTCAAAGTCCCAAGATAGATATGGTAAACCATGGTGAAAGGTGATCAGCCCATCCGCCCATATACACAGATGGTTTATCATGTTGGAGAGGATACTATCCCTTAGTCGACTTTTACGACATGCTTGGGGAAAGAAGCAGCTGGACGCATGATTTTTCTTTACTCCCAGTCCAGTAGAGAAGTAATTTAATTACATTGATTAATTTCATCGTATTTTTTTTATTTCCAGCGCTTTCGCCAACTAATAAAGAAACCAGCTAATCAATCAACAAACTATACCTACCAGCGAATTGGTTAGGAATCCGGGCCAGCCGCCAAAGGCTTCCATTGTCACGCTACAATAGGCCATGTCCTTGCCAACTGGCCCTATTCGTCCAATTCAATTCACTACTCGTATAGACTTTATATCGCCTAATTAATATTTTATGGGCCGTTATGGCAGTATGACACGAGCTAGTTAGAACTGTGATTAGTTTTATTGGAAAGTAATAGTGGTGTATCACCGAGTTAAACTTTACTAATTTTTGTTCAAACTGAACAAAACAAACTTAAATTCATTCATCATCATCTCATCATCTTCCTGCCCTTATACCACTCTATGTGGGGTCGGCACAGCATGAACCTTGGATCATGCTGTAAGAGTTTTGGCTAAGGTGTTTTATGACCGGCCGCCTTCCTGACGTCAACCCTCCATGGGAATACTTGCTTATTGTATCTCATCATGTTGGAGGATACTATCCCTTAGTCGACTTTTACGACAAACTAAAATTCATAACTTATGAATTTACTTACTTATTAGATATTATTACTTACTTATTAGATATTCTACCACTTTGTACGATGCTAATGTTTGTTGCCAGAAGATCCTCATTTACATTATCAATTACAATATCACTGATAAAATTATTCAAATGTGCTCCAAAGTGACTTCTTTCGTGATCTTTAAACTTTAAGGACCTTTAAAATTTAAGGTTCTATGACATCTAGGTTTTCTCACGGTGTTTCCATTTGTGTGACTAACCTTACCAGTTAAAATGTACAGACTATACTCATATTCATACGCAAGACACAGGAAGTAATCTTACGCCTAATTTGTCAAGAACATACAGATCGGAATTACTTCGTCATCACAATTATGGAGGCCAAGCTAATTTGTCCATGTCTTTACCCTGAGCTAATATTGTGTAAATAGACATCGAAACTGTTTCTAAACCAGCCAATTGTAAGTTGTCACACAGAGACCGACCACTTTACCAAGACTTTACTTGCTCTGCAGCGAAGTTTTGCATGTGAAATAAACCGTGGGTCTTGGGTATTTGGACATGAACTTCCTTTGACCATGTACTCTAGATACCTTGTATTCCTCGACTAAGTATCGTGGATCGAATAAAACGAGGGTCTTAGCTATTTGGACATGAGCATCTTTCATTGTCTGTCATAACATTGAAACATTTTTTTGGGCAGGTAAAGTCTTTCACAAGTAACTTACATAATTTGTTCCATTTTGAATTACATTGTATATTTGATGACGCGGACTATAGATAAAACATAATTACCTAGTATTACATAAAAAGTCATACCTAGTGGTGTGTTTTCCGCAGCCGAGATCAGTATGAGGTAAATAAAATGTTCTTCGTAAGTTCGTGTCACGGAATAAATGATTACCAAGCTACATCACCGATAGTGTTGTAGAAATATTATTTCCTTCCACACTAAGTACCTCATAGGGATATGCCTAGACCTTTTGTTCTCAAGAAATATCCTTTCCATGCAATTTTCTGGATGAATTTCCTTTAAGATTGTGTTCAAAGAACACAAAACAGACGTTCCCAAAACAGACGTTTCGTGGAAACAGAGGCTAAAGACAACTCGTCAGATTGTCAGTTATTTTTAAAGGTTAAACACAGCATTTTAATAGAGTTTTTATCCGGCAGTCATTCAACCGTTCACGCGAGGTAGATACAGCGAATGAGGCATGACCGCGGATGTTCGCGTGCCCAATCTTGATGCACGTGACAATACTGCGGCACAGAGTAGCCCCGTTTAGTGCAGTCTAGCAAGTGTTTGGTTCAGTGCACTAGTTAGCTAATTAAGTCTCGTTTGGATTACAGCTTACTGGCTAGAGGGCAAGTGAATGGGAGAAACAAGCTTACATTAAAATTCAGCTCCGAGAGAGGTATGTCCGTGATGGTCCAAGAATTTTTATTTATCAAACATGAACATTATAATCGCATTATGTAAATGTTTACTGAAATCGATTTGCTTCGTTTTTATCATGGCAGCGTTAACGCAGATGTCTCTTTATGGTCGTATATTGTTATAGTATTTGAATTTGAATAGATAGTAATAAATAATTAATTTGGTTTGCTCGTTTGAATTTTTTTCTACTCGAAAACCACTCATTCTAGTCCCACTAGCAATGCTACTAGCCACGTGTAAAGAGACCATATTGTATGTACTTGTGTTAACCACAATTTAAGTAGAGATGTAGATCTATCATAATGTCGCAGTTGTTAGCGCCACCGCACGTTTTGGCAATGAATTCCTCGAGGACTTCATCTCTGGATGGTTAATTTGGTACATTGTTTCACATTCCCATGAAGACAAACATCTCTGGTAAACGCCCGTTTAACTAACCTGGCTGCTCAGCTGTAAACAGCTAGCTTAGCCTACTCTTTTTAAATTTGGATTGGTAAACATTTGCAGTGTAAATTAATGGCTCGTTTGTGTGTTGATAAACAACGGCATATGAGGATTTTCAGACCTATTTTAATGCGTATTTTGTTATTGAGGTCTATCGATAATTTCCTAATTGATTTTCGTGTCACAAATCTCTCAAAATATTTAATAATACTTATTTATGTGATACGCTTGGTATTTTTAGTCAAGACGGTTTCTATGGAAAACTTCCAAAATATTGGTTATCCGCCCCCCGCAACGTTAAACGTTAAATCCTTTTGATTTCCAATTTAGTCAATAAGACCAGTGCAAATCTAAAACCTTATAAATAAGAAAATTACCCTCCAACGCAGTCGGGTAAAAAACTACAGGTGCTTTACGCCTTTTGCAATATTACAACATGAATCCATAGCTAAATGCCCACCGATTCGCGCATAAAATGAACATTTCCACTATGCCTACTGGTTCCGTTGCGCAAAAACAAAGGATACGTTATGCACCAGATAACCATCAACCTCCACCATCTAACACGGTTTTCTATTCTACCAGTACATAAGGTGAATCATTCATATATATATTATGCATGCCTAAACATTAATAGATTTACTTTTAAACCTGTCTACGCCCCTGTTTGTCACTGTCTAACAAAAAGGGACAAGCACTACTTAAAACGTTATTTTTCTTGTACAAGTAAACCCATGAAATTAAAATTCCGATTTCAGGAACGTCTTCTAAGTCTACGTAGATGTTCTACGAATGAGCGTAGTTCAAATAATATGGGACTCTCTACATTACAATGATTTATTCGTTCTACATATTTCTAGCTAAAGTAACATTTTAAAGATACGAGTCATATTAACATGTGGAAGGTAATTTCACTTTTTAGTTTTAGTAATTTTCTATCCAATAAACATGTAGGTTACAAACTCACTTGTTTTAACAAAACCACAAATTAACTTCTCAATTAGATATCAGAAACTGCTATAATCAAGAACCAACCCATCTTATCTGTCTTGAATCAAGCAAATTTGCACTTTACCGAAACAAGATAGAGTCTACTATCACAGTTTAAGATCAAATCGGTGTATTAACATTTATGTTAAGCAATCTTGAACCCAAATTGATTGCTAATAAAGTTCATTTTCCGGCAAACTATGGAGCAAGTTGCGTTTTAGGTAGTATAAGTTACGTGTCAAGGAGCATGCCTACTGCCTACTCCACTATGGCAGCATCATAGTTCACACGCTCTGAATCGCATTCGAAACTCATTTCATCTCGTGTGCTTGCTACAAAGAAAAACCCCGAAACCTCACTTTTACTTTCGAAAATATTATCTAGTAAATCGGTTCTACGGAATAGTATTCGGCTACAGAGAATGTAACAAAGAAAGTATGAACCGCAGAAGCACAGGGATGAACACTCGCCGATCGACTTTAGACAATGAAGACGTAGCGCTTATTATTACTCAGTCAGATTTATTAAATGTGTCATTATTCATTTGAATGTGTGAAACCACTCAAAATGCTCCAAATAGATGAATTGGAGACTTATGAATAGGAACATGTTTTACCACAATTGAATGGTAACCACATGCCTGTAACGGTAATCTAAATACAATATGCGAACTTTTAAAGTTTTACGAGTTTTGACAACGCAGTTGTAAGACTACTGCACAGCATAAGCCAATGCTGCAACTGTAAAATTAACTTTCCTGTAGCAATCAAAATATACGAGTATATTTAATTGTTTCAGCGTACTTCGAACTCGGGCCGAGGAAAGCGGTTCACATTTCAGTCCACGGTGAGGCAGCTTGAGAGGAGGAGAATTGCCGAGAAGCTGTCCAAGGAGGCAGATCTGAAGGAGCAGCAGCGAAGAACCGAGCTGGAGGCCATGAGAAGGTCAGTACTTTTGTTTCAGTTCAGAGAAATCTAAAAATTGTCTTACAATTTTCCCTCTTATTCTGGCAGAAGTATTTAAAAGCCTTCTTGATTCTACCCGTGTCCTTGCTACTTTAAACTTATAGGCATATTTGTGCTAGTGAACTATAGGTATGTTATTAAATTAACATATCTTATTGCAGAGTCGAAGAGGAGTTCCAGAGGAAAAGGGCGAGAGAGAAGGCAAATATCAGACAGCAGTTAAGACTGGTCAGCAGTGGAGCAGCCAGTATGCCAACCAGCACACACAACTCCAAGGTACTTATCACCTACCTACCCATACCTATAGAGTTTTAGAACTATATTCATTGTCTGGTAAGGAAATTCTAAGAGATAACTTTGTTCTACTCCAGGGTCGAGATGAGCCCGACGGTTCTTGCCGAGAATCACCAGCACCAGAAAGAACGAGAGACGGAAGACAACGACACAGCAACGCGTCTTCTGAAATCAGTGGCAGAAGCAAAAGTTCCACGCCGGTAACAAATATTTAAATTACTGGTTCTATTATTTCTTAGACTATACAAGTCGAAGTGGCAAAGGGCAGGTCCTCCAGGCAACCTCAAGACCTAGCCCTTGAATGGCGACCATGGACTGACCATGGAGAAACGGACATGAAAGACGACTCCCTCTCCGATGAACCGATGACATTGTAAGGGTTCGAAGCGCTTTTGGCTTGGCGTGTTGTTTGACGTTCCTGACTGATCGTTAAAGTCAAGCAACGTTGTGCGCAGTCCTAATTTAGATGGGTGACCGCAATTCTCCGTCTTCAAAAACTCCGTCACAAAATTTGCCACTAGCTCATACGAACTTACTTTACTTTATTGTAAGCCTCGTGGGTGGTCGGTGGACAGAGGCAGCACAAAATCGTTCCCCTTAGAAATATATTAAAGGAGGCCTACATTCAATAGTGGACCAACAAGTACATGATTATATTGTCTTAAAACGTTCAAATCCCATTTGTCATTAAAGGCTTATATAGGCTTTTGTTCCATAGATCCGTTGCGTGGAGCTATCAGAGTGGCGGACGGGCGAGGCGCCGCGCGTCTACCGTGACTGGGCAGCTGGCTTGACCTCATCGCACGCGCACCCGCCAGCGTGTGCGCGTATGCCCATGTCCACCAAACCACTTTATACTGGTGAGTGCTCAGCTGCCAGAACGCACTGCTCACAGGTTTTAGGACCCTGCATTTCTTCCTTCATTCTTCCGTTAAGCTACCGTCATGTAAGGCATCGGATTAACTTTCTTTTGTTTCTTCATCAAGAACTAGCGGTCGCCCGCGGCTCCGCCCGCGTGGATGTCGGTTACCGCTGCAAAAAGCCTACCCAGGAAAGACACGGTCAGTCGCGAGGTCGGCTCCCTACGCAGCGGTCGTGCAGCAGAAATCGTAATATTTTAATTTCGCCATAACTTCAAAACCAAACGTCCAATTTTAATCATTCAAAGACCAAATATTATCTCCATAAACTGTTCTTAGTGATGAAATCATTTATTTTGATAAGGATTAATAGCATGAGTAAAATAAACGCGTTTAAATGTAGTCCAAAAAAATTCAAGATTTTTAAATAAAAAAATGGTTGCTGTGCCTCACTCGACATAGATGGGTATAGTGTGTCGCGGACTTTTTTGTAGATATTTATAAGATCTACAATTAATTAGAACATTTTATGGTTCTATCTTTTATAGTTTAGGCAGCGTACGCAAAATAAGTAACTTTTCTGGTTGATTTTTTACACCTTGTGTCCGAAAAACCCAAATATCTTACGGAACCCTATTTTTTTCCAAAATAAAATATAGCCTATGTTACTCGTGGATAATGTAGCTTTCGAATGGTGAAAGAATTTTTAAAATCGGTCCAGTAGTTTTTGAGCCTATTCAGTACAAACAAACAAACAAAGTTTTCCTCTTTATAATATTAGTGTAGATGTCAGTTTAACAGATATTTCTTGGCTGAAAACATCGCTTTTTACAGGAACCTGCATTTCCTCCTTTATTCTTCCGGTTTGCTACCATCATATTATAGTTATCATCGTCATTTGAGAAACTTTCTTTCTTCATCAGGAAATTCAGTTTTACCGATGTCTTGGCAGAGATTTCCACTTTTTATAGGATCCTGCATTTCTTTCTTTCACGATTCCCGATGAACTTCCGTTCACTTTTTTCGACATTATGTCTAAGCTCAATCATAAAATGCGATTGCGCAGCGCGATGATTAATTCCGAAACGACCTCACGGATTTACTTTCCAGTTTTATATTCATAACAAGACCCAGAAACCATTATGTAGGTGCTTATGAAATCACACCTCAGGGACTATTGCGATTGTTATGAAGCAACTTGTGCATCGCATCGCTCCCCGTTGCGGTCTAGACTACATTGTATCTGTACCCATCGGGACATCTCCTGGCCCAGATCTACTCGCAGGTGGTTGACCTGGCTCAGGCGTCACCAGCCCACGCGTCTAGCGGATTACACTTCCTACATGCTATCGATAATATTTCACTGAAATTCCAACATTCCAACCACTTTTTACCGTATAGGTATGTAAAATTTTGGAAATGAGAAAAAAATTATAATTTTTCTTATCATCATTTTTATTATCATCTGATGTCTTTTATGTTTTTTTAATGGTAAAATTAACGAAATTATGAAAATGTGTTGGTACGAAAGGTTTTTCCACCTCCACTGATGATTCATTTAACCACAACATTAGAGTGAATGGTAACAAAGAACCGCACGGTTTTCACGAAGAAAACGTGCGCGCACCTCGTCGCATTGTTCCCTACAATTTGACGGCTGGTATTGAACAGTTTGAATATGACAATGGCAAGCGCGGGCGGAAGTGCATAGCTCGGTCACCTACTGACACAACGACGAGTCACGAACCCCTAGGCATGGCCTTGGAATCTAACTCTAAAGGAATCTTGGAACAAGTCCAACTTGAAAATGCCTTTAGAAAAACTCCCATATTTAGATGTTTGTAGGAACTTGTCTCTTTCATATTTCGTGTGCGGAAATCGCCGAGTATAACTGCTGAGTAAACTGCTATAAACCAGGCCAACTTTGATGACGAGATTATTATTATCAGCCTGTATTTGCTTACTGCTGGGTATTGGCCTCCCTGTCGCTGTGTCCTCCAACGCGATCCTGTGCTAGTCTCATCCATTAAATATCTTGAATATATCGTCTGACGTGGTTTTACTCAAATTACCGATTTTTGCGTTTTATGTCCTTGTCTATCCTGTCATTCTGCTCAGTACCAAGCGCTTTTTCGTGTCCGGGATTAACAAGAGTGGATGTGGTAAGAAAGGCTGGACCGGGTCTAGGACTAATGATCCTTTTTCTATTCTCATTGATTCGTTCTGACTAAAGCTCGACTATATGACTACCTGACTTAAAAGCTGGACCAGCCTTTGGTGATTCACCTTAGTGAATTCTCCGTCCCAGCAGGAGAGACGGAGGCGTTCAGCGGCAGCCCGCGCTCCGACAACTACCGGCTGGAGTTCGCGCGCGGGCGCTCCCCCCGCTCCCCGCGCACGCCGCGCCCCCCGCGCCTGCTCTCCGCCACGCGCTCGCCCTCCACCTCCGGCTCAGAGCTCTCGCTGCGACAGCCCATCAAGATCAGGTGAGAATAGCTTTGACTCAAAACCCGATAAAACTTTAAAAAAAGTAGCTTTTTAGAGCTCATGTGCATGACATTATCGAGCCCGGTAAAGTTGCGAACGGTCATCTACAACCTTTAGGAACGTTTAGGACGTTTAGTGGTACAAGGAAGAGTAGAAGGTCAACGTTCTCGCAACCCATCACCCACAAGATGGACAGACCTCATTAAATCATCTACGAAGTGTTCCCTTACTAAATGTACACGCAGTGCCATGAATAGAGAGAGATGGAGAAGTCTCGCAAAAGCAAACCAACCTATCAGACGATCTATAACCACGACCACAGGTGTACGACTAAGAAGAACTTTGGGCTCACACTATTGACCTTCAGTAGAAGCTCGCGTTTAGTGACCTTATCTACTCTGGTTACTCCAGGTCTACTGACCTTTACTGGCTTCACTGGCTGTTACTGGCTGGTCAATTGACATAATGCAACATGTTCGATGAAGCCGGATAGTGTCGTAGCCGGATTAAGAATATACTGACCTAGATGAGCTTGAATGTCAAATGGCTTAGATTTGAGGGTTGATTTTGTATGTAACTTTTTACTGTTGATCAGTGACTAGCGCTCTGTTATAAGATCTATGGTATCCAGTACGGTGATAAAATTCAGGGCACTGGCGTTTGTGCCAGTATTTGTGGATGCAACCTTTTAGAATGCAAATCATAATAGAAAATCTACATAGAAAGGCGGTTTCCTATTGTTTTATAAATCGATGCATGATTTCCCAAAGCTTTCCCAGCCAACAAGTAATACTAAGTATCTAGTTGTGACGTAGACTATTGTAAGTAGTTAACCAGCCTTTTGTTCCCAAGGTGGTGATGTGAGAGTCCCGGTAGAGCTATTAACACTAACAGCCTTGCGCCTGCGCAACCCAGGTGAGTGCTTGCCCAGTGCTTAGACATAGATATACCCTATACCTAGACAAGTAACAAAGCATGCTACGGCAAAAATGAATCATTCGTGAAATGGGCTTGGTAGTCTGATGACGCATGAAAATTACAAAATAACAATTTTCTCTCACTTGCTCGGAAATAGCTTCATTATTAAAAACAGTCAGTCAATATTTTATTTGTACAACACGACAATAATAGAAATTGTTAGAGTTTTTTTGTAATATTTTTGTAGTGCGAGCAAGGAGGTGATTTTAGTACAAACGATACCAAAGCGCACAACGACCGCGCGCAGTCAATGAATCTTTTGTTTCTTGAATTAATTTCTTTACTGTTTCCTTGAAAATTAAAGAACAGTACTAAACAAGTCTCGGCCGAAATAGCAATTAACGGTCTCGTTTAGTTAAAAAGGACTCGGATATGACCTCGTCCCTTTAAAATCACTCAGCTTCGCCTCACCCAAAATTACTCGGCCGTAAATTGCTTTATTTCCAGCCTGGGCAGTAATGTACTGTTACTGTATAAAAACCAGAGCTAATATGGCAGAGTTGTAGTTTTCCTCATAACTTATATCTGAACCCGCTCTACTAACGTATAAAAACAAATTACATTTTATACAGCGCCATCTAACTCAAAACTAAGCAAACCAGTTTGTCTTCCATGCATGAGTTTTCCTAATCTATACTCGTTAGTGACTTGTATAAAAATACCATGAAAACTTGTACTACTTGTCTTATAAAATTGTGATGAGGTCGATGGGATAATGAGTATCCATTCTGAATTTAATGAACCTACTAACTGTTCCGTGGCGCTGTAAAATTTACACTTTAATTTCTAGTGAAAATAATTTGGGACCAAGCTGGCTAACATGTAAGATTCCACTTCACCCGTAACTGGAAGTCCATACTACATACATATTATCACGCCCGTATCCCTAACGAGGTGGGCAGAACCACAAGTAATCATAAGAAAACTTGCAGCCACTTCTCATCCAAGACTCCCAAGATGCATATGGTGAACCATGGTAACAGGTGATCAGCCCATCGCCCATATACGTCCATCAAGTTGGAGAGGATACTAGGTACTCCTTTGTCGACTTTTACGACATGCTCGGAGAAAGAAGCAGCTGGACGCATACTATTTTTTTTCTTTACTCCCAGTCCAGCAGAGAAAAAAAGTTCATACTAATATTGTATTATGGTCCTTAGCAGTATAAACAGAGAGTCTACAATCGAGGAGCCAGAGGAACCAGCCATCGTGCCCATCCTGCGCCCCTCAGGACCTTCGCGAGCCGCGCTGGCCGCCATTTAGCATACCACTATCATTTAATTTGACTAATTTGATGGCATGATGGGCAATTGCCTGGCTGTTACGCGAGAGCTGCTGGTTCGATTCCTGCAGGATAATTTTACATGTTCTGATACCCACGACACAGATAGATAGACATTGTTCCGGTTGCTCAAATCCAATAATCTTGAAATACCTAAATGAACCTCTCATTATATTATTGATCTTACAAATTAAATGTAAAGATACAAATTGAAGTTTGTTGTTGTTGGATTTGTTGTAATTTACAAAGAACCGGAAATCAGGTCAATTTAGGAAGTCATAGTAAAGTTCTATTGAACTTTCATTAAAGTTGTTGAACCTACTGTTACAAGTTGTATGAGGTTTAACTAGCCTTGGGCACGCAAATGGTCACTCCACTCCGAAGCATTAAACAATTCTTACAATTTGTCGAGCAATAAAATATGGTGCTACTCGAAAGGGATTTTAATCGTGTACAATGCGAAATTACAACACGACTTATTTTAAGATATTATCTTAGGTTTAAGATGTGTGCTACATGTGCCTTTGACATAGGATTTTTTTTTGATGTTAAATTTTATTTCGGGAGAAACTTACAAATATAATTTTGAAAATACAAAGGGAACAGTCGGGCTATCCAAAGACCGTCGCAAACGGTCTATAGAGCTCACCTGATCTAGCTTATCAGACGATGGAAGGGTGCCCAAGACGCTGGCCGCATTGCCACGCTGAATGGCAATACTGTGGGGCTAAAAAGGCCACTTTGAGCAATTTATCTATAGCAATTCATTTTTCGATTTTACAACAAATCTTCAGCGATTCCTGTAATTTTCCTAAAATGGTCCGAATCTTAGGTAAATCGTACACAATTCAATTCAGCAGTAGATCTGATGGTGGCTTTTTAACCCTCCTGTTGAGCCAAATGGATCAATTGTATATTTTTTTATTTTTAAGTTGTGTAATCATACATTCATTTACCCTTTATTTGTATATTTTTTTTAATTTTTGTACCTAATAATTAAACTAAGATTTTCTGTCTTCCATCGTTGGTAAAACACCTGAAGCTTTAATATAGATTTTAACTGAATACTTAGGTTTATTCTTAAACAGGTGCTAACTTAACCATACGTTTTTAATCGACTTACATTTTACTGTTTAGTATTATTTAAGATTGTGTGAGTTCTTTAGACCTAATACTTACCAATTAAGGAGGAAAAAATATATCTCCATCCTAAGTTTGTTTAATTTTTGCTTTAAATTATATCTCGTAATTTCTCGTCTAGGTAGTTTGATGTTTTGGCAAACAAATGATTCCGTTTAGTTTATGAATATACCAAGAGGGTTTTCCCTATAAAGGTTAGGTATTATTTACTTTGTGCGACCTTTGCAAAATGATAATCAATCATAGCCGTCCATCATTGAAGCTATGAATAGTACAGTCATGCCCAAAAATAATGACATTACCACTTCTTTCATGTGAATCAAAACAAAATTAACTATGCCGCATCTACTGGACTGCCCCAATTGCAATTGTACAAGTTCCGACCAACATCGCTTCAGGTAGCGGCGGCAACTTTCAGATCTAACTCAAACGATTATAGAATACCTACATTGATTTGAGATAAAAAGAAATATAATTCTCATAATTTTTCAAAGAGATTTTAATGAAGATTATCTATGCGTGATTGTACCACTTTATGGGTGTACAGGTAGAGGGTAGGTAAAGCATGGGTAGGACCGAAGGCGCGGCTGACCCGGTCAGCTGCCACTAATGTAACCGCCGTTACTTTTGATCGATGGACGTTTCACTGTTTCAGACTGTAATCAGTCGTAGCCGGGAATTTTCCTTTGTTTTAAACAAAGTTGATACTCCAAACGGAAACACCTAAAAATATAAAACACGAGTATTAAACAAGCTTTTGTATTCTGAAAAGATTTGGAAAGGAACTCACAGAATTGTATTAGAATTTATTACTATAAGCTTATTTATTTAAAATTTATGTTTAGTAATACATAAACTATATCTTGTATGTACGTTTTGGGCAGGTGCAACATGCAATAATAGCATAAGAAAATTATAAAATGTAGTTATATACTTATGTTAAACTTAAATACAAGCTCAATTGTAAATAATGAATATTTGGTACTATGAAGTAATAAATAAGTCATATATTATTTTAGGAACTAATATAACGATATATTTTTGTATATAGCGAGTAAGTAACATAGGTGCATTGTACATAACACTAATGAATAAGAATTTGTTTAATCAGAATAAACATTTGTATTTGAAACTGTGTCGTGTTATTTTTTAATAATTTAATTAATTACATTAGAATGTGCTGCAACTTTCATGTACGCCATGGCAAAGAATCACTCTTCAAGCATGGACAGATGATATACTCTTTCAGGAAAAACCTTTTGTCTTCCTTTTTCCTTTTCAGTTCCCTCGTCAAAATTTCACAGCTATTTACGCCAAGTTTTATAGGTTCAATTTTAAAATAATTGGATCGCTTTAGGATTTTTTAATTATTCTTTAATTAGTAGAGCTCTTCTAGTAACAAGCCTGCTGGAGCATACTGCTGGGCAAAGAAAGGCCGCCCTTTCCCTTCTGAGAACTCTTAGTTGACAAAACTTCATTAATACTCGTAGATGTAGGTATTATTCAGAACTGGCTATGAGGAGTGGCACATGCTGTACTATGATTGCTGTGACGTATCATGATTTTGGTCACGCCTGACTTTAGTAAATGAAATGGGTTTATTCTTTCATTTTCGTGTTGGCTTTTATAAGAACTATTTTTAGCATTTAAAACTATTTTTTTTTCACACACGATGGGTTCCGTACCATCGTACATGTACATAATATGTTTTTGTATGCCTATTAAAATCAAGAAAGACTAGAATTTTTTTTAGCATTGAAAAAGTACCTCTACACTTAATATGGCGATTTATCGGTCTATCTTATAAAAAAAGATAAGAGTTGTTATGATAACTTGATGTAGTTCATAATCTAAGTTAGAAAGAGAAGGTACAGCATTTACAGGCATTTGCTTAAGTTTTACTATTCATATGACACATTATTACCTACTGAGTGATTTTGTGCTCTTTTTGCTGAGGTCGAAGCCAATTGAATGAGTATCTGTGTAATTATTCAGTAACTTAGATTCGTTTTGAATGCTACCTACCTGTAAGGTACTTAGTAAAGTGGGACATGCGCAAACGTGTGGTCAAGCGAGCCGAAAGGGAAAGTTTTCAGTTTCAAAGTGAGCTTTCAACTTCGCTCGCGTACTGGCTCTATTTGTAAACAAACATATGTTTGAAGCCGTAACAATTTAGATTCAAAAAGTTGAATTGAAGCAACGGGCGGTCTGTTTTATAAGTAGCCATTAAAGCTTTTCCATTTTATATCATTGCTGTGAGTAAATCATATTCATGGCGATTTATTAAAAAAGTGAGAAATATCACCCTAAAATTTCTTAGTAACATTAAATAAAGTATCGTTTTGAGTATCGTATAATTTATCAACTGCTATTTATTGCTCGAAAAAGTTTAAAACATAGTGAATACCAACCGTGGCATTTGAAGACGTGCCGCTGGGGTCCGGCGGCGGATCGGTCCCACTGTGCCGGATCTCCTCCCGGCAGTGCGTGGCGTGCGCGCACAAAGCCAAGCTGATCCCCGAGGTGCCGGATCCGGCCGTCGTCCGGACCGCTCCGGAGCCGGGCGCTATCCGGACCATTCCGGAGCCAGTGGAGATCCGCGTGCGAGAGGTCCGGATGAGCGCCAAACCTGAGCACATGGAGGCCTTGGAGGATCGTGATCCTAATCAGTTGAATCAGCATGTGCAGGTAAATATGTACGGTAGGTTGGTTTAGTGCCAGTAAGTAAGTTCGTATGAGCTAGTGGCCAACTCTTGTGACGGAGTTTTTAGGCCGCCTGAAGGCTTCATGGCTTAACGACTTAAAAGCCGAGACCGACAATTTAACGTGCCCTCCGAAGCACGGAAGCGCTCAGCTCGTAGTACCACTTGCAGTCACCCATCCAAATTGTGACCGCGCACAGCGTTGCTTAACTTCAACGATCAATCAAGAACGTCTAAGCAAGCTACGCCACGAGCCAGTAAAAATGCCTGTTACGAAAACGGCGTGCATGTTATAGAAACCCGATACTTAGTTCAGGCTTTGAATTAATCTTTGAATATGACCTGGAATGTTCGTGACTTGGAATATCGAACCCGCTACTTTTTATCTAGGTTTAGGCAGTCCCAGTTGCAGGCACCATGTTATAAAATCGTTGTTGTAGAGGCCCGTTGTAGCACAGGAGCTACGCGCCGTAGCCTCAATACTCTTTACAAATATAACTGATGATTATGATGCTAATGACTATAGAATTGTACATATTATTTATCACGCCCATATCCCTGATGGGGTAGGCAGAGCCACAAGTAAACATAAGAAAACTTGCAGCCATAGGTGGTCCATCATTTTGAAGATGATACTGTCCCTTAGTCGACTTTTACATGCTCGGGGAGAGAAGCAGCTGGACGCATTCTATGCTTTTTCTTTACTCCCAGTCCAGCAGAGAAGTATGTATAGAATTATAATTATGATCATCAAACATCGTCTCAGAAAACAATAAATCTAAACTAAGAGACAATCAACTTGCAGAATAGTAATCAACAAAATGAATTTCCCTTATGTGGGATAAGGGAAATTCCGTGCCTACATTGTCAAAAGAAGCATTCGTGAGTATGCAAATTCCACCCTTAAAATAGAATCATACTTCGCCACCGGAAACATATTAACATTTCCAACAACACAAAGTGCTGATAAAACGGAAAGAAAACGGACCGAAAAGGTCATACGTTTTGAGAAATAAACGTCTTAAACCATAAACTATAAAGGTCATACGTAGTTGGTAGTTACTGTAGGGTGTTAGCATTGAAACTCGTGTCAACAATATCGTCATATAGTAATTTTAAACCAGTTCTTCGAAAAAATTCAATGACGTATGTACTAAATGACCGAATTTCCGAATTTCTGAATAAATTATCAATCATTCAAACATAGTTTAAGTTTTGAGGTGGCAATTACTCAATAAGTACCTTTGTTATGTTTTTTTTTACTAATGTTCTTTCTAAATTGATTTGTACTTATTTGTCTGACTAATTGTAGGTACGTCCGAAAAGGGCAAACTGTTTGTACTTAATATACTATACCTAACAACTTATACTTTCAACAGTTAACAATAAAGATTATTCTATTCTATTGTGAAGATGTGTTGTATGTTAGAATATCATATTGGCTACTTTTATCCGGGTCGGTACAACAAAATTATTAATGTAAAAGTTTGTAAGGATATGACGATGTTTGTGCCTTAATCATGGCGTAACGGCTGAACGGATTTGGCTGAAACTTGAAATATACGTAGTACGTGTGCTGAAATAACATATAGGTTGCATTTTATGCAAGTACAAAGCGAGCGAAGCCGCGGACGGAAGCTAGTAGTCTATAAATAAAATTATGGGACTGCGTAGTTTTATGAGTCCAAGTGTTCAAATAGTTGATTTTCTCATATCAAAGTCAAAGTCAATGTATATTTATTGATTTATTGCTTAACTAGCAGCCGCCCGCGGCTTCGCTCACGCGGTACCCAGATAAAAAGTACCCAATGTCCCATTCCAGCACACGTAGGTACCTACAATCCTCATTATTCATTATAATATAGTGTACGCTAAACGATGACTAAAGTATTGCCATCTCTTACCATTTCATAATGACAAACAGTGACAGGGCTAACTTTAAGCAATTGCTAATTTTAGCGAACGAATATGAATAATAGGGTATGTAAGTATATTCCGTAGTTATTGCGTGAAAGAGTAACAAACATATCTAAATCTAAAAATTAAGAAATTTCGATGAATTTAGTAAAAATTTTGAGAGTTAAGGTAAACTTTTCAAAACGCAACGTCAGCGCGTTCTAGGATTTGATCAGAATTAGCAGCGACATCTAGTTATCAGATGTAGAATTACGTCAGAACTCCATGAATAATCAAGATTGGAAACTTATTAGACCAGTAATAATCTATGCTTCCTTTCACAGGTAATTTGACATAGACAGTTCCTTTTCCATATGTTTTGTATCATCTATTACTAATCTGTGTGTATCATCGCTGTCATTATGTCAAAATAAAAGTATTCTATTTTTCATGAAAAACATACCAAAAATAAAGAATTTACAGGTAATTATGACATCAACTAAATGAGAAAAATCGGCTCTTTAATTTGATATAGGTTATGTGCAGTTTTAGACCAAAAATTGATTCCAGGTTTTCATCCCTTTTCACCCCTTTAGAGGTTGAATTTTGAAAAATCCCTTCTTAGTACACCCCTACGTACCAAGGTTTACCTACACTGAAAATTTCAAGTCTCTACGTCCAGCGGTTTAGGCTGTGCGTTGTCTGTCAGTCAGTCAGTCAGTCAGTCAGTCAGTCAGGACAAAGATTCTTATAATATAAGATTACACGTCAAAAAAGATGTCACAGATATTATAGATTCAATGTAATTTGCCCTCAGAACAATAAATAATTTGCCCTATTAATGAGCATGCAATGATTAATTAGTTACAAAATGAAAATTATAATAATAGTAATAATGTTAAAAAAAACAATAGCAAAATAAAAATAAAAGAACAAACACAAAAAATAAATATTAATACAAAATGTCATAAATTACAAAGTCAACAGTGAGAATTAAGTATATTATCCAAGATATAATCCAATAATATAAGTGTCATTGCGCTGAAAGATCGTGAAGGGTTGATTGAACGACAAGTAGGTACCCTTTCGTGAGCTTACCGAGTCAATGCCCGGTCGTAGAATAGGTCACAGCTGGTCAAAGCAATCACCTTTATTATTTGTGGGCAGTCGCCAGCATGCCGTGCCGCCGTGCATAAAACGAACTACATTGCAGGCATACGAAAATAGGCATTTTTTTAGCACATTTCGCAAAGGTTCAAGTAGCAACTTTATAGACCATTAGCAAAATTCTAGCAAACTACCACGTTTGATGAAATTTTAGTAAACCATTAACTTTCCTTATCGAATTTGCCTAGACTAAGCAGGAAGATAGGCGCTTCACACCTAAGCAAACTAATTCTGCCCTCCTAGTGAAGAACGCATTAACTGTGTCAAACATGTTTTGATACGTGAGTGAGAACAGAATGTTCTAATGTACCTATCTAACTCTAATTTGGCATTGTTAAAAATGCTAGTTACTGCGTTCTTCACTAGGAGAGCAGAACTATTGTCAATACAGTTTCATCATGAAAGAGTATTTAGACAAGAATTACACTTACTAGTAAAAATGATTCCCCTATATGTCGGTAATGTTTGTTACTTAATCGGTTCTCAAAGGCCCCAACGGAAGACCAGCGTGGGTTGTTTCAACCTGCACATGCTGAGTTGGGACCAATTTGCAACTGTTCCATAATTATATTACATAAGTTAGTTTAGTTTTAGTTTGTTGCAAATAAATGATTCTGATTATGTATACGCGATCGAAAAACAAAATAATTAAATAATTTTCACATACAAACCTAAATCAGCTTATATCACATAATCCAACTACTCGTACGTAATCGAATAAAAAGATTGTATGCGCTAGGCACGAGAATGAAAATAAACAATTACTTAGCTCGCCTTTTTAAAAGAACAAGTTGCACGAAAGAAAGCAGGCGACAGGCAATAGCGTGACTAGTGCCCAGCGGCTCGTCTTATCGCCTCCACCCAGCTTGTCTGGGCCCCTAACCTGCTCCCGACTTTTACATAATTACACAGGCTTTCATTCCGCACTATAAACCTTATCAGCTAACACGAAAGTTTCCCAAAAAACCCTAGTAGACAAATAGATACCTACTCAAACAAATTGCCGAGATAATTTACTTTATGTTCTATCTAGTCGTGTCACTAGTTCTTTAGTGATTCACACTGATTGTGAAGAAAGGATTTAAAATGCACCTCAAGGCTTCTTTCATGCACTTGACACATATGTTAGAAGTTTTCAGGTTCTACGACATGCCGGTTTCCTCACGATGCTTTCATTCGCCGTTTGAGAGTACTGGTAATAGGTATAGCGTACATAATAATAGAAAAATCCATTGGTGCACAATCGGATTTGAACCCAGGGCCTCTAGGATCGAAGGGCATGGTCACTATCAGTAGACCACCAGTGCTGTCATTGACAATTTATTGAACTTTGGCCCGCGTTACGAGTATTCCAGGACTCGAACTATTTTGGCAGGTATATTCCAAGTTTCATTCAAATCCGTTCAGTCGTTTAGGCGTGATTGAGGCACATACATTCAAACATCCTCAAAAACTTTCGCATTTATAATATACTAGCTGCCGCCCGCGGCTTCGCTCGCGTGGTACCAAGATAGAAAGTAGCCTATATGTTATACCAGCACACATACTATGTATATTCCATGTTTCATTCAAATCCGTTCATTCGTTTAGGCGTGATTGAGGCACAAACATCGTCACATCCTCACAAACTTTCGCATTTATAATATTAGTAGGAAGTAGGACTAGGCGCATGATTGGCCAAAGCACTTCCAGCCAGTGCATTCCTACATTGTTTTTACCTACTTTTGGACGTAATTATGCGAAAATGTTCCAATGCACAATGGTTCAAAATTGAAAATTAATATACCTATTTAAAAAAATACGTTATTAAAAAATAAATAAATAACACCCAACAGTCACATACATAGTCCTGACCCCACACTAGGATTCCCTGTGTCGTGGGTATCAGAAAGTACGAGTACCATGGTACCACAACACCCAGACCCGGAAGAAATATTTACAGATCATGCAAACATTTCTTCCGCAGCGGGAATCGAACCCGCGCCTCTTGCGTCTCTGCCGAGCAATCGCCCGCCACGCCACCGAGGCCGAAATGTTTACATATTTCTACAATAAGACCTAATTTTTAATAATAATACTAGCGAAAACAAAAAAGTGTACGTCTAAAACAGATAAAAACACAAAATTGCATTTATTTCAATTTTGAACCATTGTGGTTCAAAATTGTGTTCAAACATTTTCGCATAACTACGTCCATTTTAGGTTATTTCAAACCAATGAAATGACATTCAATTCGGAAAATCTATTTCCGACGAGGCCCACATTTGGCAATGATATTGTGAACTTGGCCCCGTTCGAAAGGAATTGAAGCATGTGGTGTGGTAATGCTAAATGTACCTAAAGCTTCCGATCAATCGCTTTTGGTTAAGTTTGAAAGCTAGCAACAGACTACAGACCTCTCTAAGGCACAGGTGTTTCAATCGATGGAGCCTTACGATTAAATATTGATAGTCAAGACCGTGAGAAATGTAAACTTTCAAACATATGACAGGCAACATTTGTTTTTCTATTAGGCAATTTGTGGATATAAGGCCTTGTAGATGATTTATACAGCGTCAGGAGGCAACTTTTACCATCACAAACGGGACGCTGTAGTGCCCGGGACGAATTAAGATGGAGTAGGCTTGCCCAGCCTATTCCATCCTCTCGGTTTAGTCGGCCTTGTCCACAGGAAAGGACGTGGTCAATGGCTTAGTCAGCTCCACATGTATTGAGTCAATAAATTGACTAAGCCGCGGGTTTCCTCATGCGAAACTATGTGAAATAAATGTGCGATGTTTTTATTCACCGTTTGAGAGTAAGTACTGGTATAGCGGACATAATTTTTCGCACAGAAAATTCAATTGGTACGCGACCGGGTTTGAACCCACGCCCTTGGGATCGGAAGGCGAGGTTGCTACCAACTAGACCACGTCCAGTGCTCTGGGATAGTATACCTAATATCGTAAAGAAGTACATAAGTACATAATGTGGTACCAACTCACTTAGGTACTGTACTGAACAGTAAATCTTTATGTCGTTAGACCAACTAACAGTACCTAATGTGAAATTCGGATTTTAAAATTAGTAAATAAATTACCTTGACAAATTTTAATATGACTACGAGTACTGGATGGATAAAAAGTAGCCTGTATGTTAAACCAGTACATGTACTACGTATATTCAAAGGCGTGATTGAGGCACAAACATCCAAACATCCTCACAAACTTTCTCATTTAAATATTAGTATATTCTTTATTTTGTTTTATATTATTATCATTTTCTTAATTATTTTTTTCTTCATGATGTTATTTAGATAACCGTTGTTTTATGGGAATTTCGATCTCCCGCGACAGTACAGGAGGGCAGTATGGTAATCTGTATTTAAAGTACTTATTTACTTTAAAAAAAAAGTAAACTTTTTACTTTTTTTCTGTATATAGGTTCGTTTTGGGTTCATAGATAGTGTGGGACGACATAATCGGCGAGCCCGAGGGCGCCCGGAGCCCGGAGTGCGCGTGGAGACTCAGCCACCACTGCTTCCGACACGCGCGGAACTGGTGCTACACTCTGCTCTCCGTGATCCTGGCGCCGCCCTGTGCGCTGCTGCTGGGCTGTGGATTCGCCTGTCTGGCTTTTGAGGTGGGTATTATATCCACCGAACAAAGTTGTTGTTTGTTGTAACTCTTCATTCTGTAGGTCTTGAATAGAAAACTAAGTTCATTTTCATTTAAACGAATATAAAAAAATGCTATGTATTTGCGGTTTTAATTATTTTACGTAAATAAAATAATATTTTTATTGATTTTAATTCTTGTTCGCCATGACCCTATGGTGTGGCCCCAGCATTTCGATTTGAAACATGAACAACCCAGCTCTATGATTTGAATTTGCATTCTTTTTTCAAAATTACATTTCCGTGGTAATGACCTGCACGCACGTACCATTTAAAAATGGAACGTATTAGTTCATAAAATTTAAAGACATGGCATAACTTTTAATTCTACCAGTTTTTAATTATTTTAGAAAATTTTAAAGTTACTTTTTATTTCTCTTCAGCAAATTTGGTGCACAGCGCCGTGCTTGCGCTGCGTAAAGATCTACTTCGCGTCGCTCCGTACATTCGTGCAGGCGTGCATGGCGGCCACGGTGGTGCCGGCCGCAGAGGCGGTGGGCCACGTCTGCCGCCACGTTAGGCTGAACGTCAGGAAAGACGCTCCGGAAGAACGAGATCTGCTTGTTATCTAAAGCCTATAAATCTGCGATGAACTTTTATCATAAGTTAAACCTAAGTGCCTTAAGTATAGGTAATGTAAATGGTTGTAGCACAAACAATAATACAACACTTGCTTACATTTAAGCATTATTCCTTTCAATAACCAAATATGCAGGATTCTATACAAAATCTATGAATCTCACGAAAAAAGAAATACTGGCTGAATAACAAAACTTTACTTGTTACAAATAGATGAAAAACAAAAAAAACGGCGGGAAAGCGCTGAAAAACATTTTTTTTACAAAATTCGTATTTTCCGTTCCGTAAAGTTTATATCAATAATTTCAACATGTATGAAAGTACATCTGATGGACCTTCTACATCGGCTACCAGAGTACAAATTACGAGTCCAAGTACCAGTGGAGATAATCAGAGGAATAGTCACTTTGTTTTAGCTAAATGCCGCAGGTACGTAAGTGATAAAAATATTTGCAGTGAGTCCAGTAATTTGATATGAAGGCACTTGAAGGATATCTTAATGTTTTAGAAATGATGTTGTGGACACTACCAATACCAATGTTGTGCAAGAAACTAGCGATGATAGTGAACCTGAAGAGGTGAGACGCAGAATTTCTGTAAATTGTAGTTCTCACCACATAAGAAAAACCGCGGAAAAAAGTTTGAACCTAAATATTTTCCGGCCAGATTTCTGCACACAAGTGTTTGCTTGTTTTTGTATGTATTTATTATTATATCGTTAAATAAACATAACAACTGAATAAAACAATAAAAAAAATCCTTTGTGCTCAACACAGTTCAAACGTTCAAACTTTTTTCCGAGTTTTTTGACGAACGACGTCAAAAATTTAAAGTTAATTTGGATATGAAATGGGTCTTGCGTGTTAATAAAATGTAGAATGTGGCATGTGGTTATTTAATAACGAATAGGGTACGCCCTCACTAATGAAAAAAGGAAGCTAAATTAACATAAAAATATTTACTTACATTAAAATATACCTACGTACGTTACGTACCTACCTACCTGGAAGATGGTAACATAGGTACAATGGATAGAATAACAAATTCAAATGTTCGAAATGTATTTTAATAATGTAGGTACTTAGGTATGTACGCTTGTAACTTATACTGTTAATTGAATCAGGTACTTGAAATTACTGTACCTATTAATGTTTGTTTCTTATTTTTTTTATTTCTTGTAATAGTTTAATGTAAGCATTGATTAGGATACTAATCGTTGGTAAATCATAATCGTTGGGAGGGGGCGCTGGAAACTGCGATACAGTTTTTATGTCTCAGGTAGTTTTCAACGTGTTCCAATAATTGTTTCTTTGTACCTAATGTTGTAATATTTTTATGAATTAAATTAGGTTTATGTTATGTTAAATTATATTTATGTTTGTATGCTGAAAGGCGGAATCTAAAGCCACTAACCACTGTCTTAACATCTATATTTCATGTACTTGGATTCACAAACAATAAAATTATTTATGATTATACCTATAAACTATTCTCGTCTAGAAATTGCTGGTGGTATATTGCCGGGCTGGTAGGCTTGGAGCCGCCTACTACACCATGCAGACTGGAGAGGTGGGTGCTTTGAGGAACCTCCTATAACTTTGTAAATTGAACGTAATTCTACATACAACGACCATTGTGGTATTTTAACATGTTCCAATTTTCACCAAACCATAGATTCCGTTTTACCATTTTAGTTCGGAACCCTAAAAAGTGACCCTAGTATTCCGTAAGAACTCTGGCAGGATACCTAATCTCTCACAAGTATTTTATTTTATTTTCTTCTTAACTTATACTTTTAACTTCTAAACTTGAATAAAAACTATTCTGATTACGATTCTGACTCTGTTTAAGAAATTTTATTTTGCTATTAAAAAAACTTGTTAAGTATAATTTTCTCAATAAAAGTTAAAGTCAGCTTAAACCATCACATTTAATTTGCACTTCAAACAAATTCTACTCATTCTGTCCAGCTATTCATCCTAGAGGAGATAGTAGATCGTCCGCCGGAGTTCCAAATGTTCCTGAATCTGTTCCGGCAAGTGGACCCCGTCATGATACTCCTGGACGGCAAGACCCAGGGCACCTTCGTACAGGCTGTGAAGAAGACAGTCTTCGATAATGATGCCCAGGGCCATGGGAACTGCAAACTAACATTTTTGTCAGCTAGGGAATACAGTATGTACCCACTTAAGCTCTTATTCATAGTCATGGCATCAAGGCTTCAATGACAACGAAAAGAAACGATTTTCTGTTGCCTCCACTGACGACATTTACAATGATTGGTACTTTACGTTTAAAAGTTTTCAAGGTTGTTTGTAAAATCTTATCAACATCTCAGGTTATGAAGCATGCAAACGCAGAATTTTTACCCTATCTCTTCCCAATGAGCCTTCCCCTTGCACCGACGATGAACGCACCATGTTCCTTAGAACGGTAGTAGACTTCAGTCACGTTCAAACAGTCCACGCTCTGGGAGCGCTGCTGAGGTACCTGGACCTCAACTGGACGAACTTAAACATGAATATGCAGAGTCGACCACAGTTTCTTAGCTTGAGGATTATTTCACTGTAAGTATTTTAGATCCACATAGCTACTTTTGAGGGTTACTAGTTCCTATAGAAATAGGACGGCAAGAAACTAATTCACACGTAGAAACGTGTGAATTTATCTGTTAGAAAAAAGTATATCTAGTATACCAGTATTCAAACGGTGATAGAAAACATCATGAGGAACAGTTATGCCTTATATACCTAACCTGGTGATACCATATATACACGAACTGACACACATTCACACACACACACACACACACACACACACATACTTAAAGCAGACATATTTTGGTTTTATTTTTATTTTTATTGCTTTTGTATTTCTTTTATTGCATGCTTTATAATCATAATATCACATCTTGTGTAAACAGGAACATTTCTGCTTAAGGAGGTGGGCGTTGGTAGCTACAACACAGTTTTTCTTAAACTACAGTAGCTACCATCGTTTACAATTAGTTAGTATAACCTTTGTAAACTTTGTTCCCAATAAAAAATATTTGATTTGATTTTGATTTGATTTGATACTGAGTGAATACTGAGATGACGAGTGATAGGAGAGGTGGAACGAAGAGAGAAACTTGTGCCGATCCACCTAGTAGGAGAAGGGCAGGAAAATGATTATGATGATATAACCTATGTCACCGAACGTCAAGACATGGCCAAGATGCATCAGCTGACAGTTAACAACCCATTTGTCAAATCTGCCCTGTAGTTTAGGAGCTATCAGAGAAACTATGACCCTCCTTTTGCTTAGCAAAGTGGGGTAAAAATGTCGTCTTGTAATCCTGCATAAAAAATAGAATTCATTGGTCCAGTGCGGACATAGTAACAATCGACGAAGACACGTACCGCGGGCTGCAAATATTCAGCACGGTGGCGCACCCCAGCGGGTTCAAGAAAGGCATGCAGGGCTCCAACAAGGAAGGCTTGAGTCTGTTCCATTTGTTCAGCAAGTGCAACTCCAAGGTCGGACAGAGTCGGATGAGGTATCATCTTTCATTTGCTTATCTAATTATGTACTAGGCTAGGTACCTACCTATAAATGAAAAACTGCCAACAGTCATTAACAGTTCTGACCTTAAACTAGGATTCCATGTGTTGAGGGTATTAGAAATTACGATCATCGTGCAACAACACCCAGATCTGAAAGATATATTTACGGAACATTTCTCCCAGCGCGGGAATTGAAGCCACACCTCTTGCGTCTTACTTACCCCGCCACGCTGATGAGGTAGATGCTAACTCTTTCTTGATCCTACAGTCAGCTACACAATTTATTCCGTGGAAGACTTTGATTATGGTTTCCTTATGGATTCAGTAACTCCAACACCACAATGCTGACATTATTTTTCAGGGTGTACTTGCAACATCCGTCCCGTGACGTGGAAACCCTGAAGCGGCGTCAGGACGTGGTGGCCTTCTTCATGCGTCCCCAGAACGAACCCCTCATGAGAAACATGTGCTCCTCGCTCCGCTTCATCAAGAACGTCACTGTATCATCCCTTTTTTCATCACCACCATTTCCCTTAGAAATTATAGGATTGATTTCTGAAATGTATTTGTTGACAGGGCATCCTGGCGAAGATCAAAGCACTCTCTGCTAAAGCTTATCAGTGGAAGTCACTGTACAATGTATGTGTGGGATTTACAACCCTCCTATCAACCTCAGCAAAAAAATTGCATTTTGGGCAAATTTTCGTTGTTTTTTTCAGACACTTTACAATGCGGTGCTGATTTGTGAAATATGCGAAAACACAGGACAGTCAGAATTTCTGGAACAACTAGCCTCTTGCGACAACAATAAACTCTATGAGGTAGGTCATCATCATCTCCCTGCCCTTATCCCACTTAAGTGAGGTCGGCACAACATGTTTTCCTCTTCTGAAGTAGATGCTTTTAAATATTCAACCAGTTCAAAAAAACACGGTGGTTTAACTTGTGCATGATATGACAGATGGCGTTATACATGAACAGGATCATAGATTTTGACCTATCCAAGTCTGAAGGGAAGTTCACCGTTAAGGCTGGAGTGGACCCCGAACTTGATATGAGTAAGAACCCTTCATCACACGAGTTTTGTAGCAGCGTATCTTGAAAGTCATTCTAAGTGTGAGAGAGATAAGTGGTAGGACGTATCATAATAATATCACACATTATTTATTTATTTAGGGTTAGTTTATTTTCACACTTATCACAGATTTCGCGACGGGATTATCTCAAAACCGCCTCTATAGGTTAAAACCCAGTTTGAAAAATTAGCGTAAATTATTTTATCATAATTTCCCATAGAGAAGCAAACGATGGCCTCTCTCCACTCCCTAATGTCGGAGACAGCGAAGGTGGAACTCTCCCGGCTGCCAGAGTTCATAGAGGAGTGCAGCATGCTGTACATGCCGCACCTGGGATACCTGCTCGGCGTGAAGGCCTGGGCTGATAACCTGACCATGGAACAAAAGGAACTGCCCAACATGAAGTTTATGGTGTGAATATTTTGATCACCATTACTGATATGCTTTGATCTTTACTGTTACTGTTGAGAGGCTAAGTTTACTTAGGAGTCAGTGAAGAGTTAAACCGTTTATTTTTTCAGTTTCAAAATAACGACTACATCCACTACAAAAGCAAGGGTTGCGAAGGTAAACTCCAAAAAAGTTAAAAAGGTCCAAGGCCTACTAAATGAATTCAACCCAACATTCACACATAATCGATACTTTTTTCAGAACTAGACATGATGATAGGAGACACGTACCCTGAGATAGTGGCACACGAGACCAGGATAATGATGAGGCTGACCGCTGTCATTCTTGAGAATCTTCACACTCTAGCGTCTGTCATCGACAAATGTGCTGAGTTAGACTGGTAACTGTGTTTGAATACATTTGGCTTAAAACCTAGACCAAAAACATTTATATACTTCAAAACGAAACAAGCATAGATCAAAATTAACAAGAACTTGCTACGCTAGATGTCTCTTGAGTTGACACCAACTCAAGAGACATCACGCCCGTATCCCTAATGTGGTGGGCAAAGCCACAAGTAATCACAGGAAAACCTGCAGCCACGATTTTATAATTTAGGTAACATAACACTTTACTAAAATCCATTTTTAGTAAATTGTTATGTTAATCTCAGCCTTATAGCAATCTCCAAAGTCTGCAAAGAGTACAACTACGTCCGGCCAATACTCTCAGAAGACAAGATTATCAGCATAAAAGAAGGGAGGCATCCACTGCACATCATCACTAGTGATAACTTCGTTCCCAATGACGTGGAAAGCAGCGAGGCAGCTGGCTGTATGAAAATACTGACCGGGCCCAATTCTAGTGGAAAATCGGTCTATATGAAGATGGTCGGTGAGAATTCAGTATTGATCTAGATAAGACTCGTCATTTCTGATAGAATCAAAAATTGAAAGCGCACTTAGGTATTAAAAAAAGTTAAATGTGGAAGTTATTAAAACAATTGTCAGCAAACAGAATTGTGAAGTCAAAATAAAAGCGGCCCCACTATTTTGCCTTGTAGCATACTTCTATTAAACAGCTAACATTCAGTACCTACAAAGAACCTCATAATAAGCTTATTTGTACTTTAATCCTTTTAACACACTGGTTGCAAAGAAACAATAACAGGAGTAGTAGTAGAAAGTAGTGCAAAAATAGATCTTTGTCACCTGAACGTAGTGATTTGCTCTACTGTTGTCAAAATAATAGTATTCTACGTAGGTTTGATAGTGTACCTGGCACATATAGGCAGCTTTGTGCCAGCGGAGGCTGCCACCATCGGAGTGATCAGTCACATTCACTCGCGGATCCAGTCGGCTGAGTGCGTGGCCGCCCACATGTCCGCATTTCTGATCGATTTGAGACAGGTAAGCATAAAGAAATGGTGAATAAAGCTTGGTCATTGACATTACTTTTACCATTTATTTTGCCATCGATCAAGCCACTGTCAAAGTGCCACCATAGTTACCGTTAAGGGTAGGTACTTAAAAGACAAATGCTCATCACACACACTCATTACTGCGACAATCCCGATCACTGGACATGTATGCTGTGATTTGATTTCGCTACGGATATTCCACAAAAATGCATTGACCGACCAGACCTCAAAACCCCAACTTCTTCATCCTATAACAAAACAAGCAAAGATCTCTTCGCGTGTGTTTTCCACTTAATCATTTTCGTTTTCCTCAGTTAGGTTCTAGCTTGGTACTTTCCTTCAGATGTCAGTGTGTATCCGTGAAAGTGGCGATCGATCTCTGCTAATAGTAGACGAGTTCGGCAAGGGTACAGCGCGGGCGGACGGGCTGGCTCTACTGGCCGCCTGCCTTAATACTCTTCTGTTCAGAGACCAGTGTTGTCCACATGTGTTCATATCCACGCACTATCTGAACATCAAGGAGTATGTCGTCAACTCGCCGAATGTTAGGTTCTTGGTGAGTCTAATTGCTTTGTATTGATTCCTGAACACACTGCTGTTCAGAGACCAGCGCTGTCCACACATGCTCATATCCACGCACAGTTTGAACATCAGGCAGTATGTCCTCAACTCGCCGAATGTCAGGTACCTGGTACCTATGCTTCTGTTTCGTTAATAAATAAAACTTTCATTCTTCACTTACGAATATTTTTTTGTTTAATTCATTAGCAACATGAATATATTAAACACCTCTTAAAATTTGTCAGAAGTGAAGTGTGAGTCGGCACGAAGGGTTCCATACCATTTTTATTATTTGCTGTTATATCGGCAATAGAAATGAGGTTTAGTAAGGATCCTGTTGGCACCCTTCGGGTACGGCGGCACCCTAAAAAAATTCTTCAAACTTAGCCGACTAAGCCCGTAGGTCTCTGATATTCTTAAATCACAAAGACCAAGTGATAGTGAAATGTTTGATGGTCATAATCAGAGTTTCGAGCACATCCTACAAGACGGCGAGCCGATCTTCCTGTTCCGTGTATGCGAGGGCTCCACTGAGAGCAGCTTCGCGCACGCGGTGGCGGCCGCCAACGGCATCGACCTCACCGTGGTGGACAGAGCTCGCGCTGTTATGGACACCATGATGGTAAGGTATATGATAAGTCATCATCGTTTCCCTGCCCTTGTCCCACTATTATATGGGCTTCGTATGAGCTAGTGGTCAACTCTAGTGATGGAGTTTTTAGGCCGCCTGAAGGCCTCCGTCATGGCTTAACGACTTAAAAGCCGGGACCGACTGTTTAACGTGCCCTCCGAAGCACGGAAGCGCTCAGCTCGTAATGCCACTTGCTGTCACCCATCCCAATTTGTGACCGCGCATATCGTTGCTTAACTTTAACGATCAATCAAGAACGCCTAAGCAAGCTACGCCACGAGCGCTTCAATTATATCGCTTATTATATGGGGTCGGCACAACATGTAGGTACCTATTGTTTTCCCATTTCTCTTTGTCAGAAGTCATTTCAACAACTCCTTTCTAACTCATGTCACACACAACAATCACATACATAGTCCTGACACACCTGACACTGTCGTGGGTGTCAGAAACTACGAACCCGCGCCTCTTCGTCTCAGCCGAGCAATCGCCCGTCACGCCATCAAGGCCGTCATAATATCAAGAATTTATTCAGATTCTTACAGAGTAACTACTCACTTTATGTTACAGAACAACACAATCCCTCCTGAAAACAAGAAGATAACTTCAAAACTGAAGGCCTGCAGTGAGACCATTAAAAACGACCTTCTTAGAGATGACATTTAGTATATTTAATAAAATTCGTTTAACTGATATAAACTTGATATTCATTCTTAGCACTAGCACAATAATATAAAACATATCAAAAAAATAAATAACTAAATAAACATCTTAAAATATAATAATATACAATAATAGTCAAAGCTGGAATGCTTACAATATAAAAATTAATAGCTAATTTTAAATAACTTTAACTGAATATAATTTTTTGTTGTTTTTTGTGCAAGACGAGACGCATACACAGTATTCATTAAATAAATACAACATACAGACCATGATTATATTAATATCCACGATTTTTCACGCCATTTACGAACACAGACGCACTAATTCACAACATTTAATTATTTTATTCACATTGAGCTATCCGGCATTTTAGCCAAAACAACTGTCCAATAATATCCAAGTAACACATATGTATATGACACACATTTACTAAAAATGGGGATAAGAAGTCCCATAAACCATTGTCCAGGATGGTTCAATGAAATATGTTATAGTAACACACATCAACTACAATTAGGAACCGGAAAGTCCCATGTCCTGGTTCAATGAAATAGATAGACAGATTGAGATATGATTATTCTAAATAAAGAGCATACAGAGATATTGCCAGTAAGTAAATTGGCCACTGAGAATATAAGTAAAACATGACATTTCAATGCTCTTAAAACATAAATTTCATTCCAGGCCTCAGTCCACCAGCACTTTAAAACCAGCATTTCTAACACGAAAACAACATACAAAAATTGGTAAGGATAAACAGCAATTTAACTTGTTAATGTGTTGATGGATTCTGGCCTCATATCGCTATCTACACAAATACATTGCAAAAGCACCATACTTTTCTGTTCTGTTCATGTCCTCAAGAATTTAAAATGGCTATTCAATAAATTTTCTTCACGGACACACACCTTAAGCACTATTTGCCCCCTTTTCTTTTACGTTACGGACGTTTCTCTTTCGTTACCTTCGCATTATGCCCCCTCTGATGTTACGGACTTTTTGTCTCTGTCCGTTCTTTCGATACGGAGTATGTTGTCCCCTCTGATGTTACGGACTTTTGTCCCCTTTATATTACGTTACGAAGTATGCTGTCCCCTTTCTCCTGCGTTACGGACGATGTTTGGATGGGACAATTTACATGGTCTTCATTTGTTGCATCAGTTCCTCGAGCGAGAGTTCTGAGGCGGCCACGGCTCCGCCTGTGCTCGACTCGGGCGTACTGTCTGCTATAGGGACGCTGTAGGCCACCTAGGTTACAAAATATTACAAGAGTTTAACATATAATATGTATTACTAGCTGCCGCCCGCGGCTTCGCTCGCGTTGTACCCAGATAAGAGTAGCCTATATGTTATTCCAGCACACGTATTATGTATATTCCAAGTTTCATTCAAATCCGTTCAGCCGTTTGGGCGTGATTGAGGCACAAACATACATCGTCACATCCACACATCCTTACATTCTCACAAACTTTCACATTTATAATATTAGTAGGATAAGTGTTTTTACAGAAAAAAGATTATAGTAGCCATCTGGTTCCCACAGTACAAAGCTTCGCTTAGTTTGGGCTAGATGGCGCTGTGTAAAATGTCCACAAATAATTATATTCTTAGACTTATTCATATACTTTGTAGGAGCAGACTGTGTTACCAACATAATGTCTATACTGTTATTATGAAGCGGTTAATAAAGTATTGAACAGATTGCGTTTTTTTTTTATATCTACCCTCAGTGATATTACTTCATTCTCACATCAGATGCAACTTACCGAGACTCCTTCAACGAGGTTGAGATTAGAAGTGTCCTCGTCTTGTGGTGAATTTTCATCCACTAAGCTGATACCTGGACAAATTGAAAACAATACTTATAACAATAATTTATGTAATACTTAGAATTTAGATAATATACTACAACCACCATATCGTTTTCTTTTATTAATGTTAAATAGCCTACAAAGTTGCACTCATGTTCCAGACAAATCCAACAACACCTCATTTGTCAAAATCCATCCAGCTGTTCGGGATACTCCCCAAGTGCTATTTATTTAACTTTCCAAGGTGTGTGCCAGTGAACCACTTTTAATCTTTAGTGAGTGAGTTTCAGCTAAGCAAATATGCCACCCTGAAAGTTTACAAGTTTACAACTTCTACCCTTATTGGGTTAGCACTTTTGACAATGGCCAGTATCTGTTTTTGCTAAAAATGGCAAGGTAAATAGTGTGTAGTTACCCCATTCGTTCTCGGCATGCACCGGCGTGGCGTCCTCCTTGACTTCAGTAGCGATTTCCACGACCGGCCTCGCTCTGAACTCCGCCTGGCGCTCGCGGCAAAAGCTATCGTCGCATTGAGGATTCGGCTGGAATCATTTAAATATTAAATACAAAAAAATACATAAAACAATTACATAAACGAGTGAGTGTGTGTGTGTGTGTGTGTGTGTGTGTGTGTGTGTGTGTGTGTGTGTGTGTGTGTGTGTGTGTGTGTGTGTGTGTGTGTGTGTGTGTGTGTGTGGGTGTGTGTGTGTGGGTGTGTGTGTGTGGTGTGTGTGTGTGTGTGAGAGAGAGAAAGAGTAGGATATTACGGTAAAATAATTTATCCTATTCCAAAAAGGACAAACATAAAGTATAGCGAAGTTGTTTAAAAAAAACGAGCGATAGTTCAAAGTGAAGTATTTCATACCTTGAGTGTCATTGTAGGGAAGAAATCCGTAAGCGCGCTGTATCCTAAGTAGTTGCTAACAGTTCCGAATCCCAGCAAGTATTTCAGGGTGTTTTGAACTGCAACAGAGCATAACAAAATATAAGAACTACTGCATGATAACAGAGCGGTGTGGAGTGAAAGAAGATGAAGATTGAGAAAGGTATGTTAATATGGTTCGGTCATGTAAAGAGGATGAATGTAAGATGATTAACGCAACAGGAGTATGAGGCGTGTGCGAATGGTACCGTTGGAAGGAGAAGACCTCGGCGACGTTTTGGAAAAGAGCCAGGTTAAGAGTACCCTAAACCGAGGAATGAGGAATGTAATGAGAGTGAATAAAGCTAAAGAAGTATGTCAGGATCATAGCAAATGGCGATCCGTGATCTCTGCCTACCCCTATGGGAAACAGGCGTGATTGTATGTATCGAATTAATTCTAATTAATGTTAGGGGAACAAAGATCTGCACTGACGTCCCGCGGTGGGGTGTATTGTGCATTATTTCCCTGCTACAATTGTATGTATGTAAATACTCACTCATCCGCTCACCCATCCCTAATTCTGGTTCTCTCACTCACTCACCTAGGAAGCCGGCGACAATGCCCATGGTGGTAGGCAGGCTGGCGGCGCACACTCCGTCCTTCTTCAGTGTGCGTTCATCTATTTTCGATGCCACGACTAGCGGAGGAGCGCACTGTAAAGCAATGTGAAATATCTAAAGGAAAGGCAACAAACTAAAAAAGAAACAATTTTTTTTCCTATTGAAGAATAAAGCATTAATTATTGCTTATAAGGCCACAAAGGCGTATATTCCAATAGTTTTCAAACATAAATGGATACTCAAGTGTAGAAAATCTATCCTTCAGTAATCATTCTTCAGCAATCACTTGAGCATTCTTTTTTGTACATCAGTTAGTGGTGAGAGTAAAAATGGTAAGTCAAATAAATATCAGCCAATAGTCACATACATAGTTCTGACATTATCACTAGGATTGCCTGTCATGGGTATTAGTTTGAGAGTACCACCAGAGTTGAAAAAAAGCAGAATGTAAAGTCGTTTTACCGTGGCTATCGAACCCACACCCTAGCCTTCCAGGCAGACACCCGTCGCTAAGCCACTTGGGTCGACAAATCATATAATATACATCTAACATACAAGTTCTTGATACTCACAGCAAAGCATGCAGTCTCCCCGGGGATTATGAACTGTATATGTCCAGAGACAGCGTTCTCGCTGACGCCGGACTCGAACCAGCGCTGGTTGAGTTCGTTGCAGGCCGTGTTGATCGCCATGCGAGCCTCAAAGTTATCCACGCAGCTGAGGACGAGGTCCACTTGACGCATGCCCAGGCTTCCATGTCTGGAAAAACAATATTGGTTACTGAAAACTGGGAAGATAACTTAATTTCATGAGATACAGCCCATATTCGGGTACAGAACCCCAAAAATACTAATTGTGATTTCAAACAAGAAGAGTTTGTTATGTTAACTTACTTAATAGCATCACAGAACTTCTGGAAATTGTCCACAGTAGTGATATTATAATTGTGCCCCTCAATAGTCACATCAGGGTTTATCTTCTGCAGAGTGTAGGCAGCAGCCTGCACCTTGCTCAGCCCAGCCTGGTGCGGTTGGAAGAAGAGCCGGTTCATATTGGCCAGCTCCACCTTGTCATAGTCGAAGAGAATCAGCTGAAATACAAGAGTATCATCAGTTTTTTAAGGTTAAACAAATATGTGGATTATACCAGCTAGTGCTGGCTTAACTCATGTTGTAGACTTAAATAATAAATAAATAAATAACATCCGAAGGTCACATACATAATAGTCCTGATCCCACACTAGGATTCCCTATGTTGTGGGTATCAGAAACTACGAGTACCATGGTACCACAACACTTTTAAAAAGTAATTTATGTATTTGTTATCCCAGTAGACAAACATCTTCAAATTATCACAAACTTTCAGATTATAATATTAGGCTCTTGCATTGTACACCTTTGACCTATTTCACTACAAATAGCAAGCTAATTTCAGCTTTACTACAGCTAAAGCTTAAAGCTAGTAAATTTATTATGATCAGTCGAGACAGGAGCTGAAGTTCAAAACATGACCTGAAACTACACCATTATGACCGGAGCCATCAACATGATAATAACATCTTTGGTATTTATGATATCAGTAAACTGAAGAACACTGCCTTTACCTTTCCAATCCCACATCGAGTGAGCATCTCTGCAGTGACACTGCCGACCCCACCCACACCCACTACTATGACAGTGAGCTCGCGGATTTTCTCATAGTTGTCCACAATACCCATCCTTTTCAGCGCCATGAGACGACTGGAAAAAGGTAAAGATTGATAAGTTCAAATGAAACAAGTATTTATTTAAGAACAAAAAACCTGACTGCATATAATTTAGGCAGCATAGTAAGTCTGACATAATTGATTTTGTGGCACAATGATGATGATTGTGGTGATGAATTTGTACCATTTTAGTCTACCTTTTTAGTTTTGTACCATCTTAAGTTAATTGAAAAAGGCTTCTTAAAACTGCCATATTCGATTTTTACACTTTAGTCAATAGACCTATGACACTCTTGTTATCTAAACTAAACCAACAACACCTCATTTGTCAAAATCCATTCAGCCGTTTCATCAACAGACACCTAAATAAATGGTAAATTGAAAATGGCTTCTTACAGCCGCCATATTGGATTTTTTGATACTTGTGCCATCCATATGAATCCAACGACACCTCATTTGTCAAAATCCATCTAGCCATTAGGACTACAGTACAAAGTACAAGTATAGCTTTAGCCAAAGGAATGCACATACCCACATACATACTACACCCCAAACAGATTACCCTCATTCTTTGCAGTCGGGTGAAAAAGGACTGCCATCATACAAATCTGTCAGACACAAGGCAAATTCTACAATATATTTAGGTATGATTTTGCTATTAGTAGAAAGTATTATACATCAATTCCAGAATAAAAGTAATATTATCGCAGATCACCGTCGCAATCTCAACGTACCATATTGTAGTTGAGCTATCTGATCTACTCAATATATTGAAGTATATAAGCCAATTAAACTCTTGCTAGTTAATCGTTACGTTTAACAATTGATAATTTCACAGGCAGTCGAAAGAAACTAAAGAAATAATCAAAATTACCTGTACGGGTTAGAGTCGACAACTTCCGAAGACATTACTTGGATTTTCTCCCTAGCAGGGCCTTCAGCACCATTTCCGGCGGCGAGCTTGGCTTCCAGCTCTTGAATTTTCTTCTGCAGCTCATTAACTGTAGCCATTTTCACTGTTTTATTCACAAAATTATTTTAACACTTCTTTCTTTCGCAAAAAGAAACGAACTCGCCCAGCCAGCTGCTCGCTAAATGTCAACGTCAAAAATAAAAGTCAATCCTCACCTCAGAACTGTTACAATAAAGTCAATCTGACTTCGCACGTCATCACCGTCATCGCCCGCGTCGCGTTCTCTGCCACGACATCTATCCTTTTTGCATTTCTTCGCAAGATTGCAATACGTTTTATTTGTCAGGTTACAGGTTTGACTTTGACGGACTTTAAAGGAGAGACAAAACACTTTTTATTTGAAAGTATTAAAATGTGTTTTTTGTAAATCAATGGGTTTACTATGATTGATAAATAATGATATTTACCATGATTTACTTCAATATAAGTATTATATACGTATGTATATTTATTTACAATATTATTAGAATAGGTTACCAACCAAGAAACATTTTTCTTTACTAAGTACCATGGAAATTCTAAGTATTAATATCAGAAGAATATCAGTATCTTATCAGTATATTACCCAACATTAAAAAAGAAATAGCACGTTAACAGTGGATTTAAATAGGTACAACTTTCTGCCCGCTTAGCGCGTTCTAAATGGATTTTCATACATTTTCCCTCCCGCATTGCATTTGTACGACAGTACCTAATGACATAGAACTGTTACTTATCGTAAAATTTATAAGACCCGGAAAAATGTAAACAGGTACCTAAGTAGGAAGGCCTATTAAAACTCAATATCTACTCTATTATAAATCTCCAAACTAAATTAGGCCTCTAATATTTTATTACTCGTTTTCTCGTTTAACCAGTAGGCCTATGCATAATTTATTTTAAGGATCAGAAACCTACAGTTCAAACACCGGTATGAATCGTAGGCACTCAGAGATCACGAAGGTACACGATCATACCACACGGTGTCAAACCGTGAGTCATCACGAGACTTCTGGAGAAGATCCAGGCTAGATTATGTACCAACTAATTTGAAATGAGAATTATGGTCTAGGCGTCAATAAAAATGTCTGCTCTTCTTGATCGTGCATGCTCTATGATGTACTTATTTGAGGCCTCCTGATAATTATCATCAGTATCGAAAATTAAAGAAACTGTCAAAAAACTGCCAAAACACATAATATAGGTACGTACTATTTCAAAGCTTGATGCCTGCCTTGCCTACATAGGTATACCTTACCTACCTATTTAAGATCCTGTGATTTATTTTTTATCACTCTCGGCTGCGACTTTTGACTTACAAAATATTCTAGTAAAATCAAAAATATAATTAATGTATGAAGGATAATAAAGATCAGAAGCTTTTCATAAGAGCAGCGATTTTTTATATAAGCCTTTGCGAGTATTTAGTACTATAATAAACATGGTTGGTTACACGTTCCCGCGTCGTCCGTCGATGTGTCTGAGGTCTTAGACCTTGAAAACCAGTATTAAAAAAAGTTATTTTTACGCCTATTCAACTATGCCTAGGCACCTTTTTCATATTGCTTTAAAGATTTTTATTCATCGGCCAAGAAGCCGTGGTAGTCGCCAGGTGTGGGGTCAGATAACGTCTGTCAAATCAAGTGTGATGTGCTGAAGGCAGAAACACCTGTAAAGTGAGTTAGGTACACAATAGTGGCGTAGACTTATAGTAGGTAGGTAAGGTTAAAATTATAATTTAGTACCTACTGTGTTAGAGAAACATGGACTTATAGTTTTAGAAACTCAGTGAAGAACTTTAATTTTGCAACTTTATTTCTCATTATCTACCTACATTATTCAAAGTATTCGGTGTACCTATAGATAACTATAATATAGAACCTTTTTGCTGAATATCTGGAGCCGCCGTTTAGAAATAAAATTATGAAATAAGGTAACACCATGAAGGTTCTATCTACATAAGTACCCATTATGCACTGGAACACTCTTACAACATTACTAGACAAACAACACCTTTATCATAAACAAACCGGTATCATTGAGTAACAGAAGCCCTACGCATGATACAGCCACGAACGACGAACGTCCGTCCGTCATTTCATTTGACTAGTGGCAATAGTCGCATCTTGCATTCTGCATACCGCGCTTGTAGGCCGCGCCGCGCGTCGTGGTCAGCCGTGTAAAACCTTTTTCGTTCGTTAACTGAACTGACCGGGATTCAAAAACAAATTGAATTTGAAATAAAATTCGAATTGGGATTGAATATGAGTCAGTTTAGGTCAGAGTGCGTGTTAATTGATTACTTGTAGATGATATATAGGTACTTACCTACATCGTGTTTGTTTTTATGTGAAGAAAAGTTAAAATAATATGAGGTGAAGGTGAGTGTCCCCAATGATACCTACTTATTATCAAAAAATCATTTGGAAAGACTAGAATGATGACTATAAAACTATACCTATGTAGAGTTCTAGAGTCTCCAATTAAATTGATTAAAAATTATATCAGGTAATGATGGGTGTTTCTTTTCTTAAGATTCAGCTAAGTACCTACCTGGTTATACATAGGTATTAAAATAAAGGTAACTTACCAACCCTCCCTAACTACCTAAGTACTTACAATATTAAATCTTAACTTAAGTAATTAGGTACTTAAATGAAATAAAGCTTATGATATGATTTATGGTAAACTACTAATTGACGCAAAATATCTACCTGTATATGTATAACAATCTATTTAATAAGCCTACCTAGAAGGTACCTACAAGTCGGAGGCCTCAGTGAACTAAAAAAAAATACTTACCTACTGTTACATAGGTAAGTACTTAGGTAGTATATGTATGCATTAATCTGTAGGTATTCTCAAAACGCTAAAAATAAATTCAAATTAAGTATAGTAAAACTGCGCAAAACTAGTTTTTAGAGTTCCACAACTACCACCTATACGACAGAATCCACAAAAGAGCCGTTATGAATAACCTAAAATAATTTCGTTCGTATATTCCTAAAGGCCCCATGGTTTTGACTAGAAATCAATGGGTTTGACACAAGCCGGTGAATAGGTAATCTAGGTAGGTAAGGTACCTACTAAAAAAATTGCCAAAAATGGTTTCTCTCGTAATTATACAATAAGGTTTAACCCGTTTTTAGATTGATCCTAGTACCTAGTATGCACAAGCAGGTACTTTCAAAGAGTTTTTTTATCCAGCACAGAATCTGTGCTGGATAAAAAAACTCTTTGAAAGTATCGTGTCGTGGCATCAAGCAATATTCGTACGGAACTTAATTTTGTATCCTAAAAACTACACTCACAAGTTCATTATAATAGCGAACAGCAGAAAAAATAATTCAGGTTTGCCAGTTTTTGCGATGCTAAACTATTCATAGATCAAATCTTATGGTTTCTTTATCTTTACGATATCCGCGTCTGAATAAACAAAGAATTTTTCTTTAAAATAAACTTTTATATTTTAGTGCACATGCAGCTACCTACATAAATAAGTTAAGTAAGTAGGTAACTTAAAAATAACATCCCATTACACCTAAATTACACATACTTAGATCAACTTGAAAATGTTTGAGCATTATAAATCTCTATCCATCATTGGCTCCAGAAGTTGGCCGTTATTCAATATATAAGGTCAGCATCTTGAACAAAGTAAAAGAAACTGAATTCCGTGGTATAGCCTTTAGTAAAGAACCTTACCCTGAAGACCTCGGTGGCGTGGTGGGCGAGTGCTCGGCTGAGACGCAAGAGGGTTTGATTCCCGCTACAGGAGAAATGTTTGTATGTTCTGCAAATATTTCTTCCGAGTCTGGGTGTTGTTGTATTACAAGTATGTATTTACAAAAAAATGTACAAGTATTCTATCAGCCATTATGGTGCCCAAGCTTTGCTAAGTTAATGCTAAGTTGAAATATTGATTTATTTTATTACTTGCTAATACTACTTAGGTACTACTCAAATGAAATGTTTCATAACCTCAAGAGTTATGAAAGTCTTGAGCACATTTTTGTGTTAATTCAGATAAATCCTTATAAAATGGAGCGCGCTACATCGAGCACGGAGCGGACGCCGCTGGTGCAGCCCACCTACGTGTTCGAGTCTAGCATTTCCCGCAGCTACCAGAAAAGGCTGCGCCAGTTCCAATGCGCCATATGCATCATCTTCGTGTGAGTAATACTATCATACTGAGCATTAAGTTGAACTGAGGATTTAAATCCAGTTGTGCCTTGCACACCAATGGGGTTTTCTGTTCGATTAATTTACGTGCGCTATACCAGTACTCTCAAACGGTGAAGTAAAACATCGTGAGGAAACCAGCAAGTCGTAGAACTGTAGAAAGAAAGTTCGAAAACATGTGTCGAATACACGAAAGAAGCCCTTAAGCACACTTTAAATGTTTTCACCACACTGGTTCGAAAGAACGACACTACTAGATAGATAGCCCTCAAAGGTTGTAAAAGATTATAAATAACGCGATATCCTGTGTTGTAGATACTTATACTGTTGGGTGTGATTTATGACTGCAGTATTTAGGAAGATGTGCTGAATGTCTTACAATCAATGTTTGGACGAGAAAATAATGTAGAAACAAGAGAATCACCCAGTAACTATATAGGTAATCTTTCTAGGCCTTCTGCTTCTAGGCCTTTAGGCGGCCTAAAAACTCCGTCACAAGAGTTGGCCACTAGCTCATACGAACTTACTTACTTTTTTTTCTGCTCTACATCGTGAATATTCCTTCTCAGAGCGATCCTGGGTATAGCCCTTCTAGTCACAGTCTCATACAACCTGGCTGAGACCATCAATGACAGCACAGCTGGTCCGTCAGATGTCCCACCAGTGACGATGTCACCGCCTTTGCAACTGTTGGCGGCTTCGCCGAAGAGCAAAGCGGTATCACCTGATTTCCAGCCATTCCTCAAAAAGAAATGGCCTTTAAATGGTAAGGAAATCTAGCCAATGTAGACTACATAATGTTTCATACATACTGCGATTGTGAATAAAAGACAATGTAGGTACCTAACCTACTTAATTATTCTAGTGATCTAGTGTATTTTGAGCATGAATTCGGTATTCGATGCTTATCTTGATCAAGGCCACTATTTGAATATTGAATTTTTTGAGCTAGAACTTCTAATTCAAACTTAATTTGTTTTCGTATTGCGGTCGGTGATCTAAGCTCAGTTTTCTATCTAGGTAAGTTCACCTACAGACACACCTCAATTATTTATTACCGATTACTTACCTAAAGTTTTCAATATGATTATGGGTTGTCTTTGAAAATTAATTGTCGTATATTTTTTTCAAATATTAAATAGAGATAGGCATGGCATAGTCTATTTAATGTTTTATTGATTTCCATGTGGACATGAAACCTCCGTGGTAGACGTACCTATTAAGGGTAGGTATTTAAGCGATTAAGCCCGGTTGCTAAATTACCATGATAGCAATTTACCAAAACGCCCAAAACGCGTCAAACATGTTTTATCAAAAACGTTGTAAGCGGTAAGCGCCCAAACGGCTGAACGGATTTGAATTAAACTTGGAATATACATAGTACATGTGCTGGATTAACATAATACCTATTTTTTGAAAATGGCTCCCTAAAAACGCCGTAAAGGATTTTTTACACTTTAGTGTCAAAAAAGTGTCATAAAATGTACCTATAACACTAGTCGTCCAGACTAATCCAACAACACCTCATTAATATAATACAGCCAAAATAATGCAAATAAACAAACACATTACACTTTTTCGCAGTTGGGTAAAAACAGCGCATCGTGAATTCGTGAACAATCTCATCATTGCATCTACTACTATTGGATCCCAAAAGCTACTAATGATTAGTTATTTAGTTAGTTATTGTAGATCTGGTAAGATCTACAATCGGAGGGGTCAAGCCCAAACCAAAATTCTGGATCCGCTACTGTTCCGTTCTCATCTCACTGTAGTTCCTTTTTGTGTCATTCAATAGACGAGCCACCAGCTAAATGGGGCGGCAAGGTCCCGTCTCCCGAAGACATAGCCTCAGCGGTGGACAGGGGCCGAGCTGCAGTCACGGAGCTGGCGAAGGTGGAACGTACTCGGAGGCCCCTGGACCGGGGGACGCCAGCCAACAGAGCCCAGAGGGCGGCCGCCACTTCAGAGGAAGTGAAGCCTCTTGCTGACTCTGCTTACGGAGTAGAGGAGGCTACTAGAGCACTGCTCAATGGGTAAGTCTGGAAGAAAATGCTAATTAGCCTAAAATTAAGTTCGCCTACGTATTATGTTTTCTTGAGTGCAATAAAAAAAATTCTATCTATCCATCTAAGTCTATGTGTCTGCAAGACTTCCAATTATACTTTATTTGACAGCCTCAGTGGTGTGGCGGGCGATTGCTCGGCAGAGACGCAAGAGGCACGGATTCGATTCCCGCTGCGGAAGAAATGTTTGCGTGTTCTGTAAATATTTCTTCCGGGTCTGGGTGTTGTGGTACCATGGTACTCGTAGTTTCTGATACCCACGACACAGGGAATCCTAGTTTGGGATCAGGACTATGCATGTGACTGTTGGGTGTTATTATTATTATTAGTACTTGTCATTTGATCTTATTTTGCTAGAATTCTAAGAAAGAGCTGATTATTTATGTGGGTACTGAAGTGGAATTGGTACTGATGACGTACCTAAGCATCTTTTTCGTTTTAGGTTCTTCCCCTAGTACAAGGGGCCTTATTACCGATGTAACTTTGGTGACCAATCAATAACGACAAGAGAACACTGGTGGCCTAGGGTTCAAATCCAGCCGGCACCAATGGATTTTTCTGTTCGAAAAATTTATGCACGCTATGCCAGTAGATACTTACTCTCAAACGGTGAAGGAAAGCATAGTGAGGAAACCGGCATGTGTCAAGTACACGAAAGGAGAATTTGAGGCGCAATTTAAATTCTTTCACCACTGGTTCGAAAGAACTAGTGGCACGAAGAGAGAATAACGACATTTGAACATCAGTACGAACTTAATTTTTTTAACCAACTGAAGTTCGTCCTGCCCTTGATCTGTATTCCTGATGATCAAATGATGGTCATAGTTACAAGTAGTTACAACATAATAGCTTCACAACACAAGTCATCGGTTTGACTGACCTTCTAAGTATTAAAATCAAATATAAGACATCCGTGTATCAAAATATTTTTTATTAATATCCCACGGCTAGGTTTATTTATTGGTTACTGAAGCGCTCGTGGCGTAGCTTGCTTAGACGTTCTTGATTGATCGTTGAAGATAAGCAATGTTGTGTGCGGTCAAAATTTGGATGGGTGACCGCAAGTGGCATTATGAGTTGAGCGCTTCCGTGTTAAATGCATCGGTCCCGGCTTTTGAGTCGTTAAGCCATGATGGAAGCCTTTAGGCGGCCTAAAAACTCTGTCCCAAGAGTTGGCCACTAGCTCATACGAACTTAGGTACTTACTTAGTTAGGTACTTGATGTAAGGTATTGTACCAAGTTGTAGCAGATATATTTAGGTACTTAGGTCTTGTATTGACTTTCGAAATTAAACACAGTAGATGTCTATCTAAATGTAAAATCAGTGTCGAATATTTTTTTATGCCAGATTTTTAAACGTCCTTCACATTTTGATTTTGTCTAACCGTCTAGTTATTTTCCTAGTGCGTTATCTATTTATATTTAATGAAATAAATTAGCATCTTTTGAATATTCTTTTGGTGTAGCTACTTATATAGTCATTTTTTTATATTTTTGTTAAAGAAACCGATTAAAAGGATCTCGAGGTGGGTATGTACTAGATATTTTCATACTTTTCCAGTCGAAAAAAATATTCCAATAGTGTGCTTAATAGTGGAGACTACAAAATACTGGAAACTAGCGGACTTACCCCCGAATACTCAAACGCGACTCAGAGTTGAGCACGTCTCAAGTCACGTTTTTTTGACAGTTTTTGATGAAAATCTGTCAAAAACTCGTCACTTGAGACGTGATCAACTCTGAGATGCGTTTGAGTATTCGGGGGTAAGTTGATCATAATGCTTACTCTGTTGAATATTTTATTTTTCTTATAATTATTAATTACTTACCTAGAGTTATATGATAGATGTTAGATAGAATCTAGTACTAAATAACAAGTAGGTAAGCACTGTTTATAGCACTATGTCTATAGTAGGTACAAAGGCCACTTAGCTCGTCCTAGTAACGGGCTCAATTTATCGAATAGCCCAGTCTTCCGGGGCCGATCATCTAGCAGTAGGTACCTACTTATCTACTAAGGTCTCCATAACTCGCTTCTGTAGCCGTTTGGAACTGCTCATATTTCTATTATTTTTAATATTATACAAGCACCTATCTGGATAATCAATCAAATCGACGAATCTGTCATCTTAAATTGAATATCCTCAGGATGTTATTCCTCCTCTTTAACTCGATGCTCTTTATGAGTCATCACAAAAAATAGTCCGCAGTATATTTCCTAACTTCTAAACAGTCAATATATTTCTATTGTCAAAATAAAATCGTCAGTCCTGGAAGAAACATTTGATTCCGCGATACAGGCGTGCCTCATGCGGGGACCACCAGCAAATTCCACTGTAACTTGTGTTTTTTGGCAATAAATATAATTTATATTTGTATTCCCTTATGAAATAAGTGCGGTTCTTTCCGCACAGCTCCGCTTACATGCGGAAGCTGGGCCTATGATAGCATAGGTCGTGATTTATGTAACCACAATATGAATATTCTAGAGCTTACCGGTCTGAAATTAGGGCGAGTAACCCAATACCTAGAACCGTGACACCCGATACCGCCTTAGTTTGGCTTCGTACCGCCTCGCTGGCCGCAGACACCGAATATCTATCCATGTGTCTCGATCGATGCCATTAATACCACTTAATAGGGCATCGACCTGAACCAATAGGTTCCATTCTATTCTGCGGTTCTATTTAGTAAGGGGATATAAGACGATCACGTAGCAGCGAGGCTTAGGGAATCTAATCTGCCAACATCCTAGGAGACAGTGACTTTTGTACAAATTGTAAATGCGTTTCCATACAATTATCTTTCTTAGTTCATAGATTTATCGCTTGGTCTAGTAAAAAATATCTCATAGCGTTAGTACTATTTAGGTATAGGCACGCATTTCAAGGTGATTTGAAAACGTGGTATCCCTTAGGACAGGACAAACTGGGAACACTGTAAATATGAATATCACTGACTTGGACTCGGGTAACAGGCTCAAAAGCAATACAAAGTTCTGTCAAGTTTGCTTTGCTTTTTTGTGCAGGAAGTTGGTGACGGTCCAACATGGATGTACCTAGAACTTTAAAGCTTAGGTCTAACGAGCACAGCTCACTCAAAAAATCACTGTGGTGTGGAAATGGGCTAACATTACCCTGCGATGTTTTAACCTCTGCGCTATTTCTAGGACGGATCTTTCAGACCGCGATGGAGGCGCCGGCATAGGTCCCGCTATCAACGGCTCATTCCTAGAGCCTCCGTACTGCACAGATGACCCTCCACCTTGCCCGCCTTCGAAGTACCGCTCGCAAGACGGCACGTGCAATAACCTGGCCAACCCGCATCGCTGGGGAGTCTCCAACATACCGTTTAGAAGAGTACTGCCGGCTGATTATGCTGATGGTAGGCTACCTCGTTTTTATATGGCTCGCATTCAAGAACAGTGCTCAAGAGATAATCAAGCTTGGCTTTTCTGACAGTTTTCTATTGAATGATACCTAATCTGTACTTTCGTCGTGTCGTGATTCATCGGCCAATAGTTAAGGGCAATCGTTTCTAGCTGCAGAAACCATTACACACATGAGTAGTGTAAACAAAGGAGGCCTATCCACTCGCACCAGGCTGAGTTTAATAATGAAGTCTCATAGTTGTGAAGGCTAGAGGTATGTTGACAGAAAAAGATCCAGATCGTTTGTCTCTTAAGAGAGTCGTATATCCAGCAGTAGACTTTATCGGCTGCTTAAGATGGAGCATTTATCTCACGGGTGAAAAAACAAAGCTCGAAAAACTTGGGAAAATCTGGTAACCACTTTCACTCCCTTTTACCATTACGCTATAACAAACTTCCTCCCCCTCCCAGGAATCAGTTCCCCCCGCGGCAGCGCCTCAGGCTCGCCGTTGCCGAGTGCTCGTGACGTCAGCGTGACAGTCCACCGGCCGAGCTACGCGCACGACTCCACCTTCACGGTCATGCTGGCCGTGTGGGGGCAGTTCGTGGACCACGACATCACCGCCACTGCTCTAAGTAAAGGTAAGCTAATAAAAGGTACATAAGATAAGCTACTTTTTATCGGTATACCGCGTGAGCGAAGCCGCAGACGTAAAGTTAATAGAAATGGTTTTCAGAAGAGTGGTTCTTTCTTTTACTGTCAGACCATTTTTCTTGCTAAATTTCATAATTCTCAAAACTTGGGTAGTTTTGATTGAGTTGACTTCGGAACTTGATTATTTTACACCTCCAATTCAAGGGACCAAAGACCCTAGCTCATGTGCTTATGGTTTTAATTTTAACTTAATATCTCTATCTGTTCCTGTGAATAAGGTCTTGAGAGTTGTTGAGTTGTAGAGAAGACAGACAGACAACCGGACAGCAGAAGTGATCCTCACTTTTTGAGTAGGTACAGAATAACAAAACTGTTATTTCCCAGGTCACAACAGCAGCGCGCTCTCGTGCTGCGACCCGACCCAGCCGCCGCACCCGGAGTGCTTCCCCGTGGAGCTGGACGTGGAGGACCCCTTCTACCAGGACTACAACCTCACCTGCATGGAGTTCGTGAGGTCCGCGCCCGCCCCCACCTGCCACTTCGGTAAGTCAAGCAGAAAGACTGAAGTTTGGACGATGGTTTTCATTGGTAGCCTTTTGACGCCTTGTGATAAACACTTTTGTAACTCTCGGACGAAAACCTATCTCTGTGCGTCGATTCCCTTCAGCTAGTCGCGTCATGTTTATTTATTCAAAAAAGGATCGCCTTCAACATTATGAATCGTAATTATTTAAAACTAAAAACATAACATTAGGTTTACACAAGCCAATTAAAGGTAAACACAGCACTGACTGAAAGCATCAACATTATTAAGATAAGAATCCGATGTAAGCGTCGACTAGTGCCTTAAAATTTGTATTTATGTTTGGTAACAGAATCAATATATTTTCTTCTTTCTTTATTTCTTCATTGAGCCATACGCACTTTCCAGGTCCTCGCGAGCAGTTAAACCAGGCCACCGCCTACATAGATGGCTCCACAATCTACGGTTTCAATCTCCGGCGCGCCGCTCGCTTACGCCTTGAGGTTGATGGTGAACTGAAGATGTTCAAGACAGGATCTCGGCAACTGCTGCCGCCTTCCACAGATCCCAACGATGGATGTAATACTGTGGAGATGAACGCTAAAGGACGATACTGTTTTGAAACTGGTAAGTTCTTCGCGGAACTGTTTTTCCTTTGTAACAGTCCAAGTGGTTCTTTTGGTCACCCAGATCGAAGCCAAGTCTTTCACCAACAGATACTAGGCTCTTTGAATACCATTATCATATCCCAACTTGTAAGTTCTTCTGCCAAGAATACCTAAAACGTACTTCCAGGTGACGACCGCGCTAATGAGAATCTCCACCTCACAACCATGCATCTGATCTGGGCGCGACAACACAACCGCCTCGCCGAAGCCTTCCGCGCGCTCAACCCGCGCTGGGACGACGAGACCGTCTACCAGGAGGCAAGACGAGTGGTGGGGGCTCAGATGCAGCACATCACTTATAGAGAGTTCTTGCCCGCTATACTTGGTAAGAGCTAATGCTGTAAGTATCAGGGTGTCTAGGCAGGTTGCGTTCAACCCGCGCTGGGACGACGAGACCGTCTACCAGGAAGCAAGGCGTGTGGTGGGGGCTCAGATACAGCACATTACCTATAGGGAGTTCCTCCCCGCTATACTTGGTAAGAGCTAATGCTGTAAGTATCAGTGTGTCTAGGGAGGTTGCGCTCAACCCGCGCTGGGACGATGAGACCGTCTACCAGGAGGCAAGACGAGTGGTGGGGGCTCAAATGCAGCACATCACCTACAGGGAGTTCCTCCCCGCTATACTTGGTAAGGGCTACACGAAACCATAAGAAAACTTGCAGCCTCCTTTTCAAAGTCCTAAAATAAGAGCACTGGTGGTCTAGTTGGTAGTGACCCCGCTTTCCGATCCTAAGGACGTGGGTTCAAATCCAATGGATTTTTCTGTGCGAAAAATTTATGTGCGCCATCCCAGTACTCCCAAACGGTGAAGGAAAACATCGTGAGCAGCCCGCGGCTTAGTCAGCTCCGCACGTATTGACCATGTTTTTCCTGTGGACAAGGCCGACTAAGCTGAGAGGATGGAATAGGTGCTGGGCAAGCCTACTCCATCTCAATTCGTCCTGAGCACTACAGCGTCCAGTTTGTGACGTAAAAGTTGCCTCCTGACGCTGTATAAATCATCTACTACAGATGGTAATATAGGCTTAATATAGGGTAATATAGGTTTTTTTGTAGAGTCGAGATATTTTTGGCTCCGTTGTTTCGGTGCTGTATGAACAGGCTCCTCAAGTCCTATTTTAATTTCCAGGGTCGGATGTGATGTGGGCACTGAACCTCACTCTACTGGAAGAGGGACAATCGGATGTTTACGAGCCGACAGTCAACCCCTCCATCGCCAACCACTTCTCAGCCGCCGTCTTCAGATTCGCGCACACGCTTCTACCGGTAGGTATAAATGTCACCATTATCTTCCTGCCCTTATCCCATCTATGTGGGGTCTCTATGTGGGGTCGGCACAGCATGGTATTTGGAGCATGCTGTAAGAGTTATGGCTAAGGTGTTTTATGACCGGCCGCCTGCCTGACGTCAACCCTTCTTGGGAATACTTGCTTATTGTATCTCATCATGTTGGAGAATACTATCCCTTAGTCGACTTTTACGACATGTTTGGGGAGAGAAGCAGCTGGACGCATTCTATGTTTTTCTTTACTCCCAGTCCAGCGAAGAAATAAGAATATTATCTTTTAAGGGTTTAATCTAATAACAGACGTGAAAATAAATGCACGTGTTATCATACTTCGATTCCCGCTACGGGAGAAATGTTTGTATGTTCTGCAAATATTTCTTCCGGGTCGGGGTGTTGTAGTATTATGAATTATAAGTAGGTACCTAAGTATTTACAAAAAAATATAAAGTATTCCATCAGCCATCTAGTTCCCATAGTACAAGCTTTGCTTAGTTTGGGGCTAGATGGCGCTGTGTGAAATGTCCACAAATACATTATGTTTATTTATCCTCCAGGGTCTGATCCACAGCGCGGACACTCAGAACGGAACTGTGAACTACGTCCAACTTCACCAGATGTTGTTCAACCCCTACACACTTTACACAGACACCGGCACCAAGAACTCCGTGAAGTCAGCCATGGACACCCTGGTGCACACCGTCGACCCCCACGTCACTACCGAAGTAACTTCAAAGTCAAAGTCAAAATCAAAAAAATTATTCCATAAAATCACGGGGATCACTTGGACATGTCTTAAATCTAAGTTGCATTTACGTTCGTGACGCGACCAAGCGTGGAAGATAACTACTAAACTAAGGTCTTTTACCATCTATAGTAGATGATTTATACACCGCCAGGAGGCAACTTTTACCTTCACAAACGGGACGCTGTAGTGCCCGGGACGAATTGAGATGGAGTAGGCTTGCCCAGCGCCTATTCCATCCTCCCAGCTTAGTCGGCCTTGTCCACAGAAAAGACATGGTCAATACGTGCGGAGCTGACTAAGCCGCGGGTTTCCTCACGATGTTTTCCTTCACCGTTTGAGAGTACTGGGATAGCGCACATAATTTTTTCGAAGTGAAAAATCCATTGATCTTAGGATCGGAAGGCGGGGTCACTACCAACTAGACCACCAGTGCTCCGAAGCCTAACACTGTATTTTTTCCGTTGTTTTCTTCCAGCTCAGCAACCACATGTTCGAGAACCCGCTAGTAGGCAACATCACCACTCCGCCGGCTCCCTCCGGGCCGTGCGGCCTCGACCTGGTCTCGCTGAACATCCAGCGCGGCCGCGACCACGGCCTGCCCGCATACCCCAAGTGGAGGGAGCACTGCGGCCTGTCCGTGCCCAAGAACTTCTCAGACCTGGACGCCGTCTTCGATGAGCTGTCGCTGAGCAGGATCTGCAAGATTTATGAGTAAGTTCTTCGTGCCCAGTCGTCGATACAATCACGAAATTAGCCCACATCCAGTCTGGTCAGCATGGGAAAAAATTCATTAGGTCAACAAATAATGAAGATAAAATATACTAGCTTCCGCTCGCGGCTTCGCTCGCGTGGTACCAGGATAAAAAGTAGCCTATAATGTTATTCTAGCACACGTACCATATCTGTTTCAAGTTTCATTCAAATCCGTTCAGCCATTACGGAGTAATTGAGGCACAAACATCGTCATCCTCACATCCTCACAAGCTTTCGCATTTAATAATATTAGTAGGATTAAGAAATAAAAGGGGCCCAAACAAAACATTCCGAATCGAACGATCATCGAAGTTAAGCAACACTAGGCGCGGTCAGTAGTTGGATGGGTCGAGTGACTTTTTGCACATTTTTTTTGACATTACCATTTTTTATACAAACGGTACGGTATGGTACGGTACCCTTCGTGAGCTAATTCGACTCGCACTTGACCGTTTTTTATTTATAAACGCTTTTGTAGGAAGTTCCCATGGTTCAAGTGTTTTAATACCAAGCGGAGTAAAAATATAGTACGAGAGAACTGAATAAATATTAAATAGGGCCTAAATAGGCCGCTTCGCGTTTTCAGCTGTCTCAGACGCGGTTCTAAAGCAATAGAGCAGTACTCACTGGCTTAGACGTTCTTGATTAATCTTTGAAGTTAAGCAACGCTGTGCGCGGTCACAATTGGGATGGGCGACCGCAAGTGGCATCACGAGCTGAGCGCTTCCGTGCCGGAGGGCACGTTAAATTGTCAGTCCCGGCTTTACGGAGGCATTTAGGCGGCCTAAAACCTCCGTCACAAGAGCTGGCCACTAGCTCATGCGAACTTGCTTACGAAAACCGTCAACATATTTTGTACTTCCAGGAGCGTGGACGACATAGACTTGTACACGGGCGCGCTGGCCGAGGATCCGAAGGGCCGCCTGCTGGGGCCCACGCTCACCTGCCTCATCTCCGATCAGTTCCTCCGCCTCAAGATCGGAGACCGCTTCTGGTACGAGACCAGCGATGAAACCGTCGGATTCACTATCGGTGAGGCCGCAAACATTCAACAAAGTCAAAGTCAAAGTCAAAAATCACTGGGATCACTTGGACACGTCTTAAATCTACGTTGCATTTACGCCTGTTCGTAACGCGACCAAGCGTGGAAGATACAGGCAAGAAACCACGCTTGGCAATTTTTTTGTAAAATGATCCCTTTACAATCATGTTTATAAAAGGAGTTGGAGCATTGCAACTGTTGGAAGGAGTGGGCATTGTAATATTTCATTGAGTTATGTAATTGTTTACATACATATTATCACGCCCGTCTCCCTAATGGGGTGGGCAGAGCCAAAAGTAATCATAAGAAAACTTGCAGCCACTTGTTTAAAAACTCCGAAATTAATGTGCGGGTAATCCCTAAATCAGTCCCAGAAATACCCGGGCGAGAATCGAACCAGATCCCTGCTTTTCCGTGGCCATGCTCTAACCAACTAAGCCATCAAGCAGTCGACATCACAGGAAAGTTTTGGGAATATCGAAGGCTTAATTCACGCTTCAATTGTCTCTCGTCTTTGTAGAGCAACTGACCGAGATCCGCAAGACATCACTAGCCGGGGTCATCTGCGCCAATGAAGCGCTGCTAGACCAGGCTCAGCCGAGGGTGATGGAAGCAGTCTCCGCCACAAACCCCCTGGTGGACTGCATGGAACTCCCACAGCCAGACTTCACCCCCTGGGCTGACCCCACAGCCGCCGGGCCTACGACCCCCAAGCCATATCCCACGAAACCTGGGAAGCCATACCCGACGAAGTCAGATGTAGACGCCAGCAAAACTGGGAAGCCTAAAAAAGGGAAGAAAACGTAGATGAAACCCTATACTGTAGTTAAAAAAAAACATTTAGGTGTTGAACGAATCGTTTCCCTTGCTAAATCCCTATTCCTCCTACCTCATTTAAGTTTGTGGACCTATATATAGCCAAAGGCTCGCTACTGCAATGTTACCAATATTGCAATTGGCACTTCCATACATTTTCCACGTATATTCTTATGATCTAAAAGTAATAAAGTAAGTTCGTATGAGCTAGTGGCCAACTCTTGTGACGGAGTTTTTAGGCCGCCTAAAGGCCTCCGTCGTGTAATAACAAATATTTTTAATTCTTAAAACTCACGACGATAAAAAATTACCTACCAACAACATTATCTAAAATGAAACTAACATAATGCAAAAAAAACTGCATTGAAATCGGTTCAGTAGTTATCGAGTTTCCGAGGTGCAAAAAACTAGCGCCCCCTGGTGGGCTATGGCCGTAAAACATATATAAGAACCTTCCCTGAAATTACACCAATGAATTGCAAAAAACCGCATCGAAATCGGTTCAGTAGTTTTTTAGGAAAAGGGTAACAGACAAACACATGAAATAAATAAACACAATCTTTTAGGCCAAACGCATAATACATTTTCTCCGTTCCGTCGTGCGTAAAAATCACCAAGATGATCTTGACACAATTTACAAGGATTGCTATTTTAACTTTTTATTTACCTATCATTATATATCACGCCCACCCCGTTATACGAATAATATAATATGTATGTTTACTTATAAATAAATACTCCCAGAACTATATAAGTTAAAACCTAAGTTTCGTGTAAAACTATCTCCCTAGAAATACTTTGCTGTTATTGTTTTGAAAGGCGCTGTGTAATGTTAAACATTAATCATAGGTTAGGTTACTACTACTACTGACAGTTTTAGCAAAGACATCTGATTAGATAATAAGTAGTTTTCAAATTATGTATTTTTATTTATGAGTTTACTTACCTACATAGGAAATAAGTATAATAAATCGTTTTGTGTAAAAGTTCTTTATTTTATCTCATAAATAACAACATACATACCTAAGTAAATTGTAGAAAATTATTACCAACCTTTTTACAGAATTTCTAACAAAATGAAGGCAGGAAGTTAGACTTAGATCGCAAACAAATGTGGGTAATATCGACCGAGGTAGGACATCCTAAAAATGGAGTTAGTAACAAAACTAGGTCCATTATGCCAGTTCAATACCCACCTACAGAGAAACAACATGAGTCAATAACAAGTTTATCATTTTTGGGGTTTCGTATCCGAAGGGTGCCAACAGAACCCTACTACTAAGCCTCCGCTCTCCATCCGTCAGCGGGCTGTATCTCATGAACCGTAATAGGTTGAGGGTTGAAATTTTCAAAGAGTGTATATTTCTATTGCCGCTATAACAACAAATAAATAAAATAAAAGGTAGGCCCCATTACAAGAATCAATTTTTATACATTGAGTAAAAGTCACATTAAAAAGCACAATGTGCCTACGATGGTACGGAACCCTTCGTGTGCGAAGTCGACTCTTACATGACCCGTTTTATTCTGTATGGGAATGGCCTCATGTAGGAGGACGATTGCCTTGCACGCCAGACTTCATACAATCATCCTGACCATGTAAGCTCGTTCGTCACCGAAACTTTTGTCAAGGAAAAAACAACTTTATGTTTTGATCAGTAAAGCTCATCGCTGACTTTTCCAAAATGTACAGTCGGTAAATATCCTGGCAACTCTGGCAAGCTTTATATTTGCGGTTCAATCTGGCCATAGCAATGTGAGCTTTATTGCTGTCGGAATAAAAGCCACAGTAGGTACCCATCAGAAGCAGGAAGTAAAGTGGTAGTAGGTAGGTGATAAGTAGGCACCAGTTTTCTGACGTCAGGATTTGACGAGTTGACTGAAATAACACACCTACCTTTAAAACTTTTTCATTATTCTAAGCTTTAAAATAAGGTAGGTACTTATTAAATAAAGACTTTAAATATTTTAACAATAGCACTTATTACAGGTAAGTATAGTTAGGTTCCTGTGTTAAAATATTATGTTAACTTATTTTTGTAAGTAATTTTATTGTCTAACCAACCATAGCTCGGCAAAATAAACAAAACAATAGCAAACCGGCCGATTTAAGTGGTTCCGGAAGTTGCTAGAAACTTCTTGCACAAACGAGATACATTTTATTTAGTCTGATTACACTGATATAGCGGGAAAGTACTAAGCATGGCGCGCGGGTCGCGCGTCACGTTTCTCAAACACGTGACGGAGAAAACGTTCACGTGTTTATAATATAAGGTCAGTGTAGTGCGTATGTTTTATTTTTTAGACAAACGAACCATGCTAGGTTAAGTTTGCGCTTAATAACTTATGGATCCAATAATGTTAGCATAGAACGGTATAACAAACAATAGTACCTACTTAGGTAGGTAGATAGATACATTGTAGGTAGATATTTGAACTAGTTAAGATAGGTTCCTATCTAAATAGGTAAATAATAAGTAGGTTATATCTACTACCTACCTACTTTCAAATCTGGATTACCTACCTACTCCGGCCGGTTTGCCTTGCGCGGTGAAGGGTGGCCAGGCCACTGGCCGTCCATCTTCACTTCCGGGTCAACTAATCTTTGGGTCTTTACTAGTGCCTAATGTAATGTCTAATGCCAATATAATGTATGTATCTAACTATCTACATCATCGTGCACTATCTTCTTTGATAGGTACTAGGGAATGCAATCCCGCACAAAAATTTCAATTGCTGGATCCCGCGGGATTGAGAGGTTCAATCCCGCGGGATCCAGGTATTTGCGGGATCCCGCAAGTTTTTTGAAAGTCACTGAGAAAAGAGAGGAATCCTGTATCATAAACGAGTCTATAGAACTTAAAATGAAACTAAAAAATATTATTGAATGAAACTATTTATTAAGTGATCAAATCACTAATCAATCAGAAATAACAATTACAAACAAAGATCAAAAACTATTACAAACAAACAGAAAACAACAAGTTTTGTGAAACTATTACTAATTAGAAATAAAATTACTATTACAATCAAACAAAAAACAATTATTCATTATTTTGAAAGTAGCTGCGCATAAAACATAGCGTGTCAATAGTTTTGTCAGCTAAACGGCTTCTTACTTTGCATGCTAGGTATCCAGCAGCAGAAAATGCCCTTTCCGCTTCCACTACTCAGTCCGCGCGCTTCCGCGTGCCGAACAACACGTTCTGTATGTCGCTGCGCAGTCCCGCAAATCCCGCACGATTTAGGCGCGGGACTGGTCCCGCAAAAATGGTGCGGGATCCCGGTATTTCGGGATCCCGGTATCCCGGTATTGCATTCCCTAATAGGTACGATAGGTGTTATATATAACATAAGTAGGTAAGTCACGTTTGTCACAATTACCCCCGAATACTCAAACGCATCTCAGACTTGAGTACGTCTCAAGTGACGAGTTTTTGACAGATTTTCATCAAAAACTGTCAAAAAACCGTGACTTGAGACGTGTTCAACTCTGAGTCGCGTTTGAGTATTCGGGGTTTGGTACGTAGGTACGCAAACCGAAATCGACCGCAACGCGAGATGGATGATGATGTTTCGACGCTAACTTTTCTGATGGACACTTGTCTACTAGGTACCTACGTTACGCCCGCCAAGCGGTGTGGAATGGCCGCTGGCTGGCTTCGTCTGGACAGTAATGCATAGAACCTTCTTGATTGCGGTAGATAGTTACTTAGTTTGCGAGTCCAGTTTAAAAAAGATAACAAATCATTCAGTTTGAAAATTACCTACATGCAGCTAGGTAGGTAGTACTTACCGTATTTTGAAATCGGTCTGCCAACCTACCAACTAGCACAGCTACTAGTCTTAGACTAAAGAGTAGAAACGCTTTCCAATTTCACCTTTTTTTTTAGTTTCTGGGAGTAGGTATGTAAGGGATCTTGTTACTTACACTCTCAGACCTAGGTAGGTACCTAAAATAAAGTAGAGAGGGTCGTACGATACGATAAGACCATGGACTGAAGACCCCCAACGTTGTCGGCGGACTTTCTGGTCCGGCTTTGGAACTTTTTGGACCTCTGCGAACTTTTTGCAGCATTCTGGTGATAAGTATAACCTAATCAGTCCCGATTGCAATAAAAATAAGATAATAATTTAATTAGGCACATACAATGTAATGTATACGATGTAAAAGTAAATTATGTAGGTAGCAATCTCTCAGAAATACATTAATCGATTTTGATTACTAAAACCCTCTCGGGATCATACACAATAGAGTAGCGAAAGTATTCTAAAAAAATTGGTACCGAATTTCAACCTTATTTTCGAAGCTGTGTGATGTTTTACATGGACAGAACTGAAAACCAAAGAAGAAAACAGAGGTAGGTAGGTACCTATATAGAAGGATGTAGGGCTTCATTATTGATGTAGTACAGTACTAGTAAAAAACAGTAAAAAAACTAAAATTTACTTCAAAACTTTATGAAAATGTTTTGCGTCTATAATACTAATTTTATCCCGTTTTTGACTACCTATTTTGGGCTTGGGTCGTCCAAGGTCGGAACTTTTGAGGCTGACTGCCGGCAACGGTAACGACCCCACTCATTATTATACGGAACGGGGGTGCGGGCGAGGGGTGCGGGGGCGAAACATTGATCGTGTTTTGTTTTCGCCCGCAAGAGCGAGGAAAGATCGCTTCGCTTCGTACTACGAAGTTCGTAGCTCGTATAGTTGCTAATTCGACTCTCGACTCGCCTATCATAGAACCAACCTAACATTCTTTACTAGGTATTAGATTATCATAGAATCTAACATTTGTTATGGTTATGTTTTGATTTTCTAATATTAATTTATGTATAGGTACTGTAAGTTAATTTTATTGTGTAGGTACTTATAACGTTTAGATACGTCTGTCATGTCATGTTATATCTGTGGGTGTGCAATAAACTGATAAACTGATACTATGTGGTTTTATTTAATAAACTTATTATGTTTTTTAAGTAGGTAGGTATATAAGACTTAAGTTTATTAAGTCGCGATTCAACTAGAGCGCCTATTTTTTTCCAAATGAATCAAAGTGACGCGTATAGTATATCGGACTCCACAATACCTATGACCCCAAGCAAATATTATTTTTAAGTTTCAAATTTCAATAACTAACTGCCGCCCGCGACTTCACTCGTGTGGTAGTAACTGCCTACTATGTGCATTCCAAGTTTCATACAAACATCCTTACAAACTTTGGCATTTATAAAATTAGTGCGATTTAACACCCAACCGGGCCACAGCGCGACGATCCTTGACACGCATGACGATGTCAGCGACCGAAGGACGGACGCTGACCTGACGGACGACGGACGACAATGAGACGTTGACTTGCGGGATTGTGGGCTCCACAGTAGGCGTTTGTTGTAGGTAGCTTGGGATATTAGATTAAGTAGGAAGATAGTTTGAGTATTCTAGGTACCTAGTTAACCATCATACTTATAATATTATAAAGAGGAAAGATTTTTTGTTTTTTTGTTTGTTTGTAACGAATAGGCTCCGAAACGACTGGACCGATTTCAAAAATTCATTTACTAATAGAAAGCTACATTATCAGGGACCAGTATAGGCTATAATATATTTTCAAAAAAAATTAGGGATCTGTAAGAAAATTGCAATATTGTAACCCAAGGTAGAAAACTCAAAATAGTTTTTGGCGTGCGCTGCGAAAACTATTGATTATAGAACAAAATAATGTACTACCTACATGCGTACGAAGTCGCGGGCAACAGCTAGTTATTTATAAAGGTAGGTACTTACTACCTTTAACAGGCAACTCACACGTGTCTTTCGACATCTAGACTACAATCCAATAGTAGGTAGGTATGTACCACCAGTAGCACAGCACAGCAAAGAGTAAAGCATGCATAGTTAGAAGCATTCTAGTCCATGTAAGCGTTATCACTTTACTCAATAGTCGTGATATTAGTTCAGCCTTGGATTGCATAACACAGATATTATAGTTTATTCTCACGTTAACTATCTAGGTAGCTCTAGGTAGGTACCTACCTTGCGAGACTATATGAGTGAGGGTAACTATTGGAACCTACTGTCTGTTATCTATTATAGCTATCTCGCTAGCTATACCTATCTATTATTATACCAACACTAACACATCAACCAACAACTCGTCACAAAACAAATCTATCTGGCAACGTTCCGGTTATTTTCCGGACTTCCGTGTGCAAGAATTTAGTACCTATTTTTAGGGACTTAATTCTTTACCAAGGACCTAGGCCTACTAAAAAACATTTACCCGTTTTTACTTCTCAACTGGTCCTACGTTTAGTTGTGTATGTGCTCCACTATGGTTTTTAGTCCAGACATTAGCCATTTGGAATCGTGACCGCGTTTTATATATTCCAAGAAACAGAACCAATCATCTGAAACCAGGAAACCCACTTTGTTTATAGGAAAATCAATCACCCAGTTTATTTGAAAAAACCGGGTTTATCTGTGATTCATCAACTTGGTGTTCCTTCCTATCCGATCTAGTAGCACAAAATAAATGACCAGGTATGAGTACCGGGATATTGAAATGAAATTTAGCATAAATGGATGCACTAGATCAAGAGTCTTGATCGACAAGACCGCCTAGCCTGGGTAATGGACGTTATTCATAGAACACGTGTTGGTTGGTACCTAGCAGTAGCCGTAGCACATTGTGTTGGCTTTGGCCGGCGCCTCTGCTACCTACCTAGGTATAATATCCCCGAGCAAACAATGCGCGAAGAAGCAAGCTCAGCCATTCTCGTCACGCATTATGACGCGAGAGCCGCACCAAACCGGCTTCAAAAATCGATTTATCAGACATTCCTTTTCAAATAAAGAATTTGTACACAGCAGTTAGTTTGTAATCACAAAGTCCTCAATGACCTAATTTTGTTTACCACACCCAATGGTTCCATTGCCCGCTGTGGGTAGACGTGGCATTTGGCTTGGCTAGGTTACGTCATTGACGCGCACCCTGTAGGCAGCTAAGCAGATGTTAGGTAGGTGACAAGGTTAACTATAGCGTATACGCTATAGATACATCTAGGTATCTACCTACCTACCTTAGTAACTAGCCATAAAATTAGAAATGATAAAAAGATGAAACTTCAAAACATTGACCCCATTCAGCTTGTCATAGGTATTCTAGACTTAAATTCCGTTATAAGCCTGCCTGAACATCAATAAAGTAATTATTCAGAACGAATGGAGACTTGGAGACTTCACAGCTCACAGAAGTGATAGGCATGTAATCCAAGCGTGTTTCTTTGCATGCATTTCTCCAGCGAGAGTGTAGAGCGTGCGGGGGCGGAGCGTATTTTTACACGTGACGTCAGGCGCCGCGGCCCCCGTCCTCCGCAGCACATGTCGCTCCGCGGCTATGAAACCAGCGAGGTTCATAAACAAAGAAGTCTGATTTAGACGAAGTATTTTATCATCGGGAAGTCACGTCTTGAGGAGAGTGCACTGTCACTCAACGGTTATTTCAGCTGTTGCGATGTGACGATTGAAAAAATCCCCACATCTTTTACCGCACTTTTCAACCGGGCAAGAGGGGATATTCCCGGTCCTCCGATTGGTAGGAGCGGGAATATTTTTTTCCCATTCCTCCGATTGAATGGTTTTTGAGTTAGGTACTTGTGTGAAAACTGCTGCCGTGTACCCGCCACTCACCGCTCTTTGGAAAAGTTTGTTTAGAAATGAAGACACAGAAATTATGTAGGTACCTATGGTCATGACAAGTGTTCAGTTGTAATACTACCAATGCCATATAGGATCACTAGTACTACGGGTAGTAGTACTAGATGCAAGATTGTATTATTTGTACTACCAGTTGAACTACTCAGTCAGTAGTACTACTGATCCGGAGCGATTCGAGAGCAGTATTCGAACTATAACAGTTTTGCAGTTTGTTACCTATCAATTTGCAAATCGCCGTTTCCCTAGCCTTGAACCCCCACACATCTCCAAGGTTTGCTCAAGGTGGGACAAGACAGGTATCACTGACAGTACAGTTAGGTAGGTACCTAGGTTCCTAGTTAGGACTTAGTACTTAAGTTGGGAGAGTAATCAAAGATTTTATAAATTTGCAATGTTTATTAGTCAGTTTTTAACAGAAATTATAAGTGATAAGTTCACTTTCCTACGTCAATTTCACATCCACAATTCAAATTACTTCCCTAATTAGCTAGTTACAACCATTCTCAAAACCATCCTCATTCAAATTTCAATTTAGTCAGTCATTCCAAAACCTAAAACTTACAATCACTGCAGCAATCATTAAAAAAATATTTACAACTTATCAGAATTAAATATGCGCGCGGAGTTAAGTCTGCCGTACTATAACGTACGAAGACTTCACATAATTCAACAAAATCATACACAACCTCGGCTTGCCACACAATTAGGCAGCAACGTAAATGAGTAAACAATACCTACATCCTAGCAAGACAGTTCAATCACTAGGTACGAGCATAAAAGTAGCAGTTCCAATGCCCAAACTGTGCCGGCCTCAAGTTCTTCAAATCAGTCTGACGAGACCAAGTCACCAGCCAGGGCAGACGGAACAGACTCAATTATACACTTAAATCTGTCCTGATGAGATCTCTGTCATTTCAGTTGGGTAAAGTGTCCATTAGGATCTCCTTTACTCCTGATGATAAACGATCAGGGAACTTGATGTCAAAGGCAACTAACAAGTCACCTTTCCGCGTAGGTTCCTTAGGGAAGGGCAGTCCATAGCCGGAGAACCTCTTGACTGTGTGTGGTTTGACAATCTCTCCTTGAAGGTTGACTGTTAACTTCTCACCAGACATGGTAGGAACTTCAATAACTGTGCCACATAGTGCCTGCAACAAAAGAGAACATCTGTTAGATTGTGTTTATCAACATGACTCATTCGCAGAAAATACAACTAACAACGCTGTTCTAACAGTAATAAGGGCTGTAATGATTCAGCTGGGTGTATGCATGTATGCCAATAAACCTATAATGTAACTTTTATTCAGAAGTGGTTGTAGGTATGTGATTCTGAAGCATTATTAAGTGTAAATTATTGCAATTATCAATATGTATGAGTAACTGGAAATTAAATGGTATATAGAGTTTTAAAGAGAGTTCCAGAACAACTTATCTTTGTAGTGTTCTACAACAACAAAGCAACTGTAGGGGTCAACACAGGGGTCACATAACAAAAACAAACAAAAATATTAGCTACTGAAACATCAGCTTACCTGTTTAAGAGAGACTTTAGCAGTGTATCTGATGTCACAGCCTTCCCTCTTGAAATGCGGATGGGACTTGTCCCTGATGATGAACACAATATCTGCTGGGATCTTATTCCTGCCTTGGTCCCCTTCCTTCTGGAATGTGATCTTCGTGCCAGCCTTCCAGCCTGGCTTTACATGGATGGTCAACACCTTGTCTTCCTTCTTCGATGTTCCGTCAGGTTGGATGACGCGGCGCGAGATTTTCATCTTCTTGACGCAGCCGCGGGAGATGTCCTCGAGGGAGACGTACAAGTCGTGCTCGATGGGCGGGTCCTGGGTCTTCTCCTTGCGGCCGGGCGAGCCGTGGAAGTTGAAGCTGTGGCTCCTGAAGGCGCCGCCCGGGCCGCCGGGCCGCGCCGTGCCCATGCCCATGTTGGCGAAGGGATCCATCTCCACGTCCATGTCGCGGTCGAAGAACATCGTGTTGCCACCGCCGCCGCCGCCGCCGTTCAGGTCGAAGAACGCCTGGAACGGCGACGCGGAGCCGAAGAACTGCGCGAACGTCGCCCGCGGGTCTCCGTGGAACGTGTACGAGTAGGACTGGCCGCTGCCGGGCCCGTTGTTGCCGCCCATGCCGCCCTTCAGACCCTCCTCGCCATGCGTGTCATAGATTTCTCTCTTCTTCTTGTCCGATAGCACCTCGTACGCTTCTGCGACCTCTTTGAACCGTTCCTCAGCGCCCGCCGCCTTGTTCTTATCGGGATGGTACTTCAGAGCTAGCTTACGGTATGCTTTCTTGATCTCGTCGTCTGACGCACCTTTCACGATGCCCAAAATTTTGTAGTAATCTTTCCCCATCTTCTCGTTTCTTTCTGCAACAAAATTATATTCCCGTTAAAACACCCGCACGGCTGACACCTTTTTTGGTGATGTACTGCGATGCTCCGCGCATCATAAGCGTTATGATACGATTTTCACATTGCAAAGGGGAAAATGAAAGAAATTCCTTCAGTAGATTAGTACTAATGTTTTCCTTTGATACTTACATTTTTCTACTGTCGATCGGTAATCCAATATAAGTCAAATTTAGACGAAATAATCAAAACTCAAACACCACACAACTCAACACTTCACTGTCAGCAACTTCACAAATGAATGAAACGCAGCGCGGCCGTCGCGCCAAATTATATACATTGAAACGTCTAGAACATTCTAGGGCCTTCATTCCCCGACAGAGAGAGATGAAACATGTGTTACGTGATGGACTGACTTCGAGTTAGAAAAAGATGCATGTAATTTTCTCTGTTCAAATTTACTAAAAAACGAAGTTCCTTCGAGATTTTCGAAGTTCGATGTGGAGCCAAGTACGAGGCAAAATTGGTTCTCGATGGTTTATTGGTGTTTTTTGCTTTTACTTCTGTATTCTATTTCATTTAATAATTAGTAAAAAAAACTAATTTTGCCTATTTATTTTAAAAAATAGCGAAAGTGTCTCTTAATTATTTAAGCGAGTGTTAACTGGAAATTCTAAACTGCTTATTATTGGTACCTACTTATTGTTTGGATAGGTTTGGTTCCTTATATTTTTAATACCTAATTATAGGTAGGTACTAGTATGTTGTTTGTTACCTACCCATTGCACAGGTGATAAAGGCTAAGATTTACAGACCTATTATGCCAAATTATTTGGCTTTCATAAATACCTAGATTAACTATTTAATATGTTTAGTTTATGTATAGGTAACAATATGAAACTACAATCAATTAAGAAAAACTTAGATAGGTAGTAAAAAACGAAAACAGATATACACAAACGGCGGTCTTATTGCTGCGAGAAATTTCTTCCAGACAGTTACTGGTCAGTGTATAATGGTTAAAAAAAATATCATCCTATCTTAATACCTACTTAGGATGTATCCTTAGTAATAATTACCGCTCTAAATTCGAGATCTTATTTTAAAAGATGCCATTAATCAAGGATTTATTAATTATGATTAATAGTTACGTACGATAGCTAATCATTGATTAGTAATCAATCACACTTTCTCGAATTCGCTACATTAGGTATAGGCTTTTATTATGAACTTCTCACCAAATTAACATTTGTAGTATTAAACAACAGTAAGAAATAGAATATTTTAAACACCAACACCCTTTGATGCTTTGTTTTGCAAAGTATATATTTTTTTTCTATGTCAATACATATACGGAACACTTTGTGCAATATAGACTCACACTTTGCTAAATGTAATGTGATAGTTAAAATAATGTAGTGTCAACGTCACATTGTACCGAATGTCACTTCGATTGAACCGATTTGAACCCAACCAAACAAACAAAACAAACAAGTGGCGCCGACTCCACACGTTGGCCCCAACGTTAGCTAACGCCACCCGTCCAACGTGTGGAACTAGAAAATAGCATTGGCCCCAATTTTGGGGCGAGCGTTGGTAGTTAGTCGGCGCGTATCGGTTTTATCAAAAGAATCTGTGCCAACGCTCGTGATCCGTCCACTTTATCAGTTTTATATTGCCAAAATTATCATTTCACATGGGACTTTGATAGAGAAGCAGCGTAAGCATTGCCCTAAATGATTTAACTTTATCTAGTCTAGTCTAATCGGGTACAGCGAGTTTTCCTTATTTCTAGTATTATATACAACGTTGGGACGTGTTGTTCGGACAGGTTGGGACCAACGTGTGCATCCGGCTTATAACAAAGTAATAACAACTCTATAACGTAGTAGGTAGGGTGGGCTAGGCTAGGCTTGGTTTCTCTGTCTACGGGCTAGGTAGTGAATTGCTTGCTCGCTTAGTCAGTGGCTGGTGGTAACAAAACAACAATCAACAAAACGAACGAAGCAAGCAAAGCCAGCCAGCAAGTTTTTGTTGTTAATTGTAAATAAATTGATTGAGTGAGAATGATCTACCTATTATAAAAGTAGGTAGGATAAGATTTCCCGTAGGTATGCAGTAGTAGTACTCTAGGGATAAGTAAGATTTACAATTCTAAAATAACAAAACACTTTATAGAAAGTTTTTTATTCATCGAGCGAGTCTCAGAAATAGTGCGTGCCGGCAGCCCTTGTACTCGATGTCGTAGTATTTCTCGTAGAAGTCTTGCACCAGCTCCTCGACCTGAAACAAACAAACAATGATGTCTAATCCAAACGATATTCTACAAACAAAGTGCGATTTTTGTAAGGAAATAGCGCACGAGCCGTACATAGAATGTTGCGAGTGTGAAACCAATTTGTGCACTGGATGCTTTGCGTCGGGCCAGGAGACAGCCCTGCATAGGAACGACCACAAATACGCCATCAGACGCAACGATTTTCCCCTATTTGACAACTGCAACTGGTCAGCTAAAGAAGAATGCAAGTTACTCTGTGCTTTATCCACTTACGGGTATGGGAACTGGGAGGAAATCGCAAAAATGGTGCACACTCGCTCTAAACTGGAGTGTCAGGAGCATTACAAGAAGTACTACATAGAGAACGTCCAGTACAGAGAACTGAACTTACTACCTGAAACCGAACAGTCAATGTTTCCCAAGCCAACCACTCCATACCTCTACAATACCGAGTTATGCATGAACCCTCCTCGGAACAACAGTGGAGACCAGCATCTAGCAGGGTACAATGCTTACAGATCCGAATTTGAGCTCAGTTACGACAACAATGCGGAGAGCTTATTCAACTTTGAGAATAGTTACTCTGATGATGAAGATGACGATTGTATGGAGGCCTTAAAACTGTCTCTTGTCAGTGCCCTGAATACTAGGTTAAAAGAGAGAAGACGGAGATACAAAATAATTCAGCAACATGGTCTTGTGATGCCGAATAAACTAGCATCTTGGGTTCAAAAGTTTGACAAAACATTAACTAGACCGAGAGCTGAAAGGTTGCTTTCATTCATGCAGTTCATGACAGGAATGCAGTTTGATGCTTTCATGGAGTCCATCAGTTTAGAAGAGGAAATACTGCAGAGGATTGCAAGGCTGTGTGAGTACCGCAGGAACGGGATCAAAACATTGCACGCTGCCAATCTTTATAAGCAGCTGAAGAAGGAGAATGATTTAGTTATCAAGCACCAAAAGTATGCTACAACGATGATGATGAAGAAGTTTGAAAGCCAATCACCAGTTAAAAGTGCCAACTTGTTTGGTAAAACCAATAATCTCCTGAAGTTCAAGAGAACGAGCATGCCTTTGGATATTGTGGACATGCCGGGATTCACAAATTTGTCAGAGTCTGAACGAGTGTTGTGTTCTAACCTCAGACTCCTGCCCGAAAACTACTTGGAGATAAAAGACCAACTAATATCACAAAACAGCAAAATGGGGTTCCTAAGATTGCTAGATGCTAGGAAAATAGTCAAGATAGATGTGAATAAGACTAGAAAAATCTATGATTACCTATTGTATGAAGGTTTTATTAGTAAACCTATGTAAGTAAATAGTTTTGTTTTTACTTTGTCTTCGATAAGTACTTACTTTGAAGCCAAACTTCTGGTATAGGAATATAGCAGGGTTAGTCGGTGAGCAGTGAAGTGTCACATCTTTGCCAGTACAAGTCTGTGAAAGAAAATGATTAATCAAACATAAACAGGGGAGTCCCATTTTTATAAAAATACTGTGAGGGAATTCTGCAGACATAAAAATTCCCATATCTTATCAAAATTCATTGACCTTTTAATTTATCAAAGTCAAGATGACAATGTGAATGTACATAATAGAGCTTGTTTGTAAGCTATGGAAAAAATAATTAATTATTATTTAGAAAGCGCTCCTTCAAATAATGTGAGTACTTATTACAGATAGTGCCTTGCCTGTGATATGTTTCTGAAAGCATAAAAGTGATGCTTCTTTAACTTTACTGTGTTTTTTTATTCTGTTGATAATCTTTAGAGCACTGGTGGTCTAGTTGGTAGGGACCCCGCCTTCCGATCCTAAGGTCGTGGGTTCAAACCCGGTCGTGTACTAATGGATTTTTCGCGGATGCGCTATACCAGTACTCTCAAACGGTGAAGTGAAAACAAAGTGAAAACATCGTGAGGAAACCCACGGCTTAGTCAGCTCCGCACGTATTGACCATGTCTTTCCTGTGAACAAGGCCGACTAAGCTGAGAGGATGGAATAGGTGCTGGGCAAGCCTACTCCATCTTAATTCATCCCGGGCACTACAGTCCCGTTGTGAAGGTTGTGAAGTGAAGGAGCCGTGCTCAACTCTGAGTCGCGTTTGAGTATTAGAGGGTTAGCAAGCTACGTCACGAGTGCTTCAAATTTTTGCTTTGGATGGTGTTTGGTCCACACCTGCAGTAGATGGTACAGCATGAAGGTCGCGATGCCCGCGCGCCGCCACTCCGGCCGCGTGAGTATGAACGAGATGTACGCCTCGTTATGTTTGGAGTCTGGCACTAGGAACGCGCAGCCCACTGCCAGCCGCTTGTACGACGCTACGCAGCTGAACTCAGGATATTGCAAGGCTTCTGTCACTGAAACAATCCTTACTATATAAATATAAAAGTATTATAATGTAGGTTAATGTGTTGTAATAAAAAAAAAAAGTATATAAGTACTATCTGTCGCCCGAGGCTTCGCTCGCGTGGTACCCGGACAAAAAATAGCCTATATGTTAATCCAGTACATGTACTATGTATATTCCAAGTTTCATTCAAATCCGTTCAGCCGTTTAGGCGTGATTGAGACACAAACATCCAAACTCACAAACTTTCGCATTTATAATATAAGTAAGATTCTATCAGCCATCTGGTTCCTATATATAGTACAAGCTTTGCTTAGTTTGGAGCTAGATGGCGCTGTGTGATATGTCCTCAAATATTATTATTTAGGTATATTCTTATTATTATTAACTCTGTCTGTTAAACAGATTTCTATAAACTTTGCAATTAGGTAGATTATACTGGGTAATTTGTCTTAAAAAAATAAATGCGGATAAACGGGTTACAGCTAGTCCTACTATTCTATTAATATTATAAGTTTGTGTGTGAATGTTTGTTACCACGTTTTTCCGTAACTACTAAACCGATTTTGATGAAACTTAGAATGTAGATAGTTTAGATTCTGGAATAACATATAGGCTAATCTAAGATAATCTAAGTTAATCGCAAATCTACAGTGAATTGATATGTTTGTAATACAACCAAGTATGAACGATAGTGATACAAGCAATCAGTTGACTCACAGTCTATCCCGGGCCAGAAGAACTGCGCGCACAGACTGTTGACGGCGGCGATGTGCTCCGGACGCACGTACGAGTAGTCGATCGTGGCGCGCGGTGGTGGTTGGTACTCTTTTACGTGTCTGACAAACAAACATTAATAATAAATAACACCCAACAGTCACATACATAGTCCTGACCCCACACTAGGATTCCCTGTGTCGTGGGTATCAGAAACTACGAGTACCATGGTACCACAACACCCATACCCGGAAGAAATCATGCAAACATTTCTTCCGCAGCGGGAATCGAACCCGCGCCTCTTGCGTCTCTGCTGAGCAATCGCCCGCCACGCCACCGAGGTTGTTACATATTTATGGAACTTTTAAGTATTACTACTAACGATTCCCGCTGCGGAAGAAATGTTTTCATGATCTGTAAATATTTCTTCCGGGTCTGGGTGTTGTGGTACCATGGTACTCGTAGTTTCTGATACCCACGACACAGGGAAACCTAGTGCGGGGTCAGGACTATGTATGTGACTGTTGGGTGTTATTTATTTATGTAAGTAAAGTAAGTTTTAGGTTAAGTATTTGCACCCATCGTCTGTATACGTCTGACTGGAAGCTCCTATCCGACAGACTCGCCACAGAAGCGTTTACGTAATAGGATAAACCAGCAGTGCTCTGGAACTTCTGGAAGTAGTACTTAGTCCAAACCTATGCGTCTTCCTGAGCAGCTCGTCGGTGAGCGTGAGCCAGGGCGGGCTAGCGGCGCGGTCTCGCCGGATGTAGGGGCGCAGCGCCGCGCCCGAGTGGGCGGAGCGCAGCGGCGCCGAGGGGATGCGGGACAGCAGGGTAGTACCCGCGTGGGGACTGGATATCGTCCCGCACAGACTCTCCATTAGGTACTAAAAAAGTAAGCGAGTATGAGCTAGTGGTCAGCTCTAGCCGGGGCCGGCAATTTGACGTGCCCTCCGAAGCACGGAAGCGCTCGGCCCGTAATACCACTTGCGGTCACCCATCCGAATTGTGACCGCGACGTTGCTTAACTTCAACGTCTAAGCAAGCTACGACACGAGCGCTTAAAAAGAGGTGAATGAAATGGAGTAGGGTAAGGTGTTAGACAGTGGCTATGTCGGACACAGTGGCTCAGCAACGTATGCAAGCTTACGAGATAGGTATACAGTTGTCTCTTTCACTATTCGATAGCGCTCGGAATACGAACTCGTTGTAACTAGTCAGCGAGCGCTCGCGCAGCGTGTTGTTTGTGTTTAGACTATTTTTGTTATTTGGAGGAAAAAAATACACTTTTAAGGTAAGATCTTTTTTGTTCCATCTCAAATATAGTATGTTTTTTTTCTGTTGATTTGTTTTTACCGTTAACAGCATTATATTAAGATTATCTTCAAGCATTAACCCATTTCATTTCGTGAATATTCTTTTGCCAACGTTGCTTGTAATCCAAGATGGCGATTTGGTACTTAGTGGCTCAACCAGCAGAGGTACACAGTGAATCATGATTCACTGTGTACTGTTGGCTTGGTATATCTACCTACTACTGCAATAAATAATATAATCGATGTAAAATATTAATTTGCTAGATATACTTTCCTATTCTAAATTGAAATAACTAGTATTAAATGAAATAATTTATATAGTTTGTTTTGTGGTGGAGCCGGTTGACTAATACTTCTTAGTCTTACCTACACTGCTTATTTACACAAATACCCAATGCTTATTTTTACGACAGTTTTTTTGCTTAAGGGTAGAAATAAGTGCTTTTTTATCTTTTTAGGATGCCCCGTAAAGAAAAACCACGCTCTATTGGTGGTCACACTGAAGCCAATATGAGGAATGCTCTGCAAGCCATAATAACAGGAATGAGTGTAAGAAAAGCCTCCAAAGAATTTAACATACCTTTCACCACTTTAAGAAGATATTACTTGAAATCAAAAAGCAGCTCTATTCTAACCATGCGTGTTGTTCCTCATTATGACGTAAATAAGGTATTTTCTGATGAACAGGAAAAGAGCCTTAAAGATTATATTACCTTCTGTTCGTCTTTATTTTATGGGTTAACATCTAAAGGTACCAGACATGTGGCATTTGAAATGGCAAAGATTAATAATTTGAAGATGCCCAAAAACTGGGAGGAGCGCCAAATGGCAGGAAAAGAATGGTTGCGGAGCTTCATGCGGAGGCACTCTGACATTAGTTTGAGAAAACCAGAGCCGTGTAGCCTCGCCAGGGCTACATCATTCAATAAAACTAATGTTGAAGTGTTTTATAATAATTTGGAAGCATTGATGAAACGATTCCCTGAATTAGGACCTGACCGAATATTTAATTTGGACGAAACATCCACTACTACTGTACAAAAACCTCAGCGTGTAATTGCACCTAAAGGACGTCGCAACGTAGGAAAGGTAACAAGTGGAGAAAGAGGTAATTTGGTGACAACTTGTTGTATCATAAGTGCGGCTGGTACAGCACTACCGCCTATAATGGTATTTCCGAGGAAGAACTTTAAAAACTTCATGATCAAAAATACTCCTCCGGGTACTTTGGGCTTAGCTGCATCTAGTGGCTGGATGAATTCAGAAATTTTTCCTGAAGTTATCAAGCATTTGATTAAGTATTCCAATTCTTCACTTGAAAACCCATGTATTTTAATAATGGATAACCACGAGTCGCACCTTTCAATTGAAGCATTAAACTTGGCGAAATCTTCTGGAGTTCACGTTTTGACATTGCACCCGCATACGTCTGCTAAATTGCAGCCTCTAGATGTTGGAATATATGGCCCCTTCAAAACATATTACAACGGAGCCATCGATTCTTGGTTGATGCAACATCCTGGTAGACCTGTATCAATTTACGATATAGGTGAAATCGTTGGTACTGCATTTCTCAAAGCAATGACACCGGTCAATATCATCAATTCGTTTAAAAAATGTGGGATTTTTCCTTTTGACCGAAATATATTCACAGATGACGATTTCATGCCGAGTACAGTGACAGATCGCCCTCATCCTAGTAACGAGGATCAAATCTCAAGTTCCCATATGACCCCCATACCTGGTCCGTCATGTTCTGCAGAAGCTGCCAGTGTTGGGCGCCGAGTCACCCGAATTGATTCTGAAGAGACAGTTTGCTCCAACAGTGACGAGTTTGAACCTTTTCGCATTAATGATCATCCGAATGAAACTACAACACCAACTCGAGAACTTACCGCCGGAGAAATTTCACCGTCGATTATGGATTTTTCTGCTGAGGATAATTTGGAGCAAGGACTTGAATCAGACAAAAGATATGATTTCCAAGTCCTGACAGAATTGTCTAATACACGTGTGATTCCACCAAGACGTTCAAACAAACGAAACGATTTTTCGCAAACAAAAAATGTTGACTTTATATCTCCATTTCAATTTAGAGATCCGATCAAAGCTGGGCCAAGAAAATCTAACCGAAAACAGAGAAAACTAGGACGAAGTATGATAGCTACTGACACACCAGAGAAACTTGAAATTGAAATGGCTAAATCGAAAAAGAAGAAAGATCCTAAACAAAAAAAAGTTGTCAAGAAAGTGTTACAAAGCGATTCAGATGAAGATGAAAATATGAATGTAGAATACCAGGAATCAGATGAAGACAATGAATGGCCCGATGAAGGCCCCGAAAACGAAACTTTTTTAACAGAAAACGATCTCAAAAAACCCCTACCAAGACCTCCTAGAGAAGGGGAATTTGTTTTGGTGGAATTTACGACTAAAAAACTAAAAATTTATTATATTGGTAAAGTTTTGGAAAGCAGAAATAAGAACTTAGAATATTTTATTAGTTTTCTACGTAAGAAGGCTTTTAATAAATATGCAATGCCTCTAAATCCTGATTTAGCTAGTGTAAAAGAACACGATATCAAATTAATACTACCAACACCCACTTTCGGAGGCAGTACCATACGTCAACAATCTTATTACTGCTTTCCAATAGATTTTTCTCAGATAAACATACATTAAATTGTTGTTTGCTGACTTTATCAGATTTGATTTTATGATAACTTTTTTAAGTTTTGTTTTTTTTTCTAACTTTTTAAACTTTGATTTTTCTGTATTTTTAACTTTTGAATTGTTGTTGCAGATGGATGTTTATTTAGTTTACATGGCCAAGGCGGCCTTTTTGGGCATATAAGTGTCTTGTTCTGTTTTCAGAGATTACGAATGTTTTTTTAGTGTTTAAAAATGAGAATTTGTTGATTTTGTTATGGATGGGCGTCTTTTTAGTTTATATGGCCAAAGTGGCCTCATTAAATGTTTATAAATGCGTGGCCTAATTTAATTTAGCATTAAAAAAGGTCCAAAAAACTTATAAGATTTTTTAAAACTTTGGTCTGAATTATTTGAACTCATTTATGTGAATTTAATTTTAAGAAATAATACGACTTATTGTATTACAGAAATGCTGAAATATAGGTACCATTAAAGACTTTGATTTCGCTATATCTTTTATTATTTTAGACGATTCTTCCCTAATTATCCACTCTAGACTACCCCGAGCCACTGTGTATTTCAGGGCGCGCCACTGTTTCGACCCCATCGTACACAGTGGCTCATTTATGGAGTTTTAAAAAATATAATATATTTTTCTTTTGGTTAGAGAAATTTAGAAAAGTACAGATTAATATCAAACTAGATAAAATTTCTATTGAATACTTTTTGATTTCAACTTCCTAACTCAATTTAGACCTGAACTACAGGCTTTGGAAAAAAAGTGAGCCACTGTCGAACACCTTACCCTACCTATCACAGTTTTTATTGGAACTTTTTAAAGGGTGGGCGGTGCGATGCTTATTAAAGTGATCTAACGCGTACGAAGTCGCGGGCAACAGCTTGTTTTACGTATGTATGTTTAGTTCAATCCTTATAGGTTTGTAAGGTACAAACCGTGCAATGTCCAGAAATGAAGTTGAAGCACTTACTGATCGTTGGAACCTGTCCAGCACACGTTCGACGTTCACCACTTCTCCCGGCTCTTCAGTGACGTAGCCGCCTAGTATTTTTACTGTCCTAAAATATACAGATGAAGTCATTATGTAAGATTAACCCCCGAATACTCAAACGCGACTCAGAGTTGACCACGTCTCAAGTCACGGTTTTTTGGACAGTTTTTGATGAAAATCTGTCAAAAACTCGTCACTTAAGACGTGCTCATCTCTGAGATGCGTTTGAGTATTCGGGGGTAAGTCAGCACCGAGGTCGTCAAATTTTGATCATAAAAATAACAATAATAATAATAATAATAATAAGCAGATTAACTTTTTACTTATGATTACTTGTTGCTCTGCCCACCCCATTACGGATACGAGCGTGATGATTATGTACCTATGTAATAACTTACTTGTCTAGATCAAAGAGCGGTAAGTGCTTGTGCCTTTTCAGCCGGCGCAGAGCCAGTTTGGCCCTCAGTCGGTGCAGATACGCCCTTTTGCAAGGATCCTTCACCCTAGGAATGAGTCCTTCTACTTGCTTTAGCAGCTGGATTTCCTCGTACTGCGTTAGTTCTACTAGTTTCTGCTTGGATTCTTTTTCTGTAAAAAAATGGTGGATGTGAGACGGTCAAAAGAAAAATCTGTAGGACGTATGCTAGTATACCAGGTGTTACCTGACTGCCAAGGAAGGTAATTTGATTAAGGTGGGTGTATGTATCTAGAACACTGGTGGTCTAGTTGATAGTGACTCCGCCTTCCGATCCTAAGGTCGTGGGTTCAAATCCGGTCGTGTACCAATGGATTCTATTTCGACGATTTCTGTGCTCTATACCAGTACTCTCAAACGGCGAAGGAAAACATCATGAGGAATTCCGTGTCCTCGAGTTATTTCTACAAATTCTACACCGTGCATAAAATAATGGAATAAATATCAAAGTGTAAATTGTATACCATCTGTTTACTAGGATTTTTTTGTGAGACTGGGCACGTAAGAATACATACGAAAATTGCTTATTTCAAGCGTCATTCAGAAGATTCTAGAATGTCAAGTGGAAATCACCTGTCTCTTTATCAATCTCTCTATCCAAGTCATCCTCCCACGGCAGATCTTCCGAGTTGAGTTGAGTGGAAAAAAGGGACTCCTTACGGAACGCCTTCTCTTCAACGATCTTCTTCCGCTTATCAAATACCTTCTTTTCGTGCTCCGAGCCACTGTGCGAATCGGAATCGTAGTACAGGGCCGAGCTCTGGTTGAACGAGTGCACGCTGGAAGTGTCGCTCTGAAATATAGATATATAGATAAGGAGGAATCTAGGAAATAGTTTAACTTTCAACAGTGAATGAATTTTCAGCATAGGTTCAGTAGTTTCTGAGTTCACCCACTACAAATAAACATTCGCCTCTATAAAACTCATAAATAAGTGAAGATAAGAAATAATATTTTAACGATTTACAAAAATCTGTTTTTTACTGAACCAATCTTAGCTAGACAAATATCTACTGATACTGGTAAGGGTCTTGAGCGCTAGGTGAGACAGTAGGAGGTGGTTTGCACACGGGTTAGAGAGAGAGATCAATGCTTCAGATACAGGTGATAATGATAAAGAAAGGGAATCTAACATCAAACGTTGATAGCGTAATATATTGGACAAGGCTGCGCCAGACATTTTATATGGCGCAGCCAGCAGGATTTCTTCTAGATTAGTCTTACCTGCACGTGCATGAGCTTGTGATAGGAAGTGTACTCAAATCCCTTCAGGTCTATTTCTCGCGGCATCGAGTATTCTCCTGACGGCAGCAGAAGAGAATCAGAGTATGACTGCTCTTCTATCTCGTATCTGACGAATAAAATCGAGATTACTAAATTAATTATATCAGCCAACATACAGTTATATTTTTGAGCTTGAAATCCACACTTGTTCAAAAAATCTAGTATCACGACTATAGTACAGTTCTAACAACAAAATATTAGACACAATAAATATTTGCATGTCGAGCAAACATTTCTCACGTCACCAAAATCGAAGTCTCACCTCGAGGTACTCGCTCGCCGTGCCACTGAGGCCGACATAATATTGTAGACAAGTGGTCACTTATTTAATCCACACTTGCATTATATTTACCGCTAAGCAGGCCATAGCAGGAGAGCACTGGTGGTCTAGTTGGTAGTGAACCCGCCTTTCGATCTAAGGTCGTGGGTGAAACGGTGAATGAAAACATCGTGAGGAAACCCGCGGCTTAGTCAGCTCCTAACGTATTGACCATGTCTTTCCTGTGGACAAGGCCGACTAAGCTGAGAGGATGGAATAGGTGCTGGGCAAGCCTACCTACTCCATCTTAATTCGTCCCGGGCACTACAGCGTCCCGTTTGTGAAGGTAAAAGTTGCCTCCTGACGCTGTATAGAGGGTAAAAGGGCTTAGTAAACAGGCTATGCTTACCGTCCACTATCAGAGTCGACGTGGTCGAAGTAGGAGGCGCCCGAGACAGCGCTGTCGGCTGAATCGACGCGTTTTTTCTTGCACGGGACCGGCAGGTCGCGTTCCAGAGCCTCGTCTATGTCCGGCTGTATCAGGTCTTTGTAGCCTGAATATTTAAATAAATAAATATTTGTGGACATTTCACACAGCGCCATCTAGCCCTAAACTAAGCAAAGCTGATAGAATACTTATGTACTTTTTTTGTAAATACATACTTTTAATACATAATACTACAACACCCAGACCCAGAAGAAATATTTGCATAACATACAAACATTTCTTCCGTAGCGGGAATCGAACCCGCGCCTCTTGCTTCTCAGACGAGCACTCGCCCGCCACGCCACCGAGGTCGTCCTTAATCTATGTATCTCTTACTTACTTCTCAGCTGGACTGGAAGTAAAAAAAAAATATAGAATGGGTCCAGCCGCTTCTCTCCATGAGCATGTCGAAAAAGTCGACTAAGGGATAGTATCCTCTCCAACACGATGGACCACTTATATGGGCGATGGGCTGATCACCTGTCACCATGGTTCACCATATCCATCTTAGGACTAAATCAGAAGTGGCTGCAAGTTTTCTTATATTTACTTGTGGCTCTACCCACCCCATTAGGGATACGGGCGTGATAATATGTATGTATCTCTTATTTACAAAGACAAACTACAATAACATTAACAATTTTAGGGTAATCGGTACAATAATAAGAAATGAAAATGAGCTCAGTTTTCTATCTAAGTTCGCCTACAGATAGAAAACAGAGCTCAGATCACCGACCGCAGGTAAGGTCCCCAAAAGGCTGGCGACGTTATCTCGTTGGATAGCTATATTTATCTTTTGTCCGAGGTAAGCGCCAGCCCTTTGGTCATTGGTCACATCCATTAGCTTCTTCGATATCTCCTTGAAAAGAAGCCACATCTCCGAAAAGGCACAAATATGTATCCATCACCTAAGGATGCATATTTCCGCCTTTTGTTATTCTTAAGTTTAATTATAATTTTCTTTATAATGTAACTACCTAGCTGGAACCCGCGACGCGGTTGTCTGCGTGTAAAATTTTTTTTTTAATAATATTATCTGGGAGCACAAAACTCATCGAGCATTTTAGTTAAATGCTCGATGAGAACAAAATTCAACATCTCGCGGCATTTTCCGGCCTTCATTATTCAGGCGGCATTCTCTAGTACTCTTACTAATACAGTAAAGTATTTTTATTTGTACAACTATTTATGAGATTACCCAAACAAAAATAAAAACTCTGTGAAGTCTTAAAAAACCACTGTAGTTTAAAAAAATTGTAAAATAATATAATTTTACCCATTTCACCTATCTTGTTCAAAAAGTGGGATTTCTCCATGGCTTGCTGGTTTCTTGGCCGGTTTTTGGGCTTATCCCGTGCCATTTCTTGGACTGAAATCAGAAAGAAATGCTATTTGTCTAAATGGTTAAGCGTGAAGAAGGCTGCTCCGCAACAAACTAAATAAGACGTACTTGGGACTGCAGACAGTCATCAAGAATTATACGGCATCACCTTCAACCTCATCTACACCAACAACAGCTTCAACACCATTGAGGATACTGAAACACTGCTGCCAACATCCCAAAGTACTGCTCCGGTACTTCAAGGAGTTGTGCTGGCTGGGGGAGGGTTAGCAGGGGGATAATGCACAATACACCCCACTGCAGGACATCATTGTAGATCATTGTTTATTTTATTTTATTTATTAGGTTTATCTACAGTTATTACAATTTTACATTACATAAAATACATATAAAATACACAAACTAATTACAGATAAACACCGCATGCAAATAAGAAATAAAAGGATAACATAACAAAATAAGAGAAGAAAGGAACAGATTTATACATAGATTAAAATTAATTAAAATTAAATTCAGATTTTAGTTTCTAAATAATTGAGTTCGGCAAGTTCTCAGACAAGAACTGGCGGAACTTATTAATATTTGTAGAGAATATGTCTATTTCGGTACAATGACTATGGAGAGCTTTGCTAATCCTAGGCATGGGGGAGTTTGTGCTGAGAACAGTAATAGTGCGGAGTGGGATTGGACAACGAGGAATTCCACATGGGACTCTAAAATTTATTTTATTTAATAGCTGAGGGCAATCTATTTTGTTATTTAAAATTTTGAAAAGAAAGATTAAATCAGTTGTTCCCCTACCAGTAATTAGAATAAAATTAGAAGAAGGCAGAAGAGATAAAAAGAGTTAAACTCACAAAACTAAATTTGACAAAAAGTTGTATTAATAATTCAGAATATTTACTTATATGTGCAGCCACAGCTGGTGAGAAGTTATGCAGCAGTCGCCACCAGCCTGTCTCACCGAGCACTGTGGAGCCCGACTTGAAGAACAGCTTGTTGTATACTGATAGTACCCCGGCTATGGTGCCAACCCAATTCTTCTTTTGCTTGCTGAAAAACAGGGCAATTAGAAGTATGTTTGCTAACATTTCACTAGCTCTCTCAACCAATTTGTGGGTAGTATTTGCTCCTAAAGGACCGTTGGTGAAAGAACAAGTGTGGCATCATCATTGTCTTCCTACCTTCATCCTACTCCCACAGGTTGTACTGTATCACTGTACTATCTTACTGGCCAATTCATCTTTCACACACAATCCATACTTCATCATACACACATATGTCATTCACATCTATACCTAACACTCTTCTAGATCATACGAAGGGTAAAGCATGCAAGCATATATTCTGTCAAATAAATGAATTCTATTCTAAAAAGAATAAGCCTTACTTTGAAGCTCCAAAGAGCGCCTGCCAGTATCTATCAATGAAGGAACATATGTGGGTCTTGTAGTGGAAGTATCCATGATGGCTGATTCCGTATGATTGCGTGCAAAGGTGGTTCAGGGTCAGGTAGATCACATTTACCCTGATAACCAGAAAAATATGACGTTATTTTGGTACACAAAAACTCCAACGATTTTGCGTGAAATATACAAGTTTTCTAACTAAGATACGTTCTAATATATTTACCAAGGAAATTTATAACGTGTAAAGCATTCATGCTTGTCCGGGGAACAGCTTTCACAGGTAAATTCAAAGAATACATCGCACGTGAAGTCGCCCGGCGTTCCGGGCCGGCGCAGGCACGTTAGATGCACGAAATTCATGCAGCCATAGCACAACAGGCCCGGCCTGTTCTGCTTGTCTTCTGCCTCATTGCAATATTTACATGTGGTGCTCATTGCGGGAGAAATTACGATATCTCATACATAAATCGTTTGTTTATTTTGATTCTTCTGCCTGTTTTGTTTGTTTCATCATAACCTCAATTAATGACATTGACATGACATAAACACAAAGCGATGGGTGACATTGACAGCATGAACTCGAGGATTCAGCTTAACGGCTAGAATGCAAAATACGCTAAAATGCAAAAAAATACCTACTCAGGCTGCTGACTGTGGGGAGCTACGGGGTGTTAGATTAGATCGCGGTGAGGTAGGTAGGTAGGTAGTGATCTTTGCTAACCTTGGTTGCTAACGGACCCATTACAGTGGTCTGTTTAGTACACTCTGACAGACCTCTCCTCCTCCTCTACTCTTTGCGGGTATATTTAATCAAAGCCTACTCTCTACTCCACATGGTTGCAAGTAGGTACCTAACTATGAGTTAGAAGTACCTCACCTACCATAATTTTAACTCCTGCTTCAATGTAGAAAATTACTATCATTGTGTAGGTACTGTTAGGTATATAAATAGTGTTCTGTCTTCTATTTGAATTTAAGGACTGCAACGTCTTTTCCAAATCCCTCTACGCATTTGGAAGTGACGTTGCAGTCCTGAAACTAAATCAGGAATAAAAAAAATAAAAACAAAATTATTTTCAAAAGATTTTATTCAATGCCATCTCGTAAAGCTCTTGGCGTTAAACTGGTTGATCCACTTGTTGATGTTCTGCTTGTGGATGTTGCGCGCCATCTGTACGGGCTGAGGGTCGTCGGGACTGGCGGCCATCAGGTCGAGGTGGTGCGCCGCGTCCGGGATCACCACCGCCTTCACTGACTCGCTCAGGCTGTTCAGGATACCACCTATAGCAAATCAAGATATAGATTAGTATAGGCATGTCATGTCATGCGACGAAAAGAGTTAAAATATGAATGTGGTAGACGTAGACCCTAGAAGAAATGGTTTGAATGCATGAACAATGACTGGATTAAGAAATAAATACTGACATGACGGGTGACAGAGGGGAGTGGAAGAAAAATACATGTTTGCCGACTCTACATACAAAAGCGGGATAAGGACAAGGAGATCATGATGATGATGGTACCTAACAAGTCATGGTTTCGAATTTTCCATGTGCAATCAGTTAGTACCTAGGTGTACGAGTAGTTAATTTAAAAATTGAGCTCTCAATCGAGATGTAGGTACATGTTGAGATTATATTGTCATGAGAAAGACTGACCTGCAGCCCATGGATCCAGGAGGCCGTTGCTAAAAACGATGTTGCTAGCGGCCTGCAGCAGCGTGCCTCCGTACGTGACCCTGGCGTCGTGCTCCCGCGGGACCACTCCGTACTTCTTGTGGCACTCCGCAGAGTACTCCGTGAAGTTCCAAGGAGACGGCTCGAACATGTCCGTCTTGCCTGTCGCGCACATTGGCATCACCATTTCTGTGCACGTCTGGGAAATTGTGCAGTTTAGTTTGTTAGAAGGATATTCTAGAAATCAGTTAGGCGGACCGGAGTCGTGTGACTAGTTCTTCTGAAACCAGTGTGGTTAAAGGATTTAAAGTGCGCCTCACAGGCCCCTTTCGTGCACTGGACCGATGACAATATGAAAATTGTGGGTGGTCGGCGAATGGAGCAGGTACTAAATCGTTTGTCTTGGAGGTCTTCCTATATTGGGATGGCAGTCCAGCTATAAATATTTTCAGATCACGATTGACAGATCAAGACAGAACATAAAACCAAGAAACACCTGCCAAGAAGAGGCAATCGACAGTGACCTTAGTGCGGGTCTAACTAAGTGAGGTAAGAGTTTACCTGATAGTCCCATCCACTGGCATCCAGGTTCCCGTAGTTATCTCCTTGCTTGTAATCAACGCACTTGTTTGTATGATTGTAGTTTGTGAACGTGTCCAAGACCTTTCCAATTCCCTGCAAAAACCATAACAAGCTGTTAAATAGGTATAAGTACCAATTCTGAGAGAATTATATCTGTAGCATATAGATTAAGCACAAGAAGCGTGATATCTTGAAGAAGGTTAGTGTACTTGGGCTCAAGTGCGTCGAGTGGGTTTGAACGGGCAGGTCCCATTTGTTCTATGGAACATGACGTCATCGAACAAAATGACACATTTTCTTCCCATTTTTTTTTCCATGGAACTACATAGGTAATAGCGTTTCACACGAGTTTCATGCCATAGAACAAAATGGGAATCAGATTTCGCAAAATCTTCCATGAGAAGTTAAATAACACTGAATATGTCAATTATTCTATTTTAACCATAACCATGAATATAACATCGGCAATCGGTCGTATAGTAGCGAACAACCATTACTGCCAATCTCACATTAGAGGACATTTTTTTATAATGCGACAATCAAGTCTATCAAATTAGTCACTTTGACAAATGCAATTATTATTATTTTCTAGAGTACTGGACTCTACTACTGATAAGATAATCGTAAAGAGGTCCTATTAACCTTGTCCTATAGAACAATTTGAGAAATAAAAGTATTACATGTAGTACAAAATAAGAAAAAAATATCTTATTCTATCTGATAACGTCATGTTCCATAGAACATTAAGGGAACTACTCGTTTGAACCATGATTTGGGTTGTTGTCATTGTTTTAAAGAATCTAACGACAGCGACCAGATGTGCTGAGCGAGAGAGAAAACTTCGCCCCCAACCGCCGAGTCAGTGTGATGTGGAAAATCGCAAAGCTTTTACCTCCAGAAGTTTTTGCCCTTCAAGATGCTCGTTCAGATACAGGCAGACGGATCTCACTGGGTTAGCCGGGAGCGGCACTAGGAAACCGCACGGGAACGGGTAGTTGACCATAGCCAGAGTGGTATACATGGAGGTCAAGAAGTCTATTAGCAGATCTACATCTGAGCTGTTCTTCAAGGGGTCGCAGAGACGCCAGTTTTTCTTGAGCCAATCTGAACCGTTGGTTGTGCTTGAGAAGTTCCTGCAACGATTATCCAGAATTTGTTCAATTTCAGGCAGCTATAGGCATCTAACTAGGTAAGTTAGCTAAATTGTAAAGTTCATTATCGCTTTGCGTACTTACCTATCTTTGTTGCAAGGAAAATGATTCGTATTTCCTTATGCGTAACATGGCGATATTTTTTGTTTTTGCACATAGGTACTTACATAAACTAAGTGGCATATTTCTCTATAGCAAACTTTATTGGATGCTCCTGCAATAGGTACCTACTTGTGGTACTAATTATACTATTAATTGGTTTTGTAGATTAATGGATTGTATAAAAGACAACATGGGCAAGAAATGACGGATGAGAGGAAAATGGAAAAACAAGACTTACCTATGTATTTAGGTAAATTTTTTTATAATTTTTTCCTATCGTTGATCTAACCTTAAAACAACGAGTGGAAAATTAAATAGGTCCTGTTTCTGAAGTGCTTTCGAACTTATACCTGATGACTTTCCAAGAGTTCTTGATATTCTCCTCGCACTTCCGCGAGGCCTGCTTGAAGCTGGAGGAGACGATGCGGTTGAAGACCTCGCACGGCATCATGTCGGGGTACATGTGCACGGGCGCGGAAGCAGCAATGGCGCCCGCCACCACATGAGGGTACTTCATGCGGAAGTAGGCGGCGAGCATCCCGCCGTATGACCCTGGGAATATTAAATATAATAAATAACACCCAACTGTCACATACATAGTCCTGACCCCACACTAGGATTCCCTGTGTCGTGGGTATCAGAAACTACGAGTACCATGGTACCACAACACCCAGACCGTGCTATTTACAGATAATGTAAACATTTCTTCCGCAGCGGGAATCGAACCCGCACCTCTTGCGTCTCTGCCGAGCAATCGCCCGCCACGCCACCGAGGCCGTCGAAATAATAAATAAACATTTCACAAAGCCATCTAGCCCCAAACTAAGCAAAGCTTGTACTATGGGCAGTACCAACACCCAGACCCGAAAGAAATATTTGCAGAACATACAAAAATTTCTGCCGTAGCGGGAATCGGAGCCGCACCTCTTGCGTCTCAGCTGAGCACTCACCCGCCACGCCACCGAGGTCGTCATGGTTACATTATTTGAAAAGACTTGACAAACCAGAGGATTGATGGATTGTGAATGGCAACATAATTGTGTATTATACATAAGAAGGTAATATTTTAAGTGAATTTGATGAACATTCTGATTTTGAAGACAGGCAAATTAAAAAGATACGTAAATACTTGTAATTAGGTACTTTACATAATTAGGTAATGAGTTTGGGTATAGTCTACTGATGTACTTACTCGTAGTTAGGTTATTGCTGATGTTGTCTATCCGGAATGCCAATAGGTATGTGTAATGCTATATTATCATTTAAATACTTACCTACATATTTTTATAATGTTTAAATTTCGATCTTCGGCACGTGTCTTTAAAATTGCCTAAGAGGCAAGATATCGGCAGTGTCACTGTTGAGATCATTATTTAATTTCCTTCGAGGTCTCCCACCATTCTCTCTCTCGTCTCTAACGTTTTCTTGGCCAACAGCCTCGCCTTCCATCAGGCTGCCAGGATTTTACAGCATTCGCCCATCTGTCCGAAGACATCTGGCTGACGTAAGTTAAGTTGCTTTGGAGCAATGGAGCATGCTGTTCCAATCGCAGTTGTGCATTAAGGGTGCCACATCATACGTCCCATTGCCCCTTAGTAAGGTAAAAATTGTTGTCTCACCCCCAAAAGCAATGACAGGATACTGCGGCGTCACCATGTCTCCCTGGATGTAGTTGATGAGATCCGCGTAGTCTGCCAGCGCCTGGGAAGATGTCAGGTAGCCGATGTGAGTGTTGTCCAGGGACTTGTTGCCGAAAGGCATTGACTGGCCATAGTATCTGAACAGAGAAACATAAATGCTTTATGTAGATCATAATAATTATGTTGACGAAATGCCTATCGGCATACAAATGATAGCCGAAGTACTCACCAACTTTGAAATAAAAAATTCTAAATACTGCCTCGAAATGTATGGTATATTAATAATATAGGTGTATAAATATCCAAGCTTGTCCACGTAACTAGGACGATAAATTGTTCATAAATAATGTCAATAAGCAATGCATGATAATACAAAAATCGTACCATAAAAATTTAATACCTAGGTACCTGCTTGAATATGTAACTTCATAGTGTGTAATTAAAGTAAGAATTTAAGTAAAATAATATCGATCGTACTAGAACAAGGTTTGAAATACTTTAGATGTAGATAGTTTACTGTTCATAAGGAGCTTATGAACATATTATTGAAAACCATTACTTAGGAATAAGACAAGTGTAGTTCAATGGCCAGTTTGACCCTAATGGTGATAACACGCGACACAATCGGAATACGTTGTTAGTCACTGGCTTCTACAATTTGTCTATAACCTATGTATCGGCAGTGGGACTGACCTGTGCTCTGCGAAGACCAATTTGGCCTTGTACTCCGGAGCAATGTCCCACATGAAGCCAGCATACTGCGCGAACACTTCGATCTGACCCTGGGAAAGCAAAATATGAGATTTGAATCTTTCTGTAAATAGGCTATCAACTTTTTCCAGGCATAAATAGATACAGTTTCTACTTGCCAAGCGTCTCCGCAGGTCTCCAGGGTCGTAGATGTCGAATGGGGTAGTCAGAGATAGTGTCACTTGTGAAATATAGTTTACGAAATGAGAGCAAAAAATATTTTGTTACGGATCGTCGATAGAGATTACCTACTTAATTTTATTAAAGCTGTTTGTACACAATTTTACTAATATAGGTACCTACACGATTATGTAGAGTTTAATCATTATGTTATGGTAGAGGAAATTACAAGGATACAACCCTAGACAAAATGAAAATGTCAATACGTAGAGTAAGTGCGCCAATTATGGACCACCATAAGGATTTTGTCCAATAAAACTCAGAATTTTAAAGTTTAATCAGCCTTATATATTTTAAACAGTTCGATAATTATTTGGTATCAAAAACGATTAATAAAATTCTTAAAAAACATCAACATCTTCGAAATAATCAACATTTTCTAAAAGTTGTCATTTTTGTGAATTTGCAAAAAGCGTACAGAATATGGACCACATGGTTTCAGATATGGACCATAGTTAAACTAGTCGTGTTACCTAAAATTGAATCAGTCAATTTTATTAGGGTTAAACTAATCATTGGTACACAATTCGCACACATAGAAATCAAGCATAATCTTCTATGCCAGCACACTCTTCATGAGCCCATAGCCTTCAAGATGCACATTGAATCCATTTCTCTCCATGAACGTCGATGATTTGGGATCTTTCTTTTCTTTTGGGCTATTTTCTTTGGTTTCTTTGTTGTCTGGTCTTTTCTTTAGTTGTAGATGCACTCCTAAAACATTAAAATTAAAATAAGTGATTTTTTTGTACTAAGAACTACTAGTCCATATTTAAAACATGCCGGTGGTCCATATTACAATACATATTACATTTATAGGTTAATATTGTTGTTCAGAAAATTATAAAAACTATTGTATATTGCAACTTAATATGAATAATTGTAAAATAACTTACCTTTCCCCTGGTTTGATCCACTTATACAAAGAGTAATATTTGTTGAAATTATGAGCTTACGAAGTTAGCTAAGAAATTACATCGCGCGTTGATAAAAACGAAAAATGGCTCCCGTGAATATGTGCGCGCTCTCTGCCGTCCTGCAAACAGTTGGCGAGCTGCTGGAGGGCTGAAATTTAGTGTGTGCTGACCAATGGCTCGATACAAAGGACGTTCTTTGAGAAAAGCCGGTAGTCCATATTATAGAACCAGTCCATAATTGGCGCACTTACTCTACAGTCGATTTATTTGTACAAATTATTCAGACATGCAAATAGACACAAGTTATTGGTACTTCCAGAGCTAAACGACACAAAATAAAGTACTCGGTAATAGATAAAATGTTTTGTTATGCAGAAAAACCAAATAAATTGCTCAATGTTTTCAGATTATTTTGTTCTGTTCATCTTGTTTGTGTTATGATGACCGTTACCAGAATGTTATAATGCAGAAAACTTACTTTCTTTACATTGTGACGCAATTTATAATTTGTCTTGATATTAAGTTAATGTTTGTTACTTATCCGGTTCTCAAAGGCCCCAACGGAAGACCAGCGTGGGTTGTTTCAACCTGCACATGCTGAGTTGGGACCAATTTGCAACTGTTCCATAATTATTACATAAGTTAGTTTAGTTTTAGTTTGTTTCAAATAAATGATTCTGATTCTTAATATTTTTTCTTAACGCGATTTCCCTGAACGACTCTCTGATTATTTCAAAGTCGCTGTCACCACAAGGGTTTCCTTTGATTATATTACAATCTCTCTAGATAGTGCCACTTACAATTACTCCATTTACAAGTTTGATGTCATCTTTACCATCCATATCTATAAAATAAACTTGCACCTACCTCATTTCCAGTATAAAAGAAGATTGGTCCACCACCTCTGTCCCAGTACTCTTCATTCACCAAATACTTGATCTTGAAAGTCTCATTCCTCTGATAGGCGAAATGGTCCAACGGCACTTCAAACCACTTCGTCTCATATTTATGTTCACAGTTCACTATCGATAGTAATGTTAAACCAACACTGAGAAGAAAATACATGTTTACACGTCCGATCAGCACGGAGGTCTCACAGGTTCTGAATAAAACTGTGTTTTGATGCGCGTCCGCAGCTTATGTAATTACGTACTGATGGAACAAAAGTTGCATATTATGTGAATTGAACAGTGTGCTTTTATTCTGTTTTGTTTCATCTTTAGTTACAGGTAAGGTCTAGTTTTGTATGACTGGATGTCATGGTTGAATGGTTTCACACTGTACAGTAGACTGGAGATTGAATTGGCGGTTACTCTATGCCCTGTATTACCGTTATCTATTGATGGATATGTCACCGTAAAATTATAAATACCGTTAGATTATAATCTATCTTGCGAGATTGTACTTTATTGAATATATGTCCAAATAATCTAAATTATCACTACTATGACTTTGAATATTTTGAAAAAGCCAATTAGGGTAAATTTGTAAGTACTCAGTTTGCACCAAAACGACCTTCTACAAATCGAAGCATATTCCTGAAGTACTTGTGTTTGTGTGTTATCGTATTTGACCCCTCAACTGAGTAGAAACAGGATGCGGCACAGACTACATGACAGTTAGTATAACGCCGGTGTTCTGTGTCGCATTGTTAGTAAAATAAAACGCTCTCAATACACAGCACAACTACACTTGTTCAATGTCTGATGCGTCATCTTGCAGGAAACAATTGTTGTGAAATGAATGAGCTTGTTACCTAGGTCAGAGTATTTTGTTGTATAAAATTACTGTACAAATATTTTGCGCCTCGGCAATTTTCGTCTTCTGAAATACGAACTAACGCGATGATGATAATGTAACATGGAGATGTTACAATAATTATAAAGGGTTGGTTATTTATTATTTTAGTAGCATATTCGGTTTTCATACAAAGCACGAATTTTGCCGAGGCGCACAATATTTGTGGTTAGTACTACTGTGCCTAGGTATATTTAATTAACCAGCTAAAAATGTAGGTACTTCACAAGTACCTAGGTACTTTTGTTATTTTTGGTGTCAATGAAGGAAAATAAGGCCATATTTACGTAGGTATTTGAATACACAAGATTGTTAAGTAGACCAGTAAAAGTTTATTTTATAAATTAGTTAACATTCTCTATAAGTCATCTAGATATAAATAAGGAAAATAATACCTACTTATGTGTATTTCATTTGCGTGTCCAATACCTATATTAATAATTTAAATTATTTATTTTTACGTGCAATCTTCAATACTTCGCATTGTTCACGCTAATATTTTACAAGCTCGGTGATATTGACATTTAGAAGATCTAACATATTTTTTAAATAGTACTCCTACTAATATAAATGCGAAAGTTTGTGAGGATGTTTGGACGTGTGGATGTGAGGATGTATGTTTGTGCCTCAATCACGCCGTAACGGCAGAACGGATTTGATTAAAACTTGGAATATACATAGTATGTGTGCTGGAATAACATACCAATAGGCTACTTTTTGTCCGGATACCATGCGAGTGAAGCCGCGGGCGAAAGCTAGTTTTTATAATAATTAATAATTATTGTTTTTAGATTCGAAGAGTTTCTTAAAATCCACACAAATTGTTAAATTATAGCCTGGTTTTTGTTAGTTGGTGATGGATGGTCTACATCCACCAGTCCAGTCACCTCCAGATGCGGCAGGTGTTGTCCTTGGACGCCGTCACGATGGCGTCTCCCGCGTACGAGTACGCACAAGAGAAGATCTCGCCCTGGTGGCCTGACAGCACCTGTCAGTTTACGCTGTACTCAACTACTACAATAATAAATACACACCTCAGACCAAAAAAAAGAAAAGACGGCGCGCCGGGAACAACAAAAGTGAAGCAACCTTTTTATCTATCTGTGTGTCGGTTTTGAGGTTTTGTGTTCCAAGTAACCTAAAATTCATAGTAAAACAATTAAGAAACGATGTTACTTGAAGTACTTACAAGTGAAAGTGATTCCGTGAGACTTTTTATGTGATTTGCTGCTGTTTTTACAAGTTTTCACTACACAGGAAGGCATAATTCTATTTTTAAATTTTGAGTTCTCTAGACGACGACTCGAGAGCGATGAGCATGGTTTTAGTGTAGGTGTGTGCGTGAGCGTATATGTTTACTTGCAGCAGCACGGTTTTGTGTGGCTTCACCTTTATTGTTCGCGGCGCACCGTCTTTTCTTTTTATTTGGTCTGAGTACAATAATAAATACACACTAGGATTCCCTGTGTAGAAACTACGAGTACCATGGTACCACAACACCCAGATCCGAAGGAAATATTTGCAGAACATGCTTTTTCTTCCGCAGCGGGAATCGAACCCGCTCTTTTTGCGTCTCAGCCGAGCACTCGCCCGCCGCGCCACCGATCGACACTTGATCACGCATACAGTACTATCTATTTATTAATATATTTGAGTAACCAACATAATAAACATTAATTTAATCACTAATATATCTTGGTTCAAAACTTGACAAAATGTTATTATAATGACGGCCTCGGTGGCATGGCGGGTGATTGCTCGGCAGAGACGCAAGAGGCGCGGTTTCGATTCCCGCTGCGGAAGAAATGTTTGCATGATCTGTAAATATTTCTTCCGGGTCTGGGTGTTGTGGTACCATGGTACTCGTAGTTTCTGATACCCACGACACAGGGAATCCTAGTGCGGGGTCAGGACTATGTATGTGACTGCTGGGTGTTATTTATTATAATTATTTATAATTAAAGGTCACAGTCAGTATGCAATAGAATTAAAATGAGGTCGAGCGAGTGGTCTATCGACAGATACCTGTATGCAGTTGCCGGTGGAAGTGTTCCAGACGCGCGCGCTGCGGTCAGCTGATGCCGTCAGCAGGCAACCCCCCGCAGGACTGAAGCAAACCTGACGAAGACAAGTTTTGATCAACCCTCGACACCACCCAGACTGACATCTAAACTATGACCTTTTACAAATAGACGCCAATTTAAGAAAGAAACTATTTATTTGGTTCACAAAGAAAGAATAATTTTCTTTCTTTGTGAACACAGCTAAAATAAAACAAAGAAAAAAAGAAATAAATTTGTGATCCAAAAAGGTAACCACTCAGCGTGTGCTGCAGAGCCCGGAAGCAACTACAGCGCTGTTCTTCCGTGGCACCTTTCAGAGCGCGTCACTGGCCAACACACTCTTCATATCATACATAAATAACTTGTAATATTATTGTGTTTATATAACAAATGATAACTCAACACTGAAAAGTAACTATTATATATTTTATTGATTAAATTTTACGGAGCTCGACGCATGCCTAGCCAGTGCGCGCGAAAAATTTCTTAACTACTAGTCGTGATTCTGATCTGCCGCTGAATTTTACATACATACATATTATCACGCCTGTATTCCTAATGGGGTGGGCAGAGCTACACGTAAACATAAGAAAATTGCCACTTCTGATTTAAAGTTCTAAGATGGATATGTTGACTAAATCTAATTGTGGACGATTTATCAAAATTTCGTCCATTTTACGGCCAAATAATGAATCTGCTGCTGAATCGAATTGCGTACAATATACCAACGATTGGGACCATTTTACAGAAATTACAGGAATCGTTTAGGATTTGCCATAAAATCGAAAAATGAACTACTATAGATGAATTAGGTACTCAAAGTAGCCCTTTTAGTCCCACAGTTATCGCCTTACTCCACCGGTCTTCGCCACGCTTCGCAATGTGTCCTGCCCAGATCCATTTGAGTTCCATAATGCGTATTGGCAATAATTTTACGAAATTAAATGATAACCCTTACTAATATTATAAACGCGAAAGTTTGTATGCATGGATGTATGAATGTTTGTTACTCTTTCATGCAAAAACCACAAAGCGGATTTGAATGAATCTTGGAATATACATGGTACATGTGCTAGATTAACATATAAGCTACTAGCTGCCGGCCGCGGCTTCGCTTGCATGGTACCCGGATAAAAAATAGCCTAATATGTTAATCCAGCACATGTGCTATGTATATTCTAAGTCTCATTCAAATCCGTTCAGGCGTGATTGAGGCACAAACATCCAAACATCCAAACTCACAAACTTTCGCATTTATAATATAAGTAAGATTTTTTTATCCGGGTATCACGCGAGCGAAGCCGCGGTCGGCACCTAGCATCAAATAAAGATGTGAGGAGCACCTTGGAGACCTCTTCCCGATGTCCCTTCATGACGGCGAGCTCCTTGAAGTCCGCCTTCACGTCGTAGACGCGCGCGGAGCAGTCGCTAGAGGACGTCGCCATTCGCTGGCCCGCCCAGTCGAAGCAGATGTCCAGCACCTATGCCCACAGAAAACATTTCAAATACATACATACATACATATTATCACGCTCGTATCCCTAAGTGGGCAGAGCCATAAGTCATCATAAGAAAATTTGCAGCCGCTCCTGATTCAAAATCCTAAGATGAATGAGAACCAAGGTGACAGGTGATCAGCCCATCGCACATATACACACGTCAACATTGTCTAGGGATATTAAACATTTTGTTGATTTTTACAAGAACTGAAAATAATTTCTTAAGGGAACTAGGTATTGCAAGAATCTTTATTTTGTGTTGTTTTTAATAATATTAAAATACAACTGTTTGATAATATTTTTTAATGAAAATTAAAGTAGGAATAAAAAATCGAAAAATCAGAAAATTTACAAGGTTCGATAAATTGTGTTAAAACTATTGTTACGTTGCCATGACTTTATAAAATTACATTTTTACAATTTAATAATCGGTGTTGCCTTCTCTAACGTTGATAACACATCTGCACCGGTTATTCAAACTCAAAATTAGGGTGTTAAAGTCTCGTTGGGGTATGCGATCCCATGTTCGTTTTAAATGGCAAAAAAGTTGGTCTTCTGTGGTCAAATTTGCTGAAAGCCATTCGCTGCAACATGTCCCAAGCGGGTTCAATTGGGTTTAAGTCGGGTGACTGTGCAGGCCAGTCCAAAACCGCGACATCATGTTCCTGAAGGGCAGCTGATACCAATCGCGCTGTGTGTGGAGGGGCATTATCATGCATGAGCTGAAATTCCTGGCCAATTTGGACTTTGTGAGGGATGATCACAGGCTCTACGACCTCGTTCTGGTATTTTAGTGCAGTCATGCTGCCTCTTATCCAATCGAGCTCGGTTCGCGCGCCAATACGAATCCCCGCCCAAACCATGATTGTCCCACCTTGGTACGAATGGACCTCTTGTGGATGCTGGAGTCCACTTTCTCTGCCTGGAACTCTCCAAACACGTGTTCTTCGTGAATCGGGGTGGAATCAAAACCGAGACTCATCAGTAAAGAGAACTATTGTCCATTGGCCGTTGTTCCATAACAAATGTTCTTGAGCCCAAAGAAGTCGCCTTCCGCGATTGCCCCGTCGTAGAGCTGGAACACGAAGCGGTCTACGAGAATGAAGATCGACTTCATGTAGCCTTCTTCTGACGGTTTGGTCGCTAACTGACAGCTGATGGTCTGACTGAAGCCTTTGCACTAGCTGCTTTGCTGTGAGATTGGGTTCCCTCCTGGCGGAATTTTGGAGAAAACGATCCTGTCTAGGGATGGTAACTCGTTTTTTTCCAGTGTGGCGCTCTCTTATATCTCCAGTAATACGAAAACGTGACCACAATCGAGAAATAACGTTTTGATTATTGTTTAGGGTATTGGCAACCATGCGTTGGATAGCACTGGCTTATAACATGCCTATCGCTCTTATCATTTCTTCTCTGCTTAAATGTCGACGTTCCATGACATAACGAATATCACAAGATCCGTTAAAATTAAAAATAACTTAGAAAACACTTATTGATAATTAAATAAAAGTTAATTAATCTAAGGCAAAATTAACGTTGTTAAATTTAAATCGGAGTTCTCACTCTATCTATGGTTTATTGCGTTCTATTTTTTTACTTTTTACGAATTTTGAAAATGGAACAAAAGAGGTTTAATTCCATATATAAACTTTTTCTAAAAAGCAAATAGTTTATAAGCAAATCATTTCGAAATGGAATATCCCTAGGCAATGTTGATGTGTGTAGATGGTCCTCATGTTGGAGAGGATACTATCCCTTAGTCGACTTTTACGACATGCTCGGGGAGAGAAACAGCTGGACGCATTCTATGTTTTCTCTTTACTCCCAGTCCAGCAGAGAAGTTACATAACATTTAAAACATATTTCTATTATCTTATTGTACATAATAAACAGTTAAAAACACAGACATTGGCATGGCAATTGACAAACACAGACATCAATAAAATGTACAATATGCAAAATTCGTTACAAACTTGCGAAAGATGAAAAATATTTATTTACCGTAAAAAATAAAAGTACCTAAGTAGTGCCGATCCCACATAGGTAAGTGGGATAAGGGACCGTAAAAATAAAAGCAGCTTATAGTAAGGTACAATAATATCTATTTCTTAAGGTCTATGCCAAAGCGCCGTCTTCAACGCATCGATTTTACAAAGGACTAACCCCCGAATATTCAAACGCTACACGTCTCACTCAAGTCACTGTTATTTGACAGTTTTTGATGAAAATCTGTCAAAAACTCGTCATTTGGGACGTGCTCAACTCTGAGATGCTCAAACGTATTCCGGAGGTTAGTGAATTGGATTTTGCAGTGTTATCACGATCGTCAAATGATATGAGGAGTTCAGTGCTCACCTCGTCAGTGTGAGAGGCGACAGTGGCGAGGCAGGCGGTGTTCCTCGCGTCCCAGAGCTTGGCGCTGCCGTCCAGGGATGACGAGCCCACTAACGAGCTGTCCCAGTTCAGCTGCACATTCGATATCTCGCCATTATGCCCTTGCAGGACTGCTACTCGACTAGGAATACAACGTCATAGCATTAAAATAACTTGACATAGAAAACAAATATGTAGGTAGGTTATGGCATCACAATGAACTAAGGAACAATCGACACAGAATGACGACCTCGGTGGAGTGGCAGGCGAGTGCTCGGCTGAGACGCACGAGGCGCTGGTTCGATTCCCGCTACGGGAGAAATGTTTATATGTTCTGCAAATATTTTTTTCCGGGTCAGACCAAATAAAAAGAAAAGACGCCGCGCCGCGAACAACAAAAGAGAAGCCACCTTTTTATCTATGTGTGTGTCTCGGAAGGTTTCGAGGTTTTGAGTTCCAAGTAACCTAAAATTCATAGTATAATAATTATGAAGCGATGTTATTTGAAATGCTTATAAGTGAAAAGTGATTTCGTGAGACTTTTTATGTGATTTGCTGCTGTTTTTCACTACACAAGTTTTCACTACACAGGAAGGCATAATTTTTTTTATATTTTAAGTTCACTAGACTCATGACGTACTAAGAGCGATGAGCATGGTTTTATTGTAGGTGTGTGCATGAGCGTGTATGTTTACCTGCAGGAGCACGGTTTTGTGTGGCATCACTTGTTTTCACGGCGCGGCGTCTTTTCTTTTTATTTGGTCTGAGATTGACATAAACATTGAGCGAACATCGGTGCTAAGCTAGCAAGCCTTTGCGCGTGTTGGTCAGCGCCAATGCGCAGGCTGTGACTCACTCCTTAACCCTGGTGTCCCACATGGCGATGGTGCCGTCGAACGAGCCGGTGATGAGGCGCTGGCCCTCGTTGGGGTCGAACTGCAGAGCTATCACCTCGCCAGTGTGCCCGTTGTAAGTGTGGATTTCAGCGCCTGGAAAAAAAAACAGAGATACTTTTGACCAATTAGCTCTTGTGTCAATAAATCTTGTGGAGATGGAGGAAACCGTGGAGGGTTATCTTAGGAACTACATAACCGATTAAAGAAAATCTCACTGATAAAAAGCTGCACTAACCCTAATATAAATTCGTAAGTGTATGTGTGAGTGTGCGGGAGATGATTGCGAACAAACGAATACGTTCCCACTATCTCCGTAATTGCTGAACGGCTTTGTCTGAGACTTGGAATGCAATAAAGTTTTTTCTCTTTTTCATCTTCATTTAAAAATTTATTTAATAAAATATGTTAATGACACCCTCGACGCTTATAACTAATTTATCTTCTACTTATACAAATTTTGACCAACTTAGCGCCTTTGCTTCCTCCGAAAGGGGGGAATGAACCAATCAAAAACAAATCACTGTATCTATTGACAAAAAATAGACATTCTTTCTGCTTCGTCCCGGACACATTCCACAATAATATCCTATGTGTCTTCTACCATATCACACTCTCAGATGAACCTTACCCAGTAGCCAAAATTATTCAATGGAATGTGTCCCGATCGTAACCTCATTAATACAATATAGTTTAATATCTGGTATAACACAAGTTACTTTTTACTCGTGCAGGTACCAAATATTGAAACAAACGTTACCAGTCCGAACATCATAAAGCTTGGCGGTGTGGTCCATGGAGCCGGTCGCGGCCAGGTCGCCCTTGTGGCTGAACTGCGTCGCCACCACCTCTCCCGTGTGACCCCATAGAGTCGCGAGGCACTCGCCGGTCGCGGGGTTCCACACCTTCGCAGACTTGTCGAATGAGCCGGTGATCACTCGGTCACTGGGAAAATACAGAATCTGTAGCCTATTACTATACTTAACTGCTGGACTGGGAGCAAAGAAAAAGCATAGAATGCGTCCAGCTGCTTTTCTCCCCGAGCATGCCGTAAAAGTAGACTAAGGGATAGTATCCTCTCCGAAATGATGGACCACCTATGAGGGTGATGGGCTGATCACCTGTCAATATGGTTCACCATATCCATCTTAGGATTTTGCTGCATGTTTCTGGCAAACTTGTGGCTCTGCCCACCCCATTAGGGATATGGACGTGACAATAAGTATGTACGTAGCCTATTTTATCGAATTTGCCAGTGTACCGAAACAAAAAATGATCTATTCTCATGGGAAAGGAATTAGGTCCGGGCACTAAAGCTCCAAGGCACAAGTTGCGAAGAAGAGAGTCTTTTGTTCAGCTGTGAACTTATACGATGAGAAGTTAGATAGATATTCACCAGGTTGGGAAGTTGAAGCCGACGGAGTAAACTACGTTTTGGTGACCGGAGAGTGTGGCCAACTCCTTGCCGTTTTCCACATTCCACACTTTGCAGGTCCTGTCATAGCTGCCTGAGAGACATCTGGAAAATATTGATTGCTGTAATTGTCAGTTTATTAGATGAAAATTGTGTAAACACTTTGGTGTAATATTAACGTTCTATTCCAAAAAGTATAATGAATGCCCGGCTGGCTAGCTAATTCTAATTAATGTTAGGGGAACAAAGATCTGCAATGACGTCCCGCGGTGGGGTGTATTGTGCATTATCCCCCTGCTAACCCTAGCTAGCTACTTCTCAGGACTTCGGGAAGTTATATAAAACACTTTCAGACAGGTAACGATGTATAATGAGATAGAATTAATAGTTTGGAATTTAGAAATCTGAAAACAACAAGAAATGCAATAAATGACCGATCAGTCGCGGAAGCGCGTCAGCTGAATCTCTCTTGCCCTCCGCTTGGAGGCGCTTGTGGGCACCACAGCGCCGATCTCTTGAAATGGTTCATTTGAATTTGGCTCGTTAAACTATGTTTATTTTATGGTGTACACTAAGAAAAGAATTTCCGAAATTCAACTCTTACAGGACGCAATGAGAAGATGTTGAAATAAACTTTACGCGGCCAAAGTGGGCTCTGAAACTTCAGTCACTGATAGATTTATAACAACAACACCTACCTCTTTCCAGTCTTGTCGAAGGCGACATTGGTGAGCGGCAAGACGTGGGTGTGCAGAGTCTTGTAGATGTAGAACCGCTTGCCGGTGGGGCCCTCGTGCTCGATCCTCTTCTTCAGGATGTCGAGGCAGTAGTCCAGCTGCTCCCGCACCTCCTCAGTTATCAGTACCTCCTTCTGGTAGAGACGTTTGGCGATTTCTTTCAGGTCTGAACTGAAATTTTCATATATCTCCTATGATAAGGATTGCAGGTAAGTAAGTTCGTATGAGCTAGTGGCCAGCTCTTGTGACGGTGTTTTTAGGCCGCTTAGAGGCCTCCAGCTAAACGACTTAAAAGCTGGGACCGACAATTTAACGTGCCCTCTGAAGCACGGAAGTGATCGTAATGCCTCTTGCCCATCCAAATTGTAACCGCGCACAACGTTGCTTAACTTCAACGATCAATCAAGAACGTCTAAGCAAGCTACGTCACGAGCGAGGTGATCATTTACATACGTTCATCATATAAATATGTATATTATCATGCCCGTAACCCTACTGGGGTAGGTAGAGCCACAAGTAAACGGATTTGAATGAAACTTGGAATATGCACAATACGTATGCTGGAGTTACATTATAGGCAATTTTTTATCTGGGTACAACGCGAGCGAAGCTGCGGGCGGCATCTAGTTATCCATATATACTTTTTTGAGAGCACTGGTGATCTAGTGGTAGCGGCCCCCGTCTTCCGATCCTAAAGGCGTGGGTTCAAATTCAGTCTTGCCAATACACATTATTTTACTATTTAGTCGCTAGCGAGCTGGTCTGGGAAAGCACATGTTAGAATCCAGACATAATGAAGTTCAGGCATTCTTACTTGGAATTTAGGTCGAGAAGATCAATATCCTTGTTCTTGACGACCCCCTTTTGAAGGTACTCCAGCACCAACCCTGGGGGATGGTATCGCAGGTGGAATTTCAGCAGCTTCATAATTCAATCGGGTATTTTACTGATTGTGCTTCACGTCCGTTCTTCTGAAGAAACCATCATGAATCGATTTTACAATTTTTTTTACAATCTTTGTAAAGTTTCAAAAAGCTGTCACCATTTTGTCAATAGTTACCGATGTTGCCATGGTAACGAGGAAAGTTATTTTTCCTCTGCTTTCTAACCAAAGAGTTTGTGTTATTTAGACTATGACTTCCTTTAGCTTCTCGAAAGATTCTTCGAAACGCATTCGATGGATGAAAAATAAATAGTCAAGTGTGAGTCAGACTCGTGTGCCAAGCTACCTTTTGTTCCTTCAATTAATAAAAATATTATGTGATACGTCCAGTCATCTAAATCTCTGGATATTTTGGAATCTCAGCGTTCGGAATTTCGTACTGTCATCTGCGTTGTGCTATTTTCTGGCGCAGTACAAGTGTTTAAAATTATGAACATATTTATTTATTTATGACCTACCTCGTCTGAGAAAACTCCGGGCTAGATAGAATATCACTTAGTTCTTTCGAACCAGTGTGGTGAAAGGATTTAAAGAGCGCCTCAAAGGCTCTTTTCATGCAATTCACATCATGTTTTCGAACTTTTTAGGTTCTACGACATGACGGTTTCCTTCACAGTTTGAGAGTACTGGTATAGCGCACATATTCAAACAGAAAAATCTATTGGTGCACGACCGGATTTAAACCCACGACTTTTGGACTGGAAGACGGGCCGCTACCACTAAACCATCAGTCTCAAGTCCTACTCAAAATTGCGTTTACCTGCCACGCTTGTTCTGAACGATCCTTTGATCTGAACGACCATTGACCCCATTGACTGACCACTGACACAATAAATCGACATAATAGGTACGATTTGATTGAAGTGCTTACGCCACAGCGGCGGGCAGTAGGAAATCACCGGGTTCCTCATACTGCTTCATTTGCACAACATTCAATTAGCACATTAGTAACTGCGAAACAATATCCTTTCACTCCTTGGTCAATATCCCATTCTAGAAAACTTTACAAGGTAACTGTAACAGGTTAATAATAATAATAAATAAAATGAATATTTGTGGACATTTCACACAGCGCCATCTAGCCTCAAACTAAGCAGAGCTTGTACTATGGGCACCAGATGGCTGATAGAATACTTATAATGTTAATGATTCTATCATTACTGTAGGCTGGAAATAAAATGATCCTACAGATTTTACGGAACATTTTTTTATGATGATGATGAGGATATGTAGTTCTATGCTGATTTAAAATGTTTTTCTTCGGCGCTTGAGAGTAATACTGGTATAGTGCTCATAATTTTTGATGACACTAAAATCTAGTAGTCGCTTCTGGATTCAAACCCACAACCTGAGGATCAAAAAGTAGGGTAACTACCATTAGAACTAGACTAGCAGGTTTTGCCATCGATCACAAGAGGATTAACTTAATAATATGACTCAGACTAATGTAAGTTCCTACTTACATGAATAATCGAGTCTTAATAAATATTTTGTTTGGAAAGTCATTTTTGAGATCTAGGTAGGCTTTATTTATCTAGATTTGAACTGTTCACATGTGAAAGAGACAGAGTCCCCCGAATACTCAAACGCATCTCAGAGTTGAGCACGTCTCAAGTCGCGGTTTTTGACAGTTTTGGATGAAAATCTGTCAAAAACTCGTCACTTGAGACTTGCTCAACTCTGAGATGCGTTTGAGTGTTCGGGGGTAAGATAATTTCTTTAGCTACGAAAGTAGGTACGGGTCAATGAGCTGTTTATCCTTGCTACGGCGTAGTTGGGCCTCTACGACGACACACTAATTTCGATATTGTAATGTAACGATGTTTTTACACTATAGAAATGAAACCATGTCTGTTTTGTAAAACACAGCAAGAGTTGGAGATTAGTCAACACGGCAACAAAAGGCGGTGCATGCGCTACGCGGTCTACATTGGTGGCAGAGGCAGATAGCCACAGAGAGGAGTCAGGGAGGGGGGGAGGCACTGAATTGGAAATCTCTACGGGGGGGGGGGGGGCAAGTTTCGTTTTCTGTTAGCTGTTATATTGCCCTGGAGGTAAAATAAAAACTCAACACATTGATAGTTTCTATCTAGTTTATTATATGCATATACTAGTTTACTAGTGTAAATTTCGATACCCCATTTTACCCCTTTTTGAGGGTTATTTTGAAAAACTCTGAAACACGTGTCCATTGAGTTTGTGTTTAAAGTATCTTAAACAAGTTACGAGCCAATCGCACCACGCGTTAGAAAGTTTCCATACAAACTTTCACACCCCCTTGGGGATTATTAAAAATAAATGTTTTAATAATTATTAGTTTATTTGTACCGAATTTTGAGCGAAACGTACCCAGAAATATTTTTTCTATAGAAACTTTAAATCATGTTTAACCCCTTTAGGGGTTGATATTGGATTTTGGTTTGGTAGTAGGCTTTTTATCTTTTCCAAAGTGTTAGGTGGGTTAGTTTTGTTTTTTGTAAAAGACTTTGAAGAAATAACGATTATCGATTGCATAAAAATTATATACGTAGGTTATTTAAGAACAAGATTCTGTTGGAACTATACGTACTGCAGTAGCGGATTCTCAATACAATCGCTTCTGTTGAGTAAGTTTGCCCCCTGATTATCCTGAATAAGTCCTCCAGTACAAACAAAAACACAGCGTGAAAGACATTGCTCTGAGACGATCGCTTTTGAAGGCTTTATGGGACACGTATTACCTGCCGGGAATATTCTACGGGGTTAGGGAACCATTTCAAAAGTACGATGGTCCAAGAAAGTGGTTTACCAGTTTTGACAAAACTTCCTGTGAAACCAGGCAGGCTAAGACTGCCATAATATGATTGCAAGGGAAAATCAACCTTTTTGTTAGATAACCATAAATGTTTTTGGTTATCTCTGAGGCAAATAAAATCCTTTGAGCTAACTAGTTATCCTGAAGGAAAGAAATCCTCACAGATCACGTGAGGTTTTTCTGTGTGAAAAATTTGTGTACACTATACCAGTACTCTCAAACGGCGAAGGAAAACATCATGAGGAAACCCGCGGCTTAGACAGCTCCGCACGTATTGACCATGTCTTTTCTGCGGACAAGGCCGACTAAACTGAGGATGATATAGGTGCTGATCAAGCCTACTCCATCTTAATTCGTCCCGGGCACTACAGCGTCCCGTTTGTGAAGGTAAAAGTTGCCTCCTGACGCTGTATAAATCGTCTACTATAGATGGTAAAAGGCCTTAGTTTAGTTTGATATGACGTGTAAATGAACTTCTACTTAGGGTGGTAGACCATATTTTTAGCCAACCGTACTACAATCACACGAAAACTGCAATAAGGTGTCATAGCATCGCGCCTGGTATCAAGAGGGCAATGGGGCTAATTTTGAACGTACTCGTTTTTATGACTGCACGTTTTTACCGAAGTCCAATACGTTCGTAAACATACAAACACTCGGAACTTTTTGGTGTTTGGCTGACAATTAACGAAGTACGTTGAAAAGTAGCTCGATTATTCTCCTGAATAAAAACTAAATTAGTAGTAAAAGTTGATTAATTACGTAACTTCGCATTGTGCCTATTTAGCGTTATTGTGGATTCTGATGCCCATCCCTAGTCCATTGACCATACCCATCACACCATGACCGCCAATGACGAGTTACATTGTGTATCGATGTTCTAAACTGCAGGTGCTGGGGCAAGCCTACTCCATCCTAATTCGTCCCGGGTACAGCGTTCCGTTTGTGAAGGTAATAGTTGCCTCCTGACGCTGTATAAATCATCTACTATAGATGGCAAAAGGCCATATTATATCTTGTCAGTTTACATAGGTTTACATCATGTTTTACCATTGATATTGTCACAGTTTAAATACTACTCAGTATTGCCGCTCAACATTATCACAAACCTCTTTTGTTTGGTAGAATGATAAAGACTCCTTGGTCGAATACCGATTTGGAAGTGGAGAAAAAAGGATTTAAAAAAAGGCGTTAGATGTTGTAATATATTTTGAGGGCAACATTATGAAACCCTATGGAACCAATGTTAATTAATTCATTTTGATGTATTTTGTCGAATAAACCCACATGTGAGTAGGCTATTAAGCCTACTTTATTGTAATCTAAACACAACTATAGACTATTAAGTCTACAATCTTCGGATGACTTTATCCTCATGCGTGGTATTAAAAACCTGAGCAAGTATTGCATCTCGCAACCATAATTATTGTGAACGTGCTCTTAGAGGTTATGCCGCGAGTATTTCTGCTATTTACCGTTATGTAGAGACTTACGAAGTTTGCTCAGACTATGCCTAATCCGTTGAAAATATCTACAGCTAGTTTGTTTGTAGAACTTATCTCAGTTGAAGGCGAGACAATGAAATAATAATCTTATTATTGTTGGATTAATGAAATACGTTAAATCCATAATTGTATCTAATAATGTTGTTGATTAATTACCATTTATTGTGGGAATTATTATGTAGTAAGTATTATATATTATAAGTATGTATTTACAAAAAAAGTATAAAAGTATTCTATCAGCCATCAGCCCATAGTACAAGCTTTGCTTAGTTTGAGGCTAGATGGCGTTGTGTGAAATGTCCACAAATATTTATTTATTTATTGAGTAGGTAAATTTAATAATTGTCACAATAAAGATATCTAGAGGAATTTATGCAACAGGAAATTATAATTTAAAATCTTATGCATAATATTTTATAGCGATGGTTCAGATCAATGCCCGGTTCCATTATTCTACTAACGGATGACGAAACTTTCATTACTACTAGTCGTGTAACGAGTAGTTCTTCGAACCGGTCTGGTGGAAAGATTTAAAGTGCGCCTCAAAGGCTCATTTCATGTGTTTTAGAACTCTTTTTAGGTTCTACAAATTGCCGGTTTCCTCACTATGTTTTCCTTTACTGTTTGATAGTACTGTGGTAGGTATACTTAGAGCACAAAATTTTTTCTAACTGAAATCCATAGGTGCACGACCGGATTTGAACCCACTAAACCACCAGTGCTCTAACTGCATATAATAACAACGTTGTTATCTGATGAAAATCGCCATACATTTTTTTACAGAAAAAAAATCTCTATCTAGTCGTGTCACTAGTTCTTTCGAAGCAGTGTGGTGAAAGGCATAAAAGTGCACTTCAAAGGCTCCTTTCGTGCGCTTTAGTAATGAACGATCCGTCGTCCGCTAGTAAAATATTGGAACTGGCTGAATAAGCTGTCTGTGTGTGAGTGGAACCAGTTGTATTATCTGTGTGAATATTTTTTAAGGCTTTTATCATGCCACAGAATACTGAGAAGGTTGTGCCGTCAATGGACCGGTATATCCGGTAGGGTTACCTCCATTTTTTTATAGTCACAGAATTTCTCTCAATACTATTTAATTTATTGCACTTAACAGGAATGTTTATAAGTTTTCTAACGGATTGGTTTTTCATCAAAAACTTTGTTATGTGTAAACTAATGTTTTTGGAAAAATATGATAACTTTACATGGAAAACATCTTCTTTCTTTGTTTAATAAAAAAATACCTACCTACATTAACTTTTGATCATGTTTTATTTTTAATATAATAGCGAATTAGCGACAATAGTTACACAGAATAATCTTACTTAATGTAATGTATAATTCATGACTATTAAAATATCGTGAGGAAACCCGCGGCTTAGTCAGCTCCGCACGTATTGATCATGTCTTTCCTGTGGACAAGGCCGACTAAGCTGTGAGGATAGTATAGGTGCTGGGCAAGCCTAATCTTAATTCGTCAAGGGCACTACAGCGCCCTGTTTGTGAAGGTAAAGGTTGCCTCACGCTGTATAAATCATCTACTATAGATGGTAAAAGACCTTAGTAATACATTAATATTACACATAATAATAAAATACCTCTCTATGACTTTACATTTTATAAAAACCTTTTTAATTATTCGGTGCCTGCCTAGGGCCGTGTCTCATTAGATTCTACAGCCATTATTCAAGCCGCTGCACATTTTAATTACATTTTTTTGCGCGGCCATGCGTGTCCGGCTTTCCTGCGTTGGCAACCCTACGCGTCCGGTCAGACAGGTTGCGCAGTCGCATTCGCCGTGTTTTTAAAAAACCCTGTACGGAACATAATATTTTTCTATGACAGACTGCAGGAAAAATATATAAAAGGTAAGCATAATAAGACAAAAGTAAGGTAAGTTATATACTTCTTCGCTGGACTGGGAGTAAAGAAAAAACATAGAATGCGTCCAGCTCCTTCTCTCCACGAGCATGTCGTAAAAGTCGACTAAGGGATAGTATCCTCTCCAACATGATGAGATACAATAAGCAAGTTATTCCCAAGGAGGGTTGACGTCAGGCAGGCGGCCGGTCATAAAACACCTTAGCCAAAACTCTTACAGCATGATCCAAGCATCATGCTGTGCCGACCCCACATAGAGTGGGATAAGGGCAGGAAGATGATGATTAGGGTCTGTACCTAAACGGAGGCGTAAATTCAACTTAGATTTGAGATGTTGCAAAGTAAGTTCGTATGAGCTAGTTGCTACATACTTACATAGAGTGGGATAAGGGCAGGAAGATGATGATGAAGGTAAGTTATATACCTGCACTGCACTATTTTATCGTGAAGGCTGTACGGTATTTCTAAGTAGGTTTTAGTATTGCGCGGCCGGTCCTTGACCGGCGCCGGCGCAGTCTGTCCCGCGCCAGGTGAACGCGCGCACGCATCGCGCTGTTTAATTTAATTTAATTTAATTATTCAAAACTCGAACGCGATCGCTACTTTTACTTTCCTTACGTCATTGTTACCGAATCGGTGGGTTACAAGAGCTTTGTGAAGTGATACTGTGCAGTGAGACATGTGTTTGTGTTTTAATTATTGAAAAGTTTTAGTGAGTACCATTTCAGTACCTATCATTGTTGTTTTTCCCAAACAAAACATAATAGGTAGCTAATTACATTTGTAATAGGGTAGAACTTAGGTAAAGTCGCCTGGATGCACACATTTCAAACCCAAAAAAGATGATTAAAAAAATATCGTCAACACAGTCATATTGTTTAGTTTTGGCTGTAAGTATATATTTTTAATTCTACTAATATTATAAACTTGGAACATATACAACGTGTAACATAATGTCCCTATAAGCCCGAAACGGGGGTGTTCTATACGTCATTGCGAACAACGTTTGTTCAACGACTTTTAAAATTTCAATGGTTTTCATTCATGAAATGTCTCTTAAACTTTGCTCCAATACGTAACTTGACACAACATGAGGCATCCCTATTTACAGCTGTTTTTTGACCTTTACGTGTGAACTCTAGATGAAACAGGTAACAGAACAGACACCATTAGTGAAATGCCTACCTACTTACCTAATAACGAGGTGGCTTAATAAGTAATTTCTATTTTTTTTTTGAAGGCCTAGTGGTACCTTGGTATTTATTGGTAATTAAAATGTAAGGTCACATCACGACTAAAATCCCTAGGCACCGTAAACATCCTTTCAGATCTCTTTGTTAAGTACCTAGTATAGGAGATAGGTACCTTACCCACTCAATTTTGTACCTACCTACTCGGGCCTTAAAGGTATCCTCAGTGGGTGCCAAGGAGTATGAGAGGATGTCTACCGTGCCTGAGGATAAAGCCGTGATACCTACTCAATTTTGTACCTACCTACTCGGGCCTTAAAAGCATCTTGAGTAGGTAACAAGAAGTATGAGAAGAGGTCTACCGTGCCTGAGGATAAAGCCGTGACCCTATTCCACTTTAGTTTTTCCAACGATGTATTATTCCAATATTCATTGGAGCATTTTTCAATGCAATTTTGTACCTACCTACTTGGGCACTAAAGTCAAAGGTTGTGACTTATCTGTCTTACTAATCTTCATTTTCATCGTGAACAGCCTATTTGTCATTGGTTGCATTGAAACAACAACAACAACTAGTGGGATGGCACCTCGCCCTAATTGGCTGTCGGTGCCTTTGCTAAATTCAAAATCCGCAACCGTCAACCGACACCGCACCGCAAGCGTTTGTTTAATAAAATCAAATTGGTTCCGTAGGTTTATTTGTTTTTTACTTTTCTTGATTGAACTACGTAATTGTTGGTAGGTTATTATGTAAGTAGGTAGGTACCTAGTAGCAAATGGGGATGGAGCACATGGTAGCATATTGGTATGAACCCCGCCTTCCCATCCTTAAGTCGTGAGTTCGAATCTATGGATTTTTCGATTCGAAATTTATGTGTGCAATATCAATGCTCTCAAACGGTAAAGGAAAACCTCGTGAGGAAACCAGGCATGTCATAGACGTGTGTCAAAGTGTACGAAAGGAACCTTCAAGGTGCACTCTAATCCTTCCACCACACTGGTTCAAAAGAGCTAACGACACGGACACGACGACAGTAGTAGTAGCAGTAGTAGATGTATGGTGAAGTTTTTTTCCTTTTTTTTTCCCAATCGGTATTTAGTGGGTTACCCCAGACAAGGAACCCTAAAAATTCGGTAGGTACCTACTTTTGGTCGCAAAACAGATCGGTTTTTATCAGTCGCAATTAGCATTCGTTCCTTGCAACAACTGCAACAAGCAATCTCTCGGTTCGCGTAACTAATTAACGATACGATGTCGGCTTTGTACTCAAACGGTGAGTATTATGATATGGTGTTGTGTGTGTGTGTTGGAGCAGCACCAAATAATTAATAGCTTAGTAGCGGCGCGTCAGCTCTACAGAGAGCGTTATCCAGGGCGGCCATTGCCATCTTACGGGCTATTTTCTGGGATTGGTGAACCGTCTTCTCTCGACGGGATCTTTCCACCGGCGCACCAGTGAGGGAAGACCGGGAATTCGGTGGTGTGTTGTACCTACTTCCCTTTGATGGATACCGAGTACCTACTGTGTGTGTCAACAGTGATAAAATTCAGTGATAGGTAGGTATGATGATAGGTACCTAACCTATCACCCTACCTAGTAGGTACCCCATTAGTACCTAGCTTACTAATAAAAAATGACAAAAATAATTTTGTGATTGTGATTGTGAATGTGAATGTGTACCAGTAATACCAACCTAGGTACCTACATACCTACCTAATACCTACAATGTCAATTAGCCGTGTTCCGAGCCAACCAAGAAGAAGGGAGAAAAGGTATAACTTAACTTTTCCTGTACCTAGGTCCTTAGGTAACTACCTAGGTAGATGTAGGTAGGTAGTTGTTTTTTTATGTGTGAAAGATATCGTGATTTTAATCTTCGACTTTAATTTCTACGTAGAATTAAAAAAATTGCAAATTCTTACGAAAACTTTGGTGATTACACCTAGGTACTTTTTGAAACTTGCCGCGCGTTCAATTGTCTGCGTATGTGTGGGTCCGACGCGATAGGAGGGTGCGCGTGTGTTTGTTACCTACGCAAATGGTAAACAAACACATAGGGTTGTCATAAATTTCTCATGAAATAATTTGTTTTTAATTGTATTGGAATTTCAAATATGATGTATTGAACTTTTGCACACGTCAATGTATTCAAGTGCTCGGTCTGAATACACCCCTTTCGGGCTTATAGGGACATTATGTTACACGTTGTATAGTATATAATTTTATAATATATTATGTATATAATATATTTTGAAAGTTATGAAGTGTATTAGTAAATCTTTTTGCAGGTGACTGTATTACATAAACCTGAGTTAAATTAAAACGTTGGTGCAAAGATCATTAAATTATTTGTATTCTGCTTGTGTAGATACCGACTAGTAACTCATTTACATGTCTATGAGAATAAAGTCTTATTGTTTTCGCATCGATGCAAGTTGACCCTGATGCTGCAAATTCTTGGTGTATAAAACACTATTTGGGCAAAATCCAGGTTTATTTAGCTTCGCTTTTTGTGCAAACCGGCTTTTTATAGTCGTCACAAAGTCCCAATATTAACCAATCATAACATCAGTGATAGGTACACAAGAGCGGGTCCGATTGCTCGAAAGAGATGGTTAAATATTCCGCTAATATTTCTTCTGTCTGCCTGATGTGGTAGGTATTCGTAGTTTCTGATACCCATAATATAGGATTATGCTAGTTTGTTCGGAACTATGTGTGTTATCAGATCATTAAATCAATCCAAATTCGAAAAATCGATTTGTCTTGGATTTTTACGATGCAAACCGAATCAAATTTCACTATTGATATGGAATATGTGATAATGTTTTTTTATTCAATAACACTGATAATCGCGTTTATTTTATTTGGAGAAAGCTCAGTGCCTGTAAATCGTAAATCATAATATTATGTAAGTAGGTACTTAGGTATGTCGAAACAAATGGTGATGTCAAATAACCAGAGGCGGTAACCAGATTTGGTCAACTGGTCTAACCACTCGTGTTTCGCATTGTCAACATGAACACCTAAAAATCCTACTAATATTATAAATGCGAAAGTTTGTGAGGATGTGGGGATGTGAGGACGTATGTTTGTGCCTCAATCACGCCGTAACGTCTGAACGGATTTGAATGAAACCTGGAATATACATAGTATGTGTGCTGAAATAACATATAGGCTACTTTTTGTCCGGATACCAAGCGAGCAAAACCGCAAGCGACAGCTAGTCTGTCATAACTTATTGATATCTCTTACTAACTGATGATGAACAAGTACATCTACACTATCTACACTAATATTATAAAGAGGAAAACTTTGTTTGTTTGTTTGTACTGAATAGGCTCAAAAACTACTGGACCGATTTTAAAAATTCTTTCACCATTCGAAAGCTACATTATCCACGAGTAACATAGGCTATATTTTATTTTGGAAAAAAATAGGGTTCCGTAAGATATTTGGGTTTTTCGGACACAAGGTGTAAAAAATCAACCAGAAAAGTTACTTATTTTGCGTACGCTGCCTAAACTATAAAAGATAGAACCATAAAATGTTCTAATTAATTGTAGATCTTATAAATATCTACAAAAAAGTCCGCGACACACTATACCCATCTATGTCGAGTGAGGCACAGCAACCATTTTTTTATTTAAAAATCTTGAATTTTTTTTGGACTACATTTAAACGCGTTTATTTTACTCATGCTATTAATCCTTATCAAAATAAATGATTTCATCACTAAGAACAGTTTATGGAGATAATATTTGGTCTTTGAATGATTAAAATTGGACGTTTGGTTTTGAAGTTATGGCGAAATTAAAATATTACGATTTCTGCTGCACGACCGCTGCGTAGGGAGCCGACCTCGCGACTGACCGTGTCTTTCCTGGGTAGGCTTTTTGCAGCGGTAACCGACATCCACGCGGGCGGAGCCGCGGGCGACCGCTAGTAATGTATAAGAACAAAATACCCGACTGTATAGAATTTAGGTAGCTTAGTAGGTCTGATTATATTTGATGTTGTGGCACATGATGATGATGATGGTGATGAATTTGTACCATTTTAGGCTACATTTTTAGTTTTGTACCAACTTAGTATATTGAAAATAGCTCCTTAAAGTCACCTTATTGGATTTTTTACACTATCGCACTTTTACGTCATCGCACGACTGACGTGTCAACAGATTACTATAGCAAGTTTATTTGTAAAAACATTGAGAGCACTGATGGTATAGTCGTGGGTTCAAATCCAGTCGTGCACCAATGGATTTTTCTTTTCGAAAAATGTATGTGCGTTGTACCGTTACTCTCAAACGGTGAAGAATATCGTGAGGAAACCGGCATGTCGTAAAATCTAAACAGTTTGAAAAACATATGTCCAGTGCACGAAGGAGCCTTTGAGGCACACTTTAAACCTTTCACCACACTGGTTCAAAAGAACAAGTGACACTAGTGCTAGTAACTTAAATACATACAGAAATAGAGCACAAAATCTGAATAGTTTGGTTAAGATGAATCTCTACTAGATAATTTGTATTTAACTATGTGTGATAAGCATCGTTTGTTTTACATGAACACACGTTTAACTCCCAGATTACATAGATAAGACTACATAGCTCATTGTACATACCTCATACATACATACCTATGTGATGTTAGCAGTATATAAAACTAAGGCCTTTTACCATCTATAGTAGATGATTTATACAGCGTCAGGAGGCAACTTTACCTTCACAAACGGGACGCTGTAGTGCCCGGGACGAATTGAGATGGAGTAGGCTTGCCCAGCACCTATTCCATCCTCTCAGCTTAGTCGGCCTTGTCGACAGGAAAGACATGGTCAATACGTGCGGAGCTGACTAAGCCGCAGTATATAAGTGCTTATATATAATGTATGAGAGTTGCGCAAACGCAGATGACGCGGTCTTTGAGAATACGGATGTTACTTGTTCCATCGCTAGTAATAAAATTCCAATTGAATCAGAACAACGGTCAAAATAGACCAGTAATTATGGGAACAAAATTCTTAGGCAATCTCTTATATTTGATAATACTTGTAGGTATCATAGAAATTGAAATTTAATTTGAATGCGCTGGTGGATACGGGTAGGTAGGTACTTACATAACTGCACCGATTAATATGACGTAATCAATACAATGAGTCACTTTATATACTAGACTATTATTATTATTTATACAGCGTCAGGAGGAAAATTTTATCTACGCTAACGGGACGTTGTAGTGTCCGGGACGATTTCTAGGGTTCCGTACCCGAAGGGTGCTAATGGGACCCTAGTTTTAAGCCTCCGCTGTCCGTCCGTCTGTCTGTCCGCGAGCTATGGACAAAGTAACTGTTAACTGAGCAAAACAAGTACACAGTTAATATAAGTAATACATCAAATTATAGGGTTACTAGCTGCCGCCCGCGGCTTCGCTCGCGTGGTACCAGAACAAGAAAAAGCCTATATGTTAATCCAGCACATGTACTATGTATATTCCAAGTTTCATTCAAATCCGTTCAGCCTTTTAGGCGTGATTGAGGCACAAACAACAAACATCCAAACATCCAAACTCACAAACTTTCGCATTTATAATATAAGTAAGAAGTAAGATTTTTGTACAATGCGAGCGAAACCACGGACGGAAGCTAGTACTTTTCAATAGTAACTCTGTAACCCCTTGCTTTCTTATTACTCCGCGTTGATATGACATGCATTTATGCATGAGCATGTCACCTCCATGCATGATAATATAACACAGGATATTCTGTGCCGTCGACTTGTTTATTTTTCTAACGACATGAGATATTAAACATACATACATATTATCACGCCCGTATCCCTAATGGGGTGGGCAGAGCCATAAGTAAACATAGGAAAATTTACAGCCACTTCTGATTAATCTCCTAAAATGGATATGGTGAACCATGGTGACAGGTGATCAGCCCATCGCCAATGTTGTGGTCCATCATTTTGGAGAAGATTATACTCTTGAGATATATTAAAACTTTATAATAAAAACCGGTCAAGTGCGAGTCGATTTCGCACACGAACGGTTCCATCGCGAATGTACATAAATGTTTTTTGTATGGGACCCCTTTTATTTTTATTATTTGTTGTTAAACTAAACCTATTACGGTTCATGAGATATAGTTTGCTGACAGACGGACGGACGGACAGCGGTGGCTTAGTAATAGGGTCCCGTTGGCACCCTTCGGGTACAGAACCCTAAAAAGCTATTAAATATTATGAAGATCAAACTTTTGAAAAGATATCGCTGTGATGGATTTGTGCCGGGATGGTGGTGACGACGCTCTGGTTATGAAAAACTAAGGCCTTTTACCATCTAGAGTAGATGATCTACAGCGTCAGGAGGCAACTTTTACCTTCACTAACACAGGACGCTGTAGTGCCCGGGACGAATTAAGATGGATTAGGCTTGCCCAGCACCTATTCCATCCTCTCAGCTTAGTCGGCCTTGTCCACAGGAAAGACATGGTCATTACGTGCGGAGCTGACTAAGCTGCGGGTTTCCTCGCGATGTTTTCCTTCACCGTTTGAGAGTACTGGTAAAGCGCACATAAATTTTTCGCACAGAAAAATCCATCAATCACACGACCGGGTTTGAACCCACGACTTTAGGATCGGAAAGCGGGGTCACTACCAACTAGACCACCAGTGCGGTTATGAGATGGGGTAGTAGTACCCTTAAATGCGTAGGGGTACGTCGTAATGTAGCCTAATACTGTCATAGTACCCCGTAATTACCTGCTATTAGACGCTTTGTAGGGGATGTAGAGAGAGATTCAATTTACTGAGTGTGACATTTAATTCAATAAGTTCCAGAGTATAGCGCTATTCTCTTAAGGTTTTTTAATATCATTGTATAGCGGCGGAATGAAAAGGTTCGTCAGTTTTCAAATTGATTCGTTTGACGTGTCGCGAGACTTACCTTTTGAATCTAAGGCACAGAAAAAACTGTTGCATAGAAAACTATGTTTAACTGCTCGATAATAAAATTCAAACTGACGCTGAAGCAGAAAGTTTCTGTTTGTTAATTTAATTTGTTGTAAGGCTTAACTAATCGCGATTCTAATGGGGGGCTAATCTCAGAAACTACCAAACGAATCCTCATAATTTTAATACTGATAGAAGGTCTATAATAGAACTAAGTGTAATATAATATAACTATAGCTCTATGACCATGCTTCTGGCAAAATAAAAAAAATCATTTCATTTTCATTTCAGAATTTCCCTGACCACTATGGGATTTATTTTACTACTACGCGAGTAAATCTGGAAGGCTAGTCATACTAATATTTATTAACGGAAAGTTTGTGAGGATGTGAGGAAGTGAAACTTGAAATATGCATACTACGTGAACTGGAATAACATTATTAGCTACTTTTTATGCGGATATAACGCGTGCGAAGCCGCGGGTGGAAGCTAGTTTATTTATAAATTCTTAAGCCAGTATTTAACACACGACTCGTAGAGTTTTATCTACAGATTCCCATGATTACTTACCTGTTGTGTGTACCATTGGATGTTATCTATTGTTATGGGAACAAAGTTTCTCATATCTATCATATTCTTACCTGCTGTAATTAGTAAGAAACTTGCAGAAATGAGAACAAAAATCTAATGGTCTCAGCTGAACTATCCCGTTGCAGAACCGGGCTGTCAAGCTTTAGTTGTATTTTTTTTTTGCTTTTTCTTTGCCGGAACTATGTATGAGGGTGATGTTCCACGGTGTGATGGATTTAGTTTTGTAGTTGTTGTGTTTAAAAGTCTGTTATTAATTTCAGAAGTGAGCGATGTCGTCTGAAGGTGTCGTCAATAAAGCCTTTGAGGCTGTGGACGACGGCTTCCAGACCATAGACCTGCGGAACCCCAGGAAAGGAGATGTTGCACAAACACAAATACAAGTAAAAAGCAATGTTTTTTTATTATATACCAGCACCAATATGAAGCTTTTCCACTTTGCAAAGTTAAATTTTACTGAGCTTTCGACCCTACATTTTCTCAATACACCTTAGAAAAGAGCTTGTTTCACTGAAATACTGAAACTTTAATTAAAACTCTAGTACGAGAGCTTTGCGTAATAGCAAAGTCGACGTCGGCCATTTCTCGATTTTCCCTCTAACTAAAGGCCATAAATATGGCGCGAACTTAATTTTGTTCCAAATTCAAATTAAAGTCACGTCATGATCCCACGTGCGCAGTACTGCGAAAGAATACAGATTAAAAATGAACCAGGCTTCAGTGGGTCGGGGAAATTGAGATCATTGAATTGTGTAAAACTAATTTACTTGCGCACTCCTGTTAGGGTTTTCCATGAAGAGTCAATGGGCCCGTCTAGTACAGGAAAATGTTAAAATTGACGAAATATTGTCCTTATAGTACAAGATAAAACTTTGTAGCTTCTAACCGGTTCTTGATACCTATCTAGATTCAATCTGCAGATAACTAATCCTACTGCCAGTTCCAGCAGTCTGGACTTTAATTCTGATATTGATAGCAAATTTCCAAATACACGAAAAACTTAGTAAATATTTGAGTACAAATAGCAAGAAGTGGCGCCCAACATGGGGCTACAACAAGGTACCTTTGATCACAGTAACAATACGTACTTACTATTCTTCAGTCATAATAGTCTGCAAATAAATTATGCAATGCCGAAGACAAAAATAGAACGAAGTTGTGCCATACAAAATTACAACTATTTATATAGTATGAAGGTAAATCAAATTTTCCTTAATTGCAGCTCCACATAAAACAATAATTATTTTGTCTCGATTTCCTGGATGTACTGTGTCCTTTCTATATACTTAAAGTGAGGAGCGTGGTCGCTGCCCTCAGTAGCTCGCGAGAGGCCGCGCCGCCCGCCCACAGCGCTGCGCTGGCTTCCACCAAAACTTTTACGGTATCGCGCCACTCATTTCCAAAGTGAACAATTCTAACCGAACTGTTTTTCTAGACTTTTTGGAACAGTTGTACCATTTAAAAAATTAGAACGGATTTGAATTTTACTGAAAAACTATTTGGTGCAAGAATGTTTTGAAGAGGTTTTCTACGATGGACCCTGTGATGAGTGAGTCCACTAAAATGGTAGGTACCTACCTATTTCATAACTACCATTATTTACCATAAATTACATATGATTAAAATTCAATTACAATGAGTTCTGGCATAAACTAACATTATTATTCCTTATTGTACATACGTAGAAAAACACAAAGATTTTTATTTTCCAGCAAACAGGAAATTTACCGTTTTTAATTTTTTTTTCGTTCCCATACTGGGCAAAGATATACTTACCATTTTCCATATCGTAGTCGACACAGTAGGCCCACGCCAAAACTTCCGTGCCATTTTCATAAACAGAGCAATGCAAGTACCCGAGGCACATGAATCAAAAACCCAGGTCAGTAACAAGAAGTTACAAACTTACCTCTACAGTATTTTGAACATGAGTAGTACGGAACCTCACGCTATGATTGTCCCTAACCTCACCACGGTGAAGATATCAATTTATTTGCATACAATGGCGCCTAGGTATAGAAGTACCACAAATATTGCGTGCCTCGGTAATTTTCGTCTAGCTTCTGAAATACGAAATATTTGTGGACATTTCACACAGCGCAATCTAGCCCCAAACTAAGCAAAGCTTGTACTATGAGCACCAGATGATACTTAAATTCTTTTTTTGTAAATAAATACATAATACTACAATACCCAGACCCGGAAGAAATATTTGCAGAACATACAAAAAAATTTCCCGTAGCGGGAATCAACCCGCACCTCTTGAGTCTCAGCCGAGCACTCGCCTGCCACGCCACCGAGGTCGTCAAACTAACGCGGTGATGGTATATAATAAAGAGATGTTACAATAATTATGTACCTACATAATATACTTTTTAATTTATTATGGGTTGGCTCAATTATTATTAGTTGACTATTAGTTGCAAATTCGGATAAATTTGGTTTTCCAGAGTTTGCCAAGGCGCACAATATTTGTGGTACTACTGTACACGATAACACAGCTTTTGCTATTCTTATAAATATACGTAGGTAATTTAAAAATTTACATTTGACTGTTTTAATTAGCAACAGAATGATCGGAGTGTATTTTTGTAAGCCTACTTTACCTTCAGATTCTTTTTTAATTTTTAGCTGCTAAGTCTACAATATATCTAAGCTAATATTAACACTTACAACGGGATATTTATCACGATTAATCACGGGATAGTTTACCCAATATTTCGGCGAAGTTGCATTGGTACACCATGATCACAAAAAGAAAAAATCTAACTTAATCTAAACATGACATGGTGTTTTTGCAAATAAATTTCCCCCAATCCTTTACACAACGGCCCCATTTTTTTCTGGTTCTCTTACTGCCCCCCTTTAGGCCTGCAGCGCCCACAAGGGGGCGTTATCGCCCACTTTGAGAACCCCTGGTCTAGCGTGTACAGGCTAGGAAAATCACGCTAGAGCCACTGACGGCAACGCACTTACGGTAAGTACGTCTAAGCATGTCGAAAGCAACAGCAACAAAGCACAGGATATCAGCTGCGTGTATTGTTCGCCATTGTGCCGCCTGCTCTGAATCATGGCCATTCAGCGCCAATGAACGTGTCCCGTTGAATGGGAGAGCCGATTTGGACCTTGATAGGGCTTCAATAAGACGTGGAGACGTTTTTCTATAAGCTAAACAAGTAGTACTAATATAAAATCCTGTCAAACGCAAGTCCGATTCACACACAAAAGGTTCTGTACCACCGTACATGTACTCTTTATTCTTTATTGTACATATATAAAGCACATAAAACACAGACATAAAGTAAGGACATGTACAAAGGCGAGCTTAACCCTACAAAGAGTTTTCTTCCAGCAAACCTTTGGCTAGAGAGAGACGGACGGACAGCGGTAGCTTATATTATTTGGGTCCCATAGGCACCCTTCGGGTATGAAACCCTAAAAAATAGATCTTACTCGCGACTCCAACTGCATTAATTTTTTTCGAGACAACTGTTAGCCTGTGTCCATATTTCCTATTCAAAGTCAAAGTCGAAGTCAAAAAAAATTATTCCATAAAATCACGGGGTTCACTTGGACACGTCTTAAATCTACGTTGCATTTACCTGTTCGTAACGCAATCGTATTAAAATACATACATAATGATACATACATAATGATACATACATAATGATACATACATAAAATATTAAGTATTGATGATGACGATGTAAAATTTTAAGTAGGTACATAATCGTAATAGGTATGTACCTATTTAATATTTTATCTTCCTCAACCATTGTCTGTTAAGTTCAAATACAAAAAATGCCTGTTGACTCATACAATTACTTAGTATGATTCAAGACATTCTTTACAAACAATCGGATACGCCCACCTGCCTAGTTATCTTTAAATCGCTGAACGTCTACTAAATCACTGATTAAATAAACTTAACAGAATAATATCCGCACTAAATCTCTGTTTAAACGAATGTCAAATACCTATTGGTCCCGGAAGAAGCAATTGCTTCAAGTTAGGTGGATTTATTATTGCTGTGTTACTTTCTTTGATTGACCTATAAATATTATAATCATGAGCTTTGAATTCTCTACTTAGGTTCCTACATTACTAATGGGCTTCAATAGAGGAGTTCTTATTAGGGTACCCGAAGGGTGCCAACGGGATCCTATTACTGAGCCTCCGCTGTCTGTCCGTCCGTCTGTCGTCTGGCAGCGGGCTGTATCTCTATATGTAGAGAGTTGACCCAGAGTGTTTATTTTATTGCCACTATAACAACAAAATAAAAATAAAAGGGAGTCCTATACAATAAACATTTATGTACTGTATGGTACGGAACCCTTCATGTGCGAATTTGACTCACACTTGATTATATTTTTGTATGTAGGTACTTATGTCACATGGTAAATTTTGATAATTGTTGTATAGAAAATGGAAATATGTACCCATATTTTTATTTTTTATTCAAGGGAATTGATATTTTTCCTTTGAAACTTAAAGAGACGAAATATTCTCTAGACATCATGACTTTGCAACGTTTGTCAAAACACAACTTGATTTGAAACTTTATTAACAGTAATCCTGACATCTATACTTGCAATTATGTAAAAGTAAGTTCGTATGAGCTAGTGGCCAACTCTTGTGACGGAGTTTTTAGGCCGCCTGAAGGCCTCCGTCATGGCTTAACGACTTAAAAGCCGGGACCGACATTTTAACGTGTTTAGGCAATTATATTCTGCACATATTCACAGATATTAACTTCTCTGCTGGATAAAGGGAGTAAAGAAAAAACATAGAATGCATCTAGCTGCTTTTCTTTCCGAGCATGTCGTAAAAGTCGACTAAGGGATAGTATCCTCCAACATGATGAGATACAATTAGCAAGTATTCCCTAGGAGGGTTGACGTCAGGCAGGCGGTCGGTCATAAAACATCCTAGGATCATGCTGTGCCGACCCCACATAGAGTGGGATAAAGACAGGAAAATGATGACATATTCACAGATATTGTTCGAGCACAAATATGTTGTACCTTGGTTGTTCCAGCCTGGTCATGCAGAGCGGGAGCCGGACTCCGAGGCGACGGCTGGGGGCGGAGGCCGGAGCCTGCGCTGCGGCTGGGGGGTGTTCCGACCGTGCTGGCTGCAGCGCTTCAGGACCGCCAAGTGGGCGCTCTTCTGCCTCTGCTGGGCCGGCGCTATTCAGGGTGAGTCTTCACACTTGGAGATCGTGAGAAATAGTATAATTTAATCTTATTGATGTCTTCTGTCGCTTTGTTTTTTAATCCCCGACGAAAAAGAGGATACTTCTCTGCTGGACTGGAAGTAAAGAAAAAGCATAGAATGCGTCCAGTTGCTTCTCTCCCCGAGGATGTTATAAAAGTCGACTAAGGGATAGTATCCTCTCCAACATGATGAGATACAATAAGCAAGTATTCCCAAGGAGGGTTGACGTCAGGCAGGCGGCCCGTCATAAAACATCTTAGCCAAAACTCTTAAAGCATGATCCAAGGACCATGCTCCAATGTTCGAATGCTCCAATGCTCCATGCTCGTTAATGAACGATGTATGAATGTAGAATATAGAACCCGGCATAAATACAACTGAATAAAACTTGGAAATGGAAATAACAGGCTTTTTTGCCCGAGAAAAACACGAGGCCGAAGCTTGTCTCGACTAAGTTTTTCTCACAATTTCTTTCGATAACATTAAAAATCACCTTAAGGTGTGCAAGTGGTATTTTAAATGTACTGCAATGCGTTATAGGTTAGGTGAAGGCCGGTACATGAGCAATACTTTATGTCAGGCTGACGAACTGTAACTAGGGCAGGTCCTTTCATTTTGACTAGGTCAATATTTTTCTAAGTCTCTGCAATTTAATAACTGCACTAGGGGGTAAAGAGACTTATAAAGGAAGGATTGTCTCTGCCTAACCTTACATTTAACAAAAAGCCGCATCATATGGCGACAATATTGCATAAAAAACCGGTCAAGTACCAATAACCTACCGCGACTTATTTATTATTATTTATTTGTTTATTTGGAGCAAATACATTATGCGCATGATACAAATACAACACTGGAAAAAGCTATAGTAAAAACTGTGTCGCATTTTCTAGTGCCCAACCTAAGGACTATGGTAATTCAAATAAGGATGCTGCTTTCTTATAGATTATGTTGCTAATAAGAAATGTGTTTACAATTTCCCTAGGCCATAATACAAGAGAAAGACAATACATCAGTGACATGCGTCGGGGATATTATGCAGATTTGTGGAAAGTCGTGAGCGTGAGAAACCGCAGATCGATCATAGCGCACACTTTCTTGCTTTTACAACAAATTGCCGACACCGACTCGATAATAACTGATAATAATGATGGTATTGTAAGCAGCGTGTAATATGGGCAGGGTTCCTCGGGTAATCTTACTTTTAAACATTTATTTTCTGTATATAAATACTAGTTACTTCTCTGCTGGATTGGGAGTAAAGAAAAAGCATAGAATGCGTCCAGCTGCTTCTCTCTCCGAGCATGTCGTAAAAGTCGACTAAGGGATAATAATCTTCTCTAACATGATGAGATACAATAAGCAAGTATGCCCAAAGAGGGTTGATGTCAGGCAGGCAGCCGGTAATAAAACACCTTAGACAAAACTCTTACAGCATGATCAAAGGATCATGCTGTGTTAACCCCACATAGAGTGGGATAAGATGATGTATAAATACTAAATACAGATCGTGGGCCGTAAACGGATGAAGCTAGTATAGGAACGTGTTGTATGGCACAGGCAAAGGGTCAAAGTCTAAGTCAATATTTTTGATTTCTTAAAAACACGGGGATCATTTGGACATGTTTTTTGGAAAATTGCAACCATGTTTATAAAAGGAGTTGGAGCATTCAGCCCCAAGCATTTTTGTCTTCTATATTATGGATAGCCTCGTCCTGCATAGCCTAGCTCGGCTTCAGTAGACATGCAACTTTTTAAAACTATTCAAGTTCGCCTATATAGAAAAATAAACACACATGTTATTGAAATGAAAAGCAGCCAGAACTCCAATAGATTAGTGTGTGTACAGCATGCATATCGTACAGTCACGGACATTTTTCCGATATTTACTGTCCCTGTTTCACCTTGAATGTACACATGCAATGCTGAAATAAGCTACGAATTGATTCAAACAGTCACGAACTTGTAACTCCATATTTCATTTGCAATGTTGTGAAACTGTCTCCAAGGTTTCTGAAGAGATCATCATTTATGCCTTAAAACAGCAAATCAATTTCGTTATGCCCGGTTTGTATAATCAACTAACGGATGACAGATGGTTCATTATCATAGCAACTTTCTGTCTAAAACTCTGTCGAAAAGCGATATACAATTTTTGGAGCCTTGGATCAGGTGTGGCTGCTAGATTTTTTATGATCGCTCGTGGCCCTACCCACCCCGTTAGGGATACGGGCGTGATAATAATATGTATGTATTTTTTGACGGAAAAACAACTTGCTATATTTAAGAACGTTCGAAACCAGGTTTTCTCCACAAGCGGTGCGGACTCATTCATGACTCCGTTTAACTCGCAATGACAAATTACATAGCGTTTCTACAGAGAAAGAGGTGAGCGGGCCATAGTCATAGTCCCTTAGAATAATTTCTCATTTTTTGTTCAGCTTGCTCTGCTCATTCCTCTCTCTCATTTTCCGTAAAACTCTTTCACGGTCTTGCTCATTACTCTATCGCGGTGGAAACCCGGCTTTAAAATAGAAAGAGAAGTGAATAGAATCTTGAAACCTGGGCGTTAGGCAGCCATAGGTCAATGTAAAATATAGGCACGTACTTGGAGTAACTGCCAAGATAAAAGGGAGTAGGTACCCGTATTCTGCCATGAAAAGCGTAAAAACAGATTTTAAATCGCATAGCCTTGAGGACCCAAAGATTTTCCTCATGTCTAAAGGCACTTCTTATCTACCATCTCTTCAATTTAAGCAATCGTCAGCAATAAGCAGGTCGATTAGAGTGGCTCCGAAGTGCGATCCCGCGGTCCCGGGTCCCGGACCCCGGGGAAATTATCCCGGTAACTTCGCTCATGTACCGCTGCAACTTATGGATATTTATCTCCTGAAGTTTATACTTTTAAGCTGATGCAATGTTTTTGTAGAGATTTACAAAGAGTAGACAGATTCTGTATTCCCGTTGGTGTAGTCAAAGTATTGCCTCCTGACGCTGGATAAATCATATACTATAGATGGTTAAAGGCCTTAGTTAAGAGTAGCTTGGATGAATTCGGGTACAACAATTTATACCAACTTGTAGATATCGCAAAACCTTTCGCCTGTTTATATTTAAATTAGAAAGTTTGTGAGAATATTTGAATATTATTGCCTCAATCACGACATAACGGTTGAACTGATTTGAGTAAAAATCTAAACACAAGTATGTAATTGATAGAAATACATAGTTAATGACCTGAAATAAAAATATACCTCAATAGGCCACTTTTTACTATGTATACTTAGCTAAACGCTCGTGGCGTAGCTTGCTTAGACCTTCTTCATTGATCAATTGTTGAAGCGAACAACGTTGTGCGCGGTCATAATTAAGATGGGTGACCGCGAGTGGCATTACGAGCTGAGCGCTTCTGTGCTGCGGAGGACACGTTAAATTGTCGGTCCCGGCTTTTAAGTCGTTAAAACTCCATCTCAAGAGTTGGCCACTAGCTCATACGAACTTACTTACTTACTAGGTATAGTACTGTGCGAGCAAAGTCGCTGTTTTGAAGTCATTTTGCATTACGCCCGTGACGTCAGTCTTTGGTGGACGTATGATACCACAGGATACCACATTTGGTATAGCACTGACGTTTTGAAGACATTTTGCATTACGCCCGTGACGCCAGTCTTTGGTGGACGTATGATACCACATTCTGTATTTCTGCAGGTTTATACAACGGTAACATATGCCGAAGCATACGCCGCTGAAAGCTATTACTTAGTGCCGTATAGTGCTTGCATATATGGAGATATAGAGGCAATGGAACAGACAAAAATAATTTAAAGTTTGTACTAGAAACTTACGTCTGAATTTAATCATTTGCAATAAACCTTACCTAGTGTCATCAGAAAATCTGGCACATTGAAAGTACCCATAAAGCAGGTCATACACGAGTGTACCTAACTACTCTGCATCTTAGGTACTACACAGCTCAAGCTTACTTCATAGTAAAATAAAAAATATACATTTGCACAATGATCCTTATAAATAAGTAAATATTTGTGGACATTTCACACAGCGCCGTCTAGCCCCAAACTAAGCAAAACTTGTACTATGGGAATAAGATCGCTGATCGAATACTCATATACAATATATAACATCGTCAAATCCTCACATCCTCACAAGGAGGATGTTTGTATGTTTGTGCCTTTATCACGCCCAAACGGCCGAACGGATTTGAATGAAACTTTGAATATACATGGTATGCGTGCTGGAATAACATAGACTACTTTTTATCGGGGTACCACGCCAGCGAAGCCACGGGCGGCAGCTAGTATACAATAATAACAAGATATTTAGTATCGATCCCACACGAGCATACCCTGTTTCATGGGTAATAAAAGTATGAATACCTTGGCCCAGACACGAAATATTACGAATATATAAACATTTCTTCCGCATGCTTTGACAAACATCTTATTGCCTAATCTAGTCAATACCAGCTTCCTGTTCTGTGTTCCCTTCATAAATCTGCATTACGTTTTGCCGGACGGGAGGAGTTATAGCCTCCAACAGGTGTACCTACCTACCTAGCTACACCCGCACACGTTTTTAATAACAAAACACGGCTCATGATATACTGCCGGGGTTATTGCACCTTTGTTCACAACCTGCATTGTTTCGCACCAAAATTTTACAGCTATTTAAGACGGAATAAAGATTAATGAAGTTGATTTGCAAAAGTAACAGTAGGTACTAATAAACGGGGTTTACCAATGTAGTACACGTACATCTCTATTGGACAGTGACATTTAAGTGAAATTATATGGGACTGTGGTAGATCTCGAGATAGCGCGAATTTATTTGATCGAAGGCGCGAAACCTTATTCCCAACGGCTGAATAAAAAAGCTTTATTATTATTACAAATAAATTTACAAATATATTTATTTGGTACAAAAATAAAATTAAAACTAAAACATGTAATAACGATACTGACTGCAAAAGTATTGAACTGTGTCGCAGCCAGTAACGCCCTCCTCGAGACACGATATAACCAAATCTAGATAAAATTATTGAAAAACTAAGTTAGAAAACTAATTTAAGCTAAACATGCACAAAAGAATGTAGGGTTGTATGTAGGGTAGCAGAAGCGTATAAGTGTGAGTTTACCCTGATTATCATGATATATTATAATGATAATCCGTCGTCCGTTGGTAGAATATTAGAACCGGGCAACAAAGGCTGTTTTTGTTGTGCCATCATCTGTAAAGAGCAATTTTTCATAAAGCGCATTGCCGGCCGATTCTCGGTCGAACGCGCAATACCTCGCGATTAATTTAAAAACGCGCGCCCACGAAATGAGCTCGCAGTCAGCCCTACAAATCATAGGATTATAAAATTTAACGCGCCCGGGTGGCATAATGCCTACTTTGTGGTGGCTTTTGCACGCGGATCGACTCACAATAAATTGATCTGTTTTTGTTCGGTCGCTGTTTTTGTTAAAAATGTAGAGTACAAAATAATTGGACACTTCAAATCAAATCATTTTATTCTACGAAACATGGGTAAAATGGGTAATCAATTAAAAATAAAAAAAAATAGAGAAAAAAAACCTTGTTTCAGGGTTTTTCAAAATAACCCTCAAAACGAGTCAAAACGGGATGTCAAAGTTTGTATGAGAACTTTTTAACAGGTGGTGTTATAAGCTCGAATCTTGGTTAGGATACTTTAAATACAAAATCAATGGACACGTGTTTTTCAAAATAATCCTCAAAAAGCGGTAAAATTGGATGTCAAAATTTAGACCACGCGAGCGAAGCCGCACGGGTAAACTAGTGAAATGATAATAATAGACTTGGTACGACGGCAGAAAGCGGAAATGTCGTATCTCAAAAACAAAAAATGGCCTAAATGACTTAAAACTTGATTGTTGATAAGCAAAAAAAGCCGCATCGAATGGTCTATGTTTCGTCTTTCTACGGTAAATTTTTTATGGTAATTTTTTTTCCTAGTTTTTTTACTGTTCACACGACTAATTGCTGTAAATAAAGGTTTTTTGGCTCTGGTGTAAAATTAAATATTTTGAGATACGACAAAATCGCTTTCTTCCGCCGTATTATCGTAACTCGTTATTCCACGATCGTTCGTACCTTTCCGCTTTATTGCTGAGCAACGTGAACGTCTTAGATCTCAAGGTCAAAGACCTCAAGAAAAAAGCACAATTCAAGCTTGCATTAACCAAGTAGGTAAAAACGCTGACTCCATTTTGAAAGGTCAACATGATAGAAGTGGTAAAAGGTAAAGTACCTACTTCTCTCAAGCGTTAACGAGATACCAAGGTTTGTTGTTGGAGCTTTTAGCAATATTTGTAGAATATTTGCTTTGAGCTTACGAAAAATATTACACCAACAGCTAAAAACATTTTTAATACATCCTTAACTAAAATTCGATGTAGTGCTTATTAGAAACTACGAATACTATGGTACCATAACACCGAAAGAAATATTTGCAACACATGCAATTACATTTCGTGTGATGATTTCGATCTTTTTAGGGTTCCGTACCCGAAAGGTGCCAACAGAACCCTATTACTAAGTCTCCGCTGTCCGTCCGTCCGGCTGTATCTCATGAACCGTAATAGATAGAGAGTTGAAATTTTCACAAAGTGTGTATTTCTATTGCCGCTATAACAACAATTAATAAAACAAATGGGGGCACCATAAAAGAAACATTTATGTAAATGTACGATGGTACGAAACCCTTTGTATGCGGATTCGACTCGCACTTGACTGGTTTTTTCATATTCAGCAAGGTTTTATGCACAGACAAAGCGTCAACTAATCTATTAGTAGAGATTTATAGACTGTATTGAAACTGATAGTCGGTTGCAGCGATGGGGGGAGACAGGGGGGAGACAGGGGAGGGGAGTAAAATTTACATTTAAAATGATGATGCAATCCATAATGAGATTACTGAAATAAACCCTTCAAATTTTAATTTGTAACTCAACTTGTGTAGCACGCTGATATTACTTGATTTCACTTAGGTACTCGAAGTTAATCATAATTTATGAAATAAAATAGTTTAATTGCAATAATTATGGTAAGAGTTGTAAGCAAGTTTAGAGCATTGGTGGTCAAGTTAGTAGTGACCCCGCCTTCCGATCCTGAGGTCGTGGGTTCAAACCCGGTCGTGTACCAATGGATTTTTCTATGCGAAAAAATTATGTATACCTGAAATACTCTCAAACTGTGAAGGAAAACATCGTGAGGAAACCCACGGCTTAGTCAGCTCCGCACATATTAACCATGTCTTTTCTGTGGACAGAGGATGGTATAAATGATAGGTAAGCCTACTTTATTTAAAATCGTTCCGTAGGACGATAGGCAAAAATTGCCTGTTGAAATCATCTGGTTTAGAATAGAGAGGCCTTAGTCACCGGTAATTGTGTTTGTAATGTAAACTTTTACTAAGTAAACATTTCCAAGTTAATGCCGCGTAAAGTTGTAAATAAGTATGCAAGTTAAATGAGCCGGCAGCACACCTGTTGTAAGTTGGCTAAGTTACGGCTAGTTCGCTTAAGTGACTTTGTTGAGAAAAGGAAAAAGGCTGGGTTATTACAGGCCGTAGTAACTTAGAATATATTATTTATTTACCCACTTGTTATAAAGATAATTTTATATTATTTAAGTTGAAATTGTGTACCTATTGAACTGTGTAATGGAGTAAAAAAATAACAAAATTGACACTGATATACAACTTATGCCCGGGTCTAATATTCTACTAACGGAAGAGGGATCCTCGAATCGTCGATCTGTCGAAAAGCGCCACACATTTATTAACGGAAAAATAATAGAATGGAACGTTTGTAGAATATTGAAAACGGGCATTAAGGTTAAACCTGGTTAAACAGTTTAAAATGTGTGTCTTAAGTGCAAGTTGTGACGTATACGTGTTCTTACCCGACTGTGAAGTAGGGTAATGATTATGGGTTTTTGGGGTGTATGTATAATAATATATGTATTGGCTGGACGGATTTTGACAAATGAGGTGTCGTTGGATTCGTCTAGAATCTATGTCACTCTCAACATCTAGACTCTAGATGTTGAGAGTGTGACATGTCAAAATATGATATTCAATATGGCGGCCGTATGAAGTTATTTACAATGTATTTCTTTGGCTGTCACTGTAGCCGAAACGGCTGGAGTAGGATTCGTCGGAATGACGAGAGTGTCATAAGTGTGACGAAAAATCCGAAAAAGCGGCTTTAAGAAGCCACTTTCAAAGAATTACGTCTTAAATAGTACGAATTCATCATCATCACAATGTGAAAAACAAATATGGCGGCTGTACACTGTACACAGTCGGGTTGTTTATTTCTTTTAATAAATACTTTTTTGCTAAACGTCATAGATTCTGATGCATGTACTAACATGAACTAGAGAACACTTAGTTCTCTACGCGCTCGTTGTTTTCCTTCACCGCTCTCAGCAATTGTATGATCATAATCTAAATTATAATCGTGAAATAAATTAAAGTCCCTGGCGTATAATAAATCCGTAGGATAGCCCTAAATATTCATAAGTAATTTCATCCGGGTCCAGTTCACCATGTACCTATGTACTTCGCAAGTTCTTAAATAATGCAAGACATTATCAAAGTTGTGATGTGATTAACACATGCTAATTAGCTAGCTACCTCTGGCGGTTTAAATTAAAAAAGTTTCCAGGGGTAGACAATCCGCGGTTTGACGTGGGATTATGAAGATTTTTATACCTTTCACAGAGGATGAGGCTTTTGCTACAGAAGTGATTTTTTATTTGACTTAATTTAAACGAATCAAACATACAACCTTTTGAAAGTAGCGCAGGTGACAGAAATAGGTGATAGGTTAGAATGGTATGGGCAAGTTATGCGGAGGGAAGAAAGTCATGTTACAAGTGTTGAAAATTAATGTAGATGGATATACAGGCAGAGGAAGCCCAAAGAAAAGATAGATGGAATGTGTGAAAGAGGTCATGCGCGTGAAAGGAGTGAGTACCTACTGAGATGTCGAGTGATAGAAGGAGATGGAAGAGGGAAACGTGTTATGATGCAGGCAGGGAAATGATGATGTAACATACAACCTTTTGCGTCCATAATACGTATTAATAAGGATAAGTCGCGAGGACCAAGTTTTTATGGATATTAGATACTGCTAGTAAGTAGGTACTTTCTATAACAACTACTCGTGTCTTCGATCTATTAACTAGGTTAGGTATTAGATTTATTTCAGAGGGCCAGGTCAAGAGTACCCTTAACCGACGAGCGTGAGTGAATAATGTAATCAGAGGGAATGAAGCGAAAGAAGCGTGTCAGGATCGTAGCATATGGAGATCCGTGATCTCTGCATATGATAGATACTCCTATGAGAGATATGCGTGATTTTATGTATGTACAAGCTGCCGCCCGCGGCTTCGCTCGCGTTGTACCCGGATAAAGCCGCCGTAAGCGCAAACAAATGTGTTTATTTACGACATCACATTAGAAACCTCTAAAATTATCAGTGTTTCTCTACTATATTATGCATGTATTATACATAATAAACCTTCCTCTTGAATCACTCGATTTATTAAAAAAAACGCAATAAAATCCATTGCGTAGTTTTAAAGATCTAAGCATACATAGGGAGAGACAGCGGGAAGCGACTTTGTTTTATACTATGTAGTGATGATGTAGATTTCAGTTTTCGGTATTAGTGTCCCTTAGATTATTTATTTGTTCAGATTGCCAAGTTTGTAATATATTATCTTGGAGCCCGGCTAAGCTGCATCTAAGTGGAGCTATTCATCCGAACAGGTGTTAGCTAGTACGTAACTTGCAAGTTGCATCGCCAAACTTACACTGTTCCACAAGTTTGGATAAGATCTGAGCTGAGATGAATTATCGTTACGTGCTAGTACTTACAAAACTTGTTAAATGAAGCGCAGTAAAATAGTAAAAGATAAAAATAGATGTCGTAAAAGTCGACTAAGGAGTATCTTGTATCCTCTCCAATATGATGGACCTGTATTGTATGGGCGATGGGCTCATCATCTGTCACCATGGTTCACCATATCCACCTTGGGAGTCTTGGATCAGAAGTAGCAGGTTTTCTTATTACTTGTGGCTCTGCCCAGCCCGTTAGGGATACGGGCGTGATAATTTATGAAAGTAAATATAATAGAGCTCTTAAATTTCAAACATCCATGCACATTATAGGCAAATACCTACTTATCCTTTGATGCCCGGTTATATTTGAATGTAGTTACAAAGCGGCAACAAGTTCATCAATGTGGATGAAGTTTAGCGACACAAACTCTTCATAATAATTGGTTAAGTCAGTATCTATATAAGTCCATGTATCTATGTAAGTCAGTATAACCTAATTATCATCATCATCATGATCATCAGCCTATAAGCCTACTACTGAGCATAGGCCTCCCCTAATGAGCGCCATTGCGCCCTATCTTCGCCTTGACACATCCAGTTTCATGATTCACTAAACTAACGATCTAATTAATCGAAATAAAAAAATGTGGAAAATCCACGGACAAAAACTAGTCTAATACAGCGTCAACAAAGTTTTTTACACCTTAGTAAACATTATCGAATTTATTTTTCATTAAGTATTCCCAAGGAGGGTTGACGTCAGGCAGGCGGCCGGTCATGAAACACCTTAGCCAAAACTCTTACAGCATGATCCAAGGTTCATGCTGTGCCGACCCCACATAGAGTGGGATAAGGGCAAAAAGATGATGATGATGGAACATTATCGAATTTAGCTAGAACATAGAAGGTATATGTACTTCTTTTTCATGATTACTTTGTTTGTTTGTTTGAAGAGTTAGTTTTAATCTACTTCTCATATTGATATTCGTCGATTGCAGTAAGTTTCCCTCGTGAAGTCCCAACAACACTCGATCATCAACGGCCCGTGAACATGGCTAATGAACTAATATGAGTCGATGCTTCACTAATACACAAGTACCTCTCGAAACGTCTGGCGCCAGAAATGAAGGCTTTGAAGGAATTAGGTAGAGGCAAAAATTACATTCACTGCAGAAAACAGCAAAGCGAGTTTTTGTAGCCTCACCTTTTTGGAGGAATCAAAGATGGCCATAGAATCAACTAGTAAGTAAGTTCGTATGAGCTAGTGGCCAACTCTTGTGACGGAGTTTTTAAGCCGCCTAAAGGCCTCCGTCATGGCTTAAAAGCTGGGACCGACATTTTTAACGTGCCCTCCAAAGTACGCAAGCGCTCAGCTCGTAATTCCACTTGCGGTTACCCATCCCAATTGTGACCGCGCACACCGTTGCTTAACTTCAACGATTAATCAAGAACGTCTAAGCAAGCTACCCCACGAACGCTTCAGAGCAGGAAGAGAAAAAACTCGACGCGGACAAAGTCACGGAACGTTCCTCTCCTTCGTATGAGCGTATCTATATCAAGCTGAAGCCTTTCTAGCTTATTTGATAAACGAGATACAGTTACACAGTACGTCAAATAAGACGCTGATTTCATTACACTATCGACGATCCTCAGAGTTTAATCAAGTCTTATTTACTTGCAATCAGCGTCGCAAGAGATGTCAAATTAACGTGCCAATTCCCGCTCTTCTGTGAAGGGTAAAATAAAATGTGTTTAGCAGCGAATTCGAAAGCACTGGTTATCTAGTTGGGAGCGACCCCGCTTTCCGGTCGTGGGTTTAAATCCAGTCGTGTACCAATGGATTTTTCTATGACTGTGATGATGTAAAATTTATGTGCGCTAAATAAATGTAATAAATAATAAATATTTGTGGACATTTCACACAGCGCTATCTAGCCGCAAAGCAGCAGAACATGCAAACATTTATCCCGCAGCGGGAATAGAACCCGCGCCTCTTGCGTCTCAGTCGAGCACTCGCCCGCCAAACCACCGAGGTTGTTAATAATTATTATTAATAAGTTATTTAAGTAACATAAACATAATTACAAATAACACTTAAATATATACAAATAAGGTAACATACATACATAATTTCAAAGAAAATAAAGAGTTGTGAGGCCATTTTAGTAAACAAAATGCTTAGTCGCGTTTATTACTACGGGTACCTACAGTTACACGTGCCTATCCCTAAGCACATCAACTCGTATGAGTTAACTTCTAAACGAGTAGGTGGTACTTACCTTGGTGCTTTACTCGAGCAGCAGTCGATCCGCGAGGCGCGCTCGCTCGGGCGAGCAAAGTTAATGCTTCCCTGCTCACCTGTACCCCAATCGCACTGTTCTGAACGTAATTATCAAAGGAAATAAAATTACGTTCGTTATCGTGCTACTTAAGCTGTTTACCGCGTTCATCAAAACTAAAACAAAAGAATGCAACTTGCGTTCCATCGAACAAAAAATCCATGACTGCTCGATTTGTATATTCAACTAATATAAAATATAATAATATTAATAATAATAATTTGTTTAATAAGGTTTAAGGAAAAATTACAACTACAGTGTCTTAAATGTAGATACATAAGAGATACACGAGAGCTTGAACTAGGTTATCCTGTGTTTCAGGCGGTTAGAGCACAAAGTATCCTAAATAACAAATGAAGGTGTATACGTGTTTCCAGCTTTATTGTCTCTTATTTCGAAATGAAACCATTAATATAAGGAGCGACGGATGGAAGAATGACATAGGAACGTTGTTTTTTTTGTCAAATTTTAACGTTGCTTCTTGTATTTAATATCCGTCGCCCGTTAGTTGAATATATGAAACGGGCTTAAATAGTGCGATCGGAGCGCTTTTTAAGTGCTTGTTTTAATTGCTTTTTTGTTTCTTCTGTTGTAATATACCGCGTGTATGAGTCATACTTACTCATAGAGTGCAATAAGTCATGTAGAACTTTGTAATGACGAATTTAAAAATATTGGTACACCACATGAATTCATTCGACTACGTGTTTACAGGGATGAGATTTCAATTTTACGGTGACATCTACAACGAAAAATAAAAAGTAACTTACTATGCGTTTTTTTATCTTCGTGGACCTTTTCGGGACTTGAAAGCTGCCTGAACCGGACAATAATTTTTAACCCAATCCTCTTTTCAAGTATTACATTATCACTTAAAAATATTTAATCCGACAAACACTACATTTTCCCTCAAAATAATAACAGTAGAATCCACCTTAATACCGCAAATCCGTGGGACATTATTTCCCACGTCGGCCAGCCCGGGACAGTCTCATTGTTTCCCGGGATTCCCGGGATGGCCCGCGATCCCGTAACACCCGACATTAGTTGGGATTCCGGGACACATTACTTGGACTTGCGACTTTTATTTTGTGAGCAAGGTATTTAATAATGATGTCCTCCTTGACGTGTCCGTCAACGGCGAACCCTGTTAGATTCGGACATGTGAGCGAATGTGGCTTGCAAAGCCGAATTTGGTTTTAAAGGTCCTGTTGCAGGGCGCACAGTGCAACTGGCCTGAGGTATTGTAGGTATAGGAATAGGAAGGCTTGGGACGGTACTTTTTTAAAAGGCGTTTGGCATCGAGATTTTGCAAACGATTTCCTTCGAAATTTGTCACAGCCTTGTTAACAGAGTTGCGCCATTCACGTCTCTGTTTAGCAAGCTCTTCCCATCCATCTACAGGTAGGTCACAAGCAGTAAGATGCCGCTTTAGCACGTCTCTATAACGAAGAAACGATCCCCCAGGTCTGCGCTTACCTTCCTTGAGCTGTGAAAAGAACACAGACTTAGGCAGCCTAGAGTCGTCCATCCGTATAAGGTGACCACACCATCTCAGCTGACCTTTTATCAGCATAGATTCGATGCCAGTCAGCTGGGTACGTTGTAGAATTTCTGAGTTTGTGACTCGGTCTTGCCATTGCACGCGTAGAATTTTACGTAGACATCTCATGTGAAAGGTGTCGAGACGTCTAATGTCACCTTTGTAAAGACACCATGTTTCGGTGGCATAAAGCAAGAGGGGAAGGATTATGGCTTTATACACAGATATTTTCGTGTGAAGTTTTAGATCATGCGAGTCCCAAACTCTAGATCTCAGTTTACCGAATGATGTAGCCGCTTTTGCAATTCGTGAGGAAATTTCAGTTTCTAGACGGTTATCATCGCGAATGTAACTACCCAGATACCGGAAAGATGTAACTTCCTCGAGAGCTTTTCCGCCTAGAGATATTGGAGTAGTGTCTGCAGCGGTGCCGCGTGCAGGCTGTTTTAACACTTGAGTTTTAGAGACACTTATGACCAATCCAAACTTTTTGCACGATTCGTCTAGATGATCTAGAAATTGTTGCAAATTGCCAATGCCATCAGCCATTATGCAGACATCATCCGCATAGAGAACATCAAAAATAGGGAGATCATGCACCATGCGTTTAGATCTGAAACGAGACAAATCAAAAATACTCTTATCAGTTCTTACACTAAGATAGATTTGTCCAGTGCAGCCCAAGTATGAGTCTCTCAGGACAGCAGCGAAATAGATGGCAAAGAGAGTTGGGGCCATCACGCAGCCTTGCTTGACGCCACTTGTAACTGGGAACTGGTCTGTGAAGTCATTTTCATGTTGTACTCTAGCCATCATACCGTCATGACATTGGCGCACAAGATTTACAAGCTTCGCAGGACAACCAGCCTTTTCGAGAACGATCCATAGAGCAGATCTTGGTACACGATCAAATGCTTTTTCAAGGTCGACAAAACACATGTAAAGAGAGCGATGTTGTTCAAGGCTTTTTTCCTGTAGCTGTTTTACAACGAAGATAGCATCGACCGTCCCTCTGTTCGGCCTGAAGCCACACTGGCTTTCTGGTAGGATACGTTCAGCCAACTCTCCCAGACGACGATTTATTATATGAGCCAGGACTTTACCAGCTGCGCTGAGCAAAGCAATGCCTCTGTATGACCCACAGTTCGAGGAATCGCCTTTGCCTTTATAGAGCTTGCAGATGGAGGCGTCCTTCCAGTCTTGAGGAACTACTTCAGATTCCCATATGCGTAGAACAAGCTCATATAGTCTTACTTGAACATTAGGCCCACCGTATTTGTAGAGTTCAGCTGGTAGACTATCTGATCCTGAAGCTTTGCCGTTTTTGAGCCGATTTGTAGCTCGAAGGAATTCGTTAAAAGTCGGTTGGTCATCAAGCTCCGTAGATGTTGGGAGAGCTTGACGGGAGTTGATATGGGTAAGGTCTGCACCGTGGCTAACTGGGTTTAAGACGTCACTAAAATATTCAGCCCATCTCACCAGAACCTCACCATGATCCGTTAGCCGTTTGGATTTGTCGCTGGAGTAAATGGGGGAGGTCTTTTTATACCTTGGACCAAAAATGGTCCTAAGACATTCAAAGAATTTACCAGTTTGCTTAATGTCGGCAAGATTTTGAAGCTCCAACGCCTTAGTCATCCACCAACGGTTTTTAAGTTCACGCACTTTTGACTTGAGCTCTCCTTGAATGGTTCTTCTTTGCGTAGCACTTGAAGAGTTTTGCAATAGGCGTCTGTAATCACTAACGAGTTTCATAATTTCAGCATCAGAGTCGTCAAACCAATCTTGGTTTTTCTTCTCCGGCTTCCCGATCACTCGTTCTGCGATTTCATGAAGCGATTGCGCCAGTGAGCGCCAATGTTCATCAATTGGAGCCGATGCATCTAGTGTCACTGCATTAATAGCGGCATTAAGTTCTTCCTGTTTCGCATTCGAGTTGATAAGTCTTCTAAAAGCCAGCCGTATAGGTATTATGTGTTTTGCTCGGCGAGGAGGTTTATAGCTAAGACGAACTTTAGACCTTATCAAACGATGGTCAGTCCATCCTTCAGCGCCTCGCATAGCTCTGGTAATAAGCACATCCTTTAAATCAGCACTGCGCACAATTACATAATCGATGAGATGCCAGTGCTTAGAACGTGGGTGCATCCAAGATGTCTTATACTTGTCAGCCATACGAAAGAAGGTATTTGTAACACATAGGTTAAATTCAGCACACAAGGATAAAAGCAGTTCACCATTAGAGTTACATCTACCAATTCCGTGCCGACCGAGAACCTCTCTCCAGATGTGATGCTCAGAGCCTACTCGAGCGTTAAAATCGCCCATAAGAATAATTTTATCGCTGGGAGGTATACTTTGTAAAACTTTTCGAAGTTCATCATAGAAGTGCAGTTTGTCTTCATCAGAATATGTCATAGTTGGAGCATAAACACTTATAAGATGGAGGTACTTGTTTTTATTGGTGTGAAGTCTAAGGGTCATGAGCCGGTCATTGATACCCTTAGGTTGCTCTATAAGTGCCTTGGCGATGCTGGTTTTGATAGCAAAGCCTACCCCACTACTAGCTCTTTCAGTAACTGGTTTACCTATCCAATAATAGGTATAGCCCCCACGATCCTCACACAGCTCCCCGCTTTCCGCTAGATGAGTTTCGCTCAGAGCTGCTATGTCTACATTATATCTTGACAATTCTCTTGCAATAAGAGCAGTTTTTCGCTCAGGACATAGATTAGTAGGATTATCGAGAAGAGTCCGAACATTCCATGTTGCGTATATTAGTGTTTTAGGTGACATTTTTACTTTTTTTACTTTTCGACCGCGATTATTCGGTGCCCGATGACCGCGGTTTGCCATCTGGGTTGGAGGTGAGACGGACTATTTTTAGGCCACCTTTTCTAGGCCCCTCCCCTATACAGGGGTAAGCAGAGCGATCCTAAATAGGGCTGCTTAGTCATCAGATGTGCTGCCGAACCCGTCATCCCGCCTCAGTCGATTTCAGGAGCGACCACTCTCATCTGACCGCCTATGTGCAGAGTGACAACTAAGAACCAGATACACCGTGGTCCGAATTCCCACCGCCATCACTCCATCGCCATAGGACTTTAGCTCGGTGTCCAAAAGTCTTGCCAAGGTTCATCTGCGCGGGAATTGTTTAAAGTGAGTAAGCGGTTGCGCTGGTGCAGACCCACTCTCTCGTCCCATACTACCCGAGCCCGATGGACCGGTTGCCCAGTACGACCGGAGGTAGAAAGGATGCAGTGAATTGGCCGCCAACCATAAAAGATCCTGGCTGACGCCCTTTAAGGCGCATCACATAGCCTTGCTACATCGCCGCGGTCGCCGAAAGCAGTTGCCTATCGACGGTGCTCGCCTTCCGCGCCGAAGTAGACTTCGTGTACATTTCGGTGGATCGCCCGAAATTAGCTGGAGCACGGGGTACTCGCAGCCCCCTCCACTAGGTTTTGCCCACTGATCGAAGTGGTTACCAGGGTGTGGCCACTGCGTACACTGCAGTTTCGTGGAGCCACTAATGGAGAGATTATGGACAGCTAGAAGCATACACAAAAAGCGATACTTGCTTTAGGGCAAGTCGATCATCAGCTTTTGATGTTGATTATACTGCTAAGCCCCCACTACACCCCATTTAATAAACCTGTGGCTGGACGAATGTATGGGCTTACCGTCTGTTGCTCTAAGGTAAATTAATATTCGACCTTTCTTTCTTGCAAATATCATTGTCTCATATACAGTACAAATTTTGCGAAGAGTAGACGCGGAAAGATCTCTATTACAAGTTGTTGAAAACAAAAGAGGAAAGACATCGGCCGTCTATACAACATGACAGTTTCATTAAGAACATTATAGAAGAGAAAGTGGAAAGAAGGAGAGGAAGAGGAGACAGTAGAGTCAATGGTGATGTCATGTCGTGTAAAGAGGTCAAGGAGGCTGCCCTGGCAAGAATTACGTGGAGAAGGATACATTAGTTGTGCCGACAAGGGTCAAACCATTAAATTGTTGATGATACATCTCGTAATAACCCTTTTTGCTCTCGTACACAGATGAATTCCACACTTCATTCAAAATCTGTCGTTTTGCCCTTGATTGACGAACAAACTCTTATTCTCGTAAAACTTGACCACCTTATTTCTGAATTCTTTTTCGCAATAAATGAGGTATTAATTACCTCTATTATGAAACTTTCGTATTAATAAAAGGTTAAACTATTTATTAGTGGTGAACACTACCTAAAATATTGTAGTTACACAACAACAAATGGAAACAGAAAATAAAAAGAACAAACGTAATAACATAATACATAAAAAGTTATAAAATAATTTTGGCCAACAGCAAAAATGTATGCATGTTGTAGAGAACCAACCAGAACACACTGTATGTAGGTATATATCTGTAGCCATGGCAGGTAATCCCTTTATTGTGCATCATTCAATATCTGAATGCACCTTTTGAACATTTTGTAATCCCGTGATCGGCTTATGTCGGATGATATGATACGTGGGAGGTACAGTCGAGGAATAATGGTACACGAATAAATAGACACCTATCATTAAAAGACTTCATATTCAAACTAGGTAGGTTCTTCTCTAATCGGTAATAAAATTTAATAGTATAAAACAAAATAACTATCCGGGACTGTCTGCCTTCTTCTAATATAAACTTTATCTATATAATAACAATAACCATTGGCGTTGATAGGAGTAAAATGATAGATAAGCATTTTTCTGCTATCAATGCACAGGCCATACTACTGAAAATAGCAATCTGATATTTAGAAGGTAGCTTCCTTCTATGGCAAAACCATCCCCAATTCTCCACTAAGGCAGGATTTTTCGAAATTCAACTGTAGGTACCTACTGGGGTGGTAAAGTTTATATCGAAACTGATGGCTTGAAACTCTGTTTGGATGCTTTAAACTCAGGCTTTAAATAAAAAATAAGTGGACACATATTTCAGGGTTTTTCAAAATAGCCCTCAAAAAGGGGTAAAAGGGTTCTTTCTTTCTTCTTCTTTCTATTTAGATTTTTTTTCGGCAGGATTACATTATAAATAAAAACTATATTCATATTATTTTAAAAGAAAGTAGGGGAATGTTTTGTTACAAATATTTAGGTAAATCTAAATCATCCGAACGCACAAGACGCCACATTAGTACATTGTATCTGCGAAGATGGGGCGGGTAGCCAATTACTTATTTGTACTGCAGAATCACGCTCACTTCCTGAAGAATTAATTTATCACAAATCATCGATTTAAATGTGATTGTTTTCTGAACTATCTGTTCCATGGAGGAACATCAGAGCTGGAAACAGCACGTCATGGTGTGTGGTCAATTAATCACTCAGGTCGAAGCCAGGAGGCTATTCACTAGCTGATCTTGAAGAAGGGCCGTTTAAGTCGAGGGTACACTGGGACTGAAGCTTTGTGTGATTTCATTTCTGACGGCCTCTGCAATGCTCTGCTGTGACGCAAGAGGCGCGGTTTCGAGCTTGGTTCGGCCTTTGCCCTGCAGTACAATGCTGAAGCCTGATACAAAAAGTATAAAACAAACAGTTATAAAGTATAACACATTTCCATTTACCGCCGAAGATCCAAATATAAATAAATAAATATTTGTGGACATATCACACAGCGCCATCTAGCTCCAAACAAAGCAAAGCTTGTACGATGGACACCATGTGGCTGATAGAATACTTTTGTACTATTTTTTGTAAATGCATACTTATAATTACATAATACTACAACACCCAGACGCGGAAGAAATATTTGCAGAACATGCAAACATTTCTTCCGCAGCGGGAATCGAACCCGCGCCTCTTGCGTCTCAGCCGAGCACTCGCCCGCCACGCCATCGAGAATCAAGAGTGGCTGCAACTTTTATTATGATTACTTGTGCCCACCCCATTAGGGATAAAAGTGTGATATGTAGGTATGTACTTTTGACCCATTGTTTGCGTGCTAAAAGGTTTTGCTAACTTATTGTTTTTTTCATAATGGAGCTGGGTTATGGGATCCATTTGATACATTATCCCCCGAATATTCAAACGCGACTCAGAGTTGAGCACATCTCAACTCACGGTTTTTTGACAGTTTCTGATGAAAATCTGTCAAAAAAAAAAAACGTCATTTGAGACGTGCTCAACTTTGAGATGCGTTTGAGTATTCAGGGCTCGATTCGGGGGTAAGATCTCTGCATGCCTGTCATCTGTATTTCAAACTTCGAGCTTACAGTCTTGTTACATTATTTTCTATACCATAATGATTATAGTAGTTTTAGTATGATATTACTTCCTGTATAAAACCTTAGTATTCAGTAGGTACTCAATTTACCTACTAACCAACGTAAATATTTTTATAATCCTAAAATAATTAACCTCCATTTTGGGTATTGTAACCACAACAGGAAATAAGAGCAATTGAATGTATAATTTTACGAAAAATTGTGATCAGTTTTCTGATACTACAGATAATAAGCACCTACTGATTTTGTATGAAGATTAGATATAACCCAAATTCTGACCATTAAGATTTATAAATAACGTAATTTACTTTTCAATAAGCAACAGCCGACCATTTAAATTCCACGCGAGAATAGCCGAAATAAATTCACAAATTAATTAACCACGATTCAATTCAGTTGTGAATAGAGAAAATAAATTGAAATCGACGTGTGCTAGTCTATTCCGGTGTCCGTCCGGCTGTCCGGGCCGGACGTGCCGGACTTGAAACTTTAATAACCGGTAGCCGGATCCGGTTATTTTTGCGAACCTATTCCTGCGCTCGACATTCGATATCCAGGATTGATATCTGATGATTTGATATGAAATTTTAACTCGCTTGAGCCTGTGGGGAGTGTTCGTGATATTTTTGAAATTTGAAATTGGATTTTGATTTTTTGATACGAAAAAAATACTATAATCGGGATAGTCTGTTTTTAGTTTGATACCTACTTCTCCGATTACAACAAAAAATCGTATTAAGTAGTAATAAAAATTAAAAACAACTGGTTAGTTTGAATATTTTTTTCCAGATATAAACATTTACCCCCGAATACTCAAACGCATCTCAGAGTTGAGCACGTCTCAACTCACTATTTTTTGACAGTTTCTGATGAAAATCTGTCAAAAAAAAAACTACATTTGAGACGTGCTCAACTTTGAGTGTGCGTTTGAGTATTCGGGGGTTAGAGTTGTTTTTGTGGAAAATCCTTTGAAAGTAACTAGTTATTCCGGAGGAACAAGAAAACTTCCAGATCACTGGTGATAACAAGCTACCTCATATAATTGTGGGTTCGACTAATTTTGTAACAATTGTTTCAGGAATGGTGGTGAACGGATTCGTTAATGTGGTCATCACAACCATTGAGAAACGGTTTGGACTGCGGTCTATGCAGACTGGAGTCATAGCTGGAGGGTAAATAACATCTTCCTTCTACTTACCTTAAAAGTCTAGTACACTAGTGCCACAAATATAGTGCGCCTCGGCAATTTTCGTCTAGCTCCTGAAATACGAACTAACGCGATGATGATAATGTAATATAGAGATGTTACAATAATTATTTAGATACTTATTTTTTTAAAAGGGTTGTTTCAGTTGTTATTTTAGTTGCATATTCGGACAAATTCGGTTATCATACAAAGCACGAAGTTTGCCGAGGCGCACAATATTTGTGGTAGACTTGAACTTAGGCATTACGCGGCCAAGTACCAAGGTCGGGAGATTCAATCACGCGATGTAGAGATTTATATCGATAGCTAAGTTCATTGTTTCTTTGGAAAAGATTTAAACGCACTCTAATGACTTATTCTTTCACAGCAGGCGAAGCGCCTTTATATAGTTACGAAGTATTGGTAGTTATGTGATCCTGGTGTGACGTACCTGGACCAGTGGCTTAGGGCCTTTGTAGGTACACCACGTTTTTTAATGCGCTGAAGAAGAGTTTTTTATTGAGTTTGTACTCTGTGCGTTATCAACGCGTATTAGCAGATCGTACACCTTTGTATCGATACATACGCAAATGAAACGCGCTTCAAACGCGTGTTTCTATTCGAGATGAAGCTGCGGGGAAAGGGGTGTGAAAGAGAGGGGCGTTTGTAGCGATACAAACGCGAGTATCGTGTGCAAAGGTTACAACGTGAAATGCCCATTAATGTTTATTATTTGCTTACCCCCGAATACTCAAACGCATCTCAAAGTTGAGCACGTCTCAAATGACGATTTTTTTGACAGATTTTCATCAGAAACTGTCAAAAAACCGTGAGTTGAGACGTGCTCAACTCTGAGTAGCGTTTGAGTATTCGGGGGTTAGCCAGTTCTTTCTCCCACAGCTACGACATGGCTTCTTTCGCTTGCCTGGCGCCCGTCACATACCTGGGGGGTCGCAGTAGCTCCTCCAAGCCGCGCTGGCTCGGCTGGGGGGTCTTGCTGATGGGCACAGGGTCTCTTCTCTTTGCACTGCCCCACTTCCTCGTCTCGCCCTACCGGATAGCCAGCGAGGAGTCCGATGACCTGTGCAGCGCTAATAGAACCGTAAGTCGATGGTGTTGACGACCTCTGTGGCGATGCGGGCGAGTGTTCGGCTGAGACGCAAGAGGCGCGGGTTCGATTCCCGCTACGGGAGAAATGTTTGTATGTTCTGCAATTATTAAATACCTCAACTAATTATCTAAATGTCTGGCAAACATAAATTTAAATTAATTTTTTTTTTCAGAAAAAGACCATATACATAAAGAAACAACTAAAACTAACTTACAATAAAAATAGGTAAAATCTAGGAAGGAAACTGAGAAGCACGAAAGCGCTTCTATAAAGACATTTAAAATTTCCCCATAGTACAGGCTCGCTAACTCGACTGTACGGAGCAAACGATGCACTTCAATGGCCGTCGACTCATTCAATTTGACAATGGACTGCATTCGATGAGTTTAATTCAATTAGTAGGTAATCAAGCCTTTGATTCGAGTTCCAATAGTCGGGAAGATTCTGAAATGGAACTGGTTATATTAGGTGGGACGTACTAATTTGCAATTCAGTGCGATTTTTTACCGAATTAATAACAATATTGGGTTTAATAAAACAAATAGGGTACAACGTATTGATTAAATAAATACCTTGTCACGTACATTGTTTACTTTGACTCCACACACCAGTTTATAGTACAACACAACCCAGCCTCGGAAGAAATATTTTCAGAAAATTCGTTTCTTTCGCTACGACGACGAACAAAGGTCGCCAATCTTCGGAATAAACCCTTCCGGATTCTTGTATTTCATACTTTGAAACTAGTTATTTAAAAAAAAAATACTTCTCTGCTGGACTGGGAGTAAAGAAAAAACACAAAATAAGTCCTGCTAATAAGCTGCTTCTCTTCCCGAGTATGTCTTTAAAGTCGACCAAAGGATTCATCCTTAACATCTAAGGCTGATCATGATCACCTGTCACCATGGTTCAAAATATTCATCTTGGGACTGAATCAGGAGTGGTTGCAAGTTTGCTTGATTACTCGTGGCTCTGCCCACCTCATTAGGGACTAGCAGCCCACCCCAGCTTCGCACGGGTATTTAACAAATTAGGATTTTTGAGGCCATTTTTTTACACCTCGGGTTACATTATTGGAGTTTTAGTGAGGATCCCTAATTTTTTTGAAAATAAATGATAGCCTGTGTTATTCCGTAATAATGTAGCCATCTACTGGTAAAAGAATTTTTTAAATCGGTTCAGTAGTTTCGGAGCTTATTCGTTACAAACTAACAAACATAAAAAATCTTTCCTCTTTATAATATTACTAGTAGTGTAGATACTGTCGTGGTAATATGTATGTAATGTGTATGTGACAGCACGTGTGGTCGAGTTGATAGTGACCCCGCCTTCCAATCCTAAGGTCGTGGGTTCGAACCCGGTCGTGTACCAATGGACTTTTCTGTGCGAATTTATGTGCGCCATCCCAGTACTCTCAAACGGTGAAGGAAAACATCGTGAGGAAACCCGCGGTTTAGTCAGCTCCGCACGTATTGATCATGTCTTTCCTGTGGACAAAACCGGCTAAGCTGAGAGGATGGAATAGGTGCTGGGCAAGCCTACTCCATCTTAATTCGTCCCGGGCACTACAGCGTCCCGTTTGTGAAGGTAAAAGTTGCCTCCTGACGCTGTATAAATCATCTACTATAGATGGTAAAATGCCTTAGTTAATATGTATGTATTATTTCCATAGCTGTCCCCCCGCTGCGGGGAGGTGGGGGCGACGGAGAGCGAGGGCGGCGCGTGGGCTGTCGCCATCTTCGTGTTCGCGCAGCTCCTGCACGGCGCCGGCGCCACGCCGCTCTTCACGCTCGGCGTCACCTACATCGACGAGAACGTCTCCAAGAAGATGTCCTCCGTTTACTTGGGTAAGAGCACTTCTACCCTCTGCCCTCCTAGTGAAGAACGCAGTAACTATGTCAAACATGTATTGGTAAGTGAGTGATAACAGAATGTTGTATTTTGTTAGGCGATTCCGAATATGTATCTAACTATTTTTTGTCAAAAATGCTAGTTACTGCGTTCTTCACTAGGAGGGCAGTAGTGGTTACTGGTGATCTTTCGAATCAGTGAGGTTAGTTTAGGTTAGGTTAGTTAAACAAAGAGACTTGAGTTTATTGATTGAGATTTGCAAAGAGGATGAAGGCCATGTTGCGAAGAGAGTTATGAATAATGTGGATGGATGTATAGGTAGAGGTAGGCCAAAGAAAAGGTAAATTGTGTGATAGATGAGTATGGTTAAGAAAGAAGTGAGAGCTGAGATAGCGGCTGAAAGAAGGAAATGGGACACCGCCGACCCCGCTCCAGCAGCACACGCTGATCCTTTTTGGCTCACAATTCTATTAATTTTAGTTCATAAATATGTAATTTTATTTAACTTTCGTATTTGTGTCGTAGAACCAAAGTATTACGCAGAGTGGGATAACCGCCTTAAACACAGGATTAGGTACCTAGTCCAGGCTCTCGTGTAATTTTTATCTAAGTACATTTAAGACACTGTAGTTTTAATTTTTACTTAAACCTTATTGAATAAATGATTATTACATAGCTTACATTTTGCCAGAGTTAGAAGCACCTGTGTCGGTGACTTGCTTTGATCGAATGGCAGCCATTAATTATGGTGACCGCAGAAATGCATTAGATTCATCTCCGGTCTCGCATCGAATTATACTACACAAACACACATCACAACTACATGTAACCTACTTATTCGTGTGAACAACAATTGTAACAAGAATTTCAATGAAATGAAATGAAATAATTTATTTGCGTGAAGTGTGTACATAGAGAACTTAAATATCTAAATTGGATTCACACACTTCGCTAGGAAACCCAGCATGCAAAAACGACTTTATGATTACACTTGTTGTGAATTTCAACTTATTAAAATATAAATTCCGGCATTAATTGATAAATTATATAATAAATTTTAACTTTGTATATCATTAATACTATAAAAACATCAAATCACAAGATTTGAAATTCTTGTGAAATTCCGTGAAAAAAATATCTAGCTGATGGTGAAAATCGCATCGAAATCCGTTGCGTGGTTTAGGAGTTAGCGGATATATACTCTTAAGTACATCGGACGCGGAAACAAAGTCGCTTGACTTTGTTTTACACTACGTAGAGATGGATAATTACGAGCTGAAAGATTACAGAATAACATAACAATAATATCCAATAGTCATATTCCTACATAGTTCTGGTTCCACCTTAGGATCCCCTGCCGTGACGTATCAGAAACTATTAGTACCAACCACGGTACCAAAACACCGAGACCCGGAAGTCATATTTTAGTTTAGATAACATTAAAAACATTTCCCTCCCTCACAGTCGGTAAAAACTATGGACCCTTTGTTTTAAAAGCTCATTCAGTGAAACACGGAAGTTAAAATGATAACCTCCATTAGGTGAGCTACGTTACAGTATGTAATCGACCATTATACCTCTTGTTGCCGAGTGGTTTCCCGTGTTTATTGCCTCTTTTACTCACCACACAGAAATATTACTCAACGGGTAGTTTAATAAAAGCTCCGCAATGTGAGGTAACATTCTATGGTCCACTTTGAGGCGTAAGAACCGTTCAGATGGCTCTAGCTTTCGGGAATTGAAGATCTATCGAGCCGTGATGTTTTCTCTACAGGCTTGTATGAAGTAAATTACACATCGCCCTTGGCGCGGGCACCGCTCAGAAGTAGATAATGTCCACGCCACTTCCACGTCTCCGTCACTTGTGTATAAACCGCACATTCGGTTCTTTATTTTTACACTATTTTAAAACAATGCTTTTTTTAGAAGAAAATGCTAGATAGTAACTGAGGTTAGTCGATTAAGCTGCGAGGATGGTACCTATAGGCTTGTCAAACGTACTTCATCTAAAATTCGTCCCGGGCACTACAGACTAAGCAAGAGTCCCGTTAGTAGGCAAAAGTTGCCTCCTGTACAAATGATCTACTATAATGAAATGAAATAGAGTTCGTCGGGTGTTTCGTCTCTCGTTAATTTCTGAAATCGAAGTGTGGGGTTCTGTCGTGATTGAAAACGTTTTTTTACAAAACTAAAAGCCATGTGAACAGTTTGTAAAGAAACCTTCACGACCGTAACATTCTCTATTCTGTGGCGTCGTCGTCGTGGCCGGCGAAGAGAATAGCGAATCACTCTGCATTGAGGTCTTCTCGAGAGCACTTGCACGACGCATTCACACGCCCGCCACTTGATATCGAGATTCTGTGGACTTGTGGCGTAGTGGAAGCGATATTTTGATGTTTTGATGACCTCGGTGGCGAGGCGGGCGAGTGCTCGGCTGAGACGCAAGAGGCGCGGTATCCATTCCCGCTTCGGGAGAAATGTTTGTATGTTCTGCAAATATTTCTTCCTGGTCTGGTTGTAGTATTATGTATTACAAGTACGTATTTACAAAAAAAAAGTATATAAGTATTCTATCAGCCATCTGGTGCCCATAGTACAAGTTTAATGCTTAGTTTGGGGCTAGATGGCGCTGTGTGAAACGTCCACAAATATTGATTTTTATACACATTATAAAACTTTATTAACAGAAAGAAACTTACAACTATTACAAGTATAATTTACAAAATACAAAAGAAACAGTCGGGCTATCTAAAGGCCGTTGCAAACAGTCTATAGATAGCTCACCTGATAGAATAGAATAGAATAGAATAAACATTATTGTTAACTGTTGGAAGTATAAGTTGTTAGGTAAAGTAAAAAAAGTACAAACAGTGTGCCCTTTTCGGACGTACAATCAGTCAGACAAATAACGAAGATGTGAAAACGGCGATCCTATTGCAAGCTATCGTTCCAAATGTTATATGCAGCAGTGTGCGACCACTCTAAACACTTGTAAGTTGCTTTTAGCTGTGAAAACAGAGCCGAGTGTCGGGAACGCGATATTAGACGGGCACTTTGCGGATCCGCTGTTGCCGTGACGAGGCATAAAGACAACAGATTTTATATTATCGAGTCTCAGACCAAATAAAAAGAAAAGACGCCGCGCCGCGAACAACCAAAGTGAAGCCACCTTTTTATCTGTATGTCGAAGGTTTTAAGGTCGTGTGTTCAGAGTAACCTAAATTCATAGTATAATAATTAAGAAACGATGCTATTTGAAGTGCTTACAAGTGAAAAGTGATTCCGTGAGACTTTTTATGTGATTTGCTGCTGTTTTTACAAGTTTTCACTACACAGGAAGACATAAATCTATTTTTAAGACTCGTGACGTAATAAGAGCGATGAGCATGGTTTTAGTGTAGGTGTGTGCGTGAGCGTGTATGTTTACTTGCAGGAGCACGGTTTTGTGTGGCTTCACTTTTGTTGTTCACGGCGCGGTGTCTTCTCTTTTTATTTGGTCTGAGTATCGACTGTGATTTTACGTCGGTAATAGGGTCTGTACCTAAACACCATTAAAAATGTTTGGTCGCGTTACGAAGAGGCGTAAATTCAACGTAGATTTAAGATGTTGTAAAGTAAGCTCGTATGAGCTAGTGGCTAACTCTTGTGTTTTTTGTGGAGTTTTTAGGCCGCCTAATGGCCTCCGTCATAGCTTAACGACTTAAAAGCCGGGACCGACAATTTAACGTGCCTTCCGAAACACGGAAGTGCTCAGCTCTAATGCTACTTGAGATAACCCATCCCAATTGTGACCGCGCACAACGTTGCTTAACTCTAACGATCAATTAAGAGCGTCTGAGAAAGTTAAATCTAACGTGTTTCAAAGTTACATTACATTGAATGAATTTCATTTGATTTTGATTTAAAAAAAATCGATTTCAATTCAGTTGTTTTCTGATACATATTATTAGGTAGGTTGTCTTACAGCTTTTGTCTTATGTCTTTTCATAATTGAAAAGCTTTTTATGTTTAAAACGTTGGTCATTATTTCTTTATTCTTCTGTTTCAGGTGTATACTACACTATGGCAGTGGTGGGCCCAGCGCTGGGATACGTCATCGGTGGACAGATGCTCACTATTTACACGGATTTCGTCTCTGTGGACTCTGGGGCGTAAGTATTATTACTCACCTCAGACCAAATAAAAAGAAAAGACGCTGCGCCGCGAACAACAAAAGTGAAGCCACACAAAACCGTGCTCCTGCAAGAAAACATACACGCTCACGCACACACCTACACTAAAACCATGCTCATCGCTCGTCTTAAAAATAGAATTATGCCTTCCTGTTTAGTGAAAATTTGTAAAAACAGCAGCAAATCACATAAAAAGTCTCACGGAATCACTTTTCACTTATAAGTACTTCAAATAACATCGTTTTTTAGTTATTATACTATGAATTTTAGGTTACTTGGAACACACAACCTTAAAACCTTCGACACACACATAGATAAAAAGGTGGCTTCAGTTTTGTTGTTCGCGGCGCGGCGTCTTTTCTTTTTATTTGGTCTGAGTTACTCACTGACATGGTACCGACACCGCTCCAGCAGACATGAATTCACCTCGTGAAAATACTTAGATAGGTACGCGTTTTACTAAGTTTTTATAAGACCATTTCAAAACAATGAAAATAAATTATTTTTGACACAATATCAACGAGCTACTTTTCATAAAAACATTACACGATACACAATTACTTTTGGTGAAAAGCTTTTGCAAGTCACTTGCTGTTGTGATATTCTCGCGAAAACATCAATTAATTTAAAGTTTTTGAAGTCTCGCAAAGAACCATTATGTCCGCCCGCTTTTTATTTTGTAATAATTTAATCTCGCCAGCGACAGTTCTCCATTCAGGCGAGTTGGCCTCTCGCTTTCATCGCCCTCGTAGGTATTGTGAACACGCGCATGGCAACTTTACAGCCAAATTAATTTCCTTTTTAGGGCCATGGCACACTGAGTGTTTCACCATGGTTCACCATATCCATCTTAGGACTTTAAATCAGAAGTGGCTGCAAGTTTTCTTATGTTTACTTGTGATTCTGCCCACCCCATCAGGGATACGGGCGTGATAATATCGTCACTGGAAAGGCAAATTTACGTAGGCCATTTTGAGAAAAAGCTATTTAAAGTTTATTTTTTTTTTCGTTTTTTGATCTTAACTTTTTACCTATTTATCGAATTTTGATGACGTTAACGTAAAATTTCATTCTTTTTTCATTTTCTATGTCCAGCAATTCATATTATTGTATTTGGACTGCCATTTTAGGATGATAACTCAATATGCCTATTTTGGCACTTACGTAATTTTACCTTTCCATATTATGTATGTATGTAAAAATAACATCGTCACTGGAAAGGCAAATTTACGTAAGCCAAAATGGCGCCAAATGGGCATATTGAGTTATTATCCTAAAATAGCAGTCCATATACAATAATATGAATTGCTGGACATAGAAAATGAAAAAATAATGAAATCTTACGTTGATGACATCAAAAATTCGATAATTAGGTAAATCGTTGTGATTAAAAAACGAAAAAAATTAACTTTAAACGGCTTTTTCTCGATTGGCGCTTACGTAAATTTGCCTTTCCAGTGACGACATGTAGGTTCAAAACATAATATAGAAAAAATCTTGGTTTATTTTAACGTGTATAATTTGGTTCCGACTTAAAAGTGCACCGGGTGTGCCAGGGACTTTACACTTGCACGGCTTCACAGACGAAATATGATTTTGCGAGCCACGAGTTTTGAACGACCTCTTTAGTTAGATGGCTTCGTACATTCATTTGGCGGGAACGGGATTAAAAATAAAAGCACAAAAGTTTACCTGTTGGAAGCCAGAAAAATTGGAAAATAGCTTTTTAAAAAGTAATCAAACTCTGATCACATTTTCCTCCTAGTTTTTGTTGTGAATAGGGAGTTAATTAAAGTTCCCTGAAACGAAGAGTAAACAAAGCAGCTATTATTCTAATTCATGGAGTCTATGGCAGGCCACTTTATTCAGCGGAGGGCTCTCGGGCAATACACCAAATGGGAGTAGTGTGGCCTTTGTGCGGAAATTAACGGGCAATTATTTCCCTAAACATTGTTAGAGGAATAATGATGCAAGTAACCGATGTGGGAATAGTCGGAGGTTAATGTAGGGAAAATGTTTCACTCCGGGAATCATTTATAGCAAGACCTATGAAATGAAATGTCCAATATAAAGGTTTAGATACCTTCCTATATAAAAATGCGCTTACTTATTTGCTTTCTTTCATAAACCTGTAAACCTGTTGGTACCTATTGTAAAATTGAAGAGAATCGATGTGTATCTAAGATCTAAGAACTCATAATAGTAGACAGTTTCCCTAAGGATTTTAAGGTGCGCCTCAAAGGTTCCTTTTGTGCACTTGTCACATGCTTTCGAACTTATTAGGTTCTACGGTATGCCGGTTTCCTCATGTTGTTTTCCTACAATGTTTGAGAATACTGGTACAGCGGACATAATCTTTTCGAACAAAAAAACACATTGCTGCACCACTGGATTTGAACCTATTTGAACCCACCAGTGCTCGTTACGGTTATGAAACGGGGTGAATACTCAAAACGCACAAACGATTTTGAAACATAGCTAAGCTGAGTGGCTAAGTGTATCTCTCAAACTTAACAACAGTTACCAGAATTTCCATATTTGTGGTAACGAGAGCGCTGAGGGTGCTCGATGTCCAATGGCGCGGAGTGAGTAGGTACCCCCCGGCTTCGATTGTTGAGCAAACGCAGAATTAGCATAACAAAACACAAGGTTCTCTTGCGAGTTCTGTACCGATGTTTGCTTTGTAGACGTTTGTTTTGGTAATATTCCGAAGTTTAATAGTTCGTGGCGTGATACCGTTACATTTAAAGTTCGGATACACACGTTTGAAGGAAACTTTACACATGAAACTATTGACTGAATAATATATACCTACATATATAGGTAGGTACAAAAATAGTGCTTGTTTCCTATAGGGGTAGACAGAGCCCACGAATCTCCATTTGCTACGGTCCTGTCATGGTACTTCCTTCGCTTCATTTGCTCATCACATTCTTATAAAAATAATCGAAGCCTTGTGATTTCGTCAACTTAGAAACTCCTAGGTACATCACTAAACACATCATCCTTCCAAAGTCTTTGTTAAATAAAGAGTCTGTTTTAGTTTGGGCATAACCCCGGCGAGCTCGGTGTGGATTGGCGCCTGGTGGATCGGCTTCATCCTATCGGCGCTGCTGTGTTTGCTGATAGCCATGCCTCTGCTGGCCTTCCCGTACGAACTGCCAGGTTTGATATTGTTCCTTTCTTGTTTGGTCTATTGCCAAAGTTTGAAGTCCCGTCCTTTGCTTCTAGCATACGATTATCTTTCTGAAACAGGTGCAGCCGAAATCCGCTCTTCAAAAGTGTCAGAGGCGCACGAGTCAGCGACAAAGTCAGCCGCTTTCAGCGCTCTCCACGAACTGCCTAAAGCAACCGCAGCGCTGCTGAAGAACCCTACCTTCCTGTTCTTAAACCTGGCGGGAGCAAGTGAGGGCATGCTGATCTCAGGGTTTGCTGCGTTTCTACCGAAGCTTATTGAGAACCAATTCGCTGTCAGCGCTTCACAGGCTGCTTTACTGCTTGGTGAGTTATGATACTAAAAAGATAATAGAAAAACTGCATTGTTTTCAATAGCTCTGGATCCCTCAGAAGTAAAAGAAAATGATAAATTTGAACGTTTTTCCAGATATAAGACCGTAATAAAGTTGCGAGTTCTAGTCCTATCTGGGTAGAATTTTTGGGAGTCATTAATTTTAGTGTGTATTTCAGAGAGCTTAACAGACAGATTGTCTCTTACAGGAGTGATCACAGTCCCGGCTGGCGGCGGCGGCACCTTCCTCGGCGGTTGGCTGGTGAAGCGGCTGCAGCTCGCGTGTGCGGGCATCATCAAACTGTGCGTGGCCTCCACGGTGGTGGCCGCTGCCTTCACATTCAGCTTCATCCTCAACTGCGACGACTACCCTTTCGCTGGAGTCACCACTATGTACAGCAGTCCTGCGGTCGTTGGGTAAGCAATGTTGATCACCTCAGTCTTCAAGTTGGATATTGTTCGCCAAATCCAACTCCAACTACCAATGTCCCAAACATTGTTCTTTTGTTTTCTTTGCGGTCTGGATGTTGTAGTACCACCGTAGTTTCTGAATACTCACGACAGAGGGAATTTTATGCTCATCTGAGCGTTTCCGAATCGTTGTATTAACGTTCTAAGCAGAGGGTTCTATCTAAGGGCACTAAAGCCCTTAGGGTCTCAGAAACTTACAGTAAAGTAGACTTGTTTACAGTTTAGCCAAGAAAATCTACTTGTCTGTATGAATAATAGGATTAGATTAGGCTAACACAGGACCGTTTTGGATCACACATGCGTAGGGAGGCCTATACCCAGTAGTGGGCATGAGAATAAGAGGCATAGGGTTTAACGGCTTTTGTGTGGGTCTCAGGATGATGTTGTGTGTTGGTTCCAGCCGCGACAGTCTAACCGCGGAGTGCAACATGGCGTGCGTGTGCGCGGACGCGGGCTACGCGCCCGTGTGCGGCGCGGACGGCACCGTCTACTACAGCGCGTGCCACGCGGGTTGCACGCGCCGCTCGCTCGCCGGCGCCGCGCAACTCTTTCACAACTGCGCCTGTATTAGTACCAATGGGACGCTGCCGACCTTTGCTGTCGAAGGAGGTATGACACTTGAAAATTTTTGTCTCACACGTTCGCGATACTGCGAAGCTTCGTGTTTCGCCTCCTTATCTCGTTATAAATCACATGGCTGCACCTGATACTCTGCGCGACAAGTTCGCTTAAGCCCGATAAAGTAGCTGGCGGATAAGTGTCTTCTAAATTAAAATGTGAAAGTCTTTCTGTCTTTATCGTCAGCAGAATATTATTCAGTAGTATTCCATCTAGATTTTCTTTGGCCTACCTTCTGCAATTTTTCGTTTCCATTCCTTCCTTTCACTTTCCCTTTTCATGGCATGACATGATTTATTGTTTCAGATGCTAATTCTGTCCAGTATGAAGCCATCAATAGTATCTGCAGCACAGACTGTCCGTACTTGTGGCTGTTCGTTGCCTTGTCATTCGGCGTGATGCTGTTCACGTTTCTAGCTACGATGCCGGCGCTGTCGGCCACTTTGAGGTGATTATATGTAATATACAAGCCTTGAGCCAACACTTCTTATGTCAGATTAAATACAGGGCCAAACAAACTCCCCTGGGAAACACCGTATAGAAAATTGGTTTACAAAGAATCTGAGACCATAGTGCAGCACCAAAATAATGCGATTTACATTTGATTGTAGTAAAGTATCAACTAAAAAGAAAGGTGTTGTTTTTAAAGTTTTTATGTTCCAGGACAATATGGTCGAATGTATCAAATGCTTCAGTAAAGAAGAGAAATTCAGAATAAAACTTCAAAGTTAAAAGGTTGATTGTTTCAGATGTGTGCGAGAAGACCAGCGGTCGTTTGCCCTTGGCATCCAATGGATCAAAGTCCGTTTGCTCGGTACTATACCCGCACCTCTGCTGTTTGGGTTTCTCATCGATCTATCATGTTCTTTGTGGTCTACTTCCTGTGACAAGACTGGCGCTTGTTTACAGTACGACAACTATAATATGAGCAGGTGAGAAAGATACTTCTGGGTTAGGTTCTATGAAATTTGATCCACGAATATTTAATATTTTTTAGGGTGGTCGATGGATGTAGGTAGCAAAAATCTTCGCCCTGGAAGCATACTGGGGAGTTCTATGACCAGCAGTGGACTTGTATAGGCTACAGATGACAGTAGTGATGACAATGATGTAATTATGTATTCTATATTCCAGGTACATGCTAGCTCTAGCATTAGTAGGCAAGCTATGTTCGCTACTCTTCTTCTTCCTAGCGTGGTGGTTCTACCGAGCACCGGGCTGTAAAAGCTCCAACGCCGTAGTCCCATCGGTCGACCTGGTCGTCTCCACAGAGAAGATCAATGGGATAAATGGAATCAACGGGAATGGTACCATCGCAAATGGAACTGTGGAGAACGGGAATGTGGTACCTAATGGTACTGTGGAAAGAGGCAGCAATGGGTATTGTAACGCTGCGTTGGAAGCCAGTGATCATTTGTAAAGAGCCAGAATCAAAGAGTAGAGTAAGAGAAATATCACAAGTAGGTATAATGATAATTATAACTTTCGATATTGAAAGGTAAAATCCAAGGTTACATGGATTCTGCTGGAAATTTGTAATAGATTAAACATGAATGGATAAATTTGAAATTGAATCTTAGTTATTTATAAATATAAATATGTTTTATGATTTGACTATATCAGTTTAGTAGATACTAGATACCTACTAGATGAACTCGATTATTATGTAGGTAGAATAACATTATACAAATACACTTACTGCTCAGGAAACTTGAAAAACACATTCCAATAGTTTTAAATGAATGTAAATGTTGTAAAATATCTGTGATTTATTAGTTTTAGCATAATCAGTTAGGTACCTATATGTATGTATCATGTCATTAACGGAAGACTTTCGAAGGCGTCAGTCTCTGATGTTAGAGCTACTGACGCTTAAAGTTTACATAAGGTTTAAGGTCAAAATTTTTACCTCGATATTTTAGAAACAGTCAAATACAGTATAATCACATACCAACTAAGTATTATGAATTTGGTAATACTGCCATTTTAATCATCTACTAGGTAAAAATTTACTGTAGCTGTAAGCATAATTTGGTATGTCGTTTATAAGAATTAAATAATGGAGTACAATCAATAAATGCACAATTTTCAACCCTATGGCAACCGCAAAAGGGGATAGTGTTTTTAAATTTTGTACTTTTCATGGTTAAGGTTTTGTACATAGGAATTTTATTTATTTGTTGAGTTTTTCAGGAATTAATGTATTTTGGTTGAAGACTGATTGTTTATCGCTAGAGTGTGTAAATATGGCGTGTTTGTGTTTATCTTATAAGTTTTCAATCAGGCACCTAATGGGAAATCTAAATTGACCGATACGATACTGTATCGGCTATATTTCCAGCATTTTCTGGTAGGCACTTACCGAAATTAATATTACAGTAAATTATGCAGTCTAGGTACACCCGTGGCGTTTTCGTATTTGTAAATTTAGAACCATATCTATCTTGGGACTTTGAATCAGGAGTGATAATATGTATTTGTTTCTAAATTTAGAAATATAATAATTATGCAAGGCTTAAAGTGTCAACCTACCTGTGAATGTGAAAATATAGTCAGCTAGATACAATTATATACTGTATTGAACTACAAACATGTAAAACCTAAATCAATAAATAAAATGGGAACATTTTTGATACACCATTTTATGTACTGAATAACATGTAATGAATAACATGGTAATATAAAATATGGTTTTCTCAGTGTAATTATTTAAGTAATAATTTCATTAATTAGAGTGAATTTTGAAATTGTACAATTTTACACTGTTTGAATGTAATAAAATATTTGAAATTTATTATTTTCCTTTCGTTCAAAACCTATCAATACTAATATTATAAATGCGAAAGTAACTCAGTCTGTCTGTGTTACCTTTTCATGCCTAAACTGCTAAACAGATTTTGATGAAATTTGACAAGCAGATAATATCTTTCTTGTGCGAATTCGACTCGCACTTGACCGGATTTTTAGATACGTAAGGCTCTGTCAGATTGGCCAATCGCATTGTGGAAACTAAAGAAAAGTACAAGTAAAGCTTACATATTTAATTCAACATTGATATTTAGTTCAATAACTTAACAAATGCATTTATTCATAGACACCGCTAAGATCATTTAATTTTAAGATTAAAATATTCCTTTCTAGTTCCTACAGATATAACATATTCATTACTTTATCAACATTAATACTGCGTTATAGTTCACATAAAGCAGATGGAATAAAATGTAGGTTTAAAATGTACATTAGCACAGAAACAGAGCTATAAATACCAGGTGGTCAGAAGAACTTAACGCCTTGGTTGTCATCAAACTCCATCAACTCGCATTTGCCTTTCGCCTCCAGAGCCTTCAGCGCTTTGACTAGCACATTCATATCGAGACCATGGAATTCTGAAAACAAAACAAAAAATAACTTAGTTTGTAAATAGCGCCATCTATTGGTAAATAGCGGAGACTGTCATTTGGTTGACTAGAACTCGTTTATTTAGAATTTTATGAACGTAGACTGAAACAATGTCGAATGCCAAGAGAGGGCGCTTAATCATGACAGCGCCCGGACAGACAAAGGTACGCGGTGGAACGAGGCTCGCGATTCCTGCTGCTGGAGATGTGTTGTAATATTATGTATTATAAGACAGTACGTTTTTACAAAAAAAGTATTATATAAGTATTCTATCAGCCATCTGGTTCCCATTGTACAAAGTTTGCCTAGTTTAGGGCTAGATGGCGCTGTGTAAAATGTCCACAAGTATTTATTCATTACCAACCTTCTTCAGATGTATTCTCTCCTTCCCGCAACTCGAACAGTGTGCAAACGGAATTGGTCATTCCATTGCCGCTTGCCCAGTTGTACAGCATATTGCCCCATTCGTCCAGAGAGTGCCAATACACTTCCCATACAGTTTTACTCTTATCCACCGGCGCGGCCCGCCCGGTTCTCGCCATATCATCTAGAATGGTCAAGACAGCTTCTTGGGATAATTTCCTGTTAATTGAAGCATTGTTGAATAGTGCACTATTCTGTGATTCTCTTATATCTATGGTAGACAGCTTGTTTGCCTTCATGTATTCAGCGATGAGTTGTTCCCATGCCTCCAGTTGTTTTGCTCTAGTTTCTGTGTGTGGTTGGATTCTGGAAACAAAGAGAATGAATATCAATATTTTTGTTGCAGAGGAGAAATTTACTGGTAGGTTTTGCAGCCTGATTCAAAACTGGATTAACCACAGTTTACCTAATATACTTACAATTTATTTCTTAGCCATTTTTATATTATAATTATCAATCATATTAGTCTCAGTTTCCTTCCTTTTCAATAATGACCTCACTTCTTTTGGCTCTAAATCAGTCAAAGCCAGCCTATATGATATTTTCTTTTTGCCTAATTTTATATATTGAAATTCTTCCATGTAATTTGGTATGAAACAAATCATTATTGAACAGTCTTTAGCAACCGCAGATATTAAGGCAGCATACACTGGATCAATAGCTTTAAAAAACCTTTCTCGATGTTGATCATCACTCAAGTTGAGGTCCATTGATTTTATTTGGTCAATTAATGTTTCAACATATTCTGTGCCTTCATCTTCGATTACTTCTACAGTATTTGTTTCAGAAAGCTTTTGAAGTTGAAGTAGTTTGTAAAGACAGGAATGCCGAAACTTATACTGATCTATATCACTTCTATGAATACAAGCACCTTTCATTTTCAAAGGGTATGATCCCGTTCCTTTAAACATGTCTTCGAAACTACAATCAGATACCAAATCCTTCAACAATATCTCAATTATAAAGTCGAGAAACTGCATTATTGAATGAAATATGCCCATTCTTTGGATTATTTCATCAAAATCATTCCTAGTTGAATAAGTGTGATAAATCACTTGCCCATTCTCAAATATCTTTATATTATTTTGAGGGCTATCAATAAGACCCATTAGCGCCTGCCTCATTCTTTCTTTGTTGCCAGAGAACAAATCTAAGGGACAATATGAACTTCTTTCCTCAATATCCCCCATTTCTTGTTTTAAGTACTGTTTCAAACAGTAATAGCATTTGGAGAGTGGCTTCAAACTAGAAGATAAGAAACCTTCTTTTGGTTTTATTTCAATGCAGTAATTTCTTTCGCATTTTGGACTAAGTAGGGTAAAATTGAGTGTTTGGATAGCATATTGACTGAAAACTGATTTGAATGTGCGGTTTTCTGGACGCAATGCGCGTAAAACTTCACGTAACTCATCTAATTCTTTTAATGGTATGCTTATGACTGCTTGGGTACACTTTAAGTGGTCGGACAACAAGGGGTTCATTATAAAATTAACAAAATTCACAGAGTTTTGTACACTTTCCAGACTGATAGATTTTGATTCCTCCTTGATGATGCGGAGAACATATTCGGTGCCTTTTATTTGTAAAACTATGTGGACATTGCCTTCGCTGATATAACTCCAATCTTTGCCCAGTAATTTCATTTTATGTGATTGTATGTCCTTTTATACAAAGAGAAACACAAGTACGTTGTATGTAGGTGATATTGAAGTATGGAATTTACTTACGTAAAAAAGGGAGGGAAGTTATACTGCCAAGGCCAAGATATTTCTGCCATTATTTAATTTTGTAAATAATTCGTCAAGATTTACATAAAAAACGCGCTTATGGAAAAACTTGAAACTAGAGTAGAGTGCAAAATTCTGATTGAAAGAAAACAAACAGCTGTGTGATGTGAAGGACTGAATTTGAAGGACTTGACGATTGACGACTGACTGATTGATGCAAATCAATACAACTGACTGACAGATGTTTGACGTTTGATTGGGTTTGGTTTATCAATCTCAGGGGTTAATCCAGGTTTATCCTTGGAACTTTAGGCTTAAGGTTTATCAGTTTTGATTGAATGATTGTTGAATCTATAAAAGACTCCTTTTCACGAAAGAAGTCCTGGGGAAATATACGTGACACGAAGATTACAGCACCCAGCCCGTGATAGCGCCCCCCTGCACAAGGCTTCTTTCGTGGAATCTTTTTGTGGCTTTCATGAAGATTGGTAAAGGCTTTCGGAACAATAAATTCTTCAAATTCCAATTCGGCTTTTTTATTGTCTCTGACTGAAGAAAAGACATTGATTGATTTTTATTTGGCATTCTAAAATAATGACATTTGGTGTTTTGACAATATATTGTATGTCATTTTGACAAAACCAAGGAAAAATCGATTTGCATTTGTGCTGATTTTTGCGTGCGTTTTTGAAGAAAAATATTTTATCTCTAAAATATTTTTTAACGTTGCTTGCTATGATTAGGTTCTATTTTTACTAACTAGTAACCTCGCCAGACAATGATAACACTCAATAGAAAGTTAAAAAAGGAATATACGGAACCAAATAATATAGTAAACATGGAACCTGTGCAGAGGCGGATATCGATACGAGATAAATTACTAGTAAAAGAAGTGCAAGAGATGAATGAGAATCTTCCTGTAACGTGTAGTGTTAGTTTCGAAGACCCTAATGTTTTAAGTGAGTTTGTGTTGACCGTCGCGCCCGACGAAGGCTACTGGCTAGGCGGAAAGTTTAAATTTAGTGTCTCCGTCACAGATGACTATAATATGGCTGTAAGTTCTCTGTTATTTTACAAAATGAAGTATCCTTACTAAGGCCTTTTACTATTTATTTATTTAGATGATTTTTACAGCGTCAACTTTTACCTTCACAAGCGGGATGCTGTAGTGCCCGGGACAAATTAAGATAGAGTAGGCTTGCCCAGCACCTATTACATCCTTTCAGCTTAGTCTGCCTTGTCCAGAGGAAAGACATGGTCAATATGTGCGGAGCTGACTAAGCCGCGGGTTTCCTCATGATGTTTTCCTTCACCGTTTACGAGTACTGGTATAGTGCACATAAAAATTCATTGGTACACAACTGGGTTTGAACCCACGACCTTAGGGTCGGAAGGCAGGGTCACTACCAACTAGACCACCAGTGCTCTCCTGTGGTATCCTTAACACTAAGGAAAATCATTTTAGTATCTGAAATAACTGTAAACCCATGTATATTGCCTACAAATTTAAAACTTTTGTTGTATACAATTTCTAGAAGTTTTAAACAAGCAGTATACTAGGTGCTTACAATACATTTGTCTTGGTCTTACAGCCTCCGAAAGTGACATGCCTGACAAGATTGTGGCACCCTAACATCAATGTGGATGGAGATATTTGCTTATCTCTATTGCGACAGACATCTATCGATGAGCATGGCTGGGCTCCCACGCGAAGATTAAAAGATGTGGTTTGGGGACTTAACTCATTATTTACTGTAAGTACTGGTATTTGCTGTGTGATGATAGTATACCCCAACTTAAACTAATACCCTCAATTTGTCATTTAGCTTCCACTTGCGATTTCACTCCATTTTATGCCAGCATATTTCATTCAGGCATTTTTTTATAAATAACACCCAACAGTCACATACATAGTCCTGTCTGACCCCACCCACACTAGGATTCCGTGTCGTGGGTATCAGCAACTACGAGTACCATGTACAACAACACACAGACCCGTTAGAAATATTTACAGAACATGCAAACTTCCGCACCTGGAATCAAATCCGCGCCTCTTGCGTCTCTGCCGAGCAACCACCCGCCACGCCACCGAGGCTGTCAATTCAGGCCTCACATTCTCACAAACTTTACAACATTAGTAGGATATAAAAATATTAACTTACTATTGATATGTGTTTGCCTTGTGCAGTAATTTCATTTTATATAATTTTCAGGATCTCTTAAACTTTGATGACCCGTTAAACATAGAAGCAGCTGAGATGTACAAACAGAATAAGCTGGAGTTTCAAGCTAAAGTAACTGAATACATTGCTAAGAACAAGAGATGAAACTTGTGGAATGGTTTGCTAAGCTTATGTATTCTTTTAGACAATGACACTTTGCAAACACATTTGATTTGTGCTCCTAGACAATTTGGTTTTGTATTGTTCCTTCTCATCATTTTGTATATTTTAGATACTTTTACATATTATCTTGTATCTTTTATGTTGATATGTTTCTTAAACAATGATGACCATCAAATGCTTAACACCAGTCAGTTTTGAAACCTTTGTTAGTTCTAAGATAAGCAAATTACCAAATTGTTTATGAACTGAATTTTAAGTCAAGCTATGCTCTAAAGATGATTAATGTTTGCATCTTTTTTACATTTGTATCAGATAAGGGTCTCCAACCATCCTGCCCCATAACTAGACCATCACTGGCAGAGCACAAAAAAGAAAATTATAAAATTTACTGCTCATCATTTTTTATGCTTGATGAACTTGACTTGAGCATGGCTTTTTGTGTCAGAGTAGTAGGTGACTGATCTGTCCAGTTATGGGTACTGAGGATGACCCTTACTGTCCAATTACCATTCAAAAATTGATTGCAAACCTGATATTCATTTGATTAATATTTTTTAAGAAACTGAAGCTATGGAAACTAGTGTTGTAATATCAATTTAGTTTGAAAAGATGTAATAGAATCACATTATTTTCTTTAGTTTTTTACCAAATGAATTAAATCATTAAACTGTAAATATGATTTTCTTTCATTGCCTGCTCTTTGGATTGCCATACTCATTTGATAATTACATAGGGTAACTAGCTATAAACATACATACATATTATTATCACGCCCATATCCCTAATCCCGTGGGCAGAGCCACAAGTAAACATAAGAAAACTTGCAGCCACTTCTGATTTAAAGTCCCAGCTATAAAACATTATATTTAAATAGGTAATAATCATTACATGGTGTAGGCCTCCGCTTGAGCCATCTAACGCAGTCCTGTACTAGCTTAATTCATTTACGGCTTATGCCTGTATGATGGACACTGACGCATTCACAAGCATGTTAATGACTGCCAAATGTGAGCCTGTGAGCTTACAGCACTTGCCGAGGCTTGGGGCTTGTGAGCACTTTGCAGAGGCTTGGGGCTTTTGAGCACTTTAGCCGAGGCTTGGAGCTTGTGAGCACTTTGCCGAGGCTTAGGGCTTGTGAGCACTTTGCCGAGGCTTGGGGCTTGTGAGCACTTTCCCGAGGCTTAGGGCTTGTGAGCACTTTGCCGAGGCTTCGGGCTTGTGTGCACTTGCCGAGGTTTGGCAAGTATGTAAATGGGCCATTACGATCTTGACTATATTATTATCTGCCCATCTTGCATCATAGTGATATGAAAGATGATAAAAAACTGGAAGGGTATGAAAAATGCAATATTAAATCAATGCTCTTTATTAAATTCGTTAATACTGGAGCATCCGCGTAACCAATTAGTGTAATAAATAAACAGTACAAAATTGTATACAATAAATAAATAAATAGCTTAACAGTAACAACTCTTCGTAACAAAATTCTATTATGACTAGTTTCGTTTTCATACAAAAATGTAGATGATTAATGATCTTATGAAAAGTGAGTTATGAAGGCTTGTGGAATCTGTTTTGTCTATGTTGTAGTTTATTGAAGCAGGATTTAATGTTTCTAGATCTTTCTATACATTCACGTCTAATAGTGTAATCTTTTTTGGAGCATTATAAACAAATTTCACAAGTATTTAAGGTATTCTATTCCTAGAGCAGACAAGATAGTAGGTTAACTTTCTCGATAATTTAGAATAAATTATTTAATTTTCTCTGCTCAAAAAATAAAATATTCTGGTCTGACCGGAAAGAGTACCTACCTACATAGCTGAACATATTAGGGATAAGTATTTTCTATGATTACTGAATTATGTGCTTTATATTCTCGTTATTAAAATATCCATTTTATGTAATACCTACATCCAAAAGTTTTTTTTGTAGGTACTTGTCGGTACTCTTTTCGGTAGACGATGTTGATTTAAGATGTCCCGCCCATTACACCATTTCATATTACGATATCGTTACCAATTTTTTTTGACCTATTACGCTTTGAACTATCAAATCATTCCATTCCAGGTGCCATTTTTGCTTGTTTTTTTTTGAGTACGAGGTCCAATAACGCGGTTATGGGCACTGGGCGGACATGTTTAGGTGGTGTATCAGTGCGATGCGAAGTTGGTCTGCAGTTCGTCTTGGATGCTGTTGGAGCGCGCCAGGAGACGCGGCGACTTGCCGAAGGCCAGCGCGGCCGTGTCCGCCTGCGAGGCCGACGCCGACTTGCGCTCGTGGTATTCGTCGCTGAACTCCTGCCAGAACACAATAGGGTTTAGTCATTGGATTTAAAGCTGAAATTTTTAGCTGACTTCGACAATATTGGAGGCTGTGGAGTAAGGGGATGTGTGTTCACTGTGGATATTTATATTGGCATCGCGGCTAGGATCAGAAAATTGCTTTTTTTATATTTTGTGAATTTTTAGAAGATTTTTCAATTTACGATTTGGGAGGGGGGGGGAGGGTCATGTCCCCTGTAACCCCCCCTCCCCCTCGCCTTCGGACCACGCCTGGGCTACCTATAGGAGGAGCGAGGAGGAGGCGAGGATGCTGGGTGGCGAGGTACCTTGAGCCGGTTCCCGAGGAAGACGGCGCGCTCCCGCTTGCGGTTCATGAAGTCGCTCTGCGTGAGCCAGCGGTGCTCGTAGCACTCCTCGGCCAGCGGCCTCTTCAGCGGAACCCGCTTGAACAGGAACATTATGAACCGGGTCGCTTCCTGCGGAGTTAAACAAAAACCATTCGCTTCACATAGTGCTCGACCAGATAGGTAGGTACCTACAGTGTACTTCGTGTATGAAAACAAAGTCTGAATATGCAACTAATAGTAAAATAATGATAACTGAACTAACCATTTAAAAAAATAAGTATCTACCTACATAATTATTGTAACATCTGTAAGCTAGACGAAAATTTCGGAGGCGCACAATATTTGTGGTAGGTACAACTGTAGGTACCTACTACATAAGTATTCGCTTTAGTTTCAGTTGAGTACTGGTGGTCTAGAGTGACCCTGCCTTCCGATCGTAAGGACATGGGTTGAAATCCAGACGTGCACGAATAGATTTTTTCTTTGCATATGGTTTTTTTTTTCGTTCCGTTCGCTGTCTGGAAGTTTGAAGTTTTTTGAAGTCCTATTATTGTCAAAACCTGCATAACCTTTCACTTTTGAAGTCCTACAGTCAGAATCCGCTTTATCTGGATGTTGTCCTAGATGAAGTCCTACTGTCCTTGTGAAATACTAACATCCTAACGTGCGGATTTGAAATTTTGTGAAGTGTCACTTTACCTGCGTGATTTCCTTGAAGAGATGCTCGAAGCGGTATCTGACGAAGGAGATGTTCTGCTTGGTCTGCGCGTCGTCCGCGCCGCGGAAGGGCGACACGCCCGACAGCATCACGTACGTCAGCACGCCGAGGGACCAGATGTCCGTCTGAGGGTACGCCGGCTCGTCGTTCACTATCTCCGGCGCTGCAGGGGGGGGGGGGGGGGGGACACAAAGTCAATAATTGATTTTTTTTTAAATAAAATCAGGAGTGATTGCAAGTTTTCTTGATTGTATGGCTCTGCCCACCCCATTAGGGATACGGGCGTGATAATTTGTATGTAAAAGAAATAACAATGTTTTCGAAATGTAAGACGACACAATTTACGTCGGTGTACTCTCAAACGGTCAAGGAAATATTTAGAGAAATTTCAAGCACCTTTTTTATAAAGCAAAAAATGCTCGATTTCCAACGATGCTCATAAGGAAAGCGACTCATATTGTCAACCAACTAGATTCCATTCAAACTCACCCTTATACTCCAAGTCTCCTACTTGCTGAGGCACCACAGTTCCCAGCTTATTGACCTTGTGCGCTGAACCGAAGTCTACCAGCTTCACTTGCACGGACCTCACGGATGACATCACCACGTTGTCTGGTTGGAGGTCCAAGTGGCAGTAACCGCGCCAGTGAACGTACTGCAAGGCGTCTAGTAGCTGCGTTACTACTGTAGCTACAAGTTGTTCGGAGTACTCGTGCCTGCTGGATAGGTACGTGAGGATATCAGCGCCTTGTAACTTCTCCATGATGAGAGCGGATACCCCGGATCCAGGGAGTTGGTACGCTGCGAGTAGATTCGCTATCCTTTCATGCCTTAGTCTTCTCAGACATTCGAATTCTCTTTGGACTTGCACTTCTGTTTCCGGGCGCGATTCTAGAATCTTAGCTACGACGACGTTGTCATTGCTGAGTTCAACGCCTTTGACGACGATGGAGAACCTTCCCCTGCCAAGTTCGGAGATGAAACTGTATTTGTCCATCAGAGGGGTTGTTGCCCATTCGATCGGGCTTTCTTCTGTTGCGTAGTTCAGCTTCGGCCGGTCTTCTTCTAGAACTATTTCCTGGCCGGACTCTGTGTACTGCTGGAGATGTTTCATGGCTTTAGTGACTTCGATTTTGGGCGCACCGGATGGCTTAGTCTTGATCAGGTTTGTCGGGATTCCTTTGTCGCTCCATCCGATTCTGTTGCGGGAGGATAGACGGAACTGGTAGGACGTGTCGTGGGATAGATGGCGGACGACGAAGAATTCGTGGTCAATGTTGTCAGCGACCGTTTTCCATTCGACGCTGTCGCCCTCCTTATACTGAAGGCTGTAGCAGACTACTGGAGAATTACCGTCGTATTTAGGCTGCTTCCAACGTAGTAAGATTTCGCTATCGGATACTTCAGCAGCAGTTGGGCTATCCGGGGCATCAGGATAGGTAGCTTCGACAATTCTGGTTCTTGCTACCGTCTGTCCTACCTTATTCCTCGCAACAACCTTGTAGAAGCCTATGTCGTGATTCTTAGCTGGATCGAATTTGAGAGTAGATCTTCCTTCTTCATCTTCCAGGATCTTGATGCGTTGTCCTTCTGCAATGACCATGTCGTTCTTGAACCATTGCACGGCGGGCTTGGGATCGCCGACCGCGAAGCATGTGAGGCTGGCCGGTTCGCCGTCTTGTACGGGCAATATCTGCAAACACAAACTTGGTAAGTACCTAGTGAAAATTATATGTGTACGAAGAAATCCAAACATTGCTTCAAACGTTTATGCACTCACGGGTGACACCAGAATAAAAGGTAGCCTAAATATTTTTTGTTGAAAATTTTTTGTCCGTCCTTCTAAGACTCCATGAGCGCCTGTGCCTCTGCGTATGAGTCCAGCTTGTTGCCCCAGCTACCTTGTTTCGCGTTTTTGGCGTAGCCGGTGGGATAATTTCCTTCTACTTTTTCTTCCCACCTCTTACTTTTTTACTATTATTATTTTACCTGAGGTTTCTCCCTGAAGAAGGGCAGTTGTCCATCCTTCTTAGACTCCATGAGCGCCTGTGCCTCTGCGTATGAGTCGAGTCTGGTGCCGAGCTCGTGTCGCAGGCGGCGGATGGTATAGCTCTCAGTGCCATAGTTGTTGATGCGCTCGCGTTGTTCGTCATCGATCTCCTCGTCCATTATGTCGGTGAAGCGGCGACGCTCGCGGATTATTGGAGTCTGGGAAACAAAATTAAATGAGTCCTTGTCACAAAAAAGGACGTAGGTATTATAAACTGCTTTGACAATATTCAAGCCTACTCCATCTTAATTCGTCCCGGGCACTACAGCCTCCCGTTTGTGAAGGTAAAAGTTGCCTCCTGACGCTGTATAAATCATCTACTATAGATGGTAAAAAGCCTTAATTTGACAATATTGACTGGACCGTGACTGCCCCAACAAAAAAGTACCTAGGTATAGCAAAATTTTTAACAGTTTTATTTTGAGCTGAGACGTTGACAAACGTTATACGGCTTAGGATAGTGGGTGGAGAGCCTCACCCGTGGGTCGTATAGGTCGTGCACGGCGATGTTGTAGGCGGGCGAGCGGCCGCACGCCACCTTCATGTACTCGCGCAGGCGCACCGGGAACTGGGTGTCGCGGAGCTGCAGCAAATACGTATCCGGACCGTTCTGGTAGCTGCAACATACACGACATGATGTGGACTGCTGTGCTCACCCCGCTCGTGAAACCTTAGCTTTAGAAGCTAAGGCGTAAGTTACTGTGCAAAGTCACAGATCCGGAGGCTTACTTCACTTGGTAATAAGATTAAGATGAAAAGTAATTCTCGGCTATGTGTCATTCGCATAACATTCAGGAGTGTTAAAACTTATATTTCGGCAGATGCTCTCTAAAATTACCGGCCATATTTTTTTGTCCAAACCAAAGTTTATGACTCTTGACCAACAAGGACACCGACCGGCAGAATTGTGACGAAATGTCACAGTAGCGATAAAAAAAGAAGTAAAGTGTTAAACTTACGAATCCCAAGCACTTCACTTAAGATTTTGCTCAAATTAGTAGGATATGAATCGAGTTGTGTCGAGAGTTCTCCTAAAATCCCCCTGTTATCGAGTCACGAGGAATTAGGCAGGCTATAAACAATCACAATTGAGACGCTTGCTCTTTCGTATATCGGTCTGTCAGTCAAAATAACAGCCCTGTAAATTTGGACTTTTGTGACATTACGGGCGTAAACAACGCAAAGTTTTCATCGAGGTTAGTACTTACTGGCTCTCAGACTTGGCGGAGACCTCCCAGTCGGGATGGTCCCACTGCTTGAAGCTGAGGTCGATGGGCTTGCGATCGTGGAGAGACCGGTCCGGGGTGCCTACAAAATTATAACAACAGTCTATATTTTGTTTTTCCGTCAAGCTTATAGCATTAATTTGTTAACAATGTATGCGTATGTGTATTGCAACTAACGAAGAAACTAGACCTACATGGCAAAATGTACAGTACCACAAATATTGTGCGCCTCGGCCATTTTTGACAGTTTCTGAAATACGAACTAACGCGATGATGATATGTAAACAATAATTATGTAGATACTTGTTTTTTTAAAGGGTTCGTTCAGTTATTATTTAATTAATTTAATTCGGTATTCATACAAAGCACGAAGATTGCCGAGGCACACAATATCTGTGATACTACTGTACAATGTAGTAGCAATTCCATGAATTTTTCAGTAACGTTCAGCCACTTTGTTTAATACAAAGAGACTTGGTTTAGTCTGGATAACTTTTTTTCACCATCTCTTGTGTTTTAGACTTTGATTGAGTTTTAGTTTAAGTTGATTTGAGAAATAATCCTGAGTGTAATGATCGCTGGGGGACTAAAGCTCCTCATTGCTATGTCCAATTCAACAAGAGTGTTTTGAAAGGAATGAATGAACATGTCGCGTTACGAAACGTAAATGCAACGTAGATTTAAGACGTGTCCAAGTGAACCCCGTGATTTTATGGAATACTAGCTGCCGCCCGCGGCTTCGCTCGCGTGGTACCTGGATAAAAAATAGCCTATATGTTAATCCAGTACATGTACTATGTATATTCCAAGTTTCATTCAAATCCGTTCAGCCGTTTAGGCGTGATTGAGGCACAAACATCCAAACATCTAAACATCCAAATTCACAAACTTTCGCATTTATAATATAAGTAAGATTTTTTGTCTTTAACTTTGATATGAATTTGAAGGGGTACCTTCTGGCGTGTAGATCTCTCCTGGCGGGTAGACCATCTTCGAAGGATGCGTGTAAGCGCCGCTGAGCGGTCGCCGCCTGAACCACGTGCGGCATTGCGCGTTACCGGTCCAGTCTCTGCAAATTGATGTAAACTTAGATATACTTAGATAATTTTGTTTTCCAATTTAAACCTAATTTTTTTTGCATGCTGTATTTATCGGTGAAGTGTGTGAAACTATTTATACTAAACTAAACATACTCTATGACCATGCTTCTGGCAAGATAATTTTTTTCATTTCATTTTAATTTAATTTCATTTTCAACTTATCATTCTTGTATCTATGATAATTATTTTTTACCCACGACTTATTTTTTATTCACGACGGATCGGAGAGGTTGTTTATTTGTTTGTCACCATTTTCTTCAAAAACGATTGAACCGATTTCGAAGCGGTTTTTTGCATTTTATTGGTGCCATTTCAGTGAAGGTCTTGTTTTGTACATGTACCCGCTATCTATATTTCATTAGAAACTCGTTACAATTAAGATGATAGATATGACGTGTACGATTTTGGGGGGGTCATGTCTCCCGTGACCTGACGCCTCGGGATCTCGGACCGCCACTGACACAGCCATGTAAGAGATGACTCACTTGTATAGGTTGTAGTAGTTCCTGAGGCGGTCCGTGGAGATGTGGTACTCCTCCTGGTAGATCCTGTCGGCGAGGGTCAGCCAGGGGTGTGCCAGCGCCGCGTCCACGTCCAGCCGCTCGTGCACGCTGAGCACTAGCAGCTTGGAGATGAAGTCGCGGGACTCGCGGCTCAGCCGGGACCACCACACCTGGGGCAGGTCATACAATAAAACCCTGTACAACGCAACTTAAATGCGCTCATTACTAAGCATCCTCAGTCTGATGTGTTTTCGGATGGCTGGAAGTCGATAGAAGGGATTTGTTCATCTTTTTGCGAAGGCAGTACGGAATAGCAATAAAATTTGTCTGTTGGTAGGAATGTTCCTAAGTTCTGCTCTAAAAAAATGATGGAAGAAGCTTGTTGTGCAACTTTAATCTGCCTTCTGATGTCATGCTAGCTACCTACCACTCTTTTTAATCAAAGTCATGCAAAGTCTAGACTAGACTATTTACTTCTAACAATTGAAAGCTCAACACATAGTGTCACTTCCATCTGCCCTTCTTAACCTTGTCAAGGGTTTCCATATGAAGCACGCCTCTGAACGACCAGTGTCAAATCAGCAGAATATTATGATTACTCGCGGACTCTACATGTCCGAGACAAAAGATACTCCTTCTCCATTAAGCACCCCGGGAGAGTCATACTCCGGCATGCTTAGTAAATAAACGAAGACTTACTTCATCGTGCCACTCCCATCTGCCCTCCTTAACCCTGTCCAGGGTTTCCACATCATGCGCGCCTCTGAACGGCGAGTGTCCACTCAGCAGGATGTACGTGATTATTCCCAGACTCCACATGTCTGAGGAGAAGGACACTCCTTCTCCATTGGCGACCTCAGGAGAAACGTATTCTGGCATGCCGTAGTCAAGGGTAGCGTGCTTGTTGAACTGGATGCGGCGGGAGAGGCCGAAGTCGCAGATCTTCAGTTCGTCGCTGCCGGCGTGAGATAGTAGGAGTTCGCCGATCTGTGGAAGAATTAATGTTACGTTTAATTTTGCGGTGAGAAACACGCATTTCTCTACCGCCATACTAAATCAAGACTGACTACTAGATCAACACTAGCTTTGCATTACCCACAACTACTCAGTACTTAAATATTATCTGGTATTATAGTCTGTGCTAACCTTTCGATTGTCATTGTTTTAGAGCGGAAAGACTCTGTTGAACATTTCAAAACTAGTGGGGAGCGAAGCGAGCACTATAATCAAATTCATTGTGAGAGAAGCGAAACTCACCGTGAGTCCAAGATGCGCGACGCTGTTGTCATGCATATACTTCAATCCTCTCAGCAGTTGTCTCATGTATCCCGCTATTTCCCTCTCTGTGTACCCCTGTCCCCTTAGCAGGCGGTCTCTGACGAGTTCACCGCCAGCCGCGAGTTCCGTGACCAGTGCTAAGGTGTGTTCGTGTTCGTACGCGTCGTATAGACGGATGAGGTGGCGGTCATTGAGGATGTTGAGGATATCCAGCTCGTTCTTCATGAAGGGCTTCAGTTCTGAGTGGCCGTGCATTATCTTGGCGGCGTAGTTGCGACCTACGAAAAGATGTATGCAGTTTTAACTTCACATTATCACTATCAGTCTATACACATCCAGCACATATGATAGACCTCCCCAATATGCTTTTGGAAGAATAGTTTTGCATTCATCGAACAGCTGCGTTCTTTATTAATGTCATCGGTCCATCCTATAGGCTATATCTTAGCAGGCAAATTAAAAACAGACAGACTAAGCTATTGTACGAAGATCGTGAAGACTTCACGATCTTCTGACAATGGTTGTATCCGTCACGTTACGCTATAAGTTCGACAAAGTCCTTTAATACAGCCCCAGGGTTAAAATCGTAGAAGACTTTGTGATGTTGGCATTAGTATACGAGGAAAGAAGGAATTTGGAATACTGACGGAATTTTCAGTGGGTTTCTTATCAGACACGGCAAACGCCCTCAGGATAAATGGAGTGACGATTTGCGAAAGGCTGCTGGCAGAGACTGAATGTGTCAAGCCGAAGATAGGGCGCGATGGCGCTCATTAAGGAAGGGACTCCTACCAGCTGATGATGGATAATTTACGTGATATTAGATAATGTTTTACGAAGGGAGTTTGGGATATAAGCAGCATTGTTCCACGTATGTCTCACCAGTGAGTCGTTCAGCGGCGTGGTAGACGGCGCCCTGCACGCCGCGGCCGAGCTCGTCGCCGAGGTCGTAGAAGTCCCCGAAAGGCTTCGTGCTCGGCTTTATACGCGGCGGGTGCTCGCGGATCCTGCAAATACATGAGAATTTAATAACGTGAGATGGGAAGAAAAGGTCTATCATTTAAGGTTTACTAACCTAAATAAGAGAAGCCTCAAGCAAAATGGGGCTTGAGCCCTTTAACCTTAAAAGATCTGCACAGACGTCACGCGTTAGGGTGTATTGAACATCGTCCCCCTGCTAACCTACCTCCAGTCAAATCAACTCTCTGTAGTACCATAGAAGGATTTTGGCAACAGTGTTCCAGTGTCATCGATAGTGTTGAGATTGAGGTAGATGCCGGGCAGGTCTCGATGATGTCATGTAGTCCCGATTTTCTTATTTCATTTGTAGCAGTGCAGTTTAATGTCATATGTTTCACTGTCTCTTCCTCCTGAAGGTATCCGTAACGGAGGCTACGTTCTAGTTCGAGTAGGTGATGGTTCAGCTCGCTGTGGTCTGTGATAATGTCCATCACTCTTAGATCTTCGCAAAGACATACCTGTTGGAGTACTCGTGTTCTGATTCCTCGACATGCAGCATGGCAGAGGAGCTGATGGAGCCGGCGACGTTGCGCGCAGAGATGGAGTACAGCCCCTCGTCCTTGAGGATCGCGTCGTGGATGCACAGGATGCACAGATCCGGTTCCACAAATGACATCTGCCATGTACTTGTACATTATTTATCATGAAAATTGAGAGCACTGGTGGTCTAGTTGGTAGTGACCCCGCCTTCTGATCCTAAGGTGGTGGGTTTAAATCCGGTCGTGTAACAATAGATTTTTCTGTATGAAAAATTTATGTGCGCTATACCATTACTCTCAAACGCTGAAGGAAAACATCGTGAGGAACCTGCGGCTTAGCCAGCTCCGCACGTATTGGCCATGTCTTTCCTGTGGACAAGGCCGACTAAGCTGAGAGGATGGAATAGGTGCTGGGCAAGCCTACTCTATCTTAATTGGTCCCGGGCACTACAGCGTCCCGTTAGTGAAGGTAAAAGTTGCCTCCTGAGACTTTATAAATTATCATGGAAATTGATTAAAGAATGAAGATAGAATAGAATACACTAACACTATGGCTACAAGTTTCGAAGACCAAGAAATAGTTACACTAGCTTCAAGGGTAGCTTTAACTCTAGCGGGCGTTCGCTCGAGTTACATATAAAAAGTGGCTTATATTATATTTCATGACACAAACTTTGTATATTCCAAGTTCATTTAAATCTGTTTCATTTACTTTACATCTGGTAGGGGGGTATTGAACTTACCTTGATCCTAGCGCTGGGTGCGAGCGGCTGCCAGTCCTTGTACCATTTAATGTCAGGGTATGGGACTCCGGTGACCCTGGCTTCGATCTTTACGGTCTTCCTCTGCAGTACTACTGTTTCCTCCGGCCTTCGGATAAAGGCAGGATACTCTGCCAGTTCGAGACGCACTCTCTGCCGCGCCTGGCCATGTTCGTTCGTGGCAACGGCTTCGTACCAGCCCGCATCGCGTTCTAGCATTCTGTAGGAAATTATTGTATATTGCAGGATATTCTGGACTGCAACTTATAAAAGCGAAAGTTCCCTAGAGCATCCCTTTTCAAATCTTATAAAGTTAAAGAATGCTCAAAGTGCCATCCTTATCATTACTAAACCCCGCTGTCCGTCCGTCCGTCCGTACTGTAATGGGTAGAGACGAAATTTTCAAAGAGAGTGCATTTATTTTCTATTGCCGCTATAACTGCAAACATTATCACAAATTAACTTCAGTGGAAATACACCTTCTATACCGTCAAACGAAGCGAGCTATGTTTGTTCAACGAATAAATTATACAAAGACCAAAAATCAGTTTAAAGGTTTTTCTAAAAGCGAGTGAAGCGAGCATCCTTAAAGTATCAAAAATAAACACACTTATTGATGAAAAGCGTAGCCTGTCCGTTCCTGGTATAGCTCCAGTCGTATCTCCCCCCGATCTCGATGGGCTCGTCGTTGTAGAAGTACGTCATCTTTGGTTTGGGGTAGCCGTAGACGAACCAGAAGAGATTGGCGTTGTGTCCCTTCACCCCGTACTGGGAGTCGTGTTCCTGGCGGAGGAAGCGAGGCGCTTGTGCGTAGCCGTCGTGAGGCGGACGCTCTATGTCGAAGTCCTGGGGAAAAACAGCTGTTTATTTGCATAATTCGAATGATAATGGTATTAGAACTAAAGTGTATCTAACACTTAGAAAACCATTTCCTCGTCAAAGCGATACAATAAAAAAAAAACAGCAAAAGCTCAAAAACCATGAAATTAGCCACCGGTGACCAGCATCGTTTGCCTTTTTGTTTATTTTTTATTGTTGTGCTATGACACCATTTTGCATGTACATAAACTACAGATAGGTAAGTAGATCTTATTGCAGGTTACTGTCCTTATTCGAACCAAAATCGAGTGAATAACGAGCAAAGCGAGCCTCTTATCAAAATCGAAAAGAAGCAGCCGAAACAGAAGCGCTTTTCTTTAAAATTAAATCGCAGCTGACGCCTTACTTTGAAATAATTGAATCTTTCTTGGTATCCACGGGTCCTGCAAATTACCTTAGGGAAGTAAGGAGAAGTATCGGGCCTGAAGTCGATGCCTGGTTCCAGGAACGGAACAAACTTCGGCGGGTCTGGGTTGATCTTCTCTCTGTGCGTGATGGCGAAGGGTGAGGGGTCGCTGACCCCGTACTTGTTTTCCACTCGGACTCTGAACTTGTAATCGCGGAAGGGTTCCAAGTTGCGGATGTCGCAGACGCAGGAACGTAGGCCGGTGCGCGCCGTGAACCAGTCTCCATCAGGTTGTTCGCACATCTCCACCTGGAAATAACCGGGGATGGGATTATACCTAGTTATGTTTTCTTACAGGCTTTTGTTATTGCGGATATTATCGGGCCTCGGCAAACTTGTCATGTATAGTGACAGGGATATATCTGCGATCTACTTTATCATCAGTAGAGAAAACCCCTTAACCAAAGTGATTTGCTAAATGTGCAAAATGACATAGATATCAGCTATAAAACGTGCCAAAATATCGTAATACGAACCTTCTCTATGCAACAAAGACTAAAATAAAATTTTAAGTGAAATGAGGTTCCGTAAAATGATGTGATTTAACCCGAAAAAATGGCATACCTGGTAAGTGACAGGGAACCTCGGTCCATGGGGAATGGAAGGCTTCCATGACAAGGTGAGGTGTCGGTCCGCCATACGCGAGATGATGGGCCGGTCGGCTAGAGGCATCGGGATGCCGGTCTTCTTCATCTTGTCGAAGTCGCTGTACTGGTCGCTGATGGGACGCTTGCCAGTTTGGATCTCTAGCGCTGATGACAAAATATAAGGTTGGTTAGGTCTGAAATTCCATCTGAAGGTCGTGGTTTTAACTCGTTTCGCGAAAATAATGTGCTTTCAAGCAGTTAAGGAAAACCTCGCACGGAAACCTGGCCTAGAAAGTTTAGCCCGCTTTACATATGTGTGAGGAGCAGGCTGACAAACCGAAAGATATGGCCTGCAGCAATGTTGCTCCAGGCCAGGTTTCGTCTAGGTACGGACCCCGACATTCCCCTTCCAATGGGGTACCGTTGGAAGGGGAAAGTCGAATGAACGAGACAGATTTATACACCTGTCTTGTAAGTCTGCTTTCATTCATCCTCTCTACAGTCCAATCATCTTAACATACCTTTCTCATTCCTCATCGCTGCATCTTCTTTCACTCCACATCGCTCTCTTATCGCGCTATTTCCCACTCAATCTCTCAGTCACCCACACATACATCGCAACGCACGCATTTCCACTGCACTCACTCTATTCTGATGTTTCTTCTACCCCTACACCTATAAGAAACAGGCGTGATTTTATGTAGGTATAGTACACTCACTGTCGTAAGTGAGTTGCGCAGAGCAGGTTTCCTCTCCGTGAGGGTTGTAGATGCGACACTGGTAGGTCCCTACGTCCGTGGGGTCGATGCCCGAGATGGTGAGGCGCAGTAGACCAGTGGTCTCCTTGTCCATGCGGATGCGTTCACATGGGAACAGCCTTTCGCCGTTGCGATACCTGCAAACGAAAAACGACATTTGACTTCTTCTCTGTTGGTCTGTAAGGAAAAAACAGAATGCGTCCAGCTGCTTCTCTCCCCGAACATTTTGTAAAAGTCGACTAAGAGAGAGATCTCTCCAGCATGGTGAGCATATATGAGCGATAAGCTGATCACCTGTCACTCTTGTTCACCATATTCATCTTGGGGCTTTGAATCATGGGTGGCTGCAAATTTTCTTATGATTACTTGTGATAAGATAGGTACTGTCCATCAAACAACAATTAAAAAAACTTGAAGTTAGTCAATATTAAGAAAAACTGTGACAAGTAACAACGTATTAGACTGATACTCAAACAAAGTCGGAAAATATATTATTAACCTACACATTTAAAAAAACCCCACGATTCGCGCTATTCCAAGAACCACCATAACCTATCTTTTTTTCCGCCATCTGTCACTGTCAACTAAAAATGGGCCCGACAGCTAGGGATGTGCGTGAATATTAACTGACCACTCGACGTCTGGTTCCGGCGAGCCGGTGGCGCAGGCGGTGAACTTGGCGCTCATGCCGCGGAACACCTCGATGTCGCCAATCTTCTTCAGGAACGACGGTGGCTCCACCCTCTGCATCTTGCCACTGAAACAATACATCCATACTAATATTGTAAATGCGAAAGTAACCGTCAGTCTGTCTGTCTGTTACCTTTTCACGCCTAAACTGATTTTGATGAAAGGCAAAGAGATAGATTCCATCTCGGAAAGCACATAGACTACTTTTCTGTTGATAGAGGTAGTCCAAAACCTCACCAAATATCACTAGGGGAAAGGGGGGGAATTAAAAAGTTTCTAAAAACATCACGTGATTCATGGAAGACCCCTAAGTATATATACTCACATTTTGTCGACAACCTCCAAGGTAGCCTCACACTCCGCCTGTCCTTCTCTATTCTTCGCTACACACTTGTATTTCCCCGCGTCTTCAGGCTTGAGGTCACGTACATACAGACAGCAAGCGTCGCCGTCTCGCTTGAGAGTGTACTTGTCGCTGTGCTTCAGTTGTGATCCGGCCTTGTACCACGTGATCTCGGGGGTAGGGATGCCGTTCACGCGCGCCGGGAATTTCGCGTCGAATGTGGGTAGCTGAGAATAAAATAGGGTCGTGTAAAGGTATAAATCCAGTTAATCGTTAAATTGTAAGTCTGTTGAGCTTAACTTAATGCATGCTGTGGTAGTAATTTTTGAAATTTGTAATTTGACTACATAATTTTTATTTAACATTTTCCGTCATAATAATATAAGTCAAAAAATACGTGACGAAAATTCTAATGGAAAACTGCTATGGAATAGGAAAATTAAACCGACTCAACTTGATTTAGTAACTTTTTGTATCTCCTTAACCACTCTTAAACATAGTAGTATTAAGTCACCTGTTGCAAGTCAGTGAACTTCTGTGTGAACTTGGGCGCCTGGTATATCTTGCGCACGTTGAGCTGTCCTTCAGAAGCGTCCTCTCCCAACGGATTCACCAGTTTCACGCCGTAGACGCCAGCGTCTGCCATCTCCACCTCACTGATCTCCAGACCCACCTGTCAAAATATACTAACATTTTAGTATTTGAAACTCAATAGGCGGCCCCTCCTTCCGATTCCAAGGTGGTTCAAATTCAGTCGTGCACCAATGGGTTTTTCTGTTCGAAATTTTATGTGCGCTGTATCAGTACTCTAAAACGGTGGAGGAAAATATCGTGAGGAAACTAGCATGTCCTAGAACAGTAGAAAGTTCGAAAACGTGTGTCAAGCGCACGAAAGTAGGGCGCACTTTCAATCCTTTCACCACACTGGTTCGAAAGAACTACTAACACGACTAGATAGATAGCTATAATAGAGTTATATTGTGTTACTGCTGGAATGGGAGTAAAGAAAAAACATAGAATGCGTCCAGCTGCTTCTCTCCCCGAGCATGTCGTAAAAGTCGACTAAGGGATAGTATCCTCTCCAACATGATGGACCATCTATAGGGACGACGGGCTGATCACCTGTCACCATGGTTCACCATATCCATCTTGGGACTCTTGAATCAGGAGAGGCTGCAAGTTTTCTTATGATTATTTGTGACTCTGCCCGTGATATTATATATAATATGTATGTATGTATCTCACCCGCTTGCCGTCGCAGGTGAGCGTGAGTCGCTCGCTGGGCGTCAGCGGCTGTCCGTCCTTGGTCCAGCTGACGTCGGGGATGGGGTTGCCGACGAAGGGTGCGGTGATGGAAAGGGGTTGTCCTTCCTCGGCCGTTGTGTCGCGGAGGCCGTGGATCAGTTGCGGACGCTCTTGTGGGTTCGCGTCGTTTGTACGGCCTAATAAGAAAAAAATGTATGATCAATGTGCCCATTGTTAACTTTGCAACAAACTGGTCCAAAATCTCTCCCCGAGCATGTCGTAAAAGTCGACTATGGGATAGTATCCTCCAACATGATGAGGCGGCCGGTCATAAAATAACCTTAGCCAAAACTCTTACCCGACCCCACATAGAGTGTGATAAGAGCAGGAAGATGATGATGATAAAGCTGGTCCAAAACTTTCAGCAAGGAAAGCTCTTTATAGTTCACAATATTGTGACATTTGGACGTAAATACTCACTGGCGACGGTAAGGTCTGCGTTGCTAGTGACGCAGCCGACGTCATTGGCCGCGACGACGGCGTACTTCCCCGCGTCGGCGGCCGCCGCGGCGGACAGTAACAGCGCGTGGGTGCCGTCCGGTTGGGACACGATCTTGATCCGTTGACCGTCCGGAACCACCTCTTGTCCGTCCCGAGTCCTGAAAACAAGTTAACGTTTACGCCTCTTTTAATCTGTTAAGCTTCCTCGGTCTTATCTAGATTTTGCCAATGATTTTTTGCCGAAATGGCAACCAGTTCTTTCAAACTTGACTAAAGTGTAGCTTTATAGCCCTGCTACACTATCAGGTTTCTGTGAAGGTTCGCATTTTGCGTTCTTGTCTACCTTGCGACAAATCATATCTATACCTTTCACTCTATACTATACGACAACTTCGATTCAGTTTGTGGGGTTCGTCAAAACTGACAGGTCCAATAGTTCCACGGTTCCATCTACACTGGACGTGTGACTTACCACTTGACAGTTGGAGGCGGGTGTCCAAGTATCTTGACCTCCAGCTTGGCGGGGAAGCCCTCAATGACCTTGGCGGGTTGTAGTTCCGCGATGAAGGCGGGTTTGCGTTCCTTCTGTTGCACGTCGGCGATCGCCTTCGACTCCGCCTAACACCAGAATCAACTTTATCACGTTAGGTTAGTGTTTATTATTGCTTGGATGAATTTGTATTTCTTTTATTAGGATAAACTCTCAAATATTGAAGGAAAATTAAAAAAAAAATTACAAGCCCGGTGAGTGCCTCGCTGAGAAATGTGTATTTCTAATTGCCGCTATAACAACAAATAATAAAAATAAAAGGGGCTCCCATACATCAAGATTTTTTTAAGTAGGACGGTACGGAACCCTTTCTGTGCTAAATCGACTCGCACTTGACCGGTTTTATTTAGCTTCTTCTTTTTACACGTTTTAAAATTAACCGTCAAATTTGTCATCTCGCTTGGGACTTCGATAATGGAGATCCGTTACATTCTGAGAACTATTTCTTATGTTCATTACCTCTCCCAGTTTGTTTGTGACAGTGAGCAGGTAGGTGCCAGCGTCCTCCGGCTTGCAGTTGTCAATCTGAAGGCCGATGAGGCCACCAGGGGAGTTGATAAAGTTCACTGCTTGTGATGGACGGATGGGTAGACCTGACAAACAAATTAATCTTCTATATCACAATCACATGGCACGCACGGTTTGTGCAGTGCATCGGTGCCCGACTGGATTTGAACCCTCGATCTTAGGGGCCGCTACCACTAGACCACCAGTGCTGTCGTTGTCCCCTATTGAATACGAAGCTTAAATTATTACCCCACAGTACCCAAAATCGAGACGTTCCAAAACTAAGAGCAGGAAGGTTACAACTAAAATAAAAAAAATATATTTTATTAAAAAGACATTTTTTTAGTTGTTTGTGGTATATGACGTACCATCCTTGAACCACTTGACCTCGGGCGCGGGGAAGGCCATGACCCTGGCTTCCAGCTTCAGAGGCTGTCCCACCACCGCCTTCACATCCTCCAACTCCTGGCTGAACGACGGCTTCCGCGGCGTAGCTGGAACACAACCAAACATGTTTTATGAAGCCACAGTTAACATTTTAAGAAGGTTTTTATTCCAAATACACAGTTTTGTAGTCAAATTTACCCGGATTAAATATATATTAATCAATAAGCAATAAGGCTGTGCATTGTTTTGCCTTTTTCATATTAACTTTAAGTTAAGATATTTTCTGTTACTGTTCATGTGTATATTTTCTGTAAGTATACTTCTCTCTTGGGAGTAAAAAAAAAAGTCGAGCATGTCGTAAAAGTCGACTACGAAGGGTAGTCTCCAACATGATAGACCTATATAACCGATGGCCTGATCGCCTGTCACCATAGTTCACCATATCCATCTTGGGACTTTAAATCCGTTAGGGATACGGGCGTATGTATGTATGTAAATAATATAGTGTTTTCTGTTTTTTAATCTTGTCGACTAAGTACAACGCTGGCAAAGCCCAGCTGCTTTGCCAGTGCAGAAGCTACAAATACATACGGTTGACAGCCACAGCACACAACGCAGCGTGTTCGCCATGCGGGTTAGTGATGATCAGTTTGTACGCGCCGCAGTCAGCCGGGGTCACGTGGTCAATAGTAAGCTTGACAGTCCCGTCAGGCAGTGCGGTCTGCTTGACGCGCTCGTCAGTCGGAGCGAGCGGGGCGCCGTCCTTGAACCTGAACGAGAAGAATATCCTTCATACATCGTGAGCAATGTGGGAGGGGCGAGGGGGGAGTTAGTCACGAACGGACAACTTGCATGGGACGTATTTACATTGCTTTTTCTAAGGGGTACCAGTAGCCGTCTGATAAGCAACCTTTCCCAGACTGATACCAGTCTAATGTCTAATTAGAAACTAATTTATTTTTGTAGTGAACTGTGTACTCTGATACACAATAGTAAACTATTTTGTACAGGGCCATGTCCTAAACAAAGCCACTTTCTACGAATGCTTACCACATCCAAAACAATGGAATGACAAATCCTTTGCTCTTCGCTCACTTCGTTTCATAACCCATACTGGTCCGTGTAAGATCGATAAGCGTGCTGTTCTCACTACTTGAAACCAGTTTATTGGATTTGCTTTTTGTGGTGTGATCCATCTGCTTTGCTTCTTTGTGTCGGGAAGGTGTCGTTACAGCTACGGAGCGGGGTGAAAGATGGAGACTAAATGAACGTAAAAGGAGCTGAACCCAATCCACCATGTGGCAGCCAGAGTTCAAGAGACTCTCCCTCGCCCACTTCCAGAGAACGATCGAGGTTTAGCGTGAAGCAGGGCGTGGCCTTTGGTATCGAGATCACAGTCCAGGGTAGAAGGTTGAAATAAATGAAAGTAAAAGAAGCTGAACTCAACTTACCATGTAGCAGGAGGAATAAGCCTCCCATTCACTCTAGCCTTGATCTCCAAAGGCTCTCCCTTGTCTGCCTCGAGCGAGAGATCGAGCTCTTTGTTCCGGAATGGAGACCATCCGTTTGTGGAACGGATACCAATTTAAAAAAAAGCTGAACCCAACTCACCATGTAGCAGTAGGGATGGGGCTGCCATCCACCTTGGCTTTGAGTTCCAAAGGCTCTCCCTCGTCCACTTCCCGAGAACGGTCCAGTTTGTGCGTGAAGCCGGGCGTAGCCTTCGCTATCGAGATCACAGCGGTGCAGGAGTCCTCGCCAGCTATGTTCAAAGCTCGAACCTTGTACTGCAAACCGAGGAAATACTTAGAATTCGCCTTGGAACTAGGCTATGGTAAATTAATAGCTGTGATCACTAAATAAATAATAATAATAATAAAATTAGTTTAATTCAGGCCCATAAAATATATATACATACTTTATATACTAAAGAAACAATGCAACAGGGAGTTGATTATGTCTGATTATGTCTCTCTGTTGCAATTGGTTTCTATTCGGGACTGTCAAATAAGATGATTATTTGCATACAAAGCCGTTATATTTGACAACTGACTGCAAAGATCATGACTAGCGAAGCGAATTAAAATTAATTCTACGAATGCTACTATTGATAACAGACGAGCTTAGCGAGCTTTTTGAATTCCAAAATTATCTTACCGAGCCAGCATCGCTGGCCTCAAAGTGCTTGATCTCTAGCTGGCTGTCGACTGCCCCCTTGATTTCAGTGGTGACGGTGTGTCTGTCATCGTTCTTGATCTCGGCGCCATCCTTGTACCACGTGACATCAGGCGGTGGCACGCCATCGCAACGGATCTTTAATGTACAGTCGTCGTAGTCTTTCACCGTCTCATTAGAGAGGGGCTTGGTGATGACTGGCGAGCCGACTGGAAAGTGAATTTCAATGTTATATTGTTGTACTGTGATGGATCATAGAATAAATTGAAATGTAGACAGTCACAGCCAGCAACTAACTGTAAGTCATTATGTAAAATCTCTATTCTAAATATCACGGCCCATACTTCAGTTTATTTGTCGGTTATTTCATGATCAATGGTAAATAAGGTAACTGGACCAGATTACCGCACTGAAGAAGGTTCATGGAAATAATAAAACCGTGACGACTGATGTTTTGTGGGCGCTGAGAGTGCTTTAAAGCCATCTATGATATTTTTTTATAGGGTTGAAATTGTAATTTCTATTACTTACTATGCACAGAAAGCTTGGCCTGCTGGGCTGTTTCACCGATCTCGTTCTTGGCGGTGAGGGTGTAGACACCCGCGTCGTCCACTCCCACCTTCTTGATAACCAACTTGTACGTCTCCGAAGGGAGATCTTCCTCGATCTCGTAGCGAGAGGATGGCTTGATGGCATACCCGTCTTTGGTCCTACAGTCAGACTCGACACTCAATCAAAACTTTGTACATTGAAATCAGTATTTGAATAGCTTGTAATTTTGCAGACAGGCGAAGATAGAAGTAACATTATTTATGAAGTCGAATAATAAGAATCTACCTTTAGTCTTCGAAACGAAATCCCTATTCCATGTCTGAAAACTCTCCATCCCAAAGGTTTCATTTCCACTTACCATTTGACTTCAGCGATAGGATTGGCGCGAACATTCGCAATGAAGGTCGTCTCCTCGTCAGGCACCACGGTGATGTCCTTGAGGCCCTCGATCTCGGGCCGCAGCAGGATGTCCAGCCGCGCCGAGCTCTCGCCGACGCCGTACTTGTTGGTCGCCTTGATTGTGTACTCGCCGGTGTCGGCGTGACGACCTTGTCAGACAGTAGTAGACATTAGTGGAGAGAAATACAATTGATCCACAAAGGAAGCTGCCAAAAAAGAGTCCCATCCAGCAGCTGATGATGCATAGACACGCCTGCACACCTTGAGCGCTGAGCTTTGCGTAACTCACTCCTCATTCTTTCGTCAAGCGCTCAAGACAATGATATTGGTGCAGAACATTTCTTGCAACTGTACGTGATAATATTGACCGGAGATTGAGGAATTAAGAATCAATCACAATGATAAAGCCATCAGAATAATATCAGTAAACCGCTCAAATATTCAGGGATTCACTTCAGGATCTTACCTGTAGGAATATGCAGCTTAAAGGTGCACTCCTTAAGTCCATGGTCCAAGTCCTTCTCTTCAGCAGAAGTGACGATAGTCGCATCAGGCGTAAGCTCCACTCCGTTGAGCAGCCAGGAGACATGCGGCTCCGGGTCGGCGGTGCAAACGGCCTGCAGTGTCACCGGCTCGCGTTGCAACACACGTTGAGCTTCCAGTGGATTGGTGAATTTGGGCTTACGTAGCTCACTCTCGGCTGAGAAGAACAGTTAAAGATAATGTTTCAAGGTGATTTTAAAGTTTTAGTAGCAAAAAGGTTATGATTTGTTTTAATCGGCTGATCTATTTGACGAAGTTGAGTATCTAAGCACGAATAAGTTGTTGAGGCAGTGGTTTTAGGTACACTGAGATTGTTCATTACTACATTGAATCATAATAGACTTCAGAGAAAGATCCAAAAAGATTTAGAGCGCTTCGCAAGCTTCTGTAAAATGTTACATTTATTTGTAGGAAAATAGGTTTTATAAATAAACTTACGCAAAACATTAAGTTGCGCCTTCAGTACGTTCTTTCCCAGATCGTTGCTGATCTCGGCCTGCCACTCGCCGGCGTCCTTCGGGTTGACAGCCTCAATCTCAATCTTGTACAAGTTGCCATCATTGCTGATGCGGACGCGGTTGCAAGGTTTCACCTCCTTCCCGTTGTGGAGCCAGCGGACGGTCGGTTTAGGGTTACCGTCTGCTATGACGGTGTATACGAGAGGGAGGGATTCGTATGCGTCTCCGTCTTTGAGCGTACTTTCGCCTAGAGTGGGGGGTGCTAGAAGAAAAGTCGTGGTATTAGTCTGGGTAGCTCGGCCTTGAAATGCCCACGATTTTTGTAAGGAGTTGTGGCTAGTGGAAGCTATAACGGAGGTTAATACGACACAGTATTTAGCATCTGATCGTGGGCTATTTGGAACAAGGCATAACATAACTTCAAAGATTTGATATTATGGAAATTTTACGAAAAGTAATTATTTGCATATTTTACATTTACAGAGGAATTTTTTAAGTTTTTATTTTAAAAGTTTATGCACCAGTTTATTAAATAAAAGCTAGAATCAGAATAAAAAAAATATTTACTGCCAATTAAAGCTAATGTATAATCAGCCGCGGAAATACCGAAAATATTTACAATCGCATTCAAATTCACCATACCAATAGAGTTTTGCCAATGTACAGCTGTTACAGAAACTTATTCTAAAGTATGTACTTACGTTTATTAGACCTATGTGTAATTTTGTTGTTGAGTTGTGTTTCACGTACCTTTCAACGTTTGGCGTGACGAAGCTTAAATTGCAACTACAAAAACGAAATACATGCCAACATTTTTAAAAATAAATTGTTTACCTGCATAACTGGATGTTGTGACTGGTTTCTAGTATCTCCTCCGCATCGCGCTCGTGTTCCAAGGATTAGTATGCCAGAAGGGAATGTTATTACGCATGCGTGCTAAAACAAATACGACAGCATTAGTAGAGTACATTCGAAACATTTGAAGGACGTGAGAATGACCTGATCTGACATTTTATAGACTAGTTAATTTACCCACTAGAAGAGGTGTTTTGAACGAAATAGAACTAATATGTATTTCATCCATTATTATTTGCATTGGATCTAACATTGAAAATGTCAGTGATATAAATAAAAAAATGGCAGATCAGAGAGATCTAACATAAGCAATATTGTTAAAAGCTTTACGATAAAAGTTAGTTTCACTGATAGACTTAGCGTTATTTTTCAAATATCAGCCTTATTCATTTTAACGATTCCCTTCTGTTTATTGACTTGACAATTACCTTTTTCATCTTCTTGTGTAAGTATATCGTCTAGTATGCTCCGTTGTCTTTGGCTTCGTTTCAACAGGGCTTCTACTTCGTCATCTATTTCCTCGTCTACGATAAATAGTTTATTTGATAGCTTTCTCTTTCGCTCAACATTCGTTTCAGTCACATCTTTTGTTATGTTATCAATGTTTTTCACTGGCCCTAATACTAACTCTTCTATGAGTCTATTTCTAACATCATCTACTTTATTTTCTACATTTCTATATTCGTTTTCGTCAAATTCCTTCGAAATGTCGATGAGTGTTTCTGTGATATCGTTCTCGAATACTTTTTGTGACTTTTCATTGAGTATCACTGATTCTTCTTCCCCTTCGGTAAAGAAATCCTCTTTGAATGAGGAAGATCGAACGTATGAATCTTTGCTGAACACTTTTCTGCTTTCGTCTATGTCAAAGATGGATTTTGATAGATCTTCAATGGAAATTTCTCTTGAGAGAGATTCGTTCTGCCAACTCATATCGTCCTCGGAGACTGACATTATCGAAATGTTTCTGTTGGCATATGTTTTAGCGCTTCTCGCGATACTTTCATTATCAGAATCTGCAGCTTCCTCTATTATGCCATAAGTACCCCTTCGTATGTAGTCGGGAATCGTATAATGACCCATTTCTGTGAGGAAATAGCTATGGCTCGCTATCTCTTCTACTTCTAGAGAAGTTTTATGCGGTGTATTGGGTTCAATTACCTTTCTGCCATAACTTTCGTCATCGTCCTCGTAAAACACAGAAGTTGACGTCATTTTGTGCAAAGTGCGCGTTTCAGCCGGACCTACCAGTTAAAATAGTAATGTTCACTTTAGGAGTATAATTTACGAGCGATATTTTAGGCATGCGATGGTTCAATGCGTTACTTTTTAGAAGATATTCAAGCAATTTAGGAATGAATAGTTAGATATTATGAGAATGGCATTACAAGGGTGGGAAAGAAAGGTAGGAAGCTTCATACTGACCTGTTATAATAGCGCCGTGAGACTTAGTGCTGCTGACTTTAGACATTATAATGCTGCCGTCGCCACCCTTCTTGAACGTTGTAACAGTTTCAAAAACTCTGTCTAAACATAAAAAAACACACGTGGAAGGTTAAGAACACAGGTTAAACATGCGACAGAGTGAGCGAAAGAGTTTCTCACAACTAAAAGCTGTTTGCAGATTGAAGAGAAGCTTGAAGCGCTTAATACCTTCAATGTCAGCACATAATGGTTCTTCTAGGGATTCTTTTTTAATAGATTTACGCTTGGACTTTAAGCTAGTGTCTGCCAGGACTTCTTCGATCTTCTCAGGCTTGGTGATTCCTTTTTCTCCAACCATTTTTTTATTTACAACTTCTTCTATAATGGGCGTTTTATTTTGTTCGTTATGATTTTCATCCCACACTGATTTTTCTTCAGAAATCTCAACGGTTAATGACTTCTTAACCTTCGCCTCTTGAGGTTCTTTTGCTTCTTGAATGGCAGGCTTTTTAGATTTTGCGTCATCAACATCGTCCCAGAAAGACTTTTCTTCGATTACTTCCGGCTCCGTCACGGACTTTTGTGCTTTTAACTTAGGAGTTTTAATCTCTTCGATGATTGGTTTCTTTGTTTTATTGTCATCATCTTCAGCCCAGAAGGAATTCTCTTTGGCTTCTTCAGACTGACTTACTGATCTTTGTGCTTTCATCTTTGGCGATTCAACTTCTTCGATGACTGGTTTCTTAGCCTTTTTGTCGTCTTCCTCACCCCAGAAGGAATTCTCCTTGATATCTTCAGCTTGGCTTACTGATCTTTGTGCTTTCATCTTAGACAATTCAACTTCTTCGATGACTGGTTTCTTAGGCTTTTTGTCGTCTTCCTCACCCCAGAAGGAATTCTCCTTGATATCTTCAGCTTGGCTTACTGATCTTTGCGCTTTGATCTTAGGCGATTCAACTTCTTCGATGATTGGTTTCTTGGTCTTTTTGTCGTCTTCATCACCCCAGAAAGAATTCTCCTTGATTTCTTCAGCTTGGCTTACTGATCTTTGTGCTTTGATCTGTGGTGACTCAGCCTCTTGGATAATGGGTTTTCTTGTTTTACTGTCATCATCATCACCCCAGAAAGACTCCTCAATTTCTTCTGCCTGCGTTACAGATCTCTGGGCTTTGATCTTTGGCGACTCGACCTCTTCAATGATAGGTTTCTTAATTTTGCCATCATCATCGTCATCCCAGAAGGACTTTTCTTCAATTTTTTCGGGCTGTGTCACAGACTTTTGGGACTTGAGCTTTCGTGGGGCTTCTTCGATGACGGGTTTCTTTGATTTTCCATCGTCATCGTCATCCCAGATGGATTTTTCTTCAGCTGTTTCTGAAATAGATGACTTCGCTTTTCTACTTTTTGGAGCATCTACTTCATCAATCTTGGATTTTTTGGGTTTGTCGTCATCAACATCATCCCAGAATGACTTTTCTTCGGCAACTTCTGGTTCTGACTTGGATACCTTGGCTTTGTCAGACACTAGTTTATCAACTTCTTTTACGTCAGTGGTTTTAGCTTTACCACCATCATCATCATCCCAGAATGATTTCTCTTCAATTGTCTCAGCCTTGGTTTTGTCTTTCTTAGCAGATTGTTTCTCTTCTATTGCTAATTCCTCTTCTAAAACAGTTTTACTCTTCTTGTTTTCATTTTCAACAATTTCTTCTTTCGTAATCCTCGAATGTACTTCTTTTGCTATTAAAAAACAACAAAATGGTAACAAACACATTAATGTATGGGGACAAGATTAAGAACGTCACAAATGGTACAGTTTGCGTCAAACTTAAATGCATTTCGAACGAAGTTTATTAACAACTTAATTAAGCCTTTTCAAATAGTACTGATTTATGATATTTATGGGCTCATTGAAGTTTGACGTCTGTAGGTGATAGGGCAAGTGCTATGGTCGAACATTCAGTCTAGTGAATGCTTGTGTGGTTTAATCTACCGAATACTCATGGCTGGTATCTATGGGCACGGCAAACTACGTGTCACTCTACTGTAGTCTATGTTATGCAAACTACTACTTTACCACTTGGTTCGTCCGGCCTCGTCGGTAGTTGGAATAAGTCTTACCATTGTTTTCGTGTGTGTAATTCTGAGATGAGACGGAACTCACTGGGGAATGTTCAATTGAATGAATTCATTTTTGTATGAATTCATTCGGTATTTTGTTTTGTGTCATTGTGTTTTGTTCAATAAATGATTGAGGTATAATGAAAAATAGGAATAATGTCTCATTCCACTGATAATCTTCAGTACTAAATATTGTAATCAAATACAGCAACCATTCTTAGTAATTTTATCATCAACTTTCAAAAATAATTAAAATAATCTTTCAAAATTTTTCATATTATCTGATATTTTAATTTTCCATGGTATTTTTACATCTAAGTCCCTATTTATAAGTGTATATTCGAATACTCACAGTGCACGGTGACAGTGCTCTTAGAGGAGACTGTGCCAAATTCGTTCTCCGCCTTCACTTCGTATTCGCCACCGTCCTCTTCCTTCACCAGGGTCACTGTCAGATGGTAATTTTCCAACCTAACACAAATAAATAACACCCATCAATCACGTACATAGTCCTGAGGATGTCCTTCGCTAAGACTCCCTGTGTCATAAGTATCAGACGCTAATGAGTACCATGGTGCCACTATGAGTAACATAGAATGCGTCCAGCATGCGTCTCTCCCCAAACATGTCGTAAATGTCGATAAAGGGATAGTATCCTCCCCAACATGATGGACCACCTATAATCATGGGCGATGGGCTGATCACCTGTCACCATGATTCACCATAAATCTATCTTAGGACTTTGAATCAGGAATTGCTATAAGTTTTCTTATTTCTATTTGTAGCTCTGCCCACTACATTAGGGATACGGGCGTGATAATATACATACATGCATTATTTTCTATGGCACAATTAATGGACCCTAGGCCAGGCTAGGCCAAATTCGCACTGTCGCATCTCTTACGGTATGAAAGCGTACAAAAGAAGCCTTTGAGGCACTTTAAATCGTTTCATCACACTGGTTTGAAAGAACTTGTGACAAGGCTAGTAATAGTAGTAAGGTAGAACGAAGTCTTACCTCTTAGTATCCCTGTCGATCTTGATCCTGGCATCAGTGGAGACCTCTTTCCCGTCCTTAAACCACCTGACCTTGGGCTCGGGGCAGCCTTCTACTTCCACATCCAACTTGAGGGTCATGCCAGCGTCTACTGTCATGTCGACTAGACTCTTGGTGATGCGAGGCTTCCCTGAGGAAAGTGTATATACATGAGCTATAGCTTCACTCGTAAGTATACGAGGCTAGGCTGCTACGTAGCACATCTCTGGAAACGCCGCTTTACTCTGCTCTCAGATACATGTTTCGGGGTTTTTCAAAACAACCATTAAAAAGGTGTCAAAGTTTGTATGGGAACTATTTAATGGGTGGTGCGGTTGGCTTGGAACTCTGTACTTTAAATTTAATAATAAATGAATTCAGTTCAGTTCAGTTTTAGGGTTATTAAAAATATCCCACTAAAAGGGGTAAAGGGAGGTGTCGTGTGAGCTAATAATAATAATTAAGACTTCTGACATAAGGTTGAACTCACTGTTGACGGTGAATGTGGCCTGGCAGGAGTCTGAGCCGAGGTCGTTGGAGACCTTGCAGGTGTACTGCCCCGCCAGCTCGGCCGACACCTCTTTCAGGATGATCTTGTGCGTGCTGCCAGAGTCGACGCGGGTGAACACCGACTTCTTCTCTGTTATCTCCACGTCGCCGAGGTACCTTGGGAATTCACGTAGTAACGCTAGTAAATACCACAGGTGAAAAGAGAAAGAGAAAATTTTATCGGTGTAAAAACCAGTCTGTTTTTACTAGACTTCAAGAAGTAAAAGGGTACGTAACTAATATTTTTATTATTATTTGTATTATTAGAAGCCTGTAGTGTCCCACTGCAGGGCAAAAGCCTCCCTTCCTTCCGGATTGTCCTTCCGGACAATATTTTTATTAGCGTTCAAAATCATACTTCCCTATAGTCTCTAAGTTGACAAGAATCTGACCCTCTGCCGTGCACATTGCAGAGCAATTGTGGATTTATTGGTGAATAGATCTTACCGTTTGACAGGTTGACATTGGTGAAATTAAGCATCCGAACTAAAATTCCGTCCATTCCATAATGATAACTGAACAGTATGCCAATCATCACTTGGCAGCGGGTTGAGAGTACGATCCTACATGGACGATGAACTCAGCGTTGGTAAAAGTCGAGGTTACTCCCCTCGACGTTGTGGATCTATGGATGTAACACTCACCACTTGACAGCGGGTTGAGGATAAGCCTCCACATCGACGGTGAACTCTACATTAGTGTCGCCGGCGCCGGCCGTCTTGTCCTGCAGTCTCTGAGTGAACACGGGCCCGCAGCGCACGTTCAGTAGACATGAGTCTGACACGCTGCCGTGGATGTTGCGGATCTATGGTCAAACACTGTTTAGATACCAATGCCTACATTTTTCAAAAAGACAATTATATTTTTTTTGTTAAGCTATTTTATATGACGTATTGATAAGCAAGGTTACAATTAACTATGTTGGACATGTTATTCACCTCGCAAGAGTATTCCCCGGCGTCGGAGCGGGCGGCAGACGTGATGACGAGTGAATGCGCAGACCCCGAAGATGTGATCTTGTACGAAGAGGACTCCTTGATCTCTGTTTTATTCTTGAACCTGCAGATATTTATTGAATATAGAACAGTAAATTGTGTGAAAGAGAACATAGGAAAGAAGTGAGTGCAGAGATGACGGCTGACAGAAGGGAACGGAAGAAGAGAACATGTTGTGCCGACCACACATAGAGTGGGATAAGGGCAAGAGTATGATGATAGAATAGTAATACTATCAATAGTATTACTAGATAGAATAGTATATCTATCTCGTCGTGCCACTAGTCATTGGAATCAATGTGGTGAAAGGATTTAAAGTGCACCTCAAAGGCTCCTTTCGTGCACTTGACACATGTTTTTAGAACTTTCTACGGTTCTACGGCATGCCGGTTTCTTCACGATGTTTTCATTCACCGTTTAAGAGTACTGGTATATTCGATTCCTCGATTTCAAGAGTAATGTTTAGAACGTCACCATACTGTTTATTACGTTTAGAATTCTCCCGCACTTCCTCCCGGCGATCCATCTTACCTCAGCCAAACACGATTTCATATTATTTTAATTCAGTTTATGATAACTGTGGAAAACATTAATGTTCTCCACGTACTATAAATAATTCTACTGAAATATCGCATATATTTCTTACCATTTAATGGACGGTGCTGGGTCAGATTCGGTCTCCACCTTGAATGTGACGACGTCCTTCTCGTCGCACACCTTGTCCTCACCCATGGACTTGGTGACGCGCGGCGGCGACGTCACCTGCCATTGCCAGAAGTCCGAGCATTGGTTCACTTCGTTCCTGAAGAATGAAATTTTCGTGAGAGATTGGATTATGTAAAGCAAATCTATATTTGTAACACATTTTGATCAAGATTGAGTATTTTATATTTCAAAAGTCTCCAGCTTTTGGTGTAGCTTCAAGGTATACACTTATTTCTCAACATTTTTATTCTCAGAGAGCATATCTTTGTTTGAGGCATAAATTCATTAGAAGTTGGACAAAATGAGGCCTTGAGATCAATGTATGATAACTTACTTGGCTACTACGGAGTAGGAGCCAGTGTCAGTGATTTTGGTATTCTTAATGATGATCTTGTAGATGTATTCGGATTCTTTGACTATCTGAATGCGCTCGGAGCTCTTGATTTCGACACCATCCTTGTAGAATGATACTTCGGGAGCTGGCGTGCCTTCCACTTCTATGGTCACTGTGTGGGTTGAGCCAGCCTGAAGCAAATTGTTTTAGTAAGAAATTAGACTACAATGTATCACTAAAACTATCGCGCACATATAAATTTTAAATAACATTTGCAAATTCTAAACTCATCTGCTAGAAAATAAAGATCAGAGAATTGAATTTAAACCAAGTAGCAAATATTACTGAACTTCCCTAGTGCCTATTGACGAGCTTTTTACAATATACTTTTATTTTCAGACATACGGACGCTTAAAACAATGTTTAAGTAAAAGATTATAACGTCGGAGCCATAGCCAATCCGTAAGGCATCATACAAAATTAAAAATGTATAAAAAGTAAAACATACCATACAAGACTGGTTCTCGACTTTCTTGATCTTAGGCGGTTGTTTGACGATAAGCTGCATGGTGGTGGTGTCCTCGCCTAGCTCGTTGGTGGCGGTGACCTGGTATTCACCCGCGTCCGCTGAGCTCACGTTCTTTATCACCAGGGACATGCTCTCTTCGTCCTCGTACAGGAACCTGGCCAATCCAATCAACATTCACAACAATATAAGTTAAAAGCATATTCAAGAGAGGTCAGATTTTTCAAGTATTTTTGGAGAGAAAATTGATATTATGGCTAGAAGCTAGAGTTTTATTAATTAATGTTCTATGTGGCAGGAGATTGCCATCCATTCGAAAAAAAAAACTTTTAGTATTATATCAAATCTAATGATTATGTACCTAAGTATATCGGTATAACTTATATCGAGATTGATAACTGAGATTCATAGCTGTACGAATGTTGTTTTGTGTCTTATTCAGGTCAATTTATCCCTTTCTTTTTGTTATTTATTTATTAAAAAAAAAAAAAAAAAAAAAAAAAGACGGCCTCGGTGGCGTGGCGGGCGATTGCTCGGCAGAGACGCAAGAGGCGCGGGTTCGATTCCCGCTGCGGAAGAAATGTTTGCATGATCTGTAAATATTTCTTCCGGGTCTGGGTGTTGTGGTACCATGGTACTCGTAGTTTCTGATACCCACGACACAGGGAATCCTAGTGTGGGGTCAGGACTATGTATGTGACTGTTGGGTGTTATTTATTTATTATTTATTATTATTTATCTTAAGGTTAACAGAAGATATTTTCTTGCAAAGGTTGCGTCAAGTTAGATAGATCTGAAAGCTATTCACTCGTGAAGTTCGCAGGTGCAGGAAAGGTACTCACTTATGCCTAGCATCAGGTTCAACCAACTTCCCGTCATGCTTGAACTGGATGTTTGGTTTGGGGAAGCCCTTGCACTGTAACTCCAACATGGCGGAGGCGCCGGCCGAGACGATCGCGTCACGGTGCTCAATCACCAGCGTCGGCTTCTCCGGCTCGCGGTGCAACTCGTTGATTGCTCCTGGTGATAGATTTGGTCGTTAAATCAACAAACCGCTTTATTCATTATTGACAAAAGCAGTTAGTTTATCAATAAAGCGTTACATATTGAGCTGTAAGATTGTGAATAAACTCCCGTTATATCCTCAGAAATAACTATCAGACAGGCACATTATGTCTATAGGGGTTCCCGGGACAGTTAAATAAAACTGCTGCTAATATTTGGCATATGCCGCCCCCCTCCCTTTTTACAGTTGTTTGTGCTCTATACATGACAGGTCCAATGCATACGACCTTGGTGATGGGTAGCTTTTAAGCAATAAAGTGCAAAAAACCGAAACAATACGCCAACGATAACATTCCTAGAGAAAGACCAAAGTGCCAAGAAAATGTTTGTGTTGCTTTAACCTTCAATAATATATTAGACAACCTAGGCGTCCGTTCAAAATGTCAATTCATATTCTAAGTATTTACTAAAGTTTCAATATAGTGCAAATGTTTAAGAAATTTAAGAAGCCAAGTGTAAATTGAGCCTCTAACTGGTCACATTCGGAAACCATAAATCTGTTAGAATAAGGACTGTTTCGTAAAGTATCATGACTTACCCTGTACAGTAAGTTCAGCAGAGCACGAGATATTCCCGGTGCTTGTCTTCGCCACGCAGGTGTACAACCCTGCATCCTCCGGCTTTACGTGCTGGAAGACCAGAGCCAAGGAGTCCTCATCGTCACCAAGCAGGACTTTGAAGCGTTCTTCAGGGTCGAAGGCCTGGCCGTCGCGTTTCCATGAGAAAGAGGGCTTCTCGCCTTTGGCTAAAAGACCTTCTCCGCCAGGGGGTAGCTCGAAGAAGATGTTTTTGTCATCTAGAAGAGGAGTATTGTGTTGATTATTAATAGTTTCATTACATCAAAGAAGTGTTTACCCATAAACTTAGAATTATGTGTTAATTTTGTTAAGTTTGTAGTTATTTGATGGATTAGTTATTGCTGCTTTGAACATAAAGGCTATGGGATTGCCACTCAATCCTAATTTATGGACGTTTAAAAATAAAATCAATGTCGCATAGTAAATTATGCAATAAACACGTCTAAATCCAGGGATGCTATTAATAGCGCGGCATCGATTTGTGTGCGAGTCTCGTAAACAAATGCTGGAGGATGTCCAAACGAAAATTTGAACAGCGTTACAGAGACGAATTAAACTAAAACATAAATCAAGAAATGAAACGCTTTCATGGTTTTTAGTAATACTTGCTCAGGTTACGTAACATATCAGAAATAGCCAACGTAGTAATATACGTAAATATAGAAATACGTTTTAGACAAGTAGAACTCACCAACAACAGTGACCTTGGCTTCAGTGGAGCAATCTCCGTAGATGTTCATGGCCTTGCAGGAGTAATCTCCGGCATCATCTGGAGTCACATCCGGGATCACCAGCTCGTAGTAGCCGTGCTCGGCGCGGGTGCGAACGATCGAGATACGGTCTGTCTCGGTCGTGGACACGATTTCTTTGCCATCACGGTAGCTGTTGAAAGACAGATCCGCTCATCGGTTCATTATTATTTCTCATTTTAAGGTACAGTATGGCTTTGAGACTAGAGAGGAATTAATTGATCAAATGGTCGGCCTTTTTGATCAATAGTTTTCAAAAAGTTTCAAGACCATCTCTTACTGATCAGTGGGGGACCTTATCAAAAAGGGACATAAGCCCTCGTAAGCTTTATTAACAGGTTTATTTTGATGTTTTTCTTTCCTTTCCATTATTCACCATCTTTATCATCATCGTTTCAGATCGTTGGCATCTACTGCTGGTATAGGCCTCCCCTTTGTTACATTATACATATATTATCTGTTGTGTATCTACAATGTGAAAAGTGACTTACAAAGTGACGTCAGGATTGGGCTGACCCTTGACCCTGATCATGAAGCGTAGGTAGGTGTTCTGCAAGATCTCCGTGTCTTTAAGCGCCACCAGGAAGTAAGGCGCGTTCATATCATTACGCTTCTTTCTTTCTTCCGGACTCACTATAATACCGAAACTCATTATCAGTACGGATAAATAGGGTCTCATTCTCATCATATTTGTTTTTCTTCATATAATTGCGCTTTTTCAAGACTATACCGCGATATTTATCGGCGATGTATACCTACATAAATGTAGTTTTTTATTTGCAATGCTATGATGAGAATAAGACATTTGAAGAAGAAATATGCAAATATAATTTATACAAGACAACAGTTTTATTTTGTAAAAACAGAAAGCTCACACATCAGCCTATAATCAATCATACATTAAAGGCATTGCCAATTTTATTTTAACGTCTTTTATAGTCAAGTGAATATTCCTATTTTTACAAAATCTGTGATACATTCACGACAGATTTACGACCAATTTGTTCGTCAGTGCGAAATACAGGAAAATTATGATAGTAGGTACACTGATAGACTCAAACTACGTGTTACAGCTTTACAATGTCTTAATCAATGATGTCGCAATGAATCATGCAGTTTTTGATAAAGTAAACTAAATTTGCTGAAATAAATTTTATAAAACAATGTATTAAAAATGTGTCTTGGAAAGCTAGTCGAGTTTACATTAGTCACTTCGAAAAAAGTGCAGCAGACATATTTTTATTCAAGGTCACATAACATTTTTACTTTACTAGCTTTCCTAAAAGTTGTAAACTGATGAAATGTAATAAACTTACTCTCGAACACGTACAACTGAGCCGTGCAATGGGCGTTTCCTTTCAGGTTTTCAGCGAGAGCGGTGTACACTCCAGTGTCGTCCTCGCGACAATGCATCAGCTCCAATTTGTGGTCACTCTCTGTTCCGGAGATGGAACAACGGTCCATCAAACGATCCGTGAGCGGCTTATTGTCCTTTAACCACGTCACTTTCACGGCTTCAGAGGATTCCTTCAGCTTGCATTGGAAGATAGCATTCTCCCCAGCTGAGAAGTCAGACAACGATTAGGAGAGCTCGTACGGATGTGTTCTATGAATGATCTTTTATACTGAAATATATGTGCCAATTGCTATATCAAATTGGGTCGAAATTTCCCTAGCATTGCCAATCTGTTTAGTTCCAAGGTTCTAATTACCGTACGAGCCCTTGATACATAAAACTGCAGTGTGACAAGCGTTAGTTATGTAAAGTGTAAATTAGTTTCTAAAAGCGTATGTACAAGCTCTATTGGTGTGTCTACTTCTATTGTACTACTGCGTTCTACCTGTTTAAGTACTTACGCTCGATAGTAGCTCCTTCGAGAGTTGTGGTGAAGATTGGCCTTCCGTCGTGAGATTCCGACTTGGAGACGGATCTCACCTCTCCAGTGCTAATAGATCCGTTGGCGATTGTAGTTTTAGATGTTGCGCTATCGTAGGACGATCCATTCTTGGAACTTGCGTAGCTGCTCTTGGTGATGGACGAAGAGCCCTCGACCTTGTCACCTTCAAGGGTTGTTTCAATACTAATCTTGGACGTGCGACCTTCAACGTTTTCGCCGTAAGATCCCTTCCTGTACTTGGAAGCGATGCTGTCGATCTTGCTCGCAGACGTAGAGTCATATTCGGCGCTGTACGTGGAACTTTCGGTCTTGGCCTTGGCCTCAATACCGTACTTCGCGGCGATGCTGTCTAGCTTGCTGATGGTGTCTGATTCGACGGCATTGCCTGTTCCTTCAGTTTTGCTTTCGTAGCTCGATTCTATACCGTACTTAGAACCACCTATTCCTTCAGTTTTGCTTTCGTAGCTCGATTCAATTCCGTACTTGGAACCATCCTCAGTCCTAGAGCTGGAGCTGTACTTGGACTCATAGCGGGATGAGGTGGTTCCTTCGAGCGAGCCTCCGGTCTCATATCGGCCACTTTCGATACGCGTTCCACTCTCTCTGCGAGAGGTGTAAGATGAAATACCGGTGCTGTCTTGAGCGGATGATGATTCGTAGCGGCCGCCGCTTGAAAGCTTACGGCTACTACTAGAGTATTCTAAGGAAAATATAATAATAAATATTAAAGGAAGAAACCAATATATTATGGTTTTTCAACAAAACAATATTTACCTCCAGATAGCCGCGAACTGCGGCTATATCTCGACATATCTTCGGCTTCTTCTGCGGTTACAGTTTGACTACTGTCTACCACTTGTTCGGAAACCTGCGCTCCACTGCGCTCTTCCTTTACACTTTCGGTTTTCTTTTCAACAACCTTATCTGCCTTTCCTTGGACTTTAGTCTCAACTTTAGCCGATGTAACGGCACTTGATGCTGTACTTTCAGCAGATGCTGTTTGATTTTCAACTTTAGAAGTTTTAGCAGCTTTGATTGTCTCTTCACTTATCGACTGCGATGTCACAGATTGACTTTCAACTTTAGAGCTAGATGACACAGATGATTTAGTTGCTAAATCAGCTGTGACTTCGGAACTCTTGACCAAGACTGCGCTCGACACTTGTGTTTCAGATATAGATGAAATCTCAACAACTTCCGATTTCGAAACTTTGCTGGCTGCACCAGCTTCTATAGAAGCTTTTCTCTTTGCCTGTAGTTGTTGAAGAGATTCTTCTCGAGTCAAAACTACTTCATCAACTTCATCGACTCGAGAACGTTTCTCTTTGACTTCTTCTTTTACTTCAACCCGAGTGTCTTCTGTATGCTCTCTTTTTTTAGACTCAACGGCTTTTTCAGTAGGCTCAGCGGCCTTTTCTTGGGGGACTACTGCTTTGCTTTGAGGTTCGGTAGCTGCTGTTGTTTGAGGTTCAGATGCCGCTTTTGGCTGAGATTCTGGGGCTGCTTTTTTTGCAGGAGTTTGTTGTTCAGGCTCAGCTTCTGCTTTCCGTTTAGGTTCAGCGGCTTTCTCTTTTGGCTCAGCGGCCTTTTCCTTAGGTTCAGTGGCCTCTTTAGGTTCAGCGGCTTTTTCGTCTAGTTCAACTTCCACTTGAAGATCGTCAGCCGCATGCTCTGCTAAGGCAACTGAAATAGCAAAGTTTTGATAATACTCAATTATTTTTCTTTCTGAAACTGCATTGATAAATTTAATAATATTTCTACAAAGACTTACCAACGTCACTGGCGTATTTCCTGATCTCTGTTAACCAGTTAGTCTTGACTGCCTCTTTGTGGGCAGCTAAAGTTATGACAGACGATGTGTTTTTCAAATGAAGCTCAAACTTGAGCGGTTCCCCAGTATCTTTGATTTCAACCTCTGGAAGCTGCAAAAATGTATGAGGCAATGTAGAGCAGCAGTAACAAATCATAAAAATATGAGTAATGAAAATGTTTCGTAGTTCACTAAAACATAACCTCGTTTTAACCCTACTTTAATTATTGAAAAGACGCAACAAATCAAACCTAATCACAGTCCATTTGCTAGAGATTCGTAATAACGAATGTAGAAGTAGGTAATTTGTTATACGATTACCGTACATCTTATTATTACAAAACAAATCAGTAACCGAGAGGCGCTTGGAGTTTATCCAAAAACAAATGGATGGTTTTTTGAATTGATCTATTTTTGTCTACTGAAATTCATGACGTGATAGTTAATGGAGAAATGAGTAGGAGTAGTTTCGGACCCAGTTACGTAAACTGTAGCACTTAGACTAGCGTCAGACATTGATGTTAAACACCTTGCAATTTTTAAATTACATCAACAAATGCGATTCTAGCAGAGACCCTTGAAGGACTCCATGAATTGTTTATTTATATTTACTTATAACGTTCCTGTTTAAGTAAGATCAGACACAACAAACATGAAACAAAATCTTCAGTCTCCATGGTCGGGATGAGTCATACCTACTAAAGTGAGTACTTACTAACATAATTTTTTTTGTAGGCCCATTATTTTGAATACAACTCTATCAAAATCTATATCACTATGTAAATTACCTTGATAATGTCTTTCAGAACAAAGACACTTCGATCGTCGGAAACCCTTTTGACTTTGCTGACGAGGATCCTGGCTTTAAAGAGGAATAGATATCTCTCTTTAGCCTTGCTGTCAGTGTCAGTAACCGTGAACCAGTCGTGGGTGAGGAGTCTTCCGAGCTTGTGGATGTTCCCGCGGAAGCCTTCGATGGACGATATGAACTTGTTGTCGGTAGCACGGTTCGGCACACCGAGGAAGAGCTCTAAGGCTTTTTGGATGTCGGTGCAGTCTTCGTTCAGACGATTGGAGTATTTTACGAGTTCCTACAAAAATACGCGGGGTTAAGATTGGTCAAAAAAGTTATAAATTAAAACTCATTATTACCTGTTGTGTCGCTAGTTCTTCGTCTTTGTTTAAAGTGCGCCTCAAGGGCAGATTATTGACGGGTAGGTAGATTACTCACCTTTAGGAGAAGTTGGTAATCGTTGATCCTCTGTATAGGGAGTTTTAGATGCTCAGTTATGCCTTTGTCGTCACCGAGTTTGTCCGCTAAGGCCTGCAATAAGGCATAATGTTCTAGTTATTGAAGATTTATTATAACTGTTTATTTCCCTATTTGCCTGCCTACTTGCCTATATCCCTCCTTCCCTATTTCTATGTGCGAAGTTAAATTTAGTTTCCAAAAAATATGTTTTACTACTGTCTGTAGCCAATTGATAATGCTATCATTTAGACATCCGATGATACTATTTATCGTACGTGGCACTAAATACGTGGCAGAACACCAACGCTGATTCGACAGAATATTACCGGGATACAAACATTGAAGCTTAAAATTTCAATTCGCATGTTGATTGGCACTGAAGGCAGTTTTGTTGCAGGTAAAGTAGCAAAGATATATTTGACAACTAACATTATGTAGCTCCTCATAGGTAAGTAAAAAACAACACATCTCAAGAACCGGAATGTTGTTTCTTGTCAATGTGTTGGTATAAAATATACAAAAAAAATGATTTTCTTCCGCGAAATCCGTAGAGCATGTGTTACTGGCATCCACCGAGCGATAGGATCGCGAGAAACAGATTTAGACCACCTTGACACATTGAGTTGAAAGCTTCGGTTTACTTTGCTAAATACTGAGGGAGAAGAGTAATAAATATTTACTGCAGGGGAAATAGCTGTAATTTCGAATGAATGGTAGAAACAATGTTTGTGACGTAGATCGTGCGTGTAAACAAAATTACATAACGCGTGAAGAAAATATAGAGCAGGTTTCATCAAAATGACACTACAGGTTTGAGTTGAGAAGAAAAAAGATGTCGATTTTCGATGTTGGTTTTGGCAGCTATTTCATGTAAACAAGACAATGTTGATGAATGGTTAATGAAGGCTTTCAGTAAGGTAGACAATGGCCACGTGGTAGCTAAAAACCAGGATAGAGACAGTATATTCAGAATTAATAAATTTATCAAATTTTACGAACGTAACGTATCTTACAAAGAAATCAAATTATAGAGAGTAAAATATATGTAGTCGAGATATACACAATATTTTCTACAGCAACAACAATTATAGACGTGTCGTTAAAATAAGAGCATTGATATTCAGTACCATGCAGACCATTATGTAGTAAACAATAAATAACTAGTCGAGTAAATGTTCATTTGAAAACAAAAACCAATAAAACAGAACGACCTCGTATATACCTAAGCTTTCTGTCTGTTCATCGGTATTTCAAGCTTCGAGATTCGTATAAACAGTATAGCGAAATAAGTGAATGTGAGCTTTCCTTAAAAATTCTTTGAGCAGCAGAATATTGGGTACGATATGGAACTTGAGCAATCGGTTAAAGAGTGGGTGATGTTTGAGCATATAGCTCTGACATTAGGATTCTCTACGTCTCGTGGATATCAGAAACAATGATAAGATAGGTACCATTTTTATTGGATACCATCACCACAGCCTAGACACCTGAGGGGCGGCGGCGGCGGGGTCGGCCGATGAAGCGTTGGCAGGACGAGCTCGATATCTTCGAGGGAGGGTGGTGGGAGATGACTCAGGACAGGGATGTCTGGAAATCCATGGGTGAGACCTTTGCCTAGCAGTAGGACGGAATAGGTTAAACAAAAAAAATACTTGTTATGATGACAAAAATATTTTCTGTGTTACCGAAATGTTACAGTGATGGAAAATTGATACCTGTTTAGATTGTACAGGTAAACAAACAGGAGAATAAGTAAGTTTAAAGATCGGGAGAAGGGTTTCAATATTGTTTATACAAACAAAGATGAAAATGGGTTAATGTGCAAAGACATTGGCTTTGGGATAATTTTAGCATTCCTAATCCAGCAAACCATGTGTCGTAATTAGGTCAAGGTCAACAGACTGGTCTGCAGTATGATGCCGCGCGGTGCTGGACGCATCTCGCGCGGAGTCAGCTGCAAAACATAACGCAAAGCTCATCCTCCCACGCGAACTAGAAATAAACCAGACGCGATGCTGGTAACACTACACCCGTAACATTGAAACGGGGGAAAAAATCACAGTTTCGCCGCAGCCGAGCCGGTCTAATAATACCAGCGCTGGTTTGCTGTACCTGAGCGCGCAGTCGGCAATGCAATCACGAGAACACAATCACAGTCACACACTTCACTCGGACGGAGTGGTCGAAGGTCGATGCGCTGGAGCTAGCGAGGTGGTCGCGGCCGCGGCTTCCGAGCGACTGGTGTGCGCCGGCGCTGCCCACTCCGCCGCTAAACATAGCGCGCCCGCTGTCCGCCCGCTTCTAGAGGATGCGGCATTTCACGAGGAAAACTCGCCCAGGGTCGCTGCGCGCCAAGGCCGACAACAAACCTTGACGTATCCTTGATCTACCGCGGCCACTTGCTACTTAACGCTCAGTGCAGTTCCAAGACTCGATTCAAATTCCAATTTATTAGGAATTCTGCATTGCTACTCGTACTAGCCCACGAATAGCACCGAAAGCGGTGGATTCTACCACTATAGGATCTGTATCAACTCCTGTAACATTCAAGAGTCCAATCGAAACCCTAAACGATGTACGATTGGTATCAGGAGTAAGTTCTTTCAAACAGCAAAACGTGATGATTCAATTTACCACAGTCAAATACAAATTGACCAAGAGTAATGGTTCCACATAAACAGACAGACCGCTATTATAGATGTATTTGCATGACTAATTTAGGATGATATATGCGGTATTTGAGCTTATTTACCGATAGCCAAAGCTGAGCGTCAGTGAAAACCAAAACATTCCCAGATAACAATAAAGTCTTGGCACTGGGAGCGTGCAAGATGCAGTTTAAAAGCCATCACAGAACAAATGAATGTGTAATGCAAGGTACCTACGTAAGTGAAGAGTTATCATTATTTCTGGAATTGAGTCAGTTGTGACGAGATCGGCGATGCGTAGGCTTGTTTATTCTTGAACTATCAGAGCGTTGTTCGCTAATATTAATAATGGAAAGCATTCGTAAGGATTAAAGAATTTTTGAAATCTGGAATTTTCAACTTAACGAAAACGAGTTAAAGAATTTCTCTCTCAAATGTAATTTGTCTCTGATGGATAGGTACGGTTTTATATTAACAATAAATCTATGTTATATCGGTTAAGCTCAACGAAGAACTTTTACGATGCCTTAATCTATCTAATCGTGTAACTAGTTCTTTCGAACTAGTGTGGTGAAAGGATTTAAAGTGCGCCTCAAAGACTTCTTTCGAACACTTGACACATATTTTCGAACTTTATAGGCTCTACGACTTGTCGGTTTCCTAAGTTTTCCTTCATCGTTTGAGAGTACTGGTATAGCGCATATAATTTTTCGAACAGAAAAATCCATTGGTGCATCACCGGATTTGAACCTACGACCTTAGGATAGGAAGGCGGGGCCACTAGAAAACCAGTACATCATAATAATTTGTAATATTGTATAAGCTTCGGAAGCACTTTTAGCAATGTTTAGAGTTAGATCAATCAAACTAATAAATTGACTGGTTTGAGATTGTGGAGTAGAAAACTGTCTGTTAAAAAAGCCTCTATAAAAAACGAGAAAAGATATTGACTCAAAACCTGAGATAAAGAACGTAAACACGATTTGCAGTCCTAATATATGTAGAACTGCATTAATTGACTACTCTCATGGGTCAATTGGAAACATCTCTGCCTTCTGAAAATCAGTGCGTGCGCAAATTAGAGCGTTGTAGGTATCTGTAATGACATATAAGCTGAAACGTGGACACTCACAGTACACCTAGTCCACCGGTTCAAAGTTACTCAGCGAACTATGGAGAGCTATAATACAGATCGGCGTTTCGCTGAAGGTAAGTTTTTTTTAAATCAAAGTCAAAATATCTTCTAGCAATGGCCAGCCCATTGCCATATCAGGGCAGTGGGCAGGCCATAATCTGCCGAAGAACCGATAACCGCTGTGGTAAGCGAGACCGCGGCTCGGCATACGTAATGTATAGCACGCCCTCCGACTAGGAACATCTGCAAAAGTCTAATCGCATCACTCGTTCATTGCCTCAGTTCATTGCAAAATATGTAGTACCTACCTAACCCAATGAAGTTGCGGGTATTTCTGGGTTATATCAACAGTCGACTAAGGGCCTTTTCAACATGATGGATTATCTATATGGGCGATGGGCTAATCACCTGTCACCATGGTTCACGAGACTTGAATCATAAGTAGCTTCAAATTTTCATATGATTACTTGTGGCTCACCTCATTAGGGATACGGGCGTGATAATATGTATGTATGTTTGTACGTATCATCGATATGTATAATATCTTTTTCTTTTCCACATTTTTTGAAGAAAGCTGTTGCGCAGGCGCCGGTTTCGGCAGTTAGGCGGCGCGCCAACAACTAGAATAGTTCGAATGCCGCGCGTGAGAGCTGTCAATTGCACTCATATCGGGGGCAACCGCCTCATTACATATCTTCATAATGTTACTCTGGATATAACGTGACCGTTGCATCCTCAGACGCGTAGCTAAATAAATAATTGAATAGCAAGATTATTATGAACCAAAAAGATATGTACCTTTTTGTATCTGTGTTTCAAAATTGTGTTTAATTAATGTAGGTATGACGTACTCGTATTTCTTTTTTAGGGTTCCTGTCACTAAGCCTCCGCTGTCCGTCCGTCCGTTAGTCTGTCAGCGGGCTGAATCTCATGAACCGTAATAGGTAGATAGTTTAAATTTTCGTATAGTGTCTATTTTTATTGCCGCTTTAACAGCAAATAAATTAAAAGAAAAACGCCTGAAAGTATTCTTACAAATCTTTGCCGATTTGTGCTGCTAACGCCATCTACACAAACTATTCATTACCGTTTCGTTAGGTCTGTTCAACTTGTTTATCGAACTTAAATTCAAACCCAATTTGATTTTGATATGGTAACATAGATGGCGCTTTCTTTCTATTGACAAGTTACAGCAATTGGTTGTAGATGTCGCTAGCCATCCTTTAAGTAAAATGTTTGTGACAAACGTAATTAGTTTCATGCCTGATTTTTAGATGGCGCTGTGCGTCTTGAAATGTCTCTAAAATTTATTCGAATGAAAGTGAGCGAAGATTATCAAGTGAATGCGAACAAATTGACGTGGACATTAAAATTAAAACCAGCGAGATCCAGTGAATTCCTTCGACCTGATTTCGTTTTGACATGTCAGCATAGACGTAAATTGGAATCCATCATTGATGCACTCCAGGCTTCGCTCGCTTTTGTTCAGATGGTTCGGTCTACCTACCTAGTATACGTCGAATACTCCATCAACTGTCTTTCGTAGTTTCACAGTTTTTCACAGTGAAATCCACAGGTTTTTCAGTTTCTCTCACCTCCCGCGTTTCAGATTATATAATAACCACAAGTCACCTGATCCTTAAACATTGTAACTTAAATATTTCTGCACGACAAGCTTCCGCAGAGGACGCTGAGTAAGCAGCTCGACCGAGCTTCTTCGGCTCAGCTGATAGCTTCAGAGCTCCATTTACATGGAGAGAGTTTCTTGTCTCGAAGGTATGATTATCAACAGAAAGAAAAAAAGACAAATTGCATCGAGATATTTGCCTACGAGTTCTCGACTTGTCTAAATTTGAGACAAGTCGAGAACTCGACTTGTATTACATTTTTTCAAGTTCATGCAAGTATCTTACAAATCAGTTTGAACCGATTTGAATGAGAGATTTGTCATTCGAGCTCAGTGATTTATTACACAGTACTCAATGACAAGGCGATTATCCTTCCACGTACGATATTGTATGTTTAGTTTACCATGATCATATTTCTTTTTTCTTTCTGTCGATAATCGTATCTTCGAGACAAGAAACTCTCTGCATGTAAATGGCGCTTTATGATGCCACAGGTCTCTTCAGGGATTGTGCGGTGTAGGTACCTGGAAGTAGTTCTGTACAACAGGCTCTCGCAGTAGGTGCTGGGCGCGCGGCTCGTCGCGGCAGTACGCGACATGCTTGTCGAATTCTCGCTCCATGCGCAGCAGAGCTCGGCCGAGCATTTTCGGCTCGCCTGCATAGTATTTGATGCCTTCGAGTAGGACTCTGTAAGGGAAACCAGGTTGTTTGAACGATATCATTAGACTGAGGCCTCTACGATTTATACGACAAATGATATGGCATTCGGAGGCAACTAAAAGGTGCTCTACAGTGCTCGGGATGATTTTAGTTGCTGTTCCATCTAAAAACCACATACGCCCGAAAAGGGCAAACTGTTTGTACTATATATATTATACCTTCAACTTATACCTACTTTCAACAATATACAATTAAAAATATTCTAATTCTGATTCCTAGAACCTATACCATCCTCTCAGCTGACAGGAAAAACATGATGACTTAGCCGCTGGGTTCCTCGCAATGATTTTCTTTTTGGGAGTACCTACTGGTATAGCGCATATACATTTTTCAAACTGCAAAAGCCAGTTATGTCTGACCGTATTCGAACCCAAGAGAATAGAATAAGAATACTACACGCTTTCAAAATGATGACCAAGCTGGTCCAAGTGGACCATCTGAATCCGTTAAACTCACGTGTTATGGAACTCGCAGATCTGCTTGAAGTTGGAGAACAGCAACTCTCGGTTGTCGAACACGGGTTTCGGCGTGGTCGCCTTGTCCATGGGACGCATGTAACGGGAGACTACCTGCTGCATATCCCTGCCGAACTCCTCTTCTGTTTCCACTAGTTCTCTTACCACGGCTCTGGAAATAATAAGTTATAATAAGTCATCTTTAGAGAAAATGTCGCCAAGCCTTCGCGAGATGGTTAGAGAAGTTTGGGGGAGTCCTTTGTCCACGACAACGGTAAAAAAATCATCATTATCATTATATTACCCTTATCCCAGTTATGTGGGGACAGTCAGCTGTTCCATAGGTTCTTAAACTTTATGCAAAATAATGGGCATGAAGGTTGGGAAAGGTTCTTTGATAGACACAGAAAGAAACTTCATTCAAACACTTTTCCAAAATCTAAAAAGATACCACTGGGTCGGATGTTACGTCATTGAAAGATAGATCAATAACAATTTAGCAATATCTCCATCATCTGGCGTCTTCACTCCACTCTGGCGACGACAAGAACGGGATGATAAACATTTTAATAAATTACCTGAGTCAGCGGTGTCAGCTAGGGTGGGCACGGTGGTGCCAACAAGTGTGGGAGACCTTTGTGGGTTTTATTGCATAAACTGTTGAACGACTTGGTCATATTTTATAACTGTTGGTAAGCATTAGGAATACTATAAAGTTGAAGTAGAATGAGAGAAAAAGCGGTTTAGTTGAATAGGTTGGGCGAACTTTTGTTTTGTCTATTCCACAGCGACAAAGAACCGTAAAACCACGACTTGGGAACGTAAAAAATAATGTGCAGTTATACCACGAGCCAAATCCCCGAAACTCAAGCATAAACTAAACGTCTAATAGAATAAATTATGTTTCTGACGTCATCTTATATTTTGTGCTCTATTTAACCTACATTTCAAATAATAATATTAATTAATTAGTGTTTAATAATTTACAAGAGAAATAGTGATGATAATAAATTGAATATATTTGATTCATCATCATCATTTTTCTGCCCTTATCCCACTAGGTGGGGTCGGCATAACATGTTTATCTCTTCCATCTTCTATCACTTGTCATCTCAATGCTCACTCCTTTCACACGCATGTCCTCTTTCACACAATTCATCCATCTGTTCTTAGGCCCTCTGCCCGTGTAATCCACATTCACATTCAACACTTTCCTTTAAACATTGAAAGTATTTGATTATTTGTCATGAATACTACGGTATGATGTGCATTCCTTTGGGAGAAGCTGTAGTCCAAACGGCTATACTGATTCGTCTGGACGACGACTGTCATAGGCTATAGAAGGTGTAAAAAAAACAATATGGCGGCTGTAAGAAGCAATTTTCCATTTATCCTTCTGGCTGCCTCTGTAGCCGAAAGGGCTGGACGGATTTTGTCAAGTGAGGTGTTGTTGGATTCTTCTAGATAACGAGAGTTATATCTATGACACTGGCGTCTTTAAATTATGAAGAATTAAATTAATGGAGCCATTTTGAATGAACTAATACTGAGACTTAGAGGACTCTCCTAATGCTCATACGACTTAAAAGGAGAGATCCTAACCCATGTATTAACACGCTTGTAATTTTGAATAAATACTTTTTTCTTTTTTACTATGCTATCTAAATTTTACGCTATTTTATTATTTTAAATAAATACATACTTGATACAGTGTTTGTTATGAACTTACAAAGTAGCATAGAGTTAGTTGTTCTCATACTTGAGGCATTTCCAGCTCGGCACATTTATCACCGTGTTAGGTGCCGCTGGCAGCTGGCATTTGGCATGGCAGAGGTGGTAATGAGACAAGCGTCGGAGTAATTGGCCAGGAATGTAATTTATTATGCCCTTACATCCGTGAAATACTAAAGGTTTGAGTTATGAGATACTTAAATCGGTACTTATGTACTAGAGACAAAAGCTTGTGTGAAGCTATTTAAACAAACTTCCCTTTAGTGCAAGGTAATTTCAGTATTTTCTACTTGGACTGCTCCGTTTTGACGAAGATTTCATGAGCAAATGAGAACTGATGGTACCTACCTATTTTGAGACATTCGTATCAGAGTAGTTTTAAACCCTATAGTCATGCATTTTTATAAGGTTAATAACTACACAATATACAACATAAAATTAAAAAAAAAACGAAATTTATAGTTGGTTGAACATTTTTGTTTCCACTAAATACCTATGCATATAAGGTTGTAACATCTTTATGAAAGTGTACACATCCTACAGTTACAGCGTAACTTCATGACGGTCGTGGTTTTTGAGACTGAAACTGTTTTATGCAGCCTCACAAAACCATCAGCATCTTTTAAATGCTATTTAAAAACTACTCATACTTTATTAAACATCAATTTCACATTATAAATAATAGTTTTTACAGTATAATAACATTAAAAACTTTAAGGTAATCAGTGTAATAATAATAATAATAAGAAATAAAAATGAGCTCAGTTTTTTATCTGAGTTCGCCTACAGATAGAAAACAGAGCTCAGATCACCGATCTTTTAAATAATTTGTTTGTTGCCGCAGATTTAGTTCACGCAAGTTAGTACTTTTCTCTGAACAGAGTTCATGGAAATTCGTATCTACATTGGATCCATTAGGAATAGTAATGTGCATCTGTGCTGTAAATAAACTGCGCAGTGGCGTCCATCAGTCTGGATTTGGTGCGAGATTGCACTGTTTTCTATTTCTGTAGCGATGCATCATGTTTCACTTGGATCTGATACAAGGCACTGCAGAAACACAAATATTACATTGTCTTTGTATCTAAAACACGCAATGCACTTTTTCTTCATCAGACCTTTTTAGTTATGAAAAAAGTGCTCCAGCTCTAAAATTGTTGTATAACCTGATGCCAATCAAATCATTTGCAAAGATGTAGTTAATGAAAAAAACGCACATTGACGTGACGACCTCGGAAACATAGAGGGCGATTACCTGCCTGTGACGAGAGAGATCAGGTTTGATTGCAGCGGCGAAAGGAAATCTTGCATTTCTGCAAATATTTCTTCCGAGTCCGGAGGTTACTCTTATATTCTGATACCCAGGGAATTCTGTTTGTCAGGACTATTAAGTATTGACCTAGCACTATGATTTCTTATGCCGTGTGCAGCTACGAGAATCATTGAACTACAACGCTTGGATCAGAAATAACTTCCGACTGTTAGTAGCCGAATTTAAATTCGCACCTCGTGTAACTAGGTAGATATATATTTCGAGTGAAATACGACCGATTAAAATGCCAACCTGTTTCTAATAAGCCACTGTGGCAATCAAACGCTCATATCGACAGGTAGTCAACTGTAATGGATGTCAGTAAATTAATGATGTGAGGTAACAGCGGCTTGTTGGCTCGCGTCGAAAGGTACCAGACCGTAGGGATTCGTCAGTAATGGTATAACGTGATGGCAATCCGTGGGCAGTCAGCCAAACTACCTTACTGCTATTGGTGTTGTTAGTTATTTCGAACCAGTGTGGTGAAAGGGTTGAAGCGCGCCGCAAAGAGGCTCCTAAAGTAACGTTTGAGCTTTTAAATTTCCATTGTTTCAGAGAGTATGTAAGTTCGTATGAGCAATGAGTTTTTAAGCCGCCTGAAGGCCTCCGTCATGACGACGACTACTTAAAAGCCGGGACCGACAATTTAACGTGCCCTCCGAAGCACGGAAGCGCTCAGCTCGTAATGCCACTTGCGGTTACCCATCCAAATTGTGACCGCATACAACGTTGCTTAACTTCAACGATCAATCAAGAACGTCTAAACAAGGTACGCCACGAGCTCTTCTTATCAGTTTCGGAGAGAAATATAGCGCAATGTATTTTTAAAACAAACTAAAAACCCATTGAAAGAAGAAAAAAGTTTACTAAATTAGATCGTTTCCAGTCGTAAAGATCGGAAGACCCGGATTGGTCACTATGTGTGTGTGACTGGAAGGTTTGAGGAAAAACATTAATTCAGCTTCACCTGCTCTATTCTAAATCGAATCGTGAAGATAAAAGCTGGAATAAAACCTACGGTGCCCACGCGCAGTTCTTAGAACTCGACTCATGTTGGAATATCCAAAGACGAGGAAAGGCATCAATCACTCAATCTGACAACGAACAAAGAGACAAAGAGCTAATTACGAAGACAATAAACTCGAGACGACATCCAGATTGTGGGAGACAAAGGGAGCTTGATAAACCAGAAGTTTTCAGGAAATATCTATTAATCAGAAATGTTACTAATAATTATCATCATCATCAACATATTTCTGTCCTTACCAAACTCTATGTGGGGTTGGCACTGCATGTTCTCTTCTTCCTCTTTTGTTAAATTTCATTAAACACCATAGTTTTTTACAGTGTAGAATCAGAGTTATTCGAATATATTTCAAACACGTAAATACTAGCTGTCGCCCGCAGCTAGTATTGGTGGTACCTACGTGGTACACGGATGAAAAATAGCCTATATTATGTTAACACAGCACATGTTTTTTGCTTATTCCAAGTTTCATTCAAATCCGTTCAGACGTTTAAGCGTGATTGAGGCACAAACATACAAATATCCTCACAAACTTTCACATTGAATCTTAGCAATATTATAAATCCAAAAGTTTGTGAGGGTGTTTGTGCCTCAAGGATTTAATTGAAACTGAATATAATTATAGCCCGTGGTCTAAAATAATATAAAGGGAATAATTTATATCTCAAACGAAACAGCGGGCGGTAGCTAGCCAATAACTGTAATAGATTATTCTAATAAGTCAATCTTCCCGGTATTAAATTAGAAAAAGGTTTAAGCGATTCATATATTAATTCAAACTGTATAAATTACTCATTACCTAACATAAAACGCCTGTAAATCTAGGTGAACGAAAAATTACATTGGTCATTTCGAGACAGGGTCTACATTTATCATGCTTACTTTATACGGGAAAGGCAAATAAATTAGAATATTCAAAGAAAGTACGACCTTGGTGAGATTTTAATGTGCCCTGTATATGTCGAATGGAAATTCTTTAGGAATTAGCAGTGAATTTGTCAACAGAGCTGGAACTGATGAGGCGCCGCGGTATTCTGAGAGGAGTGCTTAATTAAGAAAGCTGTGAATAATGTCCGGGAATCCAGCAAGAAACAAAAGGATGGGGTTTTAAAATACAGCTATTTTTGAGTCGCCTGATTAACGAGACAACTTGGCACTACATTAACAATCCCAAAAAGAAAAGGGCAAAACAGTGTGGTTAACGGATTTAAAGTGTGCCGTGCCTCTTCAAAATGATGGAAAACCTACATGGGCGATAGGCTAATCACCTGTCACCATGGTTCACCATTTTTTTAAATATTAAATGGGCTCTCTTTTGATCTCAATCTGAGCCGAATGAGCTCAAATGAGGTTTACGATGTAACAAGATCGCTCAGAAGCAACCTATTCACTCGAGATTTGAAAAGTTTCCGGTTATATTGCTTTGGAAACACAGACAGCGAATTACACTCTTTAGCGGTGCGCATTATAAAAGATGATGAAAAGAGTTTCGATCCATTTAGGGACTTTAAATCAGGAGTGGCTGCAAGTTTTCTTATGATTACTTGTGGCTCTGCCCACCCCGTTAGGGATACGGGCGTGATAATATGTGCTTCTTGTTGCCAGTGCCAAAACGTGAGCAATTCCAATGGCCGAGCGTTATGTCAACAATTACCTAGGCCATTTTCGCAATTTGTTGTAGTGTTCACCGTGATGAAGTTTTAGCAATCAGGAAGTGTCAATATTCACTTTTATTGGACGACCACGTTGGCGTGGCGGTCGGGTGCTTGTTTCAGACTCAAGAGGCGCGGGTTTGATTCCCACTGCGGAAGAAAATTTTGCATGTTTTACAAATATTTCTTCCGGGTCTGGGTGTTGTGGTAGCATGGTACTAGCAGTTTCTGGTACCCACGACACAGGGAATCTTAGTGTGGGGTCAGGACTATGTATGTGACTGTTGGGTGTTATTTATTCATACTAATATTATAAATGCGAAGTAATACTGTCTGTCTGTTACTTTTTCACGCTTAAACCGCTGAACAGATTCTGATAAAATTGGGCAAGGAGATAGATTGCAACCTGGGGAAGGCTACCTTTTATATCGAAAAAATACAACGCAGACGAAGTTGCGGGCAACAGTATTAGTATTATTATATGTTTATGTTCATTGATATTTTCCGAGAACCAAAGTCATCGACATAGTTCAAAGAATTAGCAAACAAAAGTGGCAGTGGGCTGGTCATACCCGCCGAAGAACCGACAATCGCTGGGATAAACGAGTTGAGTTGAGTTGAGTTGAGTGGAGACCGTGATTCTGTAAACGTAATGTAGGACGCCCTCCGGCTAGGTGGAGTGACGATCTGCAAAAGGCTGCTGGCAGAGACTGGATGCGTCAAGCCGAAGATTGGGCGCGATGGCGCTCATTAGGGGAGGCCTGCGTCCAGCAGTGGACTGCTATTGATAATGATGATAAGTTTATGGAGGAGTTATGAGAATCCGCGCTACATCTTCGCCACGTCTCTGCCACTTGCCACATCTGTAGAAACTGCGCCTTGAATTTATTCCCCCAACATGTTTTTTTTATCGTCAAAAGAGACTCAAAGTGTGTCAAAATCGTGAAAACTTTTGGCACAGAATAGCTCGTGTTAAATCTATAATGATTTAAAATAATAGACCAATGGTTCTTGGTATATAGAAGTATCTCATAAACACCCGTAAACCATTGACCCGACCGGTCACGCATTGACGCATGCTACTAATGCTAGAATAGAAATACATATTTTCCGACATGTTCTATGAACATACCAAACATCCCACGATATCGTAGGTATTGTCTGTGGGTTGTCTGTGGTGGTAATATTATGTGGGTTGTTGCCTACCAGGCAACCAGTATTTATTTAGAAAAAAAAATCAACTGCGTAGAATTCAGGTAGCATAGTACATCTGTTATATTCGATTTTTTGACACCATGATGAATGATTAGTACGATTTAGTCTAAGTTTTAGTTCTACTGACGACCTCGGTGGTGTGGCGGGTGAGTGCTCGACAGAGACGCAAACGGCGCGGGTTCGATTTCCCGAATTCACCTAGCAATATATTTACACACATGCACGATTATCTAAGAAACTAATCTTTGTATTGAAATTCATCACAGATACAACTGAAGATATTCTTGTGAAGCCGTAAATATTTCAATTTAGAATTCATTATGTATTTTTAAAACTTCGGAGAATAAAGAGTATGCTAATAATAAACAAGATTTTGCGAAAAGTGACACGTTGCATTTGGTACTAATTGACATGTGTGGTGACGTCAAAGAAGTTATTTCTGATTTAAATGTGGATAACTTTACCTTCAGTGTTTTCACAGATTACACTTGCTAGCCACTGTATTACAAATATGAAACGTGTATAGCGTAACAGATCAGTTAATAATAACAAATTCGGAAAGGACATTCACCCTCTCCGGCCGATTCGTCACCCGAAAAAGATTACCCATTTTCTTTGCAATCGGCTAAAAAATACAAAAAAATTGATGATCTTTTAAGTTCTTTTTTTGGGAACCCTGGATTTTATATTGAAATAGTTTGATTTCAGGATGATGTCATAAGGCAGGGAGTCCATTGCAGGTACTTTGATCTCTGGGCAGCCTTTGGACCGAACCCTGGCAATGTCCAAAAGAATAGCCAAGCGTGGTTTCTTGCCTGTATCTTCCACGCTTGCTCGCGTTACGAACAGGTGTAAATGCAACGTAGATTTAAGACGTGTCCAAGTGATCCCCGTGATATTATGGAATAAAAATTTTCGACTTAGACTTTGACTTTGATTCTTTAGCTTCACAGATTACCGCTTCTTCTATCAAGTCAATGTTTCAACAAGTTATTTTAAATGTAGTTTGCCCAATAGAAGGCCACAGCGATTTCACTGTCGGTGGCCTTCATTAAGTCATCCTGAGTGCATCTGATTGGGCACAGAGGACATGAGGTGAGGTGGGACATGTCTTGGGAGGGAGCACCGCACTCACGCTCGATTTGTTCTGCAGATTACCGCTGTCTAAGAGGTAGACGGTGGTCTTCTACGAGACTCATAAGGGCATTTAAACTGAAATAAATGAGTATACTGTGGGAATATATTGGTGTACGTACTGTCTTCTGGCCGCCAGCGAGGTCTGGTCTCGCTCTAGTGACTGCTTCTCCTCCAGGATGCCGGCGGGCACCCAGCCCTGCCGCGTCATCAGTTCCCCGCCCTGCACGTCGTCTATTACACGCACCAGCCATCTGTAATCAGACGATATTGTAAATTAAATAAATATTTGTGGATATTTCACACAGCGCCATAAGTAAGGGATAGTATCCTCTCCAAAATGATGAGATACAATAAGCAAGTATTCCCAAGGAGGGTTGACGTCAGGCAGGCGGCCGATCATAAAACACCTTAGCCAAAACTGATAATCTGATAATGCTTGGATCATCCTGGGATCATGCTGTGCCGACCCCACATGGAGTGGGATAAGGGCAGGAAGATGATGATTTCACACAGTGCCATCTAGCTCCAAACTAAGCAAAGCTTGTATTATGGGCACCAGTTGGCTGATAGAATACTTATATTTGTTTTTTGTATATACATACTCATAATGCACAATAAACCCCACCGCGGGACGTCAGTGCAGATCTTTGTTCCCCTAACATTAATTAGAATTAGACTGGTTCAAAAGAACTAATGACACGACTAGTACTCGTAGGCATTCCAATTGAAAGGAGAGTTCTAGGGTTGTCACAGCTAACAGTTTTCACTACAATTTAACAGCTCTTGAACCCAGTCTAAAGCCAAACCCCGTTAAGTTTGAGCGATGAAATCAACCTTTAGTTATACTTCTACTAGAAGTTAAGTGAAAGTATTGTCTCCACAGAGGCTAATTTAGTACTAGCTTCCGCTCGCGGTACCAGGATAAAAAGTAGCCTGTATGTTATTCCAGCGCACATACTATGTACGTTCCAAGTTTCATTAAAATCCATTCAGTAGTTTTTGCGTGAAAGAGTAACAAACATCCATACATACAAATTTTCGCGTTTATAATATTAGTAAGGATACAAACATGTCACTGTCTTCAGTTTCGTTAATATTTTTATGTACTCAAAATAATAAAGCACGAAATCAAATCGGCGACGATTTGTTTTCATGATTGGTAGGTACATATTATTTGATGGACACGTTGAAAATAACAATCAATTTCCCAATTATTTAAAGTGTACTATGAGTAATAGAGCATGAAGACATCACAATACACTCCAAAAATATCACTTTTCATGTTCATCGCCGTGGAATATGCTCCTAATTTCTTAATTCGCAATTAACGTGTTGTGCCAAGTACCTACTAAGATGATTACTTTATTATTACGACGGTCTAATTTGTTCTTTCGGAAGCTTTCACGCGCTGTCAATCTCGGGGAAGTGACGTCATGGATCAACGTCCGCAGGTCGTTGCCCCGGGTTCTCTGGACTTTTAGTTAGATATAGGTACTTATTTATTACTATTACTGCTCTAGGTATCTTTTGATTAGAAAAAAACCTATTTAATTTGAGCTTTCAGATAAGTATAGTAAATAAAATATAATAAATATTTGTGAACATTTCACACAGCGCCATCTAGCTCCAAACTAAGCAAAGCTTGTACTATGGGCACCAGATGGCTGATAGAATACTTATATACTTTTTTGTAAATACATACTTAATTACAACACCCAGACCCGGAAGAAATATTTACAAAACATACAAACATTTCTCCCGTAGCGGGAATCGAACCCGCGCCTCTTGCTTCTCAGATGAGCACTCGCTCGCCACACCACCGAGGTCGTCAAATAGGTCGTCACCGAGGTAGGGCAGGCTATAAAATGAAACAAACGGTGACCTAGATTTTTTACATCTGATTTTCATAAAAATCTTAAATATTCAGGTAACCGATTTGAAAAATAAGAGCAGGGAAAATATTAAGTTATTCGTTTGTTATGTCTTCAAAAGAAAACATGATTCATGTTGTATGACAGAGTTGAGGAGTCGATAAATTCAGTCAGCCCACTATTTCCTTCATTTCCTAGTAATTTTCCGAATGGTAACGGTAATGGTGGGAAAAATAAGATACTTCTGTAAATCAGCACGCACACTACTCCTATTTCACTAGTTATTTGACGGCCTTTATGGCGTGGCGGGCGATTGCTCGGCAGACGCAAGAGGCGCGGGTTCGATTCCCGCTGCGGAAGATATGTTTGCAAGATCTGTAAATATTTCTTCCGGGTCTGGGTGTTGTGGTACCATGGTACTCGTAGTTTCTGATATCTGATCACAGGGAATCCTAGTGTGGGGTCAGGACTATGTATGTGACTGTTGGGTGTTATTATTATTATTATTATTTGGAACCTCTGCGGTGAAAGGTACACACGCATACTGACGTTTATCTTTAACTAAAGAACGCTTTTCATTATGGAATTGCATTTACTTGAAAAATAATACATCATCATCTTCCTGCCCTTATCCCACCGTATGTAGGGTCGGCACAGCATGATCCTTGGATCATGCTGCAAGTGTTTTGGGTAAGGTGTTTTATGACCGGCCGCCTGCCTGACGTCAACCCTCCTTGGGAATACTTGCTTATTGTATCTCATCATGTTGGAGGATACTATCCCTTAGTCGACTTTTACGACATATTAATAGTTATTATAAGTTAGTTGGTAAGTGGTTGCATGTAATGTTTCTAATAAACCAATAAATGTATTTTCTTTCTTTCTTTCACACTATATAAATGAGGTGGCTAAATAGATATCCTACTTATATTATAAATGCGAAAGTTTTTGTAGATGTCTTTATGTTTGTGCCTCAATCACGTCCAAAAGGTTGAACGGATTTGAATGAAACTTGGAATATACATAATACGTATGCTGGAAAAACATATAGGTTACTTTTTCGGGTACAACGCGAGCGAAGCCGCGGGCGTCAGCTAGTAATACATATGTATGATTCTCCTATTCAGTTAGCGTCTCAAATAAATTTAAAATAAATAAAATTTTTGAAGGTTACAGAGTACAAGAGCTTCTAAACGCTCCCTAACATTATTTTATCTTATCCAACTGTAAATAAGGAGGGTAGTGTTTTCTATGACATTGCGGCGGTTTTCCAGAACTTCAAGATAAAAAGCATCTAGCCGTGTAATAAAGTAGACGTAATCAATTATTTACTAGGATTTTTCAGAAATGGCCCAATCTATCCAAACGGTATTTAATGTCAAGACCACAACGTGGAATAACGCCAAGTGGCCCACGGTGCGTGAGATTCATGAGAAATATAGTGAAACTCACCGCGACTTTGCCTACATTGATTTTTTTCATGCTAAATAAATAAAATAAGATAAGATAAGATAATACTTTCTTGTGTATACCAATATACCAACAAAAAATATAAAGATTACAAATATTTACTTAATTATTCTGGTATCCACAACTGGCGGCCTTATCGCTGGAAGCGATATTTAATTGGCAACCTAAACAATAACCTAATAAAAAGTAAAAAAGAAGAATGTAGTAAAACTAAACTTAATATTATATACACGCGTGGACCTTTCCATTGGCGACAAGTTTGGGCGATGAGGATTTCGGCTGACCCTGAAAATAAATGTTTGTAGACATTTCATACAGCGCCATCTAGTTCTAAACTAAGCAAAGCTTGTATTATGAAAACCAAATGGCTGATCTTAGCCGAATTATCTTATCTCTCTTGCAACTCAGTCAAGCGCTCGCCCGCCACGCCCTCCACTGGGAGTTAAGAAAAAAGCAGCTTCTCTCCCCGAGCATGTCGTGAAAGTCGACTAAAGGATAGTACCCTTTCCAACATTATGGATCATCTATATGGGCGATGGGCTGATCACCTGTCACCATGGTTCACCATATCCATCTTGGTACTTTGAATCAGGAGCGGCTGCAAGTTTTCTTATAATTACTTGTGGCTCTGCCCAACCCATTAGGTATACGGGCGTGATAATGTTTATGATGTAAATGCCGTCCTTTAGGAGTCGAATTTCTAAAATTATTTTCTTAGTTGCTACCTACACCATAAGAGGATACCCTCCAAGATTCATGCTTCTAGGACATAATGGTTTGGGTGTAGTCAGTCAGTCAGTTATTAAAAAAAGTGTTTTATATATTCAAATAGAAGATAAGTATTAGGGAAGGTGTTATTTAATGGCAAGTTTTACGATTGCTGAATCGGTAAAAGCAGTGGCACGGAAGATAACGAGAAGACAGAGTCATTTTTCATGACACTTTATGGGACCTTTGTCTGATATCGAATAAACAAATGAAATAAGCTTTTAATGAAGCAATGAATTTAACTGTATTTTATAGCTCTTATATCCCGATGAAAACGCGATGTCGCTAACGATATTTTAGAGTACCTAGATACTTTATGAGCTAGGATTGTTGCCTTTGCGTTCTCGTATGTACATACATAATGTATGTTATCTACATTAGGTTATACCTTTAGCCAAAATGTACTAATATTGCATTGTAACTCTTCCTTTACGCATTGTCATAGATTATGTAACAGTTACTTCATTATTCTCATACATGCCGCCTCTTTGGTAGAATAAAAAAATCCTCCTCGGTCTTGTTCCAATTTTAAACTGTGAGAAAAACAAAAGAATGTCAGGATTTCTTGAAAAAGATATCGTCACTGGAAAGTCAAAATTACGTAAGCGCCAAATGGCGCCAAAATAGGCATGTTGAGTTATTATCCTAAAATAGCAGTCCAAATACAATAATATGAATTGCTGGACATAGAAAATGAAAAAAGAATGAAATCTTACGTTGACGTCATCAAAATTCGATAATTAGGTAAAAAAATTGTAAAAAAAAAACGAAAAAAATGAACTTTAAACGGCTTTTTCTCGTTTGGCGCTTACGTAAATTTGCCTTTCCAGTGACGATATGAAAATGGAAAGATGCTATTTTCTGTATTTTGACGTATTTTGCTGAATAAAAGCGTCGTCCAAGATAAAAGCACATGTGAGTATATTTGTGGTTTTAATTAATTAAATTAGGCTAGGTAATCTACAATTGTTAATTAGAAAGTTTGTGACGATGTTTGTATGTACTTAACAACGATTCAGTTTGTGACCAGGAAAATCATAGGTTCGGACATCGAAGATTCAGACTATTTTTTATTCAGGTATCATACAAGTAAACCAATGGCGGAAACTACTGAACTATACATTTTTTCCGTGTGACATGAGAACAGGATCCTTCTCTTGTATATACGTGTATAAGTCGACGACTTCGGTGGCGTGGCGGGCGAGTGCTCGGTTGAGACGCAAGAGGCGCAGGTTCGAGTCCCGCTACGGGAGATATGTTTGTATGTTCTGCAAATATTTCTTCCGAGTCAGGGTTGTATGTAGTATTATGTATTATAAGTATGTTTTTACCATAGTACAAGCTTTGCTTAGTTTGGGGCTAGATGGCGTCGTGTGAAATGTCTACAAATATTTATTTATTACATACTAGCTGCCGCCCGCGGCTTCGCTCGCGTGGTATCCGGATAAAGAATAGCCTATATGTTAATCCAGTACATGTACTATGTATATTCCAAGTTTCATTCAAATCTGTTCTGCCGTTTAGGCGTGATTGAAGCACAAACATCCAAACTCACAAACTTTCGCATTTATAATATAAGTAAGATATAAGTAAGACTATCACGCCTGTTTCCCAGAGACCACGGACCTCCATTTAATGCGGTCCTGAGTTCTCTCTCATCACATTCGTTATGAATCATGTCTCTCTGATTTTATTTATAATTTGTATTTGCCACAATATGGGTGACCTCAAAAGCAAAATATGGTGCAGGTGCTGAACTCATTACGCAACTTTTTCGTGTGGGTAGTTGGCAAAAGCAGACTATTTGTTTATATGGAGGTGTGAAGAAAGCGGAAAACTTCCCCGTTACACATTGGTTACCCACATATTGTAAACATAGGATATTCCAGTTATGTTATGTTATGATGCAGCCTATTCTAAGAAACTTATCTTGTCTGGGTCAGTTGTGGCTTCGATTCTCACCCAAAATAAACATTAGGCCTAGTCTGAAAACTAGCGCCGCTTCTCACGAATGTGTGGAGCTGCAATTTGCTGAGACCGGACCTATTTGGCCCACACGACACAGAGGGGACTAATTAGCACGAATTTAAACCAATTTTATTATTTCATGTTTTCCATCTTTGTTCATCTGTCTTACCCTATTGTTATATTTTTTTGTGTGTCTTAGTGTTTTGTGTTCTCTGTGTACTGTGTGTCAAATAAACAATTTCTATTCTATTCTATTCTATTTGTGTATGTTGAGTCTGTGTCTAAATGTCATAAAGTATTTTAAGTATTTATGTATTAACATAAATAAAGTGTGTAAGTATTTTATTAACCATCTTAGATCCCATTGTACAAGCTTTGCTGAGTTTGGCACTGTGTGAAATGCCCTCCGATGTTTATTTAAAGTGACCGTGATTTTCCTCTTATTTATTGCAGCGGGGAGTAGCAAACAAACAGGAAATGTCTGAAGCGTCTAGCCACCCCTTTTGCTGACGTGTTGTCATATAATACAGAGTCGAAGTCATGTTTTGTTAAGATATGACAGGTTGTGGAAAAAATATTTAGAAATTCTGGCTCTGTAAAAAGTATAACATATAATTATAGGTTTTATTTTTAAGTAGGTTTAGGTGCTAATTTAGGTTGTAAGTTGCTACTAACACAATATGGATTTTATATCAGTCAACTTACTGTTTGATGATCCTAAATTACGTTTTATTTATTACTCACTAGCTTCCGCCCGCGGCTTCGCTCGCGTGGTACCCGGTACATGTACTATGTTTTTTCATCGTTTAAACCTTCCCTGGACTACAACAAACATTTCAAAACCAAAATCAGCTAAATCGGCCCAGTCGTTTCGAGTTTTAGCGAAACCAACGATCAGCAATTGATTTTATATTATATAGATTATTTTTAAAATTTCAATATGTATGTAGGTATTGCAACAGATTTTATACAAAAGTTGTTGCTAAATGAAAGAAACAAAACTTTCCTTTTCATTATTATACACCATCATTCATTTCCCTGCCCTTGTCCCACTTTATGTGGGGTCGGCACAACATGTATTTCTATTCCATTTCCCCCTGTCAGAAGTAATCTCAACGCTCACTCCTTTCTTACTCATGTCATCTTTCACACAGTCCGTCCATCTTTTCTTTGGCCTACCTCTACCCACATATCCTTCCACATTCATATCTTATACACACTTCATTATTATACACCAATTTACTTAATATACAGATCCAGCCATCACCAAGGAAAGCTGTCCATCACACGTCCGTAAATAAATGAGATCGGTCGCGCGTCCCCAATCCACTAGCACATCCCAGATAGAGTTCATGGCACAGGGTTACAAAAATTAGCTTCAAACATTCATCAAATTAATAAGAGCGGAACATTTTCTGACGTATTTACTAACACGACTTAATTAAGGTTATGTTTTTGCGTCTTAGACAAAGCAAATGTTTCACGACATACCTGCTACTAGATACTATGGATACAAAGGCAGTTTAAAATGCTTAAACTACTACTATTTGTGTCACTAGTTTTTCCGAATTAGTGTGGTGAAAGGATTTAAAGTGCGCCTCAAAGGCTCCTTTCGTGCATTTGACACATTTTTTCAAACTTTGAGGTTCTACGATATGCCGGTTTCCTCAATGTTTTCCTTCACCGTTTGAGAGTACTGGTATTAGCGCATATAAATTATTTGTACAGAAAAATTCATTGATGCACAACCGGAACCCACGACCTCAGAATCGGAAGGCGGGGCCGCTATCTCTAGACCATCAGTGCTCTCTTACGCTGAGAGGATGGCATAGGTGCTGGGCAAGCCTACTCCATCTTAATTCGTCCCGGGCACTACAGCGTCCCGTTAGTGTAGGCAAAAGTTGCCTCTTAATATAAATGACAAAGGCCGTAGTTTAAGTTTCAGGACTAAAAGGTTAGACTCATATTTTTAGGACATGTTTGTACACAGATTGGGAATTACGACGGCAAAATTATGTTTATAGACAACATCAAAGTTATTCCGGCAGAATGGGTTAATGGTTCCGATTGTGTTATATTCGTAATTTTATTATTTGTCTTCTGTATTGTTAAGTAGATCGTGTTTTATTTTCATTTTGTTTATTGGGACAGTTTTGTGACGTACTTACAAGATTTTGATCGGTATCAACGCAAGGTTTATAACGGGCTGCTAGGTTCTTGTCTCTGATTTTTTTTAAATCTAAAAATGAAGAATAACTCATCATTTTTCAATTAATTTTCTGTCAAAATGACGTATTAGATATCTACTCTTTTAGTAAGTAATTTTATGGCTATGAGTTTTTTGAGTTCAGCCATAAAACATACTGACGTATCCCACCGCCTTTTGAAATCCCATGAAAAGTTACAGTTTATTTAGTGGCTATCATTCGTGTTAATGGCCACAGTTGGCTAGTGTAGCCTGGCAAGCGATACAGATTTATTTATCCCATTCTAGATTCGAGTCACTTGTTTAAAACACACTTTTTGATTATAAAACATAAAAATATTATATGCCTTTTCTATCCTGACGTTATAAGTAGAACATAAACAGCCTGTTAAAAAGCAGGGCGCGTGAAGCAATAAAAATAAACTAACGATGGAACTGTCAGTTAACTTCATGACATTCAAGATGTAAAGGCGTCCAAAATAAGAAAACAGACGGTTTCTCCGGCGATCCCAAATTAGCTGCCAATAGGTGGACAAAACTAGGGCATTCTGAAAAGGCATGTTTCTGGTGAAACCGGGTCTACAGGACGAGTGGGATGTGAGAAAACCAAGTTTAAAATGTACGTAGATTTATTTAAAGAGACCCAGTTACGAAAACCTCCCGCGTCCCCAAAAAAATGCTAAAATACTAATGAACACGAGAAGAATTTTCGATCTCAAAGGGCTGCACCAAACTGGTCTTATTTTAGAGATACCGGTCTTCGCTCGCGTGGTATCCGGATGAAAAATAGCCTATATGTTATTCCTGCACATGTACTATGTATATTCCAAGTTTCAATCAAATCCGTTCAGTCGTTTAAGCGTGTTTGAGGTACAAACATCCTCACAAACTTTCACATTTATAATATAGTAAGATGTTTTTTTCCACGGAAACGGGGACGATGATCCGCTATGAAACATGAAAATAATAGGGCAATTACCTGTACAACTTACTCATATTTTTATAGAACAGATGCAAATCATACTCGAAAAAAAATTTGGAGGAAACACAGCATAAATTAACGACAGACGAAACGATGTTTCTACTTCTAGTGACACGTTTTTCTGATTTTCTAGAGCTTTTGATTAATGTAAGATTCCTACTTAGAGGTAATCTTAGAACATCAGTAAACTGGTAAAAATCTATGTCTTAACCTACGAATACTCGGAAAACTTTACTATTGATTTTTACAGGCATAACTACAGTTTTTTTCTAGTCTTCTTTTTATAATATTTTATCTGTCCCTTTTTAGTACATTGTTGTAGGTTTTCAATTAAATTTACCTCGTTATATAATTTGCATAATGTCTTACAAGACTACACTCATTATATCTCTATATTTTCTGATTTTCTTCACGTACTTGACCGATATATTGGCCGGTTCTGTGTTCTGATGAGCTCCAATAAATTAGAAACACAACAGATGTTTGACTTTCACAGACGATGACACTCTACGTACGAATCGCTTCTCTTTAACTTTTCAAAAATATAACGCAATGAATATCTTTTGTTGAAAATCTCCAATCGAAGATGGTTAATTTATTTCAATAGTAAGAATAAAATGGGACAAAATGTTATCTGTTTCGCTGTTTGTATTCAACTTTAAAAACATTCGACAAAAAAGTTCCGTGATTTACAAACTCATCACAAAATTCATAGCTAATATCTCACTCACCACAGCCACTTTTTATGATTTACTCATGAAAGTTATGACACATCGAATTATGATATCTGATATTTTGGAACTGGACGGAAAAATATAAAAGTTTTATCTAAAAGACCGCCGGATGTCTGCTTACTCTTGACCAACTTTCTCTGAGTCGTATTCCATGTTACAATATATTTATGTCTATTATTTTCGAAAGAAAACATGAGATGTAACTGTTGCAATCTTAGTAATTATTATACATACGAGTAGATAAAGTAGTTGATTACAAAATAACGAACTCATTTCGTCCAACAGTTATTAATATATTATTTGGATTTGAACTTTATAGTTCACATTTTATCAATACAAGGGGCTTGTCCCTGAGTTTGTCATACAGTGGCTGTAATTTTGCATATTATCGGTAAATAGATTATAGACTACAACATAGTAAAGTTATACCCTTATCCTTACTATCCCTCCTTACTAATATTATAAACGCGAAAGTTTGTTTGTTACTCTCTCACGCAAAAACTACTAAACGGATTTGAATGAAACTTGGAATATACATAGTACATGTGCTGGATTAACATAATAGGTATAGGTAACTATTTTTTATCCGGGTACCATGCGAACGAAGCCGCGGGCGGCAGCTAGTGGATAATAATACTTGCTTGATCAAAACTATGAATTTCTGAATATAAATGAAATGTAACTCTTTTTTCAAAAATTTAATGCGATGTCGCGAATATTCGCTAATCCACAATTGGGTCACCTTGTCCCACGTTGGTAATCCATCTTTGTTATGTAATGGCCACAGAAATAACTCGCAAATTATCGAAAAGAAATGCTAATATATTAACACGGTTAGCACAATTTATTTTGATTTGTTCAGCCGCGCCGGCATGTCTGATCATTTGACAAATTAGCAATGTTGACCTTCGAATATAAATTTAAACTGAATTCAAAGGGAATGTGGCGAGGAATCAGATTGGATTGTGTAACTTGTTACGCATTTTGAGACTATTTGCGCACGCACAGTGTGTAACAGAAACTACGAGGCTACGATTGGATATAACTGAACTTAGATAGGCAAGCTCGCAAACGCTCATGTGATGATCGCATTGTTACTTATTTCGCTCTATAATATCCTACTTGAACGTAATTCAATGATGAAGAAATACTTATCTATTGGTACCACTAGGTACCAGTGTGTTTTGAAGTCAAATTACCCAATATTACAAAACTACGTACCGTGCTTCGACCTACCTTTCATTCTTCTTCTTTCCCTTTCCTTTAGGATGTTTCTTCTTCGGTCGGCAAGCCAGCTTGTGCTTCGCAGCCGACGTGTCCAGGAGTTGTGCTTCCACGTCCAGGGAGGAGTCCGCAGCCGGCCTGGAGGGAGGGGAGGTGTTAATGGATGCGACCGTTAGAATCTACGAGTAGGGGAATGTTTGCTACCTTGCTAGGGTTAGTTTTAGAAATACACAAGGTTCAGAACTATAAGGTCTCATTCATTGGTCGAATTGTAAAAAGGGTAGGCATGTTCATACGAGTAGAGTAAAGTTTGACTGACTTGTGTAGGTATTACCAGTCAATGTTTATAAAGTGTTTATTTAAAAATGTTTCCAGTTAGGTATAATGTATATCTAAGTAAGTACCTACTATGAATTTAAAAACTATTTTATCAGCAACATACAAGTTGATATTAAAGAACCTAAGTATTTTAAGCAGTTATAGGTTTATCTAGTTGATTTATTGTATTGATTACTTCTTTCTCTAGTTGTAAAATTTTTATTCACATTAAAAAAATTGTACCTACATTGCTAACATCTTTTTAAAAAGAGTAACCGTTGTGATTTTGAAAGGGTCATCATCAGATCATTAATCTGACACCAAGTGGTTCCTTGCCAAAAATTGAGGCTAAAATTGTTACATCGCAATGATGATTACAAAGAATTCGTAGTGGCGAATAAGCCAGCGATCGAGCAATGGGTGCAACGTATCTTGGGGAATTTCAAATATGCATAAGCATTTTAGTAAACGACACACGCCACTACAAACTTTGATGCGTTGTGTAATTTTTAAAAAAGTTCACAGAGCTTTTTGCTTTGTTTAGTTTCTACTATCTACAGTTTTTAACTATTCTGAACAAACTCTACCAGCTTTGAAACATCTTCAGCCATCGGTTGATAAATCGGTCTTCTTTATGATAGGCATTAGTTGTCGATCTTGAAATGTATGCCATATTTGTTCATCGATTCTTACCATTTTAGGGAAACGCAATGCATATTATCAAAGTAAACGAATTAATCGAAACTTGAACTCGAAACTTGCCTAGGCAAGGATGAGCATCTGGGATGGAGCGAGCTCTCCCAGAACATTTTAACTCTCTTCTTCAAGGTGATAGTGTCATACGTCAACGGAAACACACCGATGAAGAAACTCAGACATTGTTGTTTGTGTAATACAGAGCTTTGTAGTTTCGTGGGTACATATTGTCACAGACAGCGTGTACAAGAAGTGCCGGCACCATCAATCAAACGTCACAGACTGGCAGGGCCCGACACCTACGACGACCAGTCAGTGTCACGGCTTGACGAGGTGTAGAATTTCATCACGTGATCCTGGCTATTTCCACGCAAAGGTCATTGAGATCAAGAGCATTCATTGTTCAGAGTTGAACTCTTCTAGCTTGTGTACCTTACACCTTAACACTAGTCTGTGTCGCGCTGCGTGGGTACGGTGGCAGCTGTCAGATCCGTATTTATTCAGCTGTTGTCTCTTTTTCACCTATTTTATTCTACTAACCCTGCCATCACCCAATGCGTGCTAGCTGAAACCTACTTAGGTTCAATATTTACGAATAGCTAGCAATGGTCATTGTCAGAATACTTTTTACGAGGAGGATAATTCAAGCTTTTTTCAAATTATTTTCTTGCCACGCTTACTTTGTCAGAGAATTTGGCAATAATAGTATTATTCTTGAAAAATCCTTAGTTGGACACCTGAGTTCCGAGAGATCAGCTGAACTTTAGTTTTACTCAAGGTTTGTTAGTATTTCCTCGTGTTCTGAGACATTACAGCATCTGCCTACCTTGGGTTTCCCCATAACATGTCAGGCCCACGATCCATTTCACTTGAGCGGCGCATGCAACGTGCTATTTCAGGCGGCCCAGAAACCCGGTGACGTCAATGGTGGCACCGATTCGAGGGGCAGGACATAGGCCGCGCCTTGCAACTGCTGACTTACCCAATGTTTCGGATTCGAGAGGAAATTGATACTAAACATCACTGTGTAGCTGTGTTACAATGTGCTTCAACTATATGATGTCTGTACCCTGGAATATTTTGCATTTACCCTACTTTGTGCGTGCATAGCATTCGCATTTATGCCAACCCTAATGTTTGAATATGTTAATAATTCGTATGACTTATTAAGTGTATTATCATTTTACACTCTGCGTAAAAAAAACATTTTATTCATAATTTCATTAAGTGTTCATTCTCCATGAATGATGAGAAATAGCTGAATAAAGTGTCCAATATAACATTATAATTTTGAATGGCGTCCTTACTTTACCTGTACGATCCGTTTTGGCAGGTAGCCAGTTGAAAATTGGCACCTAGATTTTCAGGTTACTAGCATAAGCTGACGGCTCTGTCTGGACCTTTTATTTTTGCACCTATTGTTTAATAATACAGCAAAACTTCCATGGTTTTCTAGGTTGTTCGAAATAGGTGGTGGTCAGGTAGTATTTGGCAACCCAATTGGACAGGAATGAGAAAAGTATTTCAAGGGTCTTTTTGACTATTTTTGTAAGTTCCTACAACCACTTTTTAAATCCTTTTAAGGGTAGTATTAATCAGAATGTAGGTACTTTAAATATAGGTTCAAACATTTACTTCAATACGGATAAATCGATGAACAAACAGACAGACCTATTCTAACTGAATTACTACATTTTTATCTAATCTAGATACTTTTATTGATTCCAACACTGTTGAAAATTATATTGTTGAGAGACGTGTGCATGAATTCTGAGTCATTTTACAGAATGACACGTTAACCTATCAATGTCGGACATAAATATTAGAAAGAGCAATAATTTTTATATTTTAAAGTGTTATTTCAGAGTGGTGATAGGTGAATAAAACTTACAGAATATAGCTACGATTTGTCATAAATCTAATAAAAGCATCGAAGTCAATGTAGGTAAATACCTATAAGATAGTTCCACAAAGTTCTTCAAAAACTATAATTATACTTGTCATCATACTCGTAGTAGAATTAAACATGGGTCTATCTAAATATTACTAAAAGAAACGACAACAATTTTACTACCTTTATTACAAACCTTCTATCATTGATAATATACATAATACACAATAAGCTATTATAAATAATCGAATGGCAACTGCTAATAGTTATCACAACAGTTATAATTTTGATCACAACATAGAATGATTACATGTATGTATACTATAAGCTAATGGCTATATTTACAATGCTTGATGGCTGCTCCAGGTGATGTCTCAGTAATAGTACATTTTGTAAGTGGGAACGCTAAATACGTAGTCTAGAGATGGACCGCGGGTATTGAAGAAATGGTTCTCGTAACAATAGACACGTCCTCTGTACCTGCATCAACAAGTATCTCTCATTACGTCATTAAGTGATGATCGGTGATGATTGTGGGTTGCGTGCTGAGGAGGTTTTATTAGAGGATGCTGCACTTGTGCATGGTGATGAACTATTAATGTATCTATCTACTTATGATAATCAATGATGTGCTTGTCAAAAGGAATGATAATAAATGACGAGGTTTAGTTATTGAAAAGGGACATTTTGAAAAACTAACTCATCAACAACCGTTTAGGATGCTGAGACAGCAGCGCAGCAATTGTATCTGCGTTTGAATGGATATTTTATCGGTTTAAAATCAGTGTGTAAATGACGTTACGCAATCTCAGTGCAATGAACTCCAACCTAAAATTATCCAGGAGTCACATGCGGAATGCTCATCGCATCTATTAAAATGCACTCTGAGTATTTCCTGTATGCATCTCGGTTTAGTGGGTGATAGGCAAAGGGTAAGACGAAAATAGTATTGGAGAAGGCGCGAGAAAATTGCTTTGATATGATTATACGGTAGATATTTTCAGAAAGGCTCATGTTTCTACATTCTGATTCAATATTCCCATGATTAATAATATCAAGTGTAAAATAACGAATGTAAATTATGTGTTGTAAATTATGTACTCGTACAGTGAATATTTGGAATGATTTATCAACAAGAGGCGTTAGTCAAATACTTACGATCTATGATTTAAACTCAGAGTAATAACTGTAGTTACACAAGCTAATGTCGGTAGTTATTTATGTTTATTTACGATATATTCAACGGGGGCACAGTTGTGCAAAGCTCATGCTATTAATAAATAAATAAAGAAATGGACACTCACTTGGATCCAAGACCGGTCTTTGTATCGAGAACCTCTACAATATCACCAGACTTTAGGGAGACTTCATCATCGGCAGCCGCAGTGTAGTCTGCCGATGCTACCACCACATCTTCGACCTGTAACAAGGAAAATATAAGCTGTAATACCTGAACAATACATATAATACTGACATAGAAAAAAGCTGCTCGTTGCTTGGATTGTTTGTTATTGAAATTACCTTTGGTGGACTTCCCAAACTAGACCTAGATCTCGAAGTAGATAAAGACCTTGAAGAATATCGTTTGTAACTCGGTGTGTGATCTAAGCTACTCATTCGGCTTCTAGTATTTTCCCTGTCAAGCAGAACCCCGCTGTATCTTCGCGACCAGCCACCAAACTTTGTGATTCTCTGATTGTTGCTTATATTGCAGTATCCAGTAAATGTTTGCAAATCTTCATCTTTATCATCGACAACAGGGCAGCTGTACATAGAGAATCGATGGGCGGACGGTTGACTTAGGTTTAGAGCAGAGAATACGTGCATTGGTTCAAAGTGACTGATTCCACTTTCATCGAGAACAGTATAGGCGACTTGTCCAGTGAGCACGGCTCGACTGGCTTCACGTGGTACAACAGCTTGCAGACCTTTCTTCATAATTAGTAAAGCTCCTCTGTGTTTTTTGCGTTGGAACAAGAAATCTTCCATTGCCAGACTATTCTCAGGCTGAAGCAAGCTGAGTGGAACATCTTCAGAAGTCATTAGCGGAGTTTCCTCTGGCACAATCATCAGTGCCGCACTCTCTCGCACCAGGTCCCTGAGGTTAGGATCTGTGCGAGCTAGTATCGGATCTGTTTCTAGTTTACGTAATGCTGAATGAAGACTTGGTGTGTTATCTGCCAGTTTTCGCATGACTGTAAGTCTCTTCAGGATGTTTAGGCTCGTGGGATCTGCTGCTATTTTAGCCATACAATCCTCGTCGTTGATGACTGAAAGTAGGTTAGAGGCGACATCTCGCAATCCAAGGATTTTCGCAAGTCCCACAGACTGCACGATCAATTCCTTGATGTTGGCCTTGTTGTTTTCAGTAATAATTGCTTCTAGCTCTTTGGCACTAGCTTCTTGGACAGCATTCACAATTGCTTTTTGCAATGTTTCCGTCGCTTCGTGTTCCGTTTTGATAAACGAGATTGAGTCGGATATACTGCCCAGTACGTCATACAGAAGGCTTGTGTCACTCTTTGAAATGTTTTTGAATGCCGGACCCAACACTTCATTTTCAGAGCTCAAAAAGTCGGCAAACTTTTCTATAATGTCGTCTTCAGAAAAGGAGCTTTTATGAAGGGCCCTGTTAAGAGCAATTTTTATCAATTCAACTTTTGGTTCGGAAGAGTTTTCTAAAATTTCTTCGCACAGATTTTCTTTATCATCTTCCTTTTGGAGAATTTGAAACATAGCAGCCACTAAATCTTCATCAATCGATTTTCCTAGAATGGTATCGATAGATTTGAGTATCAGTTGATATTTTTCTTTACTTATATTATTATTAACTTCTTCGAACTGCTCAGCGGTAACTAAAGCCGCTAGCACAGCAGCAGCGATCGAATTTTTTACGTGTTCCTGGTGAGAAGATTGACCATTTCCACCAGAATATCCATTTTCCTGCGTTTCCATTTTCTTTTTGCCATTTCTAGATTTTTTAGATTCACTCGAGTGTTCTTCACTTCTACCATTTTCTTGTAATTCAGATTTTAAGTGAGCACTCATTTCTATTATAGACGTAATGACATCCATTAACTGATTTGCCACCTCATCTTTTAATCCAAAATCAGTGACAAAAGCTTTTAAAACTTCAGCATTTCTAGTTTGGTTTAAAAGAACACTAATTGCCGGAAGTTCTGCGGGAACTTGTCTTCCAATGGACATTCCCGCTTCGGAAAGCTGTCTTAGCATATTTGTATCAATAGTCAGTTCTCCTTTAGTAGATGTTGTGTCATTGGGGTTTGTTTTCACTTTTAGGAGTTTCAACTCTTCTGGAGTTACAACAAAACTTTGAACGGAAAATTCAAGACCTTCTTCGCCTTCAGTAAGGTCAGGTGCTACAAATTTTAACCCTTCTGGTGTTTGCACTATTTGACCAGGAACAAATGTGACTCCATGGTCGTCAGATTCAATAACTCTGCCAGGTACAAATCTAGGTCCTTCTTCAGTATCAACGACTTGTCCAGGTACGAATCTTGAACCTTCATCTTCAGTAGAAATAACTTGGCCAGGTATGAATGTTGGTCCAGCTTTTGTTTCAATAATTTGGCCAGGCACAAATCGAGGGCCGTCAATGGTGTGTATCGTTTGGCCAGGAACAAATTTTGGTCCAGATTTAGTATTGACTACTTGACCGGGTACAAATTTAGGCCCATCTGCCGTGTCAACCACTTGACCGGGTACAAACTGTTCGCCATTTTCTGTGAAAACAATTTGTCCGGGTACAAAAATGCCTTCTACCATCGTTCCAGGAACAAATCTAGATTCATTAGCTTCATTCTTCACAAGTCGACCAGGTACGACTTTACCGTCTAAGTTTGGCACTCTAGCTCCCGGATAGAACTCTATTCCCTTAGCTGTTTGCACCATATGCCCAAATACGTACAGTGCTTCTTCTGACAGAGAACATGTTTTGATGTCAATCGGCAAACCAACAGGTGCACTCTCACTAAATGTTATATCTTCTACAGATTTAGCAACTGAAAATTCGACATGACCGTTGGCTTGAACTATAGTTTTCCCAGGCATGAATTTTTCTCCGATATCAGTGTGGACTACCTGCCCTTCAATAAACTTTGGTCCATCAATAGTTTCTACTGTAGTTCCAGGAACAAACTCGAATCCTTTGCTTGTTGATTTAGTGATCCCAGGTACAAAGCATGCTTCCCCGTCAACTCTTACAGTTTGCCCAGGAACAAATTTTAGACCATTTGGTGTGGCTATAGTGGCTCCAGGTACAAAATGCAGTTCATCGTCTTGATGCACCACTTGGCCGGGGACAAACTGCCACTCGTTGTTTATTTTAGCATTTTGACCAGGCGTGAAAGTTACACCATTGGTTTCAGTTATTGTTTGGCCAGGAATAAATTGGATTCCGTCAGGGGTCATTATAGTCTGACCAGGTACAAAAATATCTTCAGTTCCAGTTTGTAAAATTTTTCCAGGTATGAATTTGAAACCTTCTTCAGACAACACTGTTTGTCCTTCAACGAAGCGATGCGAGTCATCTTTATTTTTGACTGTTTGACCACAAACAAATTCTTCTCCGTCTTTTGTATTTAAAACTTGACCAGCCAAAAAGAAGGGTTCATTTGTGTTTTCATTAGTTACGATATGACCAGGAATCAAACTAGGTCCAGTAGGTGTGCTCACACTCAATCCCGGAACAAAAACTGGTCCAACAGGAGTATCAACCGTCTGGCCTGGCACAAATATTGGACCTTGGGGCGTGTTAACAACTTGACCAGGAACGAACTTCTTGGCTTTATTTATATCTATTGTTAGACCCGATATCTTTGCTACCTTCTCTCTTTTACCTTTTTTAATATTTTTAACTATATCTGGCAAAATATCCAAAGTAGGAAGCATGTCAACTTTATCACTATCAATTAACTTTTCTGTGACATCTGACGTTTCAACTAAGCGTTCTCCTGGTATTTCTTTAACGGCACTTAAAATTGCTGCCGTCGGACGCATTTTAATAGGTTTCAGTGGGTTGACACAGGGCACACTTTCAAAAGAACTAGATACATCACCGATATTGCGATCAACTTCGTAAGACTCTGCCTCACAGTGATATGGAGTGATTTGAACAGGTGTAGGCAGGATAGAAACTTTCGGCATGAATTGTTCATTTGTGACGTCCTTTTCAAAAGCTTCCCAATCCCAAGACTCAATAAGAGGATGTAACTGTTCCCTCCATTCGCCACTGCACATAACAATGCTTGACTTTGAACGCATGTGGCGCGTATCAAAGTTGTTGTATTTAAAGATTTTGGTATCATGCTTCTCATGCCTAAACTCTTCTATTTTTGCTTTCTTAGCTGTACGCACTCTTCGAACATTTTCTTCTTCAAGCTCTTCGACTTCAGCGAGCTTCTCTTTGTTTTCAAATATTTTCTTCATTGAAGACAGACCTGCTGCTCTTTTTCTTTTTTTCTTCCTTTCTTCAAGTTCTTCCATTTCTCTTTGTTTCAAAACTTCAGCATTTGGTCCTTCACCTTCAAACATATCAACATCTTCTGTAAAATCTTTGAAATCCATAGAAACGCTGCGACCCTGCTTTGTTTTGATCAAAACAGTATCAGAGTCCTTTGCAAGCATGACATCTCTAACATCACCATCTCGAACAGCTGCTTCCATTTGTGCGCTGAAAACCAAGCTACATCTTCTCTCTTGCACCGTGTATACATAACGCTTATCCTCCGTCACCTGTTTTCCCAATAACATTTCCATCAAGCATTTCTGCGCTTCCGTAGATCCATCCAACACAGGGAATATGTACCTGAAGCCCGTTAGCGTTTCGTGTTTTCTGTTTCCATAATTAATTTCAGGGGAATAATGATGAGGTCCAATTTCACCCGAAACGTTCGTTATCCTGCATTTCGCCTTCGAGGAGCGGGCTGTGAGTAGAACTGGAATGTAGTGGTGCGAAGGCAGCCCGTAAGACTTTCCGGTGATCCTGCAGCAGCGCTTGGCGTCGGCCGGGGAAATCGGCGCTAAAAGAGGGAAGTAGTTAGGTTTAGGCAGTCCTCTGCTGCGGCCCGTGATTCTGCAGAACGACATTGCTGCTTGTTTTCAGACCGGCATTATTGTTTGTACACTATGTGAATAAAGTTTTTGTTTGTTTGGGTATCGCGATCGATATGTCGTACGTGTTTCCGTGAGCGAATGTGCGCGGGTTCTCTGAGCGAAGGATGCGGGGCGACTGAAGCAGCGAGCTTTGGGCCGGAGCTTCTCACTGCGCGGACGCTTTCGCACCTTACACTCAAGACGGTGTGCCGTGTACATTGTTCCGGTTACGAGTTATTTATAAACAAAAGAAAGATGAAATTATTCTTGACGCAAAAACAAATGACACAGTTCCATAATGAAAACAAGGAATGGTGAATTTCATAGTGCCTATAGTTTATAGCGGCCGAAATCGGGGTAATTTACATGAGTTATGTGACAGGTACTGGAAATTCTGGTCCTACTAAATATACATAATCGTTACACGTTTGTTGCTAATGATGTTAAAAAATACCAAAACATCTACCCACACCACAAGTCAAGAACCGCGCATAAATAAGTTTAAATACAACACTGAATTACTTCACAAGTCGTTAAATATACTACTTCTAAAAAATATTTAAATAACTGTTGGTACAGTAGTTAGTGACCCCGCCTTCTGATCTTAAGTGAATCGGTTCCAATCCAGTCGTGTTTCAACGGATTCTCTCTCGGATCTATTTACAAAATGCACAAGGCTCTACAGGTGAATGAAAACATTGTTAGGAAAACGTCATGTCGTAGATCCTTTTGCAAGACATTGTGTCAGGAGGTGGTACGCCTCTTAGACTCTTTCGGGCGCATTTAATCTTTTCACCACACTATTTTCAAAGAACTAGTGATAAGAGTAGTAGAAGTATTAATATACATACCTATAGTTAGCCATCATGTTTCATATGGCATGTCATTTAAGAAAATCTTTAAAGTAAATAAAACCAGCAGAACTCAATTTAAATGTTGTCTAGTTGTCATCAACTTTAACAGTTAGCCTTGCTCTCAGTTACAACTCACAAGTGTATTTTTTCTTTTATCTCTATTTTTATATATTTCATTTAAATCAGCGGACCTTCGAACTGAGCAGGCGAGGGTGAACCTGTTTATGTTTTCTCAGTAAAGTTATATCAAAAGTGACAGACAAAGGTAAACTGTATTGATGTAAGATGTGAGCAAATATTTGCGAACGATGTATCTCTTGAAGCGAACGCATTGACGCGAGGAAATAATCAACTGAAAATATACCTGTTGATTGGTCGAGTTCCAGATACATTTCAACGTCGGCTAATTGAGTATTTACTTTTTACAAATATAACTGAGACGAAACAGGAAAGTCATCTGTTAGACAAGGGTTTCTTGATGTGGAGTCAACTGACAGTGTTAAAGCTGTGGGGAATTTTGTTATAAATTCTGCACGCGACATTTGCACTTGCAAAATAGCGTAAGCTTGCAAACTACATTTCACGAATTGTCTTAAGTCTGTTCTTTCAATACCTGTACGTACTAAAAAGTCTAAAAGCGCGACATAGAAGGAAGTGCAACGTAATTGAACTTGACGAAAACGGTGTTTGGCAGAAGTAGCTTCAACTCCAGCATCCGGGACGTAGATTTCGAAGAAAACAACTAGATTTTCAAATCTATTAAAAACTTCAATATACGAGGAAAAACAATTAAATAATACTTGCGACTAGTTTTCTTAACCCTGAAATCAATCTATTTCTAGATAAAAAAGATTAGTTGAGCAGATGAAACTATAACTAATTTATTATGTGACCTTCCCATAATTATAACATCGAGTGTCTTTTGAAGTTCAGTTGCTCTGCTCGATTTCTTTTTATAACTAATTCCGATTTATTTACAGAAGTTAAAAATAAGAAAAACCCAGTCAAGGCCACATACTTATAAAATACGACAATACTTACCTGAGTTATAAATTAACGTCTTTATGTCTAGATTATTTGTACAGCGCCTCGAAGGCAACTTTAAGACATTAACTGGACTACGATCCAAGACGATTTTAGATAGAGTAGGCTTGACCTAGCACCAATATCCTCTCAGTTTTGTCAGACATAGACACAGAAAAGACATGGTCAATGCATGCGGAGCTGACTAAACTGCGGGATTTCATACGATATTTTCCGATTCCGTTTTGAGCGCATGTTTAAAATGTGCACACACATATTTTTTTCCTAAGATAGATATTCAAAACAAAAATGAACTTTAAACGAATAATTTCTAATAATTACACGTCTTTCAAAATTTCATCTGTTTGTCTCGATAATCCTTTCTTTGTTTTCAGCAATTGATAGGAAAACATCACGATTGTGTATTTTAATTTGCCATCAATTAGGTCAAGTTGTTATCTTTTGAATGTGCTATGATCAAAACAGTTGAGTCAGAGACAGAGGCACATTAGCTAAAGGGCATGATAATTAAAAGGTTATCAAAGAGCGAGATTTCGTAGAAAAATGAGGTCACGAAACGAGAAGACTGAACTGACTCTCAAGCTTGAAAACTGGAACACAAAGAACACAAATGAATATAACTACAAAAATACCGTTAAAAAGCATAGGAGCTTTACTCTGGAACATCAAAGGGCCAAGCAATCAGCCTTCAATCGGCGAGATTGATACCGTTTGTGAAACTTTGCAAGCTGATCTTTGATCACTTGCTCGGCTTTCGTCAAATACGTTGCACTTGTGCATAACAGACAAGTGGGGTCGTCTGAAAACAGCGATTTTGGTAACACAGAACTGACTGAGACCTTCGGACTTTTACAGAACCAATTGCAATGAAACAAATAAACCTAGTGTAACTTACTGAATACCGTAATATGTACTGAGTACCTATAGGTTTATTATTCATTAGTAAAAAAATATATACTTTCTCGACTATCAGAAAACATTACGTAAGGTCTTTTAGTAAACTTTTTTATGGTCAAACAACAGTCTAACAGTTAGTCTTAAAAACAGTACCTGGTCATATTTTTTATAAATAATCTTTCATCATAATTAATCACTTGCGAAAAAATTGCCAAAACATTTTGAACTTCAAATGCTACACCTGCGCCAGCGCAGCTATATTTCTGTTTGACACTTCCGCCGGACGGCAGGTGTATGTAAGAACAGAAATAGGCACGCTACTAAGAAAATAATAAACATTATTGTTGATCCGTGTAGACGTGCTATTAGTAATTAGATGTAGAGTCGACCGAAAGAGATAGGTCACTGAAGTCTATCTTTTATCTTTATTGCTTTCACAGAGATACTAAACAAGTTAGTATAATATCAGAAAAAAAGTGATGACAAAAATTTTCTTCGTACAGTAGGTGATTCACATCTTATCATCGGAATAATTATAGTGTTTTTTTGTGATACAAGCAATGGACACGTGTCAACAACTTTAAAACTTCCTTGAAACGTTTTTATGGCTACACTTTCAGGAAAAAACCTCAAGAATTTTCTCACCGACAAAATTATGGGTGTCACAAACGGGGAATGATCGCATAAACAAACTCCTTGCATTGATGCGTGAATCTTTTTGTGGAAAAGTTTCCAGACGCGCTGGCGGGAGAATGACTTGACAGCTGTCACAACTTCATAAAAAATTGGAGGGAAACGAACTTTGCAAAAAGTGAATGCCCTGCAATTGCATCCTACTAATATTGAAAAAGCGAAAGTTTGTGAGGATGTACGGATGTGTGTATGTTTGTGTCCCAATCACGCCGTAACGGCTGAACGGATTTGAATGAAACTTGGAATATACATAGTATGTGTGCTGGAATAACATATAGGCTACTTTTTGTCCGGATATCACGCGAGCGAAGCCGCGGGCGAAAGCTAGCTAATACATCCATACGTTGCATTTATTTCTGAATATACTTTTTGTTCTGCGTTCTGGCCACCAATATGTAGATACCAAAATTACCTACTAAGTGCCTAACAAATAGCTGAAAATGGAATAGTCGAATTGAGTACAAAGCCACTTTGGTCATAAGAAAGTACATTTTGTTTTCAAAGTCGAGATAAAAGAAGTCGTAAATTAAACAAGACACAGTTTTTGGTACATAAAATGACAACGATGGCAATCATTTGCAACGATTCAAATAAAATGGTCTTAAATCTAGATTTGATTCTAGTGCGCCGATTCCGTGTCTTCTAAGAAATGGGTGGGATGAGATAGGTCGCGAAAACGATAACAAACTCAGCTCATCCGACAATATCAACTCAGTTTGATCTCAAAAGTGAGTTTACTACCAGAATAAAATTATCGTTGATATTATTTCGCTGTATCTTCCTCTCGACTTGCGACGTTGGATCTAGATGGCCATGACCCCTCAACGATGGACGGCTGGGGTATCGTCACACTAATAGTTGAACAGAAATAACAAAACCCTAGCAAATCCTATGAAAATGATAACAGATATCTTGTTACTGCCGATCCATTGACATCCAGATCGTTGTCATTCATGGTTTTCAGGAAACGTCCGAGACATTACGGTCAAGAACCAGACGTGCTGACATAACGCGACTTCTACCACAGAATGTGAAAGAGTAGCCTGCACGGTTCAAAAGACGGTAATATCTGAAGCACTTGGCTAATGTCCCAAACAGTGAATGAAGGAGCAGAAAAATCGAACTATCAGTCAAACTGAAAAAACTACGTTGAGGACTGAATCTTTATAAAAAACGATTAGGTACCTACTTATTTTGAAACAAATGTTGTTTCAGATCAACAAGCTAGAATTAGTGACATAATGACAGTGGATTTTAAGTCGATTGGTCGTTGAAGTTGAAGCGCGGTCACAATTTGGATGGGTGACCGCAAGTTGCATTACGAGCTGAGCGCTTCCGTGCTTCGGAGGGCCACGACGGAGGCCTTTAGGCGGCCTAAAATCTCCGTCACAAGAGTTTGCCACTAGCTCATACGAACTAACTCACTAGTCGATTTTACGGTTCCAAGCAGCAAAACGTTTTGAATAAATCTAGGCATGCCCACTACATTTCTGAATCACCATCAACATCATTCAATTGGTCGCAAGCGACTAGCCTGGTCCAGGCCCCAGCCATGCTCGCATCAGTGTGCATCTGACCAAAGTTGTATCACCTCAAAATAGCTGGAAGAGCACACTACACATGAGATATCACCGAATTGGGTCGCACCCAAACTAATTATAAGCCCGTAAATCTCGACAGACAGCCATAAGTTATTTGCGGCCCTTGCAAATGCACTCCATATTTTAGAGTTTGGACGCGGCAAGGGAAGCCGTGCGACAGCCCGACGGATTGTTGTTGATGTGACCGCGTTCGGCCGCTGTTGTGTGTAAGGAAGAGTAATGGCAATTTCAGATTTGTCATACTAATGTTATAAAGAGGAAAGATTTTTTATTTTTTTGTTTGTTTGTAACGAATAGGCTCCGAAACTGCTGGACAGATTTCAAAAATTCTTTCACCAATAGAAAGCTACATTATCAGGCACCAGTATAGGCTATAGTATATTTTCAAAAAAATTAGAGATCCGTAAGAAAATTGCAATATTGTAACCTAAGGTAGAAACCCCAAAATAGTTTTTGGCGTGCGCTGCGAAAACTATTGAATATAGAACAAAATAATGTACTACAAGCGTACAAAGTCGCGGGCAATAGACAGTTTAGGTATAAAGCTGAGTTACTGAGTCACGGTGACGAATACAGCTCTGTACTAATTTACGCTTATATAGTCTATCTCATCATCACTTTCCACAGCTCAAAACATTCCGTTGTTGGTTAGGTTAGCCATTCCGACCCTGTGTCCGTCCCGCCTAAACTCAGTTTAGTTTTTTATCGTCATAAAAATACGCTGATTTATAAGAGCAAGAGCCATTCAACCTAAATGATAACGATAGACGGTTATCAAAACCCAAATCAATTATTTGAACGATAGGGAATGTTCTTAACTTGTGCCAAATAACCAGATATTAAGAAGAACACCAGAATCAAGCCAAGATGTTGTTCTAACAGCATGCAAAATCACTCTTGTTAGCAGCAGCTTTTGAGTGGTGCAAAAGGGCAAAAATCTGAAGAATTCAGAATACCTACTACTCCCTCATACTTATTTATGTGACCCGTAACGTTTTGTTGGTTGAATTAACAGTGTATTTTCACAAAAAAACGTGTTCACGATACAATTTGGACAGGTGATATATATTCAGGAAGTAATAAATCACACAAAAAGAAGACAATGCAGCTTTACAATGCCAGCGTATAATCTTATACTGCGCGAAAGGAACGTTTTGCGAAGGGGGCTGTTTGCGAAAGGAACATTCTGCGAAACGGACGTAATTTATGTGAAGGGACCTTTTGAGAATGGGATATTTAGCAAAAGGGTCGTTTTGAGAAAGGCACATTTATAAAAGGGACCTTTTGCGAAAGGGACAAAGATACGTTCTGCGAATGGGACGGTATGCGCCCAAACCCTACTTTTATACTGTTCTGTAGTCAGGGTTCAATACTCGCTAAAGGTTACATGGATTACAGAAGTCTTAAAACGATTAGGGCTCTTAGCTTTTACGAGCTATAAATATTTTTATTTGAATACTACATTTTATATTGGAAACGCCCTTGATTTGCTTCTCAGTGAAGTGCAGGTATGAGACAATGGATATTATAGGTGCTGGTAAAGACTACTCAACCTAAAAATTCTAAAACATCATTTTGTTAGTGTGGCAAAATTGCGTCCTGACGCTGTATAAAATGATCTAGTTTATATGGTAAAGGCCTAAGTTGACATAGATATATAGACTACATAACCAATGGGGACAGACGTAGGAAGTATGCCAATTGGGCAACTCAAGAATGTCATACTCAAAACGCCATTAATCTAGTTTGCTTTTCTTCTACAATAGCTGTATGAGCTAACCTTAAAAATTTTGCGTCTCTTTCATCTAAAAGATTAAGCTGAGTTTACAACGAAACTTGTTATGTATGTATGTTCGTATGAGCTAGTGGCCAATTCTAGTGACGGAGTTTTTAGGCCGCCTAAAGGCCTCCGTCATGGCTTAACGACTTAAAAGCCGGGACCGACTGTTTAACGTGCCCTCCGAAGCACGGAAGCGCTCAGCTCGTAATGCCACTTGCGTTTACCCATCCCAATTGTGACCGCGCACATCGTTGCTTAACTTTAACGACCAATCAAGAACGCCTAAGCAAGCTACGCCACGAACGCTTCAAAACTAAACTAAATCTTATCGTCATAATAATTATGTTTCATGCCCAAAGAGGCGGATGAAAGATGTCTTACATGTATGCGAAAGCTGAGATGAATGAGTAATCATAACAAGAATAAACAAAGATAAGGAATGTTTATATAAGAAAAAGTCTGAAAGTAAGTCTGAGTCTGACTACCGGATAAGTTGAGGAGCAAAAGCTTAGTGTGATGTGGGCATGTTATGTGACGGGAAGAATGTCATGTGATCAAAAGAGTGTTAGATAAGACTGTGGAAGGATATGTGGGATGTGGGTAGAGGTAGCCCATGAAAAGATGGATGGACTGTGAAAGATGACATAAGAAAGGTGAGTGTAGAGATGACTTCTGAGATAGGGAAATGGGAAAAGAATACTTGTTGTGCCGATCCCACATCAAGTGGGAAAAGAAAAGATGATGTGTACGCTCATCTTTATCATACGAAATGTGGTGCATCCCAGTGCCCGCGATTCTTTTATTCCGTCGATAATTTATTGCTTCTTGAAATTGGCGACCGTTTATTCCGTGACACTGAAAATACTGGTGTAAATTATCCGGAACCTCATAATTTGGGTACCGTACATTATTTTTGTTTGAGATGTGATAAATTCAAAGCTATTTTATAACCCAATTTCAAAATAAAGGAGGCTCTCAAGTATTTTCATTCTCCTGTATTTTTATTTGAAATTATAAACGATATCTATTTACATCTACTGTAACTTTGATAGTTCACTCTAGATTCCATTATTTTCATCTACAATTAGCCTAAAGTCTAAGTAAGTGAAATACTTTGATAATTTTATGATATTGTGCAAAGTTTGTCACCCGATGTGAGTTTTTTATATAACTAATTTCATAATATTTGTTTTTCATTTCTTCTCCATCCAATCTATGAACACCGAACTTCGTCAGCAAGCCGAGTTTTGTAATGAAAATTATCTTGAGACAAATGATGATCCCTTGGGAGAAATGAAGCGCAAGGCATTGAGCAATAGGGCTCACCTCAAAATAAATGTTATGACTACTTCTACAACCGTTTAAAAACCAACTACAATAAATTGCTATAGACGTCAGAGAAAAGATGGATGGACTAAAAATGACATGAATAAGATAGGTAAAATTGTGGAAAAAGGGCAGCGAAATTGTAAAATAATGAAGGGCAGGATTTGAAATAGATGAAAATATTTATAATTCAACTTTTTACTAAAAAGACCTAGAAAACTATTTACTCAATATTCTAGAAAATACATCTGTATATCTTCCCTAAATGCATATCTCGTTCATACAGTTCATACAAACCCATTCACTATATGATTTAAACCACACTTCTGAGGAAACTCTCAATGTCATTCATAACTAAACTAAGCCGCACGAATTACAGTAACCTTCCGAGTTTGCATTAGCTGACGTAACAATCCACTTAGATTTATAATTAGTTAACTGGTTCAGGGCCGCGGGTTCACTCGGGACGCGGTTCTCGGAAACACGTCTATGTAATTGTGGCAAGTGTTGTTGACGGGACAGTTTGTTCCAGCGTGTACTAGAAAGAAAGCTCTGCGGGAGTCGCCAAACTTCTACAGATTATTTTAAGTTGACGACTTTTCGTCTTTGCACAACTGGCGCCAAAGAATGAAGCCGGCGTTTAATAAAGCAGTAAAAAGTATCCCGACGATTTTCCTTAGATTTACCAGTAACAAAGGTCTTTAAAATGTAGTGAGATGACAAGCATAAAAGCTCGGAGGAACTCCTCATGAAAGAATATCTTCCATATCTACTGCTGAGCAGTAATAAAGAAATAGACAAAACCAAAGAAGGGACCCGCTTTTCAACTGATCAATTTCACGGCCAGTATCCGTGGAACAAATGCTTATAATAACAGCTTGATTAATTGATACACCGGTTGGGAATGCGGTATTTCTGAAAATAATTCGGATGGACTCGCAAATAGTTTGATACCGCCCACGTGGCGCGGGCTAGATACCAGGGCATTCATTGTGAAGTAACTTTTACATTCATTGCACAATTTAATACGTCTTGTAATGTCAATGACCAAGCTATACTGACAGTTTGCTATACGTGGATACAAAAAACAAGAAACTTCGATTACAACCCCGTTCTTACCTTCACCGAACCAGCGCAAAAAAAGGGAAAGCAAAGTTTTTGTCTTTCTCTTTTTTTTTTCTTGTCAATCTGGATATAGAAGGGACTGCTTTGACCTCAAGTGTTTTCAAAATAACGGATACCATCGTTGAAGAGAACACCTATATGACAACACAATAAAAGAACACCTATAATGACGTGGCGTTTTCTTGTGACAATGGTAGGTAAATATGCAAGTAAACTGTATCCCTCCAAATAGTAGAAAACTGAAGACCGGTATTTGAGTTTCAGCTTATTCAAACACTTTAGAAACGAAAATAATTTTAGTTAAACCGCACCACCTGGGTGCAATTACACGTCCGCGTACGAAGTGCTCTTCAAAACAATACAAAATAACTCTGCCAATCACAAAATAGACACCTTGGGTGAGTTCGGTACACAGCGTCTTAAATAAACATTAGAAATACAGCACAAAAATAAACAACAAAACAAGTTTCGTTCTGTGGTAGACTACGGGTCAAGGCCTTACGAGTCTACGAAGGCTCTACAAAAGGGTGTCCGGCGTAGCTATTTGGCGTCATAATTAGCTTACTATTTTGTAAGCAAGCTAGCATAGATAAAGTGGCATCAAATTACATATTGGTTTGTCAGAGATATCTTAAAAGCATCGATGTATTGAGCGCCATCTGTTAAAACATTCGTACACTACATAGTAAGATTGTGCTACGAGATTCGAACCGAAGAAGCAACACCGAGACGGTTTGAATATTGATTTGATCTCAGCTAGTAAACTTCGTGTTTTTAATCTCTGTTAACAGATGGCGCTATACATGAAACTGGTTTTTGGCATACGTGCTGTACATAAATCGATAAAATAGAAGAGCGTCAGATTTATCTAGCAGTTCATAGTTTTTAATCTACTTTGTTTTGCGGCGTCTGGCCATAACTTTTAGGTTGATGACAACTTTGACTTTTTAATTAGACAAGTTATAGATAACAAATAATATTTACTGAAATAGGTAGTTTCCTGCTTGTCGTTCAAAAATTATTTATCAGTCATACTAGTCAAATTAATGTTTTGAGCGAGTTAAATAAACTTAATTTATAATACTTTGTAATTTTCTATAAGACACGAGAGATATGACCAATGTCAGCTCTTTATGATGGGAATAATCGCCGGCAAGAGGCGTGTTGGTCGGAGGAAAATCTTGGTTGCTGAAAATCAGAGAGTGGACGGGAATAGGGATCGAGGACATTATGCCATATTGACTGCCAACCTTCGCTAGTCGGAGAGGGACCTTAAGAAGCTAATATTTTATACTAAATATCTTTGACAGGTCGATGACCTGAATCTTTATTCCATCCGAGCCTTGGAGATGTTGTCAAGATGAACGATAGTAATACCTACTACTAGTCCTGTCGCTAGTTCTTGGAAAGTGTGGGGAAACTAAATTCTTTCACCACACTGTTTCGAAGGCCTTTTTTCGTGATAAAACATTTTGTTGAAAAACTATTTTAATTACTTCTCTGCTGCTCTGCTGCTTCTCTCCCCGGGCATGTCTTAAAAGTCGCATTCTATGCTTTTTCTTTACTTCCAGTTCAGCAGAAGTCACAAAGATACGTCGATAAAATGAAAGGAAACCAGGCATTATTGCAACACATGAAAGAAAATCTAGAGAACTTATGTTACGTTTTAGAGGTGATAAAATTTAACGAAGCGGTGGTAAACTTTACGAGCGTTTTATGTTTTGAACTACCTTTAGTGCTGTTTCATTCACCAACATCAAACGTTGGTTTTACATAAATTCCGAACTTGTAACTAGATAGCGCCCACCTAAGTGTTTTGAATGAATATGCAGTATAATATAGATGACGCAACAAAATACATATATTTGTGGTATCATAAGTAGCCTAATAATCTACATAGACTAACCATAAGTAAAATAATTCAGTATCATAGTAGTTTAACAATTTTTCTAGCTTTTAACAAACATTGAGATTCCATAAGGGCTGTAAGGTTTATTTGTCCAAGGGTGTAAGCAGAGCCTAAATAATTATAATTCTAAGAGGAAGAAAGTTAAAGATAGGTAGGATATATGGAGAGAAAATAGGCAGCAGGATTTATATTAATCGTTGACGGCCAATTCGCTTAGAGCATAGTTGCGGCTAAATTATCGGGTTTCGGCGAATATGCTTAGTAGAGTGATAGGTCAATTTAGTGTATTATAACACGGTTTCTCACCACGAATTTGTCGTATCGTAAAGTAAACTTTTATTTTGGTTTAAAAACTTTAACATAGATAATCGTGAACCTTCACCGATAGTGTAGCCGCAAGGTAACAAACAAAAAAGAGAGATATATAGATACTCACATCCATGGCGAGGCGAAGCGTGGCTGCCCGGGCGCGGCGCTCGCTGAGCCTGCGGCGCGCGCTCAGCAACGCCGGCACCGCTACACGGCTCACCCACTCGCCGAACTCTGCACACACCAACACTCGCTACCGATCGGTACACCGCGGACACTACACAAGCTGCCTTTATCTAAGCTGCCTTTTGCCTACTAAGCCTTAGAAAATGATCGGACTTTGCAAGCTGAAGCACTGTTTAATAAACTACTTTGAGGAGGTTAGAATATTTTGATAGGATTATTCTGGAATTGTCCTGCGAATGTATGATGATCGATACCGCACACATTACACAAGCTTGCATTTAATAAGCCTTGGATAATGATAAGTTCAAATTGAGTTTGCAAACTGAAGCGGTGTTTAGAAAACTACTTTGAAGGGGTTAAAATGTTTGAGTAGGACTATTCGACAGAGGTCGGTGCAAATTGACTAAGCAAGATAAAACTCTGTTTGCAAAACTACTTTGAAATGGTTGGAGTATGAATGTATGATGATCGTAATGTACATACGATGGCCCATCACTGTGGCCAACAATTTGACACGTAGTGGCCGCCAACATCGTGGCATCGACACGATGGCGTTTGGTCATTCGTCGTATTGAATTGCAAGAAGCGAGACCAACAACACGGCAATTAACGCTTTAATACAGGCCATCGTGGCAGTCACTACGCCAATATGCCTTCTACAAGGTGGCTCATCATTGGATTGGGCTATTATATACAGTACACACTACATAAGCCTTGGATAAGGATCGGCAGATACGTAAGTTCGTATGAGCTAGTGGCCAACTCTTGTGACGGAGTTTTTAGGCCGCCTAAAGGCCTCTATCATGGCTTAACGAGTTAAAAGCCGGGACCGACTATTTGACAATGATCGGTTAGATGGTTATACCTTTAAACTTAAGCTAAAGCTTTGTTTTGCTACTAATCTAGCTTGAGCAGGTTAAAATGGTTGGAGTATGATAGGATTATTCGACATAGTTTGTCAAATTGTCATGGGTATAATGATAAGAACGAAAGCTATCCATGATGATGATCATAGGAAAAGATGATAGGGATTCTACGGTTGTGTTTCTCTACGACACGATCAACGAAAGCTTTCTATTTAGTCTACAACGTCCACTACAACTCAAAGCAAATGGATAGTTCTAAGAAGATTCATGTTTAATTCTTTTACTGTAGTTATAGAACTTTTAGCTCGGAAACTAGGTATCATAAGCTAGGTAAAAACGTATTATATGTGTGTAGCCTGTCTAGTTTCTACTGTAGGCTCTTGTATAGGTAGCCTTTTTGAGTAAGTGTGAGGAGTACTAATGTTAAAATATTCTGTTGAAAAGACGGTCAGCGTTAAGGAGTAATTTAGTTAAGTTATTATAAGTAAACATCGAATGATGTGACAAAAATCTGTTTTCTTCAACTACAAAAGACTTGACCCAGTATTAATGTCTTTAGATAGATAGATTGTTACTTTATTGTAAACAAAAACATAGTAAAGTATTTTTCAAAAATAACATAACAGTGCAATAGGTGCCCTTATCGCTTAAACCGATCTCTCCAGACAACCTTTGGATGGACTGGATAAGCAAAAACAAAAAGACGGCGGTGTAGATGAATCCATACTAATATTATAAATGCCAAAGTAACTCTGTCTGTCTGTCTGTTACCTTTTTCACGCCTCAACTGCTGCACAGATTTTTATAAAATTTGACCAGCAGATAAATTCAATCCCAGAGAAGGACATAGACTACTTTTTTTCAAAATACTCTATAGAGGGGGTGATAGTAAGGGATGAAAGTTTATATGGGGAACCGAAATAACAAATGTTGAGTATCAAGTTCAAATAAAATTCCGAAAATCATATTCAATGCGAACGAAGTCACAGGCAACAGCTAGTTACTTATGATTCCTTTAAACTAATATAATGGTTTTAGTACTTTTTTAGTTTCTCAGTCCTTAACTAAAGAACTAAGAAGTAGTGCTGCATTAGCTGAGGTAACTTTAATCTAAATCCATGAAAAAAATCACTTTAAACTGGTATATCATAATTCGTTATTATAATATTAGTACGTTTTCCATGAACGGGTCTTCTGTAATACTTTGGAGTTGATGGAAAATAGATTTTCATCAATCGTACAATTTAATGCAACTGACCTATAGCCTCCGGAGTCATTATGTCTATGTGTTTTGTGGCGTCCATTGTGTGTGTGTTGTGTGTTTTGTAAGTGTAGCACTGCACTTGCACTGTCACTGTTCACTGGTTATTTCCGGTTTAGTAACATTTTCGCATAACTTGTTCATAAAGTATTGAATTTTGTAGTTTGTTAAATTATTTATCTCTTTTATCTTCTGTACAAGATATTGTTAGGATCATCACAGACAGTGTAGAGTATTGTTAATCGTGTGGTGTATTTGTGTAAATATATATTTTATGATCCACTGTGTGTTCGATGTAAATATTGTGGTTCATAGAAAAACTAAGAATATAAAACTTGGTGCTGTAAATGAGAGCACTTGGTGGTCTAGTTAGGTGGTGGGTTACTCTCAAATGGTGAAGGAAAACTACGTGAGGAAATCCACGGCTTAGTCACCTCCGCACGTATTGACCATGTCTTTCCTGGGACAAGGTCGACTAGGCTGGGAGGATGGAATGGGTGCTGGGCAAGCCTACTCCATCTTAATTCGTCCCGGGCACTACAGCGTTAGTGAAGGTAAAAGTTGCCTCCTGACGCTGTATAAATCATCTACTATAGATGGTAAAAGGACTTTATTTAAATATACTGTAAAATAACAAAGTTCCAGGTAAATGCTTACATACTCCGAATCATAAATCTTACGTCTAAATATTTTCACTTTCGTGTTTTGCGAAACCACATTTTCTCAAGAATCACACTCGTTTATAATTTGAAATGTCCACGGTTATTACCGCACGGGTAAATACATAAATTTTCGATGACGTAAGTGAAAGTATGACAAAGATCGGGTACGTTTTTACAAATGGGATTATTGAACTCATTTAAAGATATTTACGAAGGCATGTGCTCATGTATATGAAGTAATCAGCCAGTACCTATCATGCATTTGTACAATTTGACTGCGATTTAGTAGCATTTACTAATTATAATTAATATTCTTTCGTTGCGTATTGTTTTATAATTAAAAAGATTTGAAAATCTATAAAATCATCTAAAATAAGTCAGAGTGGTTATGCCTCATTCATGGCGTAACGACAGAACTGAATTCAACAATTTTTTTAATTTACATAGTTCGCGACATGGAATAAAAATAACACCCAACAGTAACATACTTAGTCCTGACCCCGCACTAGAATTCCGTGTCGTGGGTATCAGAAACTACGAGTACCATGGTACCATTAAACCCAGACCCGGAAGAAATATGCAAACATTTCTTCCGCAGCGGGAATCGCTTGCGTCTCAGCCAAGCAATAGCCCTTATCTGAGGAATAACATTAGACTAAGTACTTTTATCTAGATCAAGGAAAGCGAAGCCGCAGGCAGACGATAGTATAATCTACAGAGTATTGGGCATAAAAATTCGTAGGCGGGTCTACGGCACTGCTACAGAGCGTAGCTAAGCTACGAAACTCTAAGGTACACTATCTACGTCTCTTGTTTTATCTCGATCAAACTTTGCGATGTCTCCCCTGACTAACTCTTAGTTATAGATTTAGTTTTGCCGTCCAAATTGCTACTTCGTTATATCTATATCGCTATATCTTCGTTACTGGTTGAACCTTTGAATAGAAAAATGCACGAGTATATTGGTGAAGTTTTGCGAAACAAAGTTGTGAAACAATTCTCCCAGACGTAATTATAGTAGGTACTAATCTCTAGTAAACAACACAATGGTCATAAATAAGTCGCCTCATTTCCTGAACAGAATCTTATAATAGGAATAGTATTTATTTTCATAATCCAAGGCGACTGAATCACGGGATAATATTAGTACCAATTTGGCAAATCTCGCGATGCCGTGTGCAATTTCATGCAATGAATTTATCTACATAACATGAACACTGTCATGATGTATGTCCGTACTTTTCTAAGATCTAAAAATTCAGAGCCAATGAAAATCTTATTATTTTCCATCCATCTTTTCGTTAAGTTTAACAATACATTAGCTAGCAATTTTGCGTTCAATCAGATATTAAAATTTTGTGAAAATGCTTCCTGATTTCTAGTTTTATCTAGTCTAGATTAATGTTTGCATGTACTGCAAATATTTCTTACAAGTCTGGGTGTTGTAATATTATAAGTAACTATGTATTTACTGAAAAAAATGTATGTTGTAAGCTTGTACCCTTAGTACAAGCTTTGATTAGTTTGGGGCTAGATGGTGCTGAGTAAAATGTCCAAAAATATTTATTTATCTATACATTTTGTCCACATCGGCTGAAGTTCAGAATATCCAGTGACATTAGAAGTTCCATTAACGAATAATTATATTTTCAAAGCGAACCTATAAATCCAGGTAGGATGCATTTCCATCTGTCTTGAAGCCAAGTAACCATGCCAAGTGGCAGAACTAGAACCGGTTATAAATCGGCAAAGATTGACGATAAACCGGCGGAGATTTATAAGGCCCTTGGAGGTGACCGGGACGATGATTTAAATGATTAAAATGCAAAACGTCCGCTTTACAAATGTTGAGCTAATCCGTCAGACTGTCCTCACCTGTATCTCTATATCTGCGATTTGTTTCACAAAGTAGCAGGTGTAGCTTATCGAAGCCTAATAAGATGTAGCCGCAGATTAACTGCATTCGAAATATTAACTGATTCACTAAGAAGCGAGCTCCTACTGGAATGTAAACTTTTAACCGATAAATATAAATCTAATTCCGCCGCCGACAATATAGGGTAGAGCGGTATATTAACTCAAATGGCACAGAACCCTTTAGGTTATTGTTCCTTTGATTCGGGCCCGTGGCTAATTAGTTTAGTATGGTGATTGCGGCCATATAAATCTTGCAGTACATTTACAAGCCAAACTGAGCTCAACACATATATATATTTAGTTTAACTATTTGGGCATGTTAGAAACATGCATATCTACATAGACGAGTAGGTACACTACTCATAAACCACTCCAAAAACAATTTCGGTGTGAAAGTACACAAGCTCACTCATTTTCTATGACAATTTAATCCCAAATTCATTCAAACAATATCATAATATCTATTTTTTTAGAAAAAAAAATATCTTACGTTATTGACTGATCGACTGACTATCAAAGCCTAAACCATAATCCCTAGAAGCATAAAACTTGGAAAGTATATTCTTCTTATGGTGTAAAGGTTCACTAAGAGAGGAATTCCCGAAACTCAATTAGTTGAGGACAGCGAAAAGATGTAGTTCGTTAAAAAAAAACAACGCGAACAAAGTCGCGCAGCTTTGTTTATAAAATAGTTTGCCCCAGTCTAGTTGTATCAGAAATGCTTCAAACGCATCCGAGGCCGGATGTGAGCGGCGTCAGCGACATTCCGGACGTACACGCCGTAAAACTAGCGAGCCGATGCAACCTTGGCTCGTTTCAGAACGTGACAGATATTGAGAGAAAAAAATTGGTTGCCTGTAAAGTCGGTATACGGGCGAAAGTTTTACGTGACAACGACGGGCGGGCTAACCATGCCCGAGTGGAAGGGACGCGTGCCTCTCACTCGCTCTCATTGTGAGCGCATAACGTGAGCGGAGCGTAACGCAGTTTCTTGAAGTGTCACCCGGCAAACCAATTTATAAGACGTTGTCACGTCAAAATATGTATTGAGATTATGCCACTGACACGATCATTTAGCCAACAGTTATTCATAAAGATCTATAAAAAAATTGTCTAGACTCAACAATAGTTGAATGGTTTATGTGGTGAGCTTAAAACAAGAAGATGACTAATTGATGCTTACAAAATGTTAACATACGAAATAATATCATACCCCATTAAAAACTTAGAGAACACATAATTACTTATTTACGGTAGATACCTAGTCATAACTTTAAAATCTACTCTAAGTCTTATTTTAGTTCAGAAGTATAATTGTTCTGTTTCTTTTTTCAAACGAATAAATAAAAAAACTAATAACGAAGTAACTATAATAGAAGCTAACAGGTCACAAATATTTACCCGCCGCATGTATAATCAATGTGTGAACTTGAAATAGCTGCTATAATTAGCGACGCCTACGGTGTGCTCCGCATTTCACTAAATACGTGTTCACTACGGCATAGCATTAGTCACACCAAATGATACAATCTTAAGAATTCTTCAACAGTGCCTAAACTAATCCTAAATAATGTGCGGACCAGATGTAGGTACCTAGTTTGTTTTGCCGAAAGGACTTAGAAGCTAGACTCAATTCATTGTAATATTGAGCTTTTAATGTCGTACGATATTAACTATGTCCGGTTCCTAAATACTACAAACGGGCGACGGATGGAAGATTACCATAGCAACCTTATAGTAACGCTGTTTGTTTTAATGGTAATGGTATAATTTAAACCCGGCACTAACGCGAAATAGATAGGTAATCACCAATGACGTAAAACTTGTAAGCCATGTGACTCTTGAAAACAAGACAAAATCTGATGTCACATAAAAACGATTACTAGTGATTTCAGTACTCATGAGGATCAGCCTATAGACATCTCGGAAATGTCAACGAGCAGTGTATTGTATAGTAGGAGATAAATAGTGTGTGAATCATGCCCTGAGACAACGACATGGTACAACTACACAGTAGTTTTGTAATTGAGAGAGCATGAGTAGTACATGAATGATAAACTTCTCTGGGCTTAAATCCGCTTGAGAAACCGCAGTAAACAGACTACATAGTTACGAACGAATTCATAGTAGAGGAGATTTGACAAATTGGCAACATAGGGTGATTGGCCCTTCGTAAAATATGACTAAAGATGAAAAGAACAAGAGTTTCACAACTGTAGCAATCCCTCAATGATGCCAATCCCGTGACAGCTGAAAAAGCAGTCGCGAAAGAACTGCCGTTCAAATGTCACTGAGTACACCAATCGAGTCCGCGTTCCTTGCACATCTTCTTTCACACAACCTTAACCCAACGCACTAAGATTCAAAATTGATTGAACTGTTTTTGTGTATAGTGGTCGGATAAATTATGTGCAGATTGATTAGTATTCTTATCAGTAGGTAGTAAGGTTTGTAATTGATTGATAGACGTTGATGAAAGTTCGGTACAGCCCGGTAGGCCGGGCTAAATGCGTCCGCGAGTTGGCACGTCAGTGGGGCAAGGACGCTTAGCGCCAATGCAGCGGACTGATTGACCGATTAATCTTTACTAGACAAGGGTTTATGCAATAACTAGTAACAGGACATTAATTTGATGATTATTGGACATTCATTGGACCGATTTCAATGAGAATAGTTCTTTTCGTAGGTATAATCAAATGAATTTAACGTGACCAATGCCAATGAAACCGACGCTACTCTTTACATTTTCATCAGTTAGCCTTGATAAATGCCAATAAAAGTTCGAGCTTTACAAATAAACAGATAAAATCAGACGTTGAAACATCTTTATTAATTGAACACAAACGTGTCATCAGAATTGTTCAATGAAATGTAGTCATCGACTAAAAACCTGTCGTACCTAACTTTTACTTTATCTTATCTTTAGAGGATTTAATATTTTTGAAGCGTATGCGCAATTTTTTATGTAGCAAATCCATGTTTTGGCACCATAATTCACAAACACTGGTCTGATGTATGATCACGTGAGGGGATGTTATGTACACATGGGGGTGCAGGCACTTTTACCGATCGGGGGTTACGAAATCGATCGCGGATATTTCGGGCTGGCGTGCGTCGCCCGACGCCGTCGGTACTGTACTATGACTTCTAGGAATGCATGTGGGAACATTTAGCTACGGGACGATTTTGAGATGGCCGTTGATCCGTTGGCTGGTATATCTCTATCTAAATCGAATACTTTCTCAATTTCGAACTGAAAACAACAATGAATGGCTTTAAAATACTTGACTCAAGTTAGAAACAAAATATATAAACAATCGAAAAAAAAAATGTATTTTTTTATATATCAGTGAAAATGAAATCTTATTTCAAGAGTGCGCTGAATATTTTGGTGTCCCGTTTTGAAATGGTTCTAGGTAGGCATGTATCCATGTTTTATTTCGAGTAGGTACAGATCTGGTTAAGTCGAAAATGATTTATAGGATCGATATGAGTTATCGATTTGTATTGGTAATGTTAATGTGTTGCACATTTGTTTGTTGTGTACACAAACTACACATTGAATTGAACATTATGATGTTGTAATTTTCATTGATGAAAGGTTGTATTTTTCTATGTGAGTAGGTACGTCTTTTATTTATAAAAAAAATGAAAGGATATTGTATTATGTTTAGTTTAATTGACGATTGATATAACATACATATTTTTCATTTTATTTTGGTGTAACAAAGTGTACTGCATGGAGGGTAACGCAAGAGAGTTTCATTCAATCTGGAACAAAAGATTAGGATGTTCAATGGGTGAACTACGGTACTTACGGTTTAAATATGAAAACTTTCACAACTTTCGATTTAATTTTAATTAGAGTTCTTCTTCTATAAAAGCAATGTTTTAGCTTGTTATTAAATGACTTGAGTAGATCGCGCTGCTTTGAAATATGGGGATCATGCTAAAGCGACAAAGGAAAGAGAATTAAAACACCATACGGTGGCACAAGGACCTTATTTTGTAACGGAGATCATGTAAATGATTTGGACATTTATTGATGTAGAAGCGAGAGGGAGACAGATAGCTGTAATAAGCTATAGCCAGACAATACCTGGAACGTGCGAGTGCGAGTTGGTACACGCGCACGAGAGAGATAGATAGCTGTAAGGAGCTACAGCCAGACAATACCTGGAAGGTGGGCACCATGCTGGAGTGGTTCCTGCACTCGGTAGCGCGGGGCAGGTCTCGCAGCGAGTGCGAGTGGGTGAGCGAGAGCGCGCGGCGCAGCACAGGCAGCTGGTCCACGCGCACGGCGAGCACGCCGCACACGCCGCCGCGCACGCCGCGCACTCCCACCACCTCCGTGTACCCGGCGCTGTTGCCGCTGTACGCCAGCACGTCGCCCAGGTACAGATAGGCGTATCTGTACACACATTCGTATTTGACAATCTCTGTGGCGTCGCGAGCGAGTGCTCGTCTGAGTCGTAAGAGGTAACGACGAACGGTAACGTAACGTTTGATTCCGACAATTTAGCGTGCCCTCCGAAGCACGACGTAATGCCACTTGCGGCCACCCATCTAAATTGTGACCGCGCACAACGTTGCTTAACTTCAACGATCAATCAAGAACGTCTAAGCAAGCTACGCCACGAGCGCTACAAGCCACTTGGATGAAATAATCAGAAAAATCTTCGCATCTCGAACTAAATATAAGTTTACCCAGAATCAAGATCCGCTCGATATCCTCGCAGGAGAAGAGTCCCAGTGGATCTTCCAGCCGGCTCGCTGACGAGCGCGCAGGCACCATGACCTGTGTCCTAGCAGTGGCAGGTCACCTCTCTAGAAGAACTAAGTTTACCCAGGATCAAGACTCACCCGATATCTTCGCAGGAGGAGAGTCCCAATGGGTCTTCAGCCGGCTCGCTGACGAGCGTGAAGACAATGCAGTCGCGAGGGTCAGTTGACGCGCCGCCGCCCGCACGACATCGCGACATATGCCCGAGCAATGGCAGGTCGCATTCGTGCAGGTGAAACGCTGGAAAACATACTTTGCTTGACAACCTTTATCTTAAAAATTCAAAGTCATAGAAGTTATAGGAGTTATCGGTTAATGGCTACCTTGTCTCTCGATGTCCGTGAAGTCAACACTGGTCTATGCAGAATACCAGCGCTGCGGCTAGGTAACTTACAGCAGCATATGCTGAGCTAAGACCCTTTCGCCACCACAAGTATAAATCACAGATTCGTATTTTGTTTATGTGTTTTACTAACTTCCACCCGCGGCTTCGCTCGCGTGGTACCTAGATAAAAAGTAGCCTATATGTTATTCCAGCATACATACTATGTATGTTCCAAGTTTCATTCAAATCCGTTCAGCATTTACGGCGTGATTGAGGCACAAACATCGTCACATCCTTACAAAGCAACTTACTCTTTTTGAAATTAAAATAACATTTATCAGCGTAATGTTTTGGCTTCGGCAGACTGAAAGGGGTCTCCAGATCGGCCCCTCTTCGTCCGAGGAAGCTATACGCCACGTACAGCCGTTGTATCTTCGAGTTGATCATAGCCTCGCATTCCTCGTTTAGGGCGAGCCAGAGGATTGTTATGTCTATGCTTTGTGATATAGATTCGTCAGAGTCCGCGCTGCTTTCCTGTAAATTATACATTGTATTTTTTTGATATAATATAAGTAAAGCCGTGATTTCACTGCAATCGAAGACGCTACGCTTCTCTTTACGTATATCCACAATTCCATTGCGGCACTGATGTGAGCCACGCATTTGAACTGCGTGGACACATCCGGGTAAGTCACGTTTGTATTGGTGACGTCATCAAACCACGGATCTGTAGACTAGCCGTGGGCCGCGGTGGAAGCCTACATTTTCACACAAAGCGTGGCTAAGTTTACATACTTAGCGTGCCCGTGCGCCGCAGCAGAGTCGTATGGAGCCCTTTCGAAGCTGAACAAAACGCACCTTTTGTGGTTCTTCGAGCGAGGGTGAGTCCGTATATTTGACAGATTTCTTGGACGCCTCAGCGAGCTTACCAATTCCTGGTATCCCTGCAATTCGTCTACAAATAACTGGAATTTCAAGCAAGATACAAGTGGACAGTTTGATCTATACTCGCTAGCGACTGCAGATAAAATATGCCATGCAGACTTATCCTACGAATTAGTGGGCGGGGTGAGGTAAGACTTTAAGAGTGTGAGCATAATTGTGTTCTGAATTTAGTAGGTACCATTATCTGTTTTGTTTCACTGTTATACTTATTTTCGCGAACATAGTCTGGAAAAATACATGGTACCTAGCAGAAGTACACAAACAGACAAACGTATATGTACCAATATACTTGTTGGTATCGTTGTTCTTTGTCAGGAAGCGTTCGCTGTCCTCATCCTTGACATATCCCTCCGTGCTGGTAACCGGCATTCTGAATGTGCCCTCAGCTGACGAACAAAACATACTTAAGAAATTTCAACATCCTACTAATATTATAAATGCGAAAGTATGTGAGGATATGTGGATGATTCAAATTTCAGCCAAATCCGTTCAGCGGTCACGACGTGATTGAGGCACAAACATCGTCACATCCTCACAAACTTTCACAGTAGGATTAAACAATATAACATTGAATGGTCTGGTGGCCTCTACCCCGAGCTGTTTTGATCGCAGAAATCTCAACCTAGGCGCCGAACAATCGTGATCTGTAAGTCGTCACTTCCAGAAAAGAGACGCCAGTTAGAAGCCCTTACCCGCGGCTATGTGAGGGAAATAAAATAGCTGCTTACAATTCAAATTTTCCAAAATCAAAATCAGATGGAGCTAGCAGAACATTTTTAAGTCTTCAATGCCGTCCGACTACCTCGAAATCGGAAATATTTTGAGGATGTTTAACAAACACTATGTTAAAAAAAAGTTAAAAAATCTTACTAAAAGAACCCCTATCAAATCCTTTCTCTTTCTTCAATAACTCTTCCAGACTGTCGACGCGATCTCTGCTCTGATAAACAAAAATATAAAATAAATCTAAATCCTAAGACAAAAAAGTCTCACCTCCACACTTTTATAACATTTTTTTTATGATCAGTTACAGTCGTGGATATCACTACTCTTTCTAATATACCTAAAGAAAGCTTAAGGCCTTTTACCATCTATAGTAGATGATTTATACAGCGTCAGGAGGCCACTTTTACCTTCACAAACGTGAAGCTGTAGTGCCTTGCTTCCAAAGTCTACCTTTAAATAAGGCTTGAGGAAAGCTACAATCGCTTTTACCCCCGAATACTCAAACGTGACTCAGAGTTGAGCACGTCTCAACTCACGGTTTTTTGACAGTTTCTGATGAAAATCTGTCAAAAAATCGTCATTTGAAACGTGCTCAACTTTGAGATGCGTTTGAGTATTCAGGGGCTCTTTATAGGAACAGTAGGCGCTATGGTGAAAATAAATTAGATATACTTACAGATTTATTCTTGGTCCACCGCAGCTTCGATAATTGATGCCTTGCCGCCAAGGTTTTCTACAGACACATTCACACAATACGATGGTTAACTAAATGAATATGATAAATAGTATATCTAGTACAACATACATACATGTATTATTATCCCTAATGGAGTGAGCAGAGCCACAAGTGATCATAAGAAAACTTGCTTCTGATTTAAAGTCCCAAGATGGATATGATGGTCTACCTAGTCTAGCAGGTGAGCCGCTTGCTCGTTTGCCCCCTCTTCGGATATAAAGTGCGCCTCAAAGGCTCCTTTCGTGCACGTCTTCGAACTTTTTAGGTTCTACGTCATGCCGGTTTCCTCACGATGTTTTCGTTCACCGTTTGAGAGTACTGGTATAGCGCACATAATTTTTTCGACCAGAAAAATCCATTGGTGCACGACCGGGTTTGAACCCAGTACCTTAGGATCGGAAGGTGGGGTCCGCTACCATTAGACCACCAGAGCTCTCATGGATATGGTGAACCATGGTGAGAGGTGAAAGCCCATCGCCCATATAGATTTGTATCATAGAGATATATTAAGGAGAGGATACTATCTCTTAACCGAATTTTACAACATGCTCGGGGAGTGAAGCTGCTGGACGCCTTGTTCTTTCTTTACTCCCAACAGATATACCTAAATACTAGAGGGATTTTAATTATTTTTACTCACAATAGATCCAATACTAGAGTGTGTTTGAACAGGATCCTGAAACATAGTATTTTATTCACTATTCAAACAGGTATTCTTAAATATTTGTAACAGATAGAAAAAAAAATCTTACATCATCCATTTTCGGCAGCCTTGTTAAATTATTTAACCGCACGTTCCTCTGAAATCAGAGTAGTAACAAGACGTTAAATCCATTCATTAATAATATGTCTCATAAAATCGTAATTACGCTTTAAAGGAGATGTTTCACAAATTTATATAACCCAGGCCTGGTCAGTGTACACCTGGATAAACATAAAAAAAGTGTTTAAAATGCGAAGACTTTTTACAATGGTAACATTCGTAACTGCCATTATTACTTAAATATTTTGACAGCTTTATTTTGAACATTATAATTCTACGCGAATTAAATATTTTAATAAATACCAGTCCACCATATTGTTTCATGTTTTGTTTCATTGTTTCATGTAGTTTTTGTGTTGCCCTCCGTGAAAAAAGTATTTTAGGGACATACATTAAATGAAGCAAAATAATGAAAAGAAAATGTGACAAGGTTTTACATAAATTTATTTAAATAAAGTAAAAATATTTAAGTAATAATGGCAGCTACGAATGTTACCATTGTAAAAAGTCTTCGCATTTTAAACATTTTTCTGCTTCACATTAGAGTTTAGAGTATTTTTTGAAATTTATTGTTTTTTGTCACCATTTTTCTGTCTGGTGTACGTAGACCAGGCCTGCTATGAAACATTTCCTTTAGTTTTGAACATAACCCGATGCTGTTAAATAAATGTTTCTAGGACGTGTTGGTTTAGATAAGAACATAATATAATATGATAGAATACCTATTATATTCAGTTAACTTAACGCCACAAAACATGAATTAAAGTGACAGTTTCCTACACAGTATTTTGGTTGGGATTTCTACGAATGTTCCAACAGATAGATTAAACTCACATCTAACGCTTGTTTCATATCGTCTGTGGTACAGATGCTGGCTGGCTGAAATATTACGAAAGTTTAGGTACCATACCTAAAAACTTGCTTTCATACACTACTTTCTCTCTAACTCGCAATATCCGTAGGAATTTAAAATGACTAACCACTTCATTGATGATGATACCCGAAGACACCTGCCGCATCTGAGCCGAGCAAGTAACAAAATACATTCATAATGTTAAGTAAAAAAAAATTCTCATCTGCAATATACTCGTATCTATAAACATTATCTAAAATGAAACTATTAATGTAAAAAGTGTATCGACATCAGTTCAGTCGTTATTAAGTTTCCGAGGTGCAAAAAACTATGCTAGCTGCTGCAACGTCCCCTGGTGGGCTATGGCCGTAATACATAACCTTTCCTGAAATGGCACCACTAAAATGCAAGGAACCACACCGAAATCAGTTCAGTTGTTTTTGAGGAAAATAGTAACAGACAAACACACAAACATACAACCTCAGGCCAAACGCATTTACCTTCTCAATTCCGTCGTGGCTAAGCTAAGAGTTCTGAGTGAATATTTGATAGACACATTCAAAAATCGTCAACATCCAAAGTCACAAATAGGCAACTAAGCCATTCAATGGTATCGATTCTGTTGTGTAATTTCCTTAACTTGATTTGATAGCTCTAAAATTATAGGGATCCCTGTTATCTCAATGTTTATGAAAGGAACGACAATATTTTTGTCAAATCAAATTAACAAATTGCCCAATAGAATCTAAACTATTATTAATATACAAAAAATTATATGTTGCTTGCAAGAAGACAAACCAATATAATGTACAAACAAACACACTTTAACATTAATAATAATTCGCTACTATAATTTTATCCTACAGTAGCGAATTTTTACTTATAATAAATTTTAATAGTGTTCCGAAAAAAATTTTACTTACATTAGGTAAATGGTTTTCGAAGCCGACCAATCCTTTATGGCCGAGATCCTGTAGATATAATTTGTTATGAACAAATAAAAAAACATATATCTACTTGTACAACGGTCACAAACATAAGAACCTACTCATCCCACATTATGTGCAATGGGTACCAGAAACTGCGAGTACCATGGTACCACAACACCCAGATCCGGAAGAAATATTTGCAGAACATACAAACATTTCTACCGTAGCGGGAATCGAACCCGCGCCTCTTACGTCTCAGCCGAGTAATCGCCCGCCGCGCCACCGAGGCCGTCAAATAATAATGAAATATTGTGAAATGTGAAATACCGATGATGGAAGGGACTTCTGCGTTAGCGAGCTGCGCCGTCGATATGGCAAGAAGCCATACTGTTGAACCTAAACCAATGTAAAATATTCAGTACACCACATAACTCTGAAATTATGAAATTCTTTACTGTACACGAAACAAAAACATTAAAAAGTACATGTACAAATGCGAGCTTAACTCTTGAAAGATTTTTCTACCAGTAAATCTTTGAGACATTAACATAGATTGCCTATCCCGACAGTAACATAGAATGAAATGTGTACAGTACAGAGACAGGAAAAAAAAACATATACCTAGACAAGACAAACAAACTAACAAATTATGATGAACACACAGCATGATCCAAGGATCATGGAACGTATCCTGATTATTTAAATTACAATTTTGTGAACAAATCCGCAGAGAGAAGCTATCAGTTCACGAAATTGTAATACAAATAATTGGATTACGGTTTTATTAAGTTTTTGACAACGTTTTAGGTTAGATAATTGTATTAAAACTACTTTTAGTCCTTTTATTTGTAAGGAACTTTACGCTCCGTGGTCTTGGAGGTGGGCGTTGATAGTTGCGACACAGTTTTTAACTACTGCAGCTATCATCGTGTACTATTATGTTATTTTATGAACCTATGTATATTTTGTTCCAAAACAAACTATTTTGTAATTGATTTTTGTTACATCGAATTTGGCTGGAGTATAGTAGATTTACCACGTATTTACCTATCATTTATAGGTAATCATGTACTTGAAACAGTGCGAAGTGTTGCGCGGCCCACGCTTCTTGGCACGGGACAGCGTTCAATCTCCGATCGCACGGATAGTTCGATACTAGTGCCGTGACGGACAGAATTACCACGCGCGGGATGTACGGATACGGAATTTAACGCTTGGTCGCGTCACGAACAGGTGTAAATGCAACGTAGATTTAAGACGTGTCCAAATGATCCCTGTGATTTTAAGGAATAATAAAATGTTGACTTAAATTTTGAATGTCATTATAAATCGAAGTTACAGTGCAAGCGCGTCACCGTAAAATTGTAAATACTACGGTTAGATTGTAATCTATCTCGCGAGATTGTAAACTGTCAAAAGATTACGAACCGTAACATACTGCTTACAATTTAACTGCTTTAAATTTGTGGAGCTTCGACGGGCGCTGCCGCGGCATGCTCGCTCTGCTCGCTCGCCTAAGGCGTAGTTTTTCACTAACTAACCTAACCTAATTACAATTTTACGGTGACATTTACAACACAATACAATTTTATAGCGTACACGCGCAACAAAATACATTAGAAACAAAGTTTTCAGAGCTTTTTCAAACCCAGTTAGAAAAATATAAATATGCAGTCTATAAACCCACTTGCGTAATTTTATGAAGCAATTATTTAATACAAGAACGTCTATTTATTGATACAGTTTGCTATTCACAAAAAAAAACAACCAATAAATTCATTCAGAAATTCATGGCTAGGCCAAAGTCATGCCAAAGAAATCCTCGGATACGGAAACCCAGCACATCACTAGTACAGTGCCATAGGTGATTTAACAGTTCCCCAGCACTGTATCTAAGCAGTGAACTAATAAACACGTATTAATAGATTAGCATTATAAAAATAGGTTGCGATGTGAAGTGAAATGGCATCAATAAATGTCTAGCATTACTGGATCCAATACGCAATCTATTTTAACGAAAATTTCTAGCCAAATATGTTAGGTACTGTGCCTAGTATTGGTGAAAATTATGTAGCGAGAACTTATAATAATAATAATAATAATATATTTTTATTTTCTCTCACAACAAAATTAAGATTAACATAATATTATTTAAAAAATATAATTATAAATAGTAAAATATGGGGAAAAAAAACATAACAGTAAAAATAATAACATAAATTTTAGGTAATTAGTTAATCTGTTTTGTGAGAGACTGGTGCCTGAAATATGTATTAAAAAAAACCTGTGCTACAGGTCACCAGAGCCCTAGTCCGCTGATTTACGTAAAGTACCTTGAAACTGTAAAATTTTGAATAAAGATGAAAAAAATAGGTATTAATGGGGAGAGAAAGGGAAAAATAATAACTTAAATTAGTAACTAATAATAACTTATAACTTATAATAAATCATAAAACTGTGCGATTATACCTCTCTGTCGGAGCGACTCGATTGTTCCCGCGCAAGACTACAGCGGTCAAAGTTCTTGGGGTTGAACCTTTGTGAATATAGCTCCGGGACTGTTGACTGAAACAAGAGTAAAACATGATTATGGAAAACTAGCTTCCCTTCGCTCGCGTGGTACCAGGATAAAAAAGCTTATAATAATAACGTTTATTGATATATTATCAAAGCTTCTTAATCTAGACATTAGTGGTCTCCAAACTAGCTCTCGACAACCTCGGTGGCTTGGCGGGCTAGTGCTCACTGAGACACAAGAGGCGCGGCTTCGATTCCCGCTGCGGGAGAAATGTTTGCATGTCCTGCAAATATTTTTTCCGGGTCTGGGTGTTTCAATACTATGTATTATAAGTATGTATTTACAAAAAAAAGTATGTAAGTATTGTATCAGTCGTCTGGTTCCCATAGCGTGGCGGGCGAGTGAACGGCTGAAAGGCAAGAGGCGCGGATACGATTTCCGCTGCGGAAGATATGTGTGCATGCTCTGCAAAGTGTGGAATTACAGCACAGAACACTATTACTCCCGAATTACAGCCAAGTATGTGACTGTTGGATGTTTGGATGTTGAATGTTTCACCAGTTGAACACAGCGCCATCTCTGTTTCAACTGCTGCACTACATTACAAGCTAAGCGTCTTCATAGTAAGTATCGAACTTCTAATTTTGTTACCTCACTCAGTTAATTAGTTCAGACAACCGCCACCGTGGCGCTGTCTAGACCCTTTAAAGCTTGCTTTGCAATCTAAGGGGACCTTTTTTTCCATCCGACACCAACCTGTAACTACTACATCATCATCATCATCATCATCATCATCTCCCTGCCCTTTAAGTGGGGTCGGCACAACATGTTTCCTTTTTCCATTCTCCGCTATCAGCCGTCATTTCAGTATTAACTCCTTTCTTACTCATGTCATTATTCACGCAATCTGATACCAAATTATATTCTAATTGTTCCATAGCTGGTTGTTTCCTTCCCTGCATTTTACACCAGACATTTGGCGATGTTTTGGAGAAGGGCCAAGTCAAGAGTATCCTAAACTGACAAGCATCATCATCTTCCTGCCCATATCCCACTCTATGTGGGGTCGGCACAGCATGATCCTTGGATCCTTGATCCTTGGATCATGCTGTAAGAGTTTTGGCTAAGGTGTTTTATGACCAGCCGCCTGCCTGACGTCATGACAAGCGTGAGTGAAGAATGTAATGAGAGCGATTTAAGCGAATGAAGTATGTCAAGATCGTAGCAAATGGAGATCCGTGATCTCTGCCTACCCCTATAGGAAACAGGCGTGATTTTATATGTATTAGCTTCTAACCGCGGCTTCGCTCGCGTGGTACCAGGACAAAAAATATCCTATTATGTTATTCCAGCACCTAACTGTGTATGTTCCAAGTTTCACTCAAACCCGTTCAGCCGTTACGGCGTGTTTGAGGCACAAACATCGTAACATCCTCACAAACTTTCGCATTTAGAATATTAGTAGGATAGATGTATAGATACCTCTAAATAAAAGGCGATAACCTAGGCATATTTTAATGCTTTTCGGTGTTTTTTCCATGATATTTCGTTACAGCCTCAGACCAAATAAAAAGAAAAGACGGCGCGCCGCGAACAACAAAAGTGAAGCCACCTTTTTATCTATGTGTGTGTCCAAGGTTTTGAGGTTTTGTTTTCCAAATAACCTCAAATTCATAGTAAGTACATATAATAATTAAGAAACGATGTTATTTGAAGTACTTACAAGTGAAAAGTGATTCCGTGAGACGTTTTATGTGATTTGCTGCTTTTTTTACAAGTTTTCACTACACAGGAAGGCATAATTCTATTTTTAAAACTCGTGACGTACTAAGAGCGATGAGCATGGTGTTAGTGTAGGTGTGTGCGTGAGCGTGTATGTTTACTTGCAGAAGCACGGTTTTGTGTGACTTCACATTTGTTGTTCGCGGCGCGCCGTCTTTTCTTTTTATTTGGTCTGAGGTTACAGCGATGTTTGATAGACCATACCTGCGTGGTACGACCCTGCTTGCTGCCTATGTCGAGGTCCCTGGATAATCTTTCGCTGGACGCGTCGTCGTCGACTGCTTGTTGCCCCAGCGCGCACCCGGAGCCTGGAACGCGATTTCCAACCGAACTCACGCTGTTCAACATCGGGGGAGATTGCTGGGAACGAATTAAACACAATCAAAGCAAGGCCCCATACTTAGGCTACTTTTTATGCACATGTAGTATTAACTTTTTGGCTGGTAACAAATTAAAAACACTTTGTTTTAAAACAAGGTAAGACGAATTTGGGATCGAATTTGGAACTCTCTGCCTTGAACTTAGGTAGAGTTGAAATTTTCACAGAATATGTCTTTCTATTTCCACTATAACAGCAAATAATAAAAATAAAATACAAGAAAAAAATCTTACGTTCGTAATTGATCATCGAAGTTAAGCAACGCTAGGCGCGGTCAGAAATTAGGATGGGTCGAGTATCTTTTTGCACATTTTTTGGGTACGTGCTGCAACCTGTTAGTCATGTTTCGAAATGTTATAATAGCGCACCTTCCTACAACGGTTAGGCTGTTAGCTTAACATTTTGGATTGGCGCAACTAGATGGCAGAGCCTTCTTTCTTTGCGTTCCTTATAATTTGATTTTTTGTGTAGGTATATCTTTTTCATACTATAAAATTTTCTGAGTGTTGCTTAACTTCAACAATCAATCAAGATCGTCTAAGCAAGCTTGGCCACGAGCGCTTCAGTACGAGCGCGACGTAATAGTTATACTATCCCTTATTTTAGACAGTGGTGCGGTTACCGAGTGCATGGATCGGTGGATGGTGGGCAGTAGCGAGGCGTCGATCCGCAGCGAGCACCACAAGTCCAGGACCCCCACTTCCTCCTGCATACTGTCCTTGCTGCCGCCAGGAGAGATTGGAACCTACAATAGGTTTTATAGGTAGGATGTTTGGATGTTTGTGCCTCAATCACGCCTAAACATCTGAACGAAACTTGGAATATACATGGTGCATGTGCTGGATTAACATATAGGCTATTTTTTATTCGGGTACCACGCGAGCGAAGCCGCGGGCGGCTGCTAGTAATAAATATAAATAAACAGAGAATGTACCAGTGCTAGCGACATGTCAGCGCGTCGGTTGGCATGCAGCAGCGCCTCCCGCAGAGGCAGCGAACACATCGCGAGCGGCTCGTCCGGCTTCTCCAGTTCACAGAGCTCTATTGCCATGTCCGCCTGTTTCAGATTATAAAGGCAACGAGAATCTTATTAAAACTTCTCCGCTGGACTGGAATTAATAAAGAGCATAGAAATTTTAACTCAACCTATTACAGTTCATGACAGTTCCACTGACAGACGGACGGACGGACAGCGGAGGCGGTAAAAGGTTTCCATCGGCAATAAAAGAAAAAATGTATGTATGTTCGTATGAACTAGTGGCCAACTCTTGTGACGGAGTTTTTAGGCCGCCTAAAGGCCTCCGTCATGGCTTAACGACTTAAAAGCCGGGACCGACAATTTAACGTGCCCTCCGAAACACGGAAGCGCTCAGCTCGTAATGCCACTTGCGGTCACCCATCCCATTTTGTGACCGCACATATAGTTGCTTAACTTTAACGATTAATCAAGAACGCCTAAGCAAGCTACGGCCAAGAGCGCACGAGAAAGAAAAAATAATGAACTGACATGTTTCATGTATTCCAGAAAGTCGCCATTGAACGGCACGTCGTACTCTGTGACGAAGTCGAACTGCACGACGCGGCCGGCCAGCACGCGCGTCATGGCCGCGTTTTGAGAATAGAACTTCCACGTCAGCACCAGCGTCTTGTCGCGGGAGTACAGTAGCGACTGGAAACATCGGCTTTGAGGAGAGTAGCAACAAACTAGCTGAGCACATTGGATACAAAGTGTTTCCATATTGGCCTCTACTTGTGCAAATTAACTAGATAAGCATGTACAGTAGGTATTTTATTTTATTTATTTACTACTAGCTTCCACCCGCGGCTTCGCTCGCGTGGTACCAAGATAAAAAAGTAGCCTATGTTATTCCAGCACACGTACTGTGTATGTTCCAAGTTTCATTCAAATCCGTTTAGCCGTTACGGTGTGATTGAGGCACAAACATCGTCACATCCTCACACACTTTCGCATTTATATATAGTAGGATTGATTGTATGCCTCGTCATGGCTGAGATATCTCGGTCAGAGTGACATGGCCAGGGTGTGATATATGCCATGTCACCCCGGCTGATATGTGTGCCATGTCACCCCGGCTAATATGTGTGCCATGTCACCCCGGCTGATATGTGTGCCATGCCACCGAGGTGATCGTAGAGTGTTACATGTGTTACATTACCTCGTCAGACAGCACGAGTGTCCCGATGTGCAGTATGAAGACGCAGTAGGCGACGCGCGTGCCAGGTATCTGGCGGGTGCCGGCGCTGGCCTTCAATGCATGTCCCTCTAAATCTGACTGTGGCGCGTCGTACTGGGAGGTTTTGCTCTGAAACCACACTTCACCCATGTCCGTTATAAAATTTGTTTATAAGATAGTGGTGCTAAAGTTAAGTTTTTACTTACCTAATTCTACATTTTATCGGCTGATATTGTTTTGGGTTTAGTGCCGCCTCAACTACGCCATTAAAGGGACCGCTTCAAAAGATTTTTTATTTTGCTATTGAATTTTTTCATTCTAGGCAAACGATTTTGGCGGGGCCCTACATAATTCCACTGGGTGAGGTACTATATATGAAGAAATAATAAATATCAAATTTACTAAAAAATAACTTTATTTCCACCACAATTGAACATCTACTAACACTACTTATACCTACTACTATTGTAATTTAATTCTACAAATACAATGAGATCATATTACTAGTAATTGCTTGTCTACATAATAGATCAACAACGCCCCAGAAACACGTTTTTTTAACGATACAGCTACATTACCGGGCTTCGACGAAGTTTCACTGTTTGTGTCTTTCTCAACCCTCTGACAAATCATACCTGTCACTCCAGCGATAAGTTTTCCAAAGCCTGATAATGTAACTGCACTGTTGTTGCGCTTCCGTGCTTCGGAGGGCACGTTAAACAGTCGGTCCCGGCTTCTAAGTCGTTTAGCCATGACGGAGGTCTTTAGGCGGCCTAAAAACTCTGTTACTAGAGTTGACCACTAGCTCATACGAACATACGCACATACATACTGTTGCTGTACTTAATACCCGTTTGCACTAAAGGTCTCAGTTACCCCGCTCCAATACGGACCGTCAACAGCAAAAAAAACCGGTCAAATGCGAGTCCAATTCTCACACGAAGGGTTCCGTATTTTTTAACATGACTTTTTAAATAGTTCACTTCACTAATCGACTACGAGCGTTACAAAAATGTTTCTTGTATGCCTTTTATTTTGTATTATTTGTTGTTATAGCGGCAATAGAAATACACACTCTGTGAAATTTTTAACTCTACCTATTACAGTTAATGAAATAAAGCCTGCTGACAGACGGACGGACAGCGGGGCTTAGCAATAGGGTCCCGTTGGCACCCTTCGGGTACGGAACACTAATAACAACAAAACAAGCAAACGTTTGGCCAAACTTTGCTGTGCTTTTTTGTAAATGGGGGAAGTAATGGTCCAGTTATTGAATAAACTGGTCTTACATAACTTGGAAGCACCTAGCGATGGTACAGGCCGACATCGCTAACAAAACTAATGGTGAACTGATCAATTATTATGAGATATTTACATTTTATTTACAAACGGGGATTAATTCTACTCTTAGCGTCTACTTTAAATACATTTTTCAAGTATACAATAAGGAACTATAGGTATTAAGAGACTCGAGGCTGTAGTCGAGCTAAGCGTGTAACGAAGTCGCTATCGCAAAGTCACTTGGTGTTTTGTCACAAAGCGTCTAGCGATTTTGTTCGACGCTGCGGCTTGGCAACCGCCTCTGGAGTGTCTACCAAGCTTGGGGATCAGCAAATTTTTAACCGATTGCGAAGTAGAATAATGTTTATAAGCTGTATTTATGGGAATGTATGTTTTTTTGACAGACGCTGTAGAGCAAAAAGCTGTATTTTGGCAAAGAGGTATCGTTGGATTTATTTGGATCACAAGAGTGACATATAGCAATATACGTAACAAAATCTAATACTGTGGCTGTTATATAACCTACATTCAATGTATTAAAAAGTATTCAGACGTTTTTTTTTTTTAATTTAATAAATAGCTGTAATAATAAATCTTGCCTTTTGGTTTTTAGAGGAGTTTGGCCAACAATGGGACAGATGGGGCAATTAGTAACAATAATAATGGATGAGTTTATTGAGAGGGGTAAATGATCACCTCCCGGGGCTTCTGGCTGAGCAGCAGCTGTCTGCAGCGCGCCAGCTCCTCGCTGATGGACTGGAGGGTCGCTTCCATCTTCTCAGATGGAGTGGCCATCCTGGAAATAAGGAGAGTTATGGTTCTGTCAACTCTAGTGCTTTTATCGAATCAGGAAAGGACACCTGGCTAACTGAAGTGCATGAGTTTAAGCCAAGTACGCTTAGGTAGTACTTACTACCTAAATTTATTGGGTGAATCATTATTAACAATAAAATATTTTGAATAAATAAATAATCTAAACATTTTTTATAGAGCCCCTCCTAAAGGCCTATCTCCCCTAATTCCATTGTTTCTTTAGTCAATGATCCAGATGTGCGTAAATTGAACCCGTGGGAAAAAGTTTGCGCGTTTTACTTTTAGTACTGTACCACAAATATTGTGGGCTTCGGCAATTTTCGTCTGGCTTCTGAAATACGAACTAACGCGATGATGATTATGTAATATAGAGATGTTACAATTATGCAGATACTTATTTTTTAAAGAGTTGGTTCAGTTATTATTAGTGACTACTATTTGCATATTCGGACAAATTCTGTTTTCATACAAAGCACGAAGTTTGCCGAGGCGAATTAACGAATTAAGAGTATTGATAGAGCGCATAGAATAGAACAGAATAATAGAATTTTATTCTGTCTGGAAACGTATAGGGGAGACCTTTGATCCGGCAGTGGGACAATATAAGTAAATAAAAAATAATAATAATTCCTTTTTGAACCCCTGACCTTGGGATCGGTAGGCTGAACCACCACTGCTCTTTTGTTGTACAGCGGCGGAATGAAAAGGTTTGTCGTGTCGCGACATGTTACCTTTTGAATCTAAGGCACAGAACAAACTGTTGTATACAAAATTATGTTTAACTGCTAGACAACAAAGTTCAAATTGACGCGCATCAAAGTTGTTTGGCAATTTATCGTGTCATACAGGATAGTATGTTTTACTGAATTAAAACCATAATTGATTCTTAGACTAGTGCAAGAGAAAACAGACTTCAAGGTGACGAACCTTTTCATTCCGTGACTGTACAATGCAACTAAATATATCCTAGTCGTATATTGCATCTTTGAGTTATCTTTCGTACTTACGGAGGTGTAACAAAAGTTCTTTCTCCATCTGAGAGTTTCCGAACTGCAAAAAAATATTATTAATATTATTTACATAATGTACTATTTTCTGGAATAGCATTTAGGTTTTGTATTTTAAAAACTTTCTGATACCCGCAACACAGGGAATCCTAGTGTGGGATCAGGACTATGTATGCGACTGTTGGGTGTTATATTGGTGCACCACCGGATTCGAACCCACGACCTTATGATTAGGGCGCACTAGTGAAGTGAAATAGGCAACTCCTTCACTGTTATTCAGTAATATAATATGTAAAGCGGTAAAGCACCTTTAATGCCTGCGGGCATTTCTCCCTCGCTGAGCGAGCCGTAGTCAGTGGGCGCGGTCTCAGTGTCAGTGCACGTCATAGTGCCCCTCTCCCCTCTCCCCCCCCGCTCGACCCGCTCCCCCGGGGAGAGCGCGCGGGGAGAGACACTGGGAGATGGCACCCCGCGAGGTTTGCCTGAAATACATTTTGAAAACTTACTTACACTGCTTTTAATCATTCTATTGTTATGATGTTACATAACAATATACATTGTAGGTATGTCATCATCATCATCATCATCATCATGATCCTAGGTAAGAGTTTTGGCTAAGGTGTATGTATCTACATCGTAGGTATGTATGGTTTTGAAAAACAAAAGAAAACCGGTCAAGTGCGAGTCGAATTCGCACACAAAGGTTTCCGTACCATCGTACATGTACATAAATATTTCTTGTATTGGGACCCCCCTTTTTTTTATTTGTTGTTATAGCGGCAATAGAAATACACACTCAAAATTTCAACTCTCTACCTTGAAATAAAGGACGAAAGACGGACGGAACGGACGTACGGGCAGACAGCGGAGGCTTAGTAATAAGGTTCCGTTGGCACACTTCGGGTACGCAACCCTAAAAACTAGATAGCACCACTAGTACATTACAAAGCGTTATCTTTGCGTTATCGTCGAGGGACTTCTCAACGATAACGCAAAGCCAGGATTTTAACTTTTTCACACACTTTCGGATTTATAATTTGTTGAGTCTATCCCTCGAATACTCGAACGCATCTCAAAGTTGAGCACGTCTCTAATGAAGATTTTTGGACAGATTTTCATCAGAAACTGTCAAAAAACCGTGAGTTGAGACGTGCTCAACTCTGAGTCGCGTTTGAGTATTCGGGGGTATGTGACATTAGTTACCATCCTTCTCGGAAGGCAGATCAGTGAGCGAGGATATCTCGTGGTCCGTGTTCTCAGGCGAGGTGGCCCGCGATTGCTTCTCGACGGTGTAGGTGCCCGCCGCGTCCGCGGTGAACGTGCCGGAGTCGCGCCGATTTGACATTGGAGGCTCTACTTGAGTAGCTGGAATTAAATTAATAAATAATATTTGCGGATATTTCACACACCATCTAGCCCCAAACTAAGCAAAGCTTGTACAATGGGCACCGGATGGCTGATAGAATACTTATATACTTTTTTTTGGAAATACATACTTACAAATACATAATACAACACCCAGATTCGGAATAAAAATTTGTGTCGGAAAGACATGATCAATACGTGCGGAGCTGACTAAGCTGCGGGTTTCCTCACGATGCTTCCTTCACCGTTCGAGAGTACTGGTATAGCGCACATAATTTTTTCGTATAGAAAAATCCATTGGTACACGACCGGATTTGAACTCACCACCCTAGAATCGTAAGGCGAGGTCACACTACCAACTAGACCACTCTGCCTGCCTAATGAACTACGATACTAACCCCCGAATACTCAAACGCATCTCAAAGTTGAGCACGTCTCAGATGACGATTTTTTGACAGATTTTCATCAGAAACTGTCAAAAAACCGTGAGTTGAGACGTGCTCAACTCTGAGTCGCGTTTGAGTATTTGGGGGTAAGGCTTCAGGATTTCTCAAACACGACATTTTCCTCTTCCTCATTATCTGAGCAGAAGAATCAGTCTGTACACTAAACCACTGGTAGAAAGCATAATAACCAGAGGAGTCTGTTTGGACTTTGCATCCGCACTGCCTGAGGCTGTCGCTGGCGGGTGCGGTTCGGAAGCGGAGCGTGCCGCTGCACGAGCGGAACACCGACACGTCGCGCCGCGCCAGCGCCGGGCAGCGGCAGATCGTCGCGCGGGACTCGCACAGCGCTGAACACGGAACGACTACTTTACGATGACTAACTTAACTTCTAAACGTGAAATGCCCTGGTATGTATGTTCGTATTAGCTAGTGGCCAACTCTAGTGACGAAGTTTTTAGACCTCCGTCATGGTTTAACGACTTAAAAGCCGGGACCGACTGTTTAACGCGCCCTCCGAAGCACGGAAGCGCTCAGCTCGTAATGCCACTTGCGATCACCCAATCCAATTGTGATCGCGCACAACGTTGCTTAGCTTCAACGATCAATCAAGAACGAATAAGCAAGCTACTCCACGAGCGCTTCTTTATTATTGTGCCGTGGTGGCCGTGTACCCGTGGATGTCGTAAAAGGCGACTAAGATAAAGATAATTTATTTGTCTTGAATATGGTCATAATTTTTTTACATAGCGCTGCGGATAGGATGGGTAGGTAATAATAATAGAATAAGATGGGCACATTTCTCACCGGGGACTTGCATAATAGTGGTGCGAAACTCGAATAGCTATGAAGAGATGGACCAGTAAGGGATCGTCCATTCATACCGGGGGTTGGGGTGGGGGATGTAGTGACACGTGTATTATATGACTAGCCTAAAACCTTACCACGTATCAGCAGGGGGAGAGAGGGGGGTTAAGAAGTTGCTAAAAACATTACGTGATTAATGGACAACTAAGTGAAACAAAAAATGACTCACCGTACTTATCGGCGTTATCCTCAACCTGCGTGGACTGATCCGCAGCCCTGTCCACGGGGTTGGCCGACATCGGCGGGGTGCACACACTTTCGATGAAGAAGCTCGTCGTAGACTCCTTCTTGACCTCGTCCATCGCCGATTCATTATCTGTCAACTTCTTCCTATGCACGTACAAAGAGTCCCTGGGAGCTCGATCGAGGAGTTTCGCTTCTACGTCCGTGATGCTGACGTTCTTTTGTTTCTTGTCGTCCTTTCCTTCCGCTTCTATGTCCCTCGCGTATTCCTCGATATTGGCTATTGCAGCGGGAGTGCTTTTCCCTTCAGAAGCTGAACCGTTCTCTTTGCTCTGCTTGTCGCTATAGAAGTAGCTTTCCTTGCTGTTTACAAAAATTTTTACAGTCTTTTCCTCTGAATTCACTTTTTTCTTCTGGCGTTCATTGTTAGAGTCCTAGAAAGTTTTTTTTCAAATGAAACTATTTAACAGCATTTTATGTACATACATTATATACCCATAGAAAGAACTTTAAGCATTATGTATTGATAATTATGATTAAAAAGTAAATAGATTATGAACATGGTAGCAGATGTCATGTCCCTCCGTGTGGCATAGTCGTGGATCACACTGTATATGGGTACAAATCGAGTAGGTACTGTACCTTGCTATTTTCTCTATTTTTGCTGTTTTTCCTCTTATCCTTAGGGCTGGTTTGAGAGGGGTACATGGCGGGTATCGGACCCGGGATTTGGAAATTGTTATGTTCGTCGTCTCTCGCCTCTTTACATTCAGATTTAACTTTTACCGTGGGTTTATTGACCGAAGGTTCCGCGTTTTGACTGAAACAAATGTTACACGCAGATGATATTTCGACATGTTGTATCTAGATTATGAGATCTACGTACGTGACTTTATAGAGTGTCAACTTAGTGGGATACTTCGACTTTATATCATACTAGATGGCAGCACAGGTAAAGTTAGCACGCGCTATCGTTGCGTTTTGAACTTTACGCCGGTAATTTCAAGCAAACTAAAGATTTTCAATTTTATAATATAAGTAAGAAGTAAGAAGCAGGCGCGGTCGCAGCCTGAAATTTTGGAGGGGGTCGCTAATAATAGAAAAAGTCGATCGGATTATAGCACACATAATAAAACAAATGGAAGCCTTCTATTTTTTGGCATCGCAGCTAGGGGCAGAAAATTGCTTTTTATATTTTGAAGATTTTTCAATTCGACGTGTACTTTTTGTGGGGGGGGGGGGTCATGTCCCCTGTGACCCCACCCCCCTTCGGACCGCGCCTGATCATAAGGTCGTAGTAGTGGATTTTAACAGACGCGAAAAATGTGCTCTCACTCATTCACACGTGTTTATAATGGCGAAGGAAAATATAAATAAGTATTTTTATGTTCTTCTTTCTCGGCGGAGAAGGCTCGGAAGATCTCGACTGCTTCGACAAGTGGGAGGCCTTTGCCCAGCAGTGAGACAGAGTAGGCTAATTAAACATAAAATGTTTTTCTATAGTAGATGGCGCTGTGTGGATAATGCCCACCAGTATTTAATATAAGCAAACCTTGTACTATAGGAACCAGATGGCTAAAATAGTACTTATCACATCATAAGATAAATAATCTTATATATAAAAATGAATCGCAAAATGTGTGTAAGCGCATAACTCAACAACGCCTGGACCAATTTGGCCAAATTTTTTTTTAAAATGTTCGTTGAAGTTCAAGGATGGTTTTTACGGCGAGAAAAATTAGAATTATTGCTGGAAAAACCTATATGTTTATCCCCGAGCGAAGCCGGGGCGAGTCGCTAGTACTAAATAAATACTTGTGGACATTTAATTTTCATACAGCGCCATCTAGCCCCAAACTAAGCAAAGCTTGTACTATGGGAACCAGACGGCTGATAGAATACTTAAATACCTTTTTTTGTAAATACATACTTATAATACATAATACCACAACACCCAGACTCGGAAGAAATATTTGCAGAACATGTAAACATTTCTGCCGTAGCGGGAATCGAACCCGCGCCTCTAGCATCTCAGCCCAGCACTCGCCCGCCACGCCACCGAGGTCATCAAAAGTTGTCTTTGATGTATAATCCTTCACATGTATCTTACTTTTTATCAGTCTCTTCCACTTTCTCGTTGTCTCCAGCGACAAGATGGTCATCCCACGGCTTGATAGCGTCCGCCTCGTACCCTTCTGGCGCTGTGTTATTCTTGTCTCTCTCTGTGTTATTCTTGTCTCCCTCTGCCGCAGCTTGCTGGCTCGCATGCTACATCAAAAAGAAAGAGATAGATATATTGACCAGTCTATTGTAGACAAAATAATTCGAAACGCATTAAAGCTTGACGCGATATGTAGTAACTTATCTATTTTGTGACCAAAATTATCGTAGTTGGTATTATGTATCTAGTCGTGTCACTAGTTCTTTCGAACCAGTGTGGTGAAAGGATTGAAGTGCGCCTTAAAGGCTCCTCGAGCTTTTTAGGTTCTACGTCATGCCGGTTTTCTCTCAATGTTTTCCTTCAGAGAGTACTGGATAGCCTAAGCTGGGAGGATGGAATAGGTGCTGGGCAAGCCTACTCCATCTTAATTCGTCCCGGGCACTACAGCGTCCCGTTTGTGAAGATAAAAGCTTGCTGACGCTGTTTACATCATTTACTATATATGGTATAAGGCCTTAGTTTTTTTTACTTTACTTACCGCATCGGATGAGTTCACAGACTTTGCGACTAAGTTAGTATCTACGGCGTTATTCATTACTGCGTCGTCAACGTCCTCTGTTTCAACGTCGTAAGATTCAGAATCCTTTGTCTTTTTGGTTTCCTTGCTCTCTACAGCTTCACCGGCCTGGAGCAAAGTTTACTTTATTATCTACTTGTATGCCACATTGAGTTTTCTCAAACTATACTTGTTAGAGGCTAAATTCGCTAACAATCGGGGAAAATTCGCGGTAGACAGAACCACTGATCAAATATACTCACAGCAGATATTCTCACAAGATCAAGTTGCATCTGGAGTTCCGCTATTTTTTTCAAAAGCTCTTGATTAATTTTTACCATGGCCTGAAATCAATTGTAGCTTTTATTAATCCTACTAATCCTACTAATATTATAAGTATGTATTTAAAAAAAATTGGTATATAATTATTATATCAGCCATCTGGTTCCCACAAGCTTTGCTTAGTTTGGGGCTAGATGGCGCTGTGTGAATTGTCTACAAATATTTATTTATTATTCAGAAAAAAAAACTCTGTACTAAGCTACTTTCACCTGGTCTTCATCAGTTTCACAGCTTTTGTTCAGCTCCGTGTATCCAGAATCATCTTCTGTGTTTGCTTCAGATGGCAACTTAGAAGATTGTTGGAGCTTTAAATTCATCTGTAATGAAGGTAAAAGTTGCCTCCTGACGCTGTATAATTCATCTACTATAGATGGTAAAAGGCCTTATTAATATTATTTGCAAACCTTGGACATAGATCTTTGTACTTCGTTCTTTGGTAAGCATTCCAAACGCTGCGATCCTTCGCGAGATAGTTCGGTGGAAGGCTCTTGCTCATCCTCCTGGAAGAAACATTATTTTATTAAACTTGGAACCAGTACAGCTTTCTGTCGGGTCTCAAATATGACGGCCTTCTTATACAAATTACAAACAGACGTCATAATAGAAGTTTGAAATATAAACTGACTAGCTGACGCAAGCGGCTTCGCTCGCGTGGTATTCGGATAAAAAATAGCCTACATGTTAATCCAGCGCATGTACTTACTATGAATATTTCTAGTTTCATTCAAATCCGTTCAGCCGTTTAGGCATGATGTAACCGTGAGGCACAAACATACAAACAACCTCACAAACTTTCACATTTGTAATATACGTTACATAACAACCTCAAGGACAAAAACACTAACTACAAACGACCCCATAGTTTCAGTCCAGGAGGGTAAAAATGACACTTATTTCATTTATTTTATTTTCATTTATTTGTTTACTAGCAGCCGCCCGCGGCTTCGCTCACGCGGTACTCAGATAAAAAGTACCCTATGTCCCATTCCAGCACACGTAGGTACCTACTATCCTCATTATTCATTATAATATAGTGTACGCTAAACGATGACTAAAGTATTGCCATCTCTTACCATTTCATAAAGACAAACAGTGACAGGGCTAACTTTAAGCAATGGCTAACTTTAGCGAACGAATATGAATAATGTAAGTATATTCCGTAGTTTTTGCGTGAAAGAGTAACAAACATACCTAAATCTAAAAATTAAGAAATTTCGGTGAATTTAGTAAAAATTTTGAGAGTTAAGGTCATGGGCGCCGGCAGAAATAATTTCCAGGTGGTGCAGATTTTAGTTTTCTTACAATCTTTGCCGTTTATGATTGTTAATAAAAAGATGAAATTTTAGTCTGAATGTTCGAGACATTTACAAATTTCTGACTATTCATTATGAATTTATTATATAGGTACCCAGTCGTCACGGCTCACACCTATTTGTTCACGACGATCGAAATTTAAAAATTCTAAATTGGTGGGCCAGGAGTACCGGGATCGATATTAATCGATTTCCATTACTTCTCTGAACGCACCCTTTAAAGTACCGCTACTCTACACCAGATGGCACCAACATAAATGGGATGGATGAACTTAACAGAGAAAGCGCAATACAGTTTCAATAATTCCTGTTGATCCCGAGATTCCCAAGGGGTGCAAGTGCACCCTCTGGCACCCCCTTGCCGGCGCCCATGGTTAAGGTAAACTTTACAAAACGCAACGATAGCGCGTCAAAATTTGATCAGAATTAGCAGCGACATCTAGTTTTCAGACGTAGAATTACGTCAGAACTCCATGAATAATCAAGATTAGAAACTTATTAGACCAGTAATAATTTATGCTTCCTTTCACAGGTAATTTGACATTGACAGTTCCTTTTCCATATGTTTTGTATCATCTATTACTAATCTTTGGTATCATCGCTGTCATAATGTCAAAATAAAAGTATTCTATTTTTCATGAAAAACATGCCAAAAATAAAGAATTTGCAGGTAATTATGACATCAACTAAATGAGAAAAATCGGCTCTTTAATTTGATATAGGTTATGTGCAGTTTTAGACCAAAAATTGATTCCAGGTTTTCATCCCTTTTCACCCCTTTAGAGGTTGAATTTTGAAAAATCCCTTCTTAGTACACCCCTACGTACCAAGGTTTACCTACACTGAAAATTTCAAGTCTCTACGTCCAGCGGTTTAGGCTGTGCGTTGTCTGTCAGTCAGTCAGTCAGTCAGTCAGTCAGTCAGGACAAAGATTCTTATAATATAAGATTTGGAGCAAAGTAAATTGCTCAAAGTGACCTTTGTAGACCCGCAGTTGGTAGCTCTATTTTCTGCACTGTAGGTTATGGGTTCGAGCCTGGACAAACATGTGTTAATGTTTAGGTACCTTCGTAGCTGCCAGCTGTTCAATGGTTTGTACCACAACATGTTTGGACATGTTGGCCAGTTTCAAGCCAGTTTCCAGCTCGGCGACTCTTCTTTTTTCTATGCTGAGTTCCATGTTTAACTCATCTGGATAGCAAAATATAAAATTCTGAGTAGCCTGCTCTTGGTTACCTACTAAGGGTCTAAGGCAGGGATCCCCAAACTATTTTGGACATGTGACCCCTTTTTCCAAAATGAACTGTTACCTCAGACCCCCATGGCCAAATTACCTACTTTTAAGATCAACCCCCTTATTCATAATGGTCCGCTAACTTAAAACAGCTGCGAGTTTTTCATCTTGTACGAACTTGAGACTTTACATTACTACAACAATGCTATTTCCTACAAAAATATTAATTATTCTTAGTACACGTGACACAACATAAACAATACAGTACATACCTATCTTGAAAGTTTTGTTAATTTAATAGTGGTCGATTTTTAGACCTCGTCGACCCCCAAAATCAGTTTTCGTTTATGTCGACCCCTAGGAAACCGATATCGACCACTTTGGGAATCCCTGGTCTAAGGCCTAAGCCTATGGCCTATAAGTCAGTTTCATAACATGACAGTCTCATCGCCCTCCCGGCACTAAAACGCATAGCAAAAATATATTTAAGAATAGAAATAAAGACGGTCTGGATATCGAACAGGATACCTAGTGTAAAAGTTTTTGTGTTTGAACCACGCTTAACAGCCTGTATAGATTTGTATCAAACGTTGGTATATGTACAGCGGTGGAATAAAAAAGTTAGTCAGTTTTCAAATTGATCCGTTTGACGTGTCGCGACATGTTACCTTTTGAATCTAAGGCACAGAACAAACTGTTGCATACAACTGATTACGTCTAAATTAGCACATAGCTTACTTTTTTAGAACCCGCATGTTTTCAACGTGTTGCATTGACTTATTGACGACCTCGGTGGCGTGGCGGGCGAGTGCTTGGCTGAGACGCAAGAAGATAAAAGGTTCGATTCCCGCTACGGGAGAAATGTTTGTATGTTCTGCAAATATTTCTTCCGGGTCTGGGTGTTGTAGTATTATGTACAATAAGTATATATTTACAAAAAAGTATACAAGTATTCTATCAGTCATCTGGTTCCCATAGTACAAGCTTTGCTTAGTTTGGGGCTAGATGGCGCTGTGCGAAATGTCCACAAATATTTATTTATTTATACTTAGCTTTCTACTCACCGAAGCACAGGGTGATTTTCAACGAGCATAGTGGAAGGTACTCACTGCACTTGGCATCAGCTGTCCTCAACTTGTCCTGCAGCTGGTCTGCTTTGTTCACTCGTTGCTGCAACTCGTGTTCGCTGGCCACGTGCTCGCTGCGAACCCGCAGGTTCTCATCGTGTAGTTCCGACACTAGAGCCTCCAGTTTGGAGATCCGTTCAGAGTATTCTTTGTGAGAACTTCCAAGCTCCTGTGAATTTTATCATAGCAATTCACGCGTCATCATTTTTAATTTATTTTATAAACTATCGAACAGTACAAATTCTGATTAACTTACTTCTCTGCCGGACTGGAAGTAAAGAAAATGCATAGAATGCGTCCAGCTGCTTCTCTTTCCGAGCATGTCGTAAAAGTCGACTGAGGGGTAATCCTCTCCAACATGATGGACCATCTATATTGGCGATGGGTTGATCACCTGTCACCATGGTGAACCATATCCATCTTGGGACTTTGAATCAGAAGTGGCTGCTATTTTGCTTATAATTGTGACTCTGCCCACTCCATTAGGGATAAGGTCGTGACAATATTATGTTGTATTGTATAGATCAAAACTATCGAACAGTGAAGTTTATTTGTAATTATTAATAAGGCGCTTGTCCTACTGATATTATAAATACGAAAGTGTGTAAGGGTTTGTGGGTTATCTAGGAAATAATAAAACCTTTTTTCAAAAATCTTTCAGTAAGAAAAGTCACACCATCCTATATTTTATTTCTACAGAGCGCAGAGGTAAAAGCCAGTAGCTTATATGGTGATAAAACAAAAGGGTAACTAAATACCTCCTGCAAGTTGACGATTTTTTCTCTCAATTCGTCCATCATAGTTCTGCATTTATTTTCATTGCACGGTTTTTCTGTATTGTCCCTAAAACCAAACAATTAGATTTTTATAAACCTACTCTGGCAAAGGATTTGAGTGTGCTCTAAATCTACTCCAAAGCAGTAAAAATTAATTCTCCCAGAAGTATATTGGACAACCATGTAAAAGCTGTGGACTTAAATATAGGTAGATGAGGATGGTTGATCATAATAACGATGATCAAAACTACGCCTTACTTATTTATTTTCAACCTATCTTCTCCCACTTGACCACAGAAAAGACATGGTTAATATGTGCGGAGCTGACTAAGCTGCAGATTTCCTCAGACTAAGCCTAGCTATAACTTACTTTTCTGGTGTTCCAGTATCTGTCTCTATCTCAACAGTGTTTTTTATCTTTTCAGTCACATCCCTGTAAAATAATCACCAAGCACAAAATTTATAATAGTAATATTAGTTGTACATGTTGTTCTAATGATGTGTAAGGGAATCAAACTGGCACTGACATCCCTTTGGCTGTATTAGATTAATTTAACGTAAATCCGTACTCACTTATCTAAAAACTGGCAAGATACAGCAGTTGATCTCACATTTGAATCACTCTGTTTAGCATTTAATGCACTCATTGAGGAATTTCTGAAAAAAAAAGTTAAGAGGTCCATAGTTTCTGACACTAAAAATTACTTGGCTGAAAAGTTATGCTAGGTGGCAATGGGGAGGTCATACAACTCGAAGAATGAAAAACAGTAACTGTTCTTCTTCTTTCATATAAACACCTCTTAAATAACTGTAACTAATCGGAGTTTTGGAGAGGTCTATGAAGATTTAAGGTCAATAAGTTAATGAAGATAACTGCACTAGAACCCAGAATCAAAGCACTTACTTGAATGAGCACCGATTGCAAGTCTTGTTGGTGGTGGATTGTGATGGACTCCGTTTCAGAAACTGCTTGGCCGAGCAAAGTCTCATGTTGAGCAGTCGGATTCTCTCAGCCATGCGCTCATTCATCTTCTTCAAATCTGATATTCTAGAATACAGTACAACTAAATTGACTAGGCTTGGAAATTTTGATGAGTAAAATATTTTTTTGTTTCCTTTGTGTCTGCATTAAGCTAGAATACTAATAAGCGGATTGGTTTTTATATTTTCGACAATATGGCTCATTTTCAATAGTTTCATGATGCTGGTTTCCGTTAGACGGTGAGTGCTCACTTTAGACACATAATTGCAGGTTCAATTCCCGATGCAAATTCTCCAAACATTTCTTCATGGTCTGGGTACTGTAGTACCATCCATGGCAGATACTCGTAGGTACTTTCTGAAAGCCACAGCACTGGTAACTCTAGATGTGACTGTCGGGGTTTTATTTTTACTTACGATTCCTTTTGATCATTTACAACAGCTTTACTAGTACAGCAGTCTTTCTCCTTCCCTGTCACATTCTTCTGCACCACGGTCATTCTCTGCAGTCTTGTAGAAAGCACCTTTATCTTATCCTGCTGGACGTTAACTGTCTTCTTCAACTCTAGATTGTTCTCAAGCAGAGCAAAGTATAAGTCTTCTAGCTCACGTTTGCTCAGTTTTGAGGGGCAGATGCGGTACAAATCTGTAAGCAGTTGAATTACTTGTTGAGCCTTTTGTTTGTGTCAGTAGGTAGGTAGGTAGGTACTACTAATAGTGTCACTAGTTCTTTCGAACCAGTGTGGTGAAAGGATTTTAAATGGCTTCAAAGGCTCCTTTCGTGCACTTGACATATGTTTTCAAACTAATTAGGTTCTATGACATGCCGGTAACCTCACGATGGTTTTCCTTCACCGTATGACCGGATTTGAACCCACGACCTTAGGATCCTAAGGCGGGGCCGCTACCATTAGACCACCAGTGCTCTTAAGTAGGTAGTAAGTACGTAGGTAGGTACTTACAACAGTCGGTAAAAGAAAAATGTAGGCTTCTGATAGTAAAAGCTTTTCTAGATAGCTAGGTAGGTACTTGTATACTTACCTATGTAATATATTATAGATAGGTAAAGCAAAACAAGAACAAAGTACTTACCTCGCTCAGTTCTCGCTGAGTGGCTCTTACATATTACATCACATCCAATTTGTTCCTTGGTAGAATTATTCATCTTTCACTCTTCATTTACACATAAATACACAAAAAACAACATAACAAAATTTACTCAATCATTTTGGCTTTCAAAAACTGAATGACTACATTTTTCATACGCAGTATCAGTGCTGAAGAAGCGTTATATCTAATTTAACTTTTGTTTTACCGAAATTCATTATTTCTTCGTTTCATCGGACTTACATACAGTAAGTGCCCAAAAAAAGCTTGACACAAGACACGTCACAACAAATCAAAGACATTTTCTTTCCTGCCATGTTGATTGTTTGTTTAGTTGCCATGGCAACGGAAAAGTGAACCTAGCGGAACAAACAACTTCCTGTCCCTTTCCTTCGAGTGATTAGGCAGTTTCAAACGGTAGGTAGCCAATTTGATCATCATCACTTAAATGTTTTTGTTATAAAAATAGATGATATGAATAGTTAGGGCCTGTACCTCCTACCTACCTATAGTTTTGATTGCACAAGTAGATTTAATAAAAAATATATTTATTTTCACAGACAACATTTTATTAAACAGCATTAAACATACCTACACCTTCATTACTTATTCTAAATAAATTAAATATATCTCTATAGACAACTCAAGGAACTTAGATTTTTAACATTCCATGAACTTATTAGAAAATAAATAAAAACATTACAAGCATCATACGTTGAGTGATTATTGCAAACTTCTAAACAAAGCATTGTGAAAAGTACATTATTACTAAAAGATAATACTGGGTAAATCACAATTCACACATTACAATTAGGTCCCTACCTAATAAAACCTAAGAAATAGAGTGTCTACAGTTTAATTTATTAGGTAGATATAAGTTGTATCTCTAGCGCATAAAATAATGATTTATGTTTTAATTTTTAGCTCCCAAAAAGTAGATAGTTAGATAAAGATCGTCATTTTTGTACATAAAATTAAGACAAAACTTGCTCAATACACTACACATCTGACATAAATATTACAATAGTATAATTATGCCACCTACCTACAGTAACAGGACTTTAAAAAACTTTAAACGCATAAATTTCTGATCGCCTTTCCTATAAATTAGCTGCAATAGTTGAGAAGATACACAGTAAATAAACAAATAATTATTATATCGAACAATATAATGCAGTTAACTATTCGCTTTCTTAAAACTCGATCTCAGTTTTTTACTTTGCAATCGCAATTTTAGTTCAATTGAAAATTTTGTGTTACTGTATAGATAGACTATCACATTTTAGTGCAATGACGCACGGCTGTCGCAAATACTGCTTACCTACATAAAATATCAAAACTAGAAATAATCACACATAATATATATTCTAAAATTACTCTTTTGCAGACATAAACATCTCAACATGGAAACTACTATATATTATGTACCTACTTAACCTACCTACATAGCACAGATTTTATACTAGTGACATGTGATACCTACGTAGGTAGGTTTTTATGCACTTCTACTGTTTATAATATGAAATCCATCAATTTTGACTATATAAATTTCCTATAATTCTGGATCTTTGATCGACATATTCAAGTTAATCCTAATAAAACCTTTTAGTTTATTATTGAGTACAATAAATACATACACAATGTTTTAAAATTTTCTTATAATTTGGCAAATATTTAATTTAACTTCTACGCACAATTATTGTCACGATTTCAATTTTAGTACCTATATCACTAGTCTACCTAGGTCTATTAAATACACAAATGGAATGATAGTAATAGGTGTATACATTATGTGATAATCTCCTTTTCAAATGTTGTATTTTCTTAAAACCTCATACAGACATCATATTATTATAACAGTTTCTGTCAAACCTCGTCTGTCAGTTTCAGAACCGTAGATATAGCCAAAAATTTAACGGTACCTAAACATTTTGGAACGATTAATTCAAGGTAATTGCCTAAAACAATTAATACCTACATAACTCTATTAAAGTAAAGCATCAACATTATGGTAACAAATGGTTTTTTGATCACAATATCCATTCTTCCATTTGCTTGCTGTATTTGTCTTATCTACTGTAATTTATCATGTTTATCCAAGTTATAATAATTTCACTTTTACTGGGAATTGTATTTTTTTTTAGAGAAACTAACTACTACTACTACTAATACATGTAGGTGGGTCCCTGGTGTACCACTAGTGTCACTGGTGATCTTTATAATCGCTCTGCTTTAGGTCAGTGACCTAGTTGAGATAACGGCAGCTCTGAAAAGGATCTAGCTCGTGATTGCTGATGATAGAACCAGTGTGGCGGAGGTATTAAAGTACTCCTCTTATTTTTTACTTTTAGTGGCTCAATAAGGTTTAATAAGATCAACACTGCTATAAGGAGAGACTCTCTACTATATAGCCAAACTAAATGAAGCGAACCATTACCCTCATAATATTATAGCTTATCCTTTGTTCTGAGCTGCTTGGCGTCGCAGATCGGAACCAATTCCAGCGGTAATGACAGCCCCCAGTGCGAGAAGGGCGCAAAGAGTAAGGTTAGACCAGCGGTCACCAACGTTGCTCAGCATCCATTCATACATGAGCGTGGTGAGAATACCGAACACCTGAAAAGGAAAAAAGAACACAACTTTGAGGAAACCTACAGTATCACTTGAAGGCCAGTTTTTAAACTAATCCACAAAGATGAATTAGGTATTTAGTTGATGAAATATCTTGCTGTGGCCCTTGTTGCCCAAAAATCACAATAGGTATACCTACACCTGCTGCACGAAAATTTGTTGAGCACTGCTTTGCCGACTAGGTCCGGCGAGCTACATCATGAAGCGAACGTCCCAAATGCTTCTAGTAAACTGTCCTACAGTGTTGTTAGTAAAGATGTGTAATTATGTAAGTCAATGTAGGTTAGCTACCTGAACAACAGCATTAAGTATTCCAGATGTGGTTCCCTCGGGCTCAGGGTACGTGACCTCCGACGCAAACTCGAAGCCCACAGGTAGATAGCCGGTCATGAAGAAGCTGTAACGTAAAAGAGCACAATAAGTTACAATGACCGTACATTACCTATGCGAATTATTATGCTTAGGTACCAAGTTATTACTTTTGTGGAGCCATACCCCCGAATACTCAAACGCATCTCAGAGTTGAGCACGTCTCAAGTGACGAGTTTTTGACAGATTTTCATCAAAAACTTTAAAAAAACCTTGACTTGAGATGTGCTCAAGTCAGAGTCGCGTTTGAGTATTCGAGGGTTGGATAGGTATTTTTTGATCGATTAGCTGGATTACAATTCTCACCCAAGTAAAATGCTGCTCAGGTACACAACACCGATGATTCCGCAGTCGAGAGTGAATGTGAATATCAGCATGCCGACGACAGAGGCCGTGTACACTGCGAGGGTGGTCTCCTTGAATCTGTGTGTTTTGTCCAGCACGAGGCCGCAGAGCACGGAGCCAGCCATGCCGGCCACCACGATCACGAGCCCGATACGGCCAGCGTCAGCGTTGGCGCCCTGAAATACAAAATACAACATAACAACTTTGGCCTTATAAAATATTGTGCAAAATCAAAGTAATTTTTTTTTATTCCTTAAAATCACTGGGATCACTTGGACACGCGTCTTAAATCTACGTTGCATTTACACCTATTCGTAACGCGACCAAGCGTGTGCAAGGGATTCTACAGACGGATTGGATTGTTTTTTGTATGAATAAATATATTAGATGAATCTAACTTCATAAATCATAATCACATTCTTATCAAAATCAGAAAAGCAAGATTGTTGTAGTCTTTCTAGAACTAAAAGCTATTTCTACTACCTAACTAAGCTGTTTTCCTTACCGGATAATAAGTGAGTACGACTTGGTTTAGCAGCGTGGAGATGGCATAGAAAGTCCCAACGTTAAGTCCGTAAGAGATAAGCAGCAGGATGTAGTTCCGGTTCGTGAGGAGTTTCTTGATGGACTGCAGGAAGTTGGAGTCCAGACTTGAGCCAAGGTCTGCAGCCGCTGAAGGTGGCGTGGCAGGAGCTTTCTTGAAGACTGAAACAGATAAAAGAACATTTCAGGTAAGAACATTTTAGCATCTATTAAGTTATTAAACTACAAAAGCAAAGAGTTGTTTCCAGCAGTGTTGATTGGCTATGGACAAGTTAAGATTATGTTTTTTTTATTTACTTACAAAGCAATATGAAGACAAAGAGAACACTGGTGAAGCCAGCCACCAGGTAGAACATCATCCGGAAGTCAGCAGCCATTTCCTCAACAGTGCCGTTGGCGTCCACTAACATTGGCGGCAGAACGAAACCGAGGGCAACACCAAGCTAAAAAAAAGTACACTGTTTACTTGCATTTTGAGCAGTATTATTATTATTACTTGCCAACAAACATCACATCACATTGTTCCGCTGCAGTGCAAAAACCTCTCTAACTCAGTAAGGTCGGAAATATCAGTAAAGAACTGATCGTTTGACATGAGCTTTAATTTTTATCCGCTTACTACCTACAAACCGGATGCTACGTTCCGGAACTTTATTTTTAATTCAAATAAAGCTAAGTACAGTCGGGAGGGCTTTATATAAAAAAAGGTTGAAATTAGTTGCATAAGCAAAAAAAAAATAGGTTCCATTAATTTTGTGCATAATCCACAACTAATGAATAAATTGGAGCAACTTTTAACAATGAATCAAAAGTTTTAAAATGTTCATCAGGCAGGCTGGCGCGTCAGGCTATTAATTTCGGCTTTGAATGTTTTGAAAGCCACAAACAAAAGGTCGTTAAAGGAAAATTGAGGATTTGTCACTAGCAGCGAGGTAAAATTAGAATTAGTGATAAGCCCCAGTTTTTAAAAACAACGCGCTTTTGTATTTTAATTCGGTCCGGTTTTGTAAAGTCTGTGTGCGTTTAGCAATCTGGGTAAATCCTTGAGCGATTTTCCTCATGTAGTTAGATTACCTATTTATGCACCGGTTTGAAATACCTGTGAGATAGGTAGGTAAGTAAAGTTGATTTGCTCTTCTGAGGGTAATGATAACTGGCAAGCAATAGAAACCAACCTCCTTACGTGCACAATCAAGGAAAATGCTGCCTTTTTAGCGCATAAATAATTAATTATCTTAGCATTTATTTTTCTAAAACAAAAGATCTCGGTCAAATCCTAAGTATCTAGGTAACCACTGAGCAAATAAATCACTCCGTTTTGCATCGAGCATTTAACCTAATTTAGGTAGGTAATTATGCTCGATGCCTATTATTCCTTCACCGGTTGAGAGTACTGGTATAGCGGCTATACCAGTAGGTACTCTCAAACGGTGAAAGAAAACAACGTGAGGAAACCGGCATGTTATAACGTAAAGAGTTCGAAAATATGTGTAAGTGCACAAAAGGAGCCTTTGAGGCGTACTTTAAATCCTTTCACCACATTGAAAGAATTAGTGAAACGACTAGATAGATAGACCATAGTGATTGTAGCTCTAAAATCACACACCACAATGAATGACCTATCATATCATGCAATCACAGGCCCCTCTGTCTCCTATAGACAATTGGATAAACGCTTCTGAGAGTGGGTCACACCACGTCACGTTCTGTGCTCTAAACTACTGATTGTGGGTGTAGAATGCTTCTATGGAGACAGACAAACGTTTTTACAATAATTACGTATTTAGATTGGGTTTTTTTATTGAATTTTTGAAAACAACTTCGAACGTCACAGAGTGATGACGGCAGAGAGCGCGGGCGACATGACGTCACCAAAGTCGCTGGAATTCGATAAATAGCGGTAAAGTGCAAAAAATATGGGAAGAAAATATCTTTCCACTCAGTACTCGGGTACCTAACCTACCTAGGTATGTGTGGATGACGATGCGGTGACTTACAACTGTCTAATTTCATCCAATTCTCTTTAAAATGAACTCTAATACAGGGTGAGTTTTTCAAGTGGGCGTGCATGGCCAAATCCATAATAGCGAAAGCGAATAGCGAAAAGTACTCAGAGGAGTCTCGGGCCCCATTTTGATAAAAACTAAATCATTGGATTTTTGAAAAATTAATATTCCTAGCTAGAAATTGAACTCGATGATTGAAAAAAAAACACGCTGCATTATTACACCATTTGATAGTGTCTCTAATAAGGAACGAATTCTGGGAAGTAATGACATACGGCAAATTCACAAGGAAAGTGTTGGATTTTATGGCCATGCACGTCCACTTTGAAAAACTCACCTGTACTTAGGTACCTACCTATAGGCTCTTTAATGCTCTAAGGCTCTAGGTACATTTGTCATGCCCCACATAACATCCATAACATCCAACAGTCACATACATAGTCCTGACCCCACACTAGGATTCCCTGTGTCGCGGGTATCAGAAGTACATTTCTTCCGCAGCGGGAATCGAACCCGCGCCTCTTGCGTCTCTGCCGAGCAATCACCCGCCACGCTACCGAGGCCGTACATAGTTACTTGAAATAGATGTTACACTGGGTAGTAATGATAGTAAGTTATATCGAGAATTTATCTTAGTTTATTATTACCACTAGCAACATCTTGTGTACTGTATGATTATCATGTTTGACAGCTCGCTTGCTTCCGCTTCATTTTCCTTTGACGTATCGCAGCTAAGACGGTCGATCATCTTATATTATAAGAATCTTTGTCCTGACTGACTGACTGACTGACTGACTGACTGACTGACTGACTGACAGACAACGCACAGCCTAAACCGCTGGACGTAGAGACTTGAAATTTTTAGTGTAGGTAAACCTTGGTACGTAGGGGTGTACTAAGAAGGGATTTTTCAAAATTCAACCTCTAAAGGGGTGAAAAGGGATGAAAACCTGGAATCAATTTTTGGTCTAAAACTGCACATAACCTATATCAAATTAAAGAGCCGATTTTTCTCATTTAGTTGATGTCATAATTACCTGTAAATTCTTTATTTTTGGTATGTTTTTCATGAAAAATAGAATACTTTTATTTTGACATATGACTATATGACAGCGATGATACACACAGATTAGTAATAGATGATACAAAACATATGGAAAAGGAACTGTCAATGTCAAATTACCTGTGAAAGGAAGCATAAATTATTACTGGTCTAATAAGTTTCCAATCTTGATTATTCATGGAGTTCTGACGTAATTCTACGTCTGATAACTAGATGTCGCTGCTAATTCTGATCAAATCCTAGAACGCGCTGTGTCGTTGCGTTTTGAAAAGTTTACCTTAACTCTCAAAATTTTTACTAAATTCACCGAAATTTCTTAATTTTTAGATTTAGGTATGTTTGTTACTCTTTCACGCAAAAACTACGGAATATACTTACATACCCTATTATTCATATTCGTTCGCTAAAGTTAGCCATTGCTTAAAGTTAGCCCTGTCACTGTTTGTCATTATGAAATGGTAAGAGATGGCAATACTTTGGTCATCGTTTAGCGTACACTATATTATAATGAATAATGAGGATAGTAGGTACCTACTTGTGCTGGAATGGGACATAGGGTACTTTTTATCTGGGTACCGCGTGAGCGAAGCCGCGGGCGGCTGCTAGTAGATAATATAGACATTGTTTGTGTGACAAATATTAATCTTAATTAATCCTAACAATAGAGTAATAATTAAACTGTATAATTTGTGTGCCATATTGTGATCAATATACCTACCTAGTGCGTCAAATCATGTCTTTATATTTTGCTAATTCCCACTGCCTGGCTGCACAAGGACTGCTACAATGATTAGCCAGGTATATTAGATAGGTATTTGACTCTTTTTGAGGAAACGAGAGGGAAAAAAACTCTACCCAAATATGTCCCTAATAAAACTTCCACATTTAATATTTAAATTTGCGGAAAAGGAATCAGATGGATCAAACGTTCCTACAGCTCGTTAAAACGTTTTCGGCAGTTTCACTTCGTCCCTAATGATACACGCGGACCCTTTCCCTGGATATAATCGCTTATCTTACTTTCCAGACAGGTTTCGTTAATTTCATTTTGAAACTAATAATTTTATTCTAAGCCTAAGGTTGATGATTCGTTGACACAACCATACCTATCACTTTTCAGTATCTCGCAGGATTCCTGGACAAATTGGTTAATAATTTGTTATTCCCTCTGTAGGACCCCTAAGTTAAATGATGGTAGGATAAAAACTATTTCTTTTACCTCCGAATACTCAAACGCGACTCAGAGTTGAGCACGTCTCAAGTGACAAGTTTTTGACAGATTTTCATCAAAAACTGTCAAAAAACCGTGACTTGAGACGTGCTCAACTCTGAGTCGCGTTTGAGTATTGGGGGGTTAGTTTCTTTGAATATTGACCTAGTAAGAAATTAAAAAAATGAAAGAAAATATCTATTTGCAAATGCATGCTTCGACATTGCAGATGAAATTGTGAAGAAGGCAAGACTCCACTTCATTCGATTGTTACAAGATCATAAAGAATGGCGTGCTAAATATACCTACCCAGTAGTGGCTGAAAGTGAGATGATAATATGATGATGCTATAAATAAATGTAGAGAAAAAACCTTTTATATAAATTGGGCACTACACAATCTGCCTTGAAAGAGATCTGCCCCTATTGTATCTAAGATTGGTCTATTATGTTTCGATTAGCTAGATATCATCGTGTAATCTTTTTGGTTGAGAAACCTTGTCGACAAGGCCTAGCTCGTAATCTCCATGTAAAGGATCTTTAGGGACTAGGAATATTGATTCAGGAAATCTTCTTACAATATCATTAGCGATCAAGAGATCGAACTACGAAATCGATTACAACCCTTCTATTCTAATCTAAATAGACAAAAGAGCAAGGATTCTATTCAATTTGAAAACTAAAGACGGGTTCAAATAAACCCCTTCATACTTAGTTTTCCTCCAAGATAACTCCAAGTCAAATATTTATCTCGACCCCTTAACTACTGAGAAATGTAAAAAGAGGCAAGAAATGTTTTCTATAATGTTGGCTTCGTCTTGTGAAAAAAAAACGTACAAAGCAGGTAAGATTTCATACCACCCGCTGTGAAACGACCTACACAGCTTTGCAGGTATTATTGAGTAACCTTAGAGATTTCTTAACGTTTAAAAAAACATAGCGGCAGTACAAATATTTAGTATAAATAGATATAAAACTAACTCTCAATGTTCCACTGCTGGAAGCTGGATGAATGCCTGCCGCGCAGGCACTTTCTCAGTCCTGTCCTGTGATTGGTTGAACCGGTTGGACCAACCAGAAATTGTTTTAATAACCCTCGAACAAAACACCAAAAATTAATCGGACCTGAGAAAGTTCGAAAGATTCTTTTGTCAAGTAGGAAATGGGCTGATGATCTTCAAATGCCTCAACAGGTCTTCATAAACTATAGCTAAGAACCATCTAGATCAAATTAGCTTTCAAAGAGAAAAAACTGCATCAAAATCGATCCATTTGTTTGGAAGCTACGATGCCACAGACAGATACACAGATAGACAATACAAACTTATAACACCCCTCTTTTTCATCGAGGCTTAAAAAATTAAGATTACTCAGGTGGTAAGCCTGAGATTTCCAGTTAAAGTCCCGTCAAGATATACGTATTTTGAAGCGCTCGTAAAGTACCTAGCTTGCTAAGACGTTCTTGATTGATCGTTGAAGTTAAGCAACGTTGTGCGCGGCCACAATTTGGATGGGCAAGTGGCATTACGAACGCTTCCGTGCTTCCGGAGGTCACGTTATATTGTCGGTCCTGGCTTTTAAGTCGTTAAGCCACGACGGAGGCCTTTAGGCCTAAAAACTCCGTCACTATATAAATAAACTCACTTGATTTCCAAAAACGCCAATGCTGCAGGCGGAGGAGACCTGGTCGGCGCCGAACCACACCGCAGCCAGCCGCGGCGGCACGTTCAGGATGAACACCTGACTGATCGCCACCACCGTCTGGCCCATGAAGCCCAGCCAGAACATATCCTGGGGCACGGAGAACACCTTCAACCATGCCCCGAGGCATGTCCCAAACGCTCCGATGATAGTTGTCACTCGCAGACCCTGTAGAAAGAAGGATGATTTAATACTAGCAGAAATATTTTTTGTGGAAAAATAGATGTAGGGAACTACAATCTGAATAAATCGAACGTTGGGGAAACAAGTCAAGGTTTTTTAATATTTTATTGCTCTACTATTGAAATTAAATAAAAATGTCTACTTACGCAACGCTTAAACGCGCGAGTGGACTCGCGCGTAAATCGCGCTTTCTGGACAGGCTCTTAGATTGATTAAATAAAATGTCAATCCAAACATCTTATTGCAAGCGACTGTTCTTGACTGTGTTGTAAATGTGTCTTGGTGAATTGCCTAAGATTGCTGTAAAGCACGGTAGTGCAAGGAAGCTTAATTAAACTTATGAAGGAGCTTACAAAGGAAATTGCTTTGTAAGAAGTACGGTATTCTTAGCATTATGTAATATTTTCAAAAAATATTTAATCACCGCGTCCAACGAGCTCTGGGAAAATATTTCCCAAGATGAGTGAGTTCGTTTCATTACCCGAAGAGCTTTTTATTAAGCTGGAAAATATGGTGCTCGTTAGGGTGAAATATCATTTCTATGTGTGAGGTATAATTTTAGTTCCTTTTAGAAAGCGGTTTAATAAAGCTACTAGACTATCGAGAGCATTGGTGGTCTAGTGATAGAGCGAATTTTCTTATAAATAAATAACACCCAACAGTCACATACATAGTCCTGACCCCACACTAGGATTCCCTGTGTCGTGGGTATCAGAAACTACGAGTACCATGGTACCACAACACCCAGACCCGGAAGAAATATTTGCAGAACATGCAAACATTTCTTCCGCAGCGGGAATCGAAACCTCACCTCTTGCGTCTCTGCCGAGCAATCGCCCGCCACGCCACCGAGGCCGGCCTTATGAAGTGGTGATCGCATTTTCAAAGGAAATATCAGTAAAGTAAAATAAGGTAAGTAATTTAACGCTTCGCGTCCAGAATCAACAATTAAAGTCTGATTTCACCATTCAAACTGAACGGGTTTGAAAACTGTCACTGCTGATAGAATTTAAATATAATTTGACAATTCTCAGTTTAGAGGTACCTAATGCCGTTCAGTTTGAACGGTGTTACTTCGACAATAATGACAAATACTCGTACAACGGAAATAAAATAATGTTTATAAGTAAAATATCTAAAATTGCCTTGCTGTAGCCTATGTAAAAATGCGTATTTGCTTAAATTATTATCAACCTAGGTACCTAACCTAACTTGATGATTGTCGACGCTCTTCAGCAAACCAAGACTAAGCCAAGGTTAAAGCCTTTTCAGCGATGATTACGATTAGGTATCTAATTTGTTTAAGGATCGCTAAATTTGGAGATTATATGGTTTATTAGTTTGTAGTCGTAGCATAATGTTAACTCAAATAATCTACGTAAATAGAAGATATTATTATTTAGTTACAACGTTTGAGATGTTTGAAAATCTTTATGGCCTAGTCCAAAAAAGTATTTATTTTTACGTTTATACAAGTTATAGGTAAAGCCAGAGCACAACGTCACAAATAGACAACTTTGGCCTATTAAACCTAATCTTTACCGGAATAAAAAAGTAGTGATTACCAATTTCCAATTAAAAAAAACTATCTTTGAGCTCCATACAAATTGTCTTTGTAAAGTAGGTACTAGGTCAGAGGAGACATTTAAAGGTGTCTGAAGAAAGACCAAAGCATCTTCCTACATTCCAGGTCAGCTGCTGTTTATCCTGATTCAGCATTGGAAGCGCTCGTGGCGTAGCTTACTTATTCGTTCGTGATCGATGAAGCTAAGCAACGTTGTGCGCGGTCACAATTGGGATGGGTGACCGCAAGTGGCATTACGAGCTGAGCGCTTCCGTGCTTCGGAGGGCACGTTAAACAGTCGGTCCCGGCTTTTAAGTCGTTAAGCCATGACGGAGGCCTTTAGGCGGCCTAAAAACTACGTCACTAGAGTTGGCCACTAGCTCATAGGAACATACATAGCATTGCAACCACTTATCATGTCTAGAGACAAATCCCGCTACTTTATGAAATCATGGTGCTCTCTATGTAAATTGAATTATTCTCGTGGAATCTGACATATTAGGATGATCAGGGTTGCCACACTCAGATATTTTTGAGGAAAATGTTCAACAAAAAACACGTTTATTGCTTCGCATTTTGAAAGGTCAATGTACAACCCACTTTGGGTCTGACCATACAAATACCTTGACAAAGTTGATTCGAAATTTTGAGCCAGTCCTGAGAATGTGAGTTTAGTTAGCTGGTACCTACTTCCCTACTAATATTATAAACGCTTAAGTTTGTACTTATGTATGGATGTTTGTTACTCTTTCACGCAAAAACTACTGAACGGATTTTAATAAAACTTCGAATATACGGATTTTAATGAAACTTGTATATGCATAGTACATGTATTGGATTAACATATAGGCTATTTTTTATCCGGGTACCACGAGAGCGAAGCCGCGGGCGGCAGCTTGTATCTCTATAAAATTTTGACCTTAGTAGTCCCTTGTTGAAAAATAAAACACGACTCATTGTACATAGATGCTTTTTACAAAGTTATGTAAAATATTAATTAAACAAATTAAATAACCCCCGAACGGTAAAACACCAAGTTTGAAATCAATCGGAATTATGAAAATTGGTAAGATCCTTTTGTCAAGTAGGAAATGGGCTGATGATCTTCAAACTCCTGAACGGATCTTCATGAATTATGGCTAAGAACCATCTTGATCACATCAGCTTTCAAATAAAAAAAACCTCATTAAAATCGGTTTATCCGTTCAGGGTCTATGATGCCACAGATACACACAACAAACTTATAACACCCCTCTTTTTAGCCGAGGTAAAATAGGGAAATCACTCAATTTTGATCGTTATCGTTCAACCCTCAAACATGCTTTACGACCTTCACTAATCTTGGTACCCTTTCAATCCAATTTAGGAAGAGATTGAGTCAACCCTTACTGAGAAACTAGATTTACTTCTCTTTTCCTTATTGCGTTTCCAGAATTCCCGAGACATAATAACTTTGCGCGCCTCTTTTGTTTATGTGAATAGTTCAAACATTTCTGAAAGGGAGCTTAAGCGATGCATGGAATACCTTTTTTAACTCTTTCCCCTTCACTATCGGTAAAAAGCTTAATAAAACACAGTATTCAGAGCAGCAACTTCCTAAGTAGATACCTAACTTACTTTACAGAAATAAACAAAAAATGTGTATGTAGGTATGTATCAGCTAGTGAGCTATGCAGGTAAGTATGCACTTTTCAAACATTGCTTAATTTGATGTTGACCGATTGCTAAGTTGACCGACTGCGAAGTTGACCGATCCCGAAGTTGACCGATGGCGAAGTTGACCTATTGCGAAATTATCAAATTTTAGTAGACATTTTGCTACGTTGACCGACCGCAAACAAATGTATTAAAACTAACTTTATTAAAATTGTTGATACTGTAGTATTTTGATTTTCATGAAATTAGTTCACAATGAAACCAATGAAGTTATTTCATAAAGTTCTTATTACAGTATGTCAACTGTTGCATCCCCGCATAGTAAAATAGTACTGAGTCTGAAGTTTAATTAAATCGTGCATAGCAGCGATGCTCATCAGATCTCGTGCGAGCTTTTAAAGCGAGTGTTTCGACGTGTAATGAAATTTGTTCGGGAGCTGACGTAGATAAAGTTGAGTGTTACTTCATCAGAGTCGCAATACTCTCAATTTTATTGAAATGAAGGATCGCCGTTCTATCAAGTCGAAATAGAAATAGCGTAAGAGGTTCTTCTTCTTTTGTGTCAATGGTTCACAGATGTAGTGATAAGTATTGAAAAACAAAATCACTAGTGAACTTTTCTGGTTTATACAATATAAGTCAAGAGTTTTGTTATTTATTCGATCCTGTGTTGACTTCCTTCTGTTTCATAAATTGTTTCCATTACCATTGAACCGATAAGACCCTTCTATACAACCCTAAGAACCGCGAAACGGTAAAAAAGCACACCTACCAATAAATGTCAAAATTTATGTCGTATGATGTGGAAAGAGGAATACGATACACCCGCTACAAATTCAATTGACGACCTCTGTGGCGTGGCCGGCGAGTGCTCGGCTGAGACGCAAGAGGCGCGGGTTCGATTCCCGCTGCGGAAGAAATGTTTGCATGCTCTGCAAATATTTCTTCCGGGTCTGGGTGTTGTAATATTTATCATAAGTATGTATTTACAAAAAAAAAGTATATAAGTATTCTATCAACCATCTGGTTCCCATAGTACAAGCCTTGATTAGTTTGGGGCTAGATGGTGCTGTATGATAATGTCCTTAAAAAAAAAAAAAAAAAAAAAAAAAATTGGAAAAGAGTCAAGGTAGGTACGATTTCCGGTTAAATCCTGTCGCATTCAGCAGCGGAAAGGATCTATCGAGCATTGAATTTGAAGAGGAGTTTTAGTTCAATTCGACCAACAGATTTAACAGGATACCTAATCTTTTGTAAACCATTTTGTATTTTATAACTGCGAGTAGTTCTAAGGCCATGGACTTCATTCTATTCTACTATAAGTATTATAAATGTGAAAGTTTGTGAGGATGGTTGTAACGGCTGTTGTAATGGCCGTAACGGCTTAACGGATTTGAATGAAACTTGAAATGTAGGTACATAGTACGTGTGCTGTAATAACATATGGGCTACTTTTTATCCGGGTAACACGCGACTGAAGCCGCGGGCGGCAGCTAGTCTAATCATAAATCGAAATCTGTCAATAAATGATGTAGAACCTAATACGTTTAATCTTTGCTTGTAGCCAAGTCACATATTGTCTTAAAAAGTTGGTCTGTTACCATTTTCCTCGAAAACTACTGAACCGATTTCGATGCGGTTTGTTGCATTTTATTGATGTAATTTCAGGGAAAGTTCTTAGATATGTTTTACGGCCATAGCCCACCAGGGGGCCACCATAGCATAGTTTTTTGCACCTCGGAAACTCGAATAACTACTGAACCTATTTCGATGAAGTTTTGGCTAAAGGCTGAAAATTATGGCCTAATAATGTTAAATCTACTTATCTTTAGAACCACCCACCTTATCCCTATAAAATATGAAAAAGTAACTAACTGAACAATAAACCTTTTATACAAAATTTAAAAATTCGAATCTCACAGCATTTTAAAACGGCCAAACAATTTATTGCTCACGTACCGTTTTATATCGTCGCAGTTGCAAACTCGCGCAAATACATTCTGCTTCTGTCACGTACACCTTCGCACTACACCCATATATCTAGGCTGTGTAGAGATGAAATCAGCGGGCGAGTACCGCGTACCTACCTAGGTACTGAATATTACGTTTTTATCGATTCATCTCTGAAAACCAGCGTTGCTCTGCGCTTGACGGCAACATTAAGCTGACACTGGTCCTTTTTGACTCACCACGATAGCACAAACCTCTTTGCACCTGCCTAAATTTCAAGCTAATTACTTTAATATAATTGTTTTCTGCAATAAAATGTTTTGTTTGTTTATTTAGTTAGTTTTTCTTTTATTTGATTTTGCTTTTTGTTAGTTATTAGTTTTTTCATTTTGTTTGTTTGTTTTTCTACTTATCTTTTGTGACTATGTAATGTTGTCGTTGTGTCAAATAAAGTTTTTATCTATCTATCATCTTTAAACAGGTGAAAATAATTGTATTGTCATTAAATGGATTGGGCTAATGCAGGACTGTGTTGGGTAATGGCATTATTTATCAAGTGAGCGAAGAACTCCCGGATAACTTGGGTTGTCGATTTGACGTTGTATGGTATGTATTTTCGAGAATATCATCCGAAACAAGACTCGTCTACTGTGTCAAGCTAAATACCAAAGGATGTCCCACAGTTTTCGATGCATTGTGAATTTTTAATTGATTGCGCTAAAAAAAGAGCTCATAAAAAATATAAAAACCGGTCAGCTATAAATGTTTCTTGTATGGGTCCCCCTTTTATTTTTACGTAAATTTATTTTATTATCTGTTATTAACTATAGCGGCAATAGAAATACACACTGAGAAAATTTCAACTCTCTACTTATTACATTTCATGAGATACAAGCCCACTGACAGACGGACAGCAGAGGCTTAGTAATGGGATCCCGTTGGCACCCTTCGGGTACGGAACTCTAACAACACGTAATATCCTCAAGCTTGGTTGTTCTTAGTTAAGTTCAAGCAAAAAGTGAACCATTCACTTTGTTTTATTTTCAACTAGCTGCCGCCCGCAGCTTCGCTCGCGCGATACCCGGATAAAACATAGTAATCCAGCACATGTTCTATGTAAATTCCAAGTTTCATTCAAATCCGTTCAGAAGTTTTTGCGTGAAAGAGTAACAAACATCCATACATACAAACTTTCGCGTTTATAATATTAGTAAGGATACTGCATGTAGGAATGTAGGTACGAGCAATTGTATGTAGCTGGCTCTATATACTCAGATCCGTTTATTTGTGTGACGTCACAAGTCGTACGTTTCCGCGTTCAGTAGCTGCAAGGCAAAACTTTTCAAGATTCGTAGGCAAAACTACGTTTCCGAAATCAATAAATCAGAAACAAGAACTTTTAGTTGGAGCAATTTGGAAGTTTGCTTCGTCTTAATTGGAGAATTAATTGGTGTAAGGCGTTAGTTTTGAAAACGCTGAGCAAAGTCTTGTAACTGTAATCATTAAGTAACTAGATAAGACAGATAAACACGTGATTCGCATGTTAATTATGCGTTAAACTGTAGATTTTGGTTGTTTAATCTGGGTACAAGTTAACAGACTCTAAGCAAGTATTCCCTAGGAGGGTTGACGTCAGGCAGGGGCGGCCGGTCATAAAACACCTTAGTCAAAACTCTTACAGGAACTCTTACCCAAGGATTATTCTGTGCCGACCCCACATAGAGAGGGATAAGGGCAGGAAGATGATGACATAACATAAACAAAAATCTAGAGGTACATCGAACATCAGTAAATTGATAACAAACAGCCAACTTCCCACTTCCAATGTTCCGAAGGTAAACATAACTTGAAATGCCAAAAGTTTATCTAATCACGAGTTGAAGCGGGCGACAGCGGTCTCAGGAGGCCTGGTTGACTCAATTGCCTCTAAGTGGGGGCTGTGAACAGGAACTCAATCAAAAGGGAATTAGCTTGACACTGTATCAGGGGGTTGTTCAAAACTGTGAGACATATTTTGAACGTGACATACTATGATTAAAGTTTCACGTTTGTTTGAACCACGTTGTAGATAATAGGGTCCCGTTAGCACCCTTTGGGTACGGAACCCTAAAAAAGTTCCCACCGGCCTTGGTACAGGATTTCGCCTTCTGGACAAATGAAACTAATTCGCAATGATCCAATACAGCGGGGTTACGTTATGATGATGATGATGTACGTAGTTTAGATACCTACTAATACAAACAATAGCACGTGTCTGTATTATGTACCTACCTAATTACGTGGCTTAGAAACAGATTGATACAAGGCTGTAACATAGAACATAACACTGAGGTTTGCGTAGAGTCATAATTAGATGCTCAGATCAGTGAATTTCAAAACGGTGCGCTCCACGGAATACTAATTTTAGGAAAACTAACAGCTAGACAAAAACAATAGGTAAATTAATAGATAGCATGAAGCAGGAAGCTACATACATAATATAGGAAGGCTAATAGTTAAAACGAGTAGTTTCCGCAAATAAAAACAAATGATGTAGGTACCTAAATAAAAACAAGGGTGAAGACAAAAGAACCAATAAGTAGGATAGTTATTATGAGAGTAAAATAAAAATAAAGCACGTATACACACTAGGGATATTGATATGATTTGTTCCCTGTTTCGTTACTTTATTGGTGTTAATAGTCAATGATTCAAATTAATTTTGACATTGCACACAATCTGTTTCTAGGGCCAAAACAGAGCCTTGGGCAACTTCGTTAGAACCAAATTGACTTAGCTAAGACCTCTTGATTCGACAAAACAATATATATAATTAATTTCATTTCGTTTATTACCTATTCTACTATTTAGTGATGACTCTGTGAGTCAACAGCATTCGACAAAGGAACAATTCAGTCAAGATACTGATTCCTGGTACTTCTTTATTAGCAGCTAATCCTATCCTTGGAAGTTATGTTTTCAGATCTTTGGATGATAATCGGCTCGTGTTACCTAATCTTGCTAAACTTAATAGGGCACTTGTGGTGTAGCGGTAGCAACCCCACCTTCCGACCCTAATCCGGTCGTGGGTTCAAATCTGGTCATGCACAAACGGATTTTTTTTTTAAGTATTTGCCCTTTCGAGTACTCTTAAATACATACATTATATTATCACGCCCGTATCCAAATGCGACAAACCATCTAAATTACTCTAATTTAAAACTAAAAATGATTCCAACATTATAGCAAAATTATTTATAAACACATGATGGACCATCTATATGGGCGATGGGTTGATCACCTGTCACCATGGTTCACCACATCCATCTTGGAACATTGAATCAGGAGTGATTGCAGGTTTTCTTATGATTACTTGTGGTTCTGCCCACCCCAGAGTATACGATTAGGGATACGGCCGTGATAATAATGTATGTATGTATAAATAAAATGTGGTACAGGTAAGAGGCAGTCGTCCTTGGCCTGATCGGCTGAGTTACACAACAGCTGACGGCATTGTTACAAAGGCGCGGACGTCCGGCTACCAGCTCGCATGGCAGTGCCACTCTTATAAAGGCGCTTTGGTAAATGGAGCAGTTCTTCTATGATATATGAGCTATGAAACATTTGCCGTAACTCTGCCCTTTACTGTTTTTTGATATTTAATATAAGTACGGAAAAATTTACTAAATTGGCCTCTAACTCCCGAAAACTCCAACGCATCTCAGAGTTGAGCACGTCTCAAGTGACGAGTTTTTGACAGATTTTCATCAAAAAACTGTCAAAAAACCGTGACTTGAGACGTGCTCAACTCTGAGATGCGTTTGAGTATTCGTGGGTAAATCGGCCTCTTAGAGTACTTCGACAAAATTTTACCTATGAGCAGAATTGAGTCCGGTTAAGGATTGAAGTAGTGGAGGTAATGCTTCATCGTTCCAAAACCGGAGGAACAAGGCGCAAAAAAGAAAAGCAGATTTTACAATCAAACTTTGGCAGCTGTGCTTTTTATACCGGAATTGTTGGGGGGGGGGGGCTATGGAATGGGAAGGCCATGAGAGCTGGTAAAGTTACAAGACAAATAGTGCAAGTCTTTTTGATTACTTTATGGTTTGTTATAATCACCTTAGCCAACAGGATTAGAATGTATCTAGTAACGTTTTAGTAACGAAAGCACCAACTACCTAATTAGGTTGTATGTTGTCAAACTCGTTAACAAAACTGGTGGCATTTAGCTCGACACAACCGTTGGGATTCCCCAACCACAGACACACCAAAGACGGTTTTTCCTTGAAGCTGCACGTCGTAACATTACGAGATTATTATTTTTTATGGCATGCTTAGACCGTGACCGCACAGGGGCATTATTTACTATGACCAAATAAAACGAAACGCTGGCACGTTTGTGGAATCACCGTGTTATCGTATTCTATATGACATTTTTGTATTTTAAAACGTGACGAGGCGCGTCACAAACAAGTTACGAGCTGTCAAGTAACGTTTGGTCATAAAGAATAAGGGGCCTGGCTATCCAACGATGACAGCGTATCAAATTCAACTGGCCACATCACCTAAGCGACGTGCGACGTGTCCAATCCAAAGTGATCCCAGTGATTTTGAGGAATCAAAATAATTACTTTGACTATTATAGTACCTTGTATTCAGGGGACAAATATCTCGCGACATAGTATGTCGCCATCGACAGTCTGGCAACATGACGCGCAAAAAACAAAGAGCGTGAAAAAGCCGCAGGACATATTTTGTATTGAATACGAATATTTATTTATATGAACTAAAGCCGATAGGACAAAGCAGTGACCTTGACGAAGTAAAAAATAAGAAAGAATACTAAGGTATGACTTTAAAATATTTATATACAAAATAACAATCTTTGTTACTTGTATGGTCACGGGTTGGCACGTGCTGAAAGTTATTTTTTGACGAAGCAAAAAATTATGTGATGGAATTCAAATTCTTAGTTGTCATGGCCTTTATATTACAACAACTGATAGAATCAGGACTAATATGCTCCCAATATATACAAAAATTGCTACTATCCGAATCAAAAGTAGACTTCATTTTGCGTCCTAAAAACTATGTAAGGTATGTCTGGATATTCAAAAAATCATTTCGCTCCGTTCCTGCTTGGAGCGTGAAAGAAGGACAAACCAATAAACCAACACACTAGCGCATTTAGTATAATGTAAGGAAGTTAGGATAGTTTTTCATAAATGCTACTATAGCTGATAATCGAAATGCAAAAACTCTATAAAAGGATTTCAAATAACATGGTTGAAAGCCAAGTCTTTCTTTTAGAAATATCTTAGTAGACATGTAACATGTACCTATACCAAATAACCCTGAAGAGTATTTAAGGCGGGTGGACAGAGGCACGTCCGGATATTACATTTAGCCTAGTATTCCAACAAAATGGTGCAAGATATAAGAATTAATCGAGTCAAGGAACCTTCCGGCAATAGCATTTCCTTGCCAGTATCACATATTTTTACGACTGGCAGTAAATTCTGAGAGATAGCGGCTCGAAGGATAAGTGGATGTGTGCTACAAAACACTTGTTTATGATTTTAGCCAATATCGAAGTATGTATCACAGTTTGAGGATAATTCGGTATTTTCAACATCATAATTATAATCACTTCAAATTCACTTTGATAGGAGAAACCGGGGCTTCTTTTTCTGCCAAGTCAATAAACTTCTGATAATTAAAAGGATCTTGTTCTGGATTTATTGTTGAAGTATAGAATTTTTTTTCGTTACCTAAAGCAAATAGAAAAATGTAGTGCAGTTTTAACATGAAGTATGTACCTAAATATATAAAAAACTCTTACGTTAGGTACTGACTGACAGACTGCCAATCAAACAGCAGTCCTAGCAGCAAATAATATGAATAAAGTCAAGGACATCTCACTAGTCGAAATAAGATTTATGATGTGATAAACTTAGCACAACATTATTCCCAAATAGGCAAGTAATTCGCCACATTTGTGCCTGAATGGAGGCGTGGGAGAGCGTGGAAGTAATGTGCCAGGGTCGGATTACAATGGACCGAATGCAAATAGCTGGAAAACTCATTTCCCGATTCACGAACCTGAAACTTGAGGAATAAAGGTTTGATGACATCAGTGGCGCGGACGAGTGTCCGGAAAGGTGCGAGTTCGATTCCCGTGGAAGAAATGTTTTCGCATATCAAATATTTTTTCCGGGTTCGGGTGTAGTATTCATAGTTTACAAAAGCTGCTACTCTTTGTGATTTCCAAGTATTATGTATTTATTTATTTTAGTCATTCTGAAGTTTGGTTTACGAGCGAGAATCCTTGGCGTATAAACCACGTAGTTTTTAAATATATAATTTTTTGTTTTGTTTTGAATTTTACTAATGATCGAAGGTACTTAAATATTGAGATTAATCTGGTTCCCATAGTACAAACTTTGCTTAGTTTGAGGCTAGATGGCGCTGTGTGAAATGTCCACAGACATTTATTTATTTATTAACAGCCTCCCAAGGACTTAACTTACTTATAAATACTTGACTTCGCAAAACATTACTGAGCAAATCAATCCCTCCCTGTTTCCTTAGTACGAAATAGCTCGAATGTTGTGACTTGGCCAACGTGTTTCACGTGAACCTGTCACTGTCATAACACGCATCACGTGATTTTACTCCACGATCTTGCACACGATGTCCGAGTCTCAGTAGTCTTGAGCCGCGTCATCCTACTAATATTATAAATGCGAAAGTTTGTGAGTATGTGACGATATTTGTACCTCAATCACGTCGTAACGGCCGAACGGATTCGAATGAAACTTGGAACATACATAGTATGTGTGCTGGAATAACATATAGGTTACTGTTTATCCTGGTACCACGCGAGCGAAGCCGTGGGTGGAAGTTAGTCTATTATAATTATCTGTTCTGTAAGTTGGTATAGGTAATGTTTGAATGTTACCTACAGATAGTTGTACCTACGTTTTTATTCAAAACGTACAAAGACAGAATTTAAAAATACGGTATAGTTTTCAAATAATAAGAGATTTTGTGTTATTTTTGCCATATCAGCAAGCCGTACTGGGTGCACTCGTAATGATTCCTAGATGGTTGTAAAAAGAAATAACGACAGATTGGAACGCTTAATGTATTTACCCAGAAGCGTGTAATAAGATTTTTATATCGATCAAATTCTTCATGATAAGGAGAATTGTATCGAAGTCACTTTATTATTATCGAAAATGTAGCCGCTGGATTAAAAACAATTATTATACTGCTGTTGAAACAGTATTTATCTATTAATCTATCGCCCCCCTCATAACGTGATAGGGTAAGCCAGCCATCCCATAGCATGGCCCATGATATGGTAAGATTTTCACGTGTGGAGACAGTGTGATGTGATTATCTTTATATCGTACCCTATACAATATACGACCATCATAATTCGCTATAACACCTCGGTACCTACCACGTGGCTTGTGACGTCATGTGCAATGCTGTTTTGAACAGAGCGTATGAAGTGTGATATGACTCTCGAGTTCAAAGTGCTTTTCGAGAGACTTACAAACACTGATGGATGGATCTTTGGAGCTTAGCCACAGTGAAGCGCGGGAGCGGACATGCATACTAATATTATACTAAGGCCTTTTACCATCTATAGTAGATGATTTATACAGCGTCAGGAGGCAACTTTTACCTTCACAAACGGGACGCTGTAGTGCCCGGGACGAATTAAGATGGAGTAGACTTGCCCAGCACTTATTCCATCCTCTCAGCTTAGTCGGCCTTGTCCACAGGAAAGACATGGTCAATACGTGCGGTGCTGACTAAGCCGCGGGTTTCCTCACGATGTTTTCCTTCACCGTTTGAGAGTACTGGTATAGCGCACATAAATTTTTCGCACAGAAAAATCCATTGGTACACGACCGGATTTGAACCCACGACCTTAGGATCGAAAGGCGGGGTCAATACCAACTAGACCACCAGTGCTCTCAAATATAAATCTCTGAAATAAGTATTATAATTGCGAAAGTAACTAAACTAAACTAAAGCACTAAACCGACTTCGATACTACTATTACTACAAATCAACGCGGACAAAGCCACGGGCAGCGGCTAATAACAAAATAAAATAACATGAAAACCCCCGCTGAATTTAGATAACGTATTACAGCCGCCATATTGAACTTTTACACTTCATATTTCATGTCTACCTGGTGATCCAGACAAATTCGGCAAACAGGCAAAAATGCCTACGCCCCAAAAACAATACCCTCCTCCTTTGCACTCGGAATAAATTAGAAATTGTGAATATTGTATGAATAACTAAATAAATAAACATTTGTGGACATTTCACACAGCACCATCTAGCCACAAACTAAGCAAAACTTGTACTATGGACACCAGATGGCTGATAGAATACTTTTTTTTGTAAACACATACTGATAATACATAATACTACAACACTCAGACCCGGAAGAAATATTTGCAGAACATCGAACCCGCGTCTTTTGCGTCTCAGCCAAGCAGTTGCTCGCCACGCCACCGAGGTCGTCGTAAAAAACTATTACTTGTAGTCGGAATCGGAGTTATGACGAGTCTTCCGTAGCAGAAAGAAATTCATATGACAAAATATAACCGCCAAAAGATGTACTCGTAGTAAAAAGTAAGTTCGTATGGCCAACTCTTGTGACGGAGTTTTTAGGCCGCCTAAAAGGCCTCCGTAGTGGCTTAACGATTTAAAAGCCGGGACCGACAATTTAGCGTGCCATTCGAAGCACGGAAGCGCTCAGCTCGTAATGCCACTTGCGGTCACCCATACCAATTGTGACCGCGCACAACGTTGCATAACTTCAACGATCATTTAAGAACCTCTAATCAGGCTACGCCATGAGCGCTTCGTACTCGTAGTTACGAGTAGTAACGTCGGACCCGTCTCGCTTTCGCTTCTGGACATTCCCGATCCTACTTTTTGAATTGCTAACTATTCCACCTTGTAATAAAAGTGATGTTCAATTCAATTCAAGTACCTAGGTACTTAAAAGTATCAATTGAATACGTTTTTCAAGGTAAGGATTAAGGACATTTCAGTCAATGTTTGTTTTCGGCAAGGTGTTTTGAATGTGATGAGAGAATGTCTGGAGATCCGTAGTCTCTGCCTACCCCTATCGGAAACAGGCGTGATATTATGTATGAAAACTTGAAGTCCGAACATCAGACGTGGTCGTTTTAGCAAAAGTAAAAAACAGTTAATAAATTAATACAATATTTTTTGATCGGAAATGCAAGCTATGGAAAACTCTTCGGCGCGCGTTGAAGTCTTTCGCACAGAAACGAGCAAAAATAACTTTCAGCCATAATTTATCGAACTAATTTCAGAAAACCCGCGGTGCCTGCGGTACTGAGTGCCCAAACGTAAAAACAGAATTCAGTGAACCGGTTATTTTGTTAATTAAAAAGGTTTCGCCATTACTCTGGCCCTAGTGAGAGTATCGAACAAGCGGCATTTTGTAGTGGTTTTAGTTGCGGCCCAAGTAACGATCAATAAATTATTTTGTACTTTTCTACCGACTACATCTGTTGCCAATTAAATAGATCATCATCATCTTGACGACCTCGGTGGCGTGGCGGGCGACTGCTCGGCTGAGACGCAAGAGGCACGGGTTCAATTCCCGCTACGGGAGAAATGTTTGTATGTTCTGCAAATATTACAACAACAGGGTAGTTTACTTGATATGAAAAAAAAAACCTAAAATGTATAATAAATGTTTTAGCCATATGCAATCGGAACGGGTTAGTTTAGTTCATTAAAAGAAAAAATAAATTATAAACCACTTTAAAAATTTAACTTTTTTTATCTGTTATGACAATAAAGCGAAACGGTAGCAGCCATTATAAATTCTGGCATTACGTCATCACGTAAGTAAACAAAGAAGTATCAAAAACTAACTGCAATGATCTGGCAGTCCTGACGTTTACTTTCGTAAATTAATGCAATTTTACTTTCCATAATTATGACGTAATTTGCGCGTAATAATTTTAAAACGTAAAATTGAAATGCATTTAAATAGCACTTATCGTTTGTTTTTTTTTCTAGTATTTTGTTATTATTTAAGGATCTAACTTAAGCACTTTTCAAAAAGTGCGTAATAATTATCTATTCTACCGTTTCCTCATTTCAGGAATACGGGTGTCAAACGACTGTGGTACGTCGGCAAACCGCAGGATTATTTTACACAGTCCGTAATGTACCGTGTGACGCCATTGAGAACCAGGTGCGGAAACAAATGAACCTGAAATTGGTAACTGAACGTGGATATTCCAACCAAATGAAATTATGGATTTACTGGACCTTCGAGACCTATTTGCTGTGTCAGTGCAAGATATACGGCTGATTGTCCTATTTGAGTCTTATTCACAAGCTATTAAATTGAACAAAAAAATAGCCACCGACCCCCGAACAAAACACAATAAATCAATCAGAACTGTGAAAGTTGGAAAGATCCTTTTGTCAAGTAGGAAATGAGCTGATGATGGACCACTATAAGGATGGTGGGCTGATCATTTAATTTTGTCATCATGGTTCACCATATCCATCTTGGGACTAAATCAGAAGTGACTGCAAGTTTTTGTATGTTTTCTTAGGTGATACAGGCGGGAAAAGACGTCTATGTCTATGTATGTATGTATAGAAATCTAAAAAAGCTAATTTACACACACACTGTACATGGCTGAGCTCCAACTCCCAACTAGGTTTCCCTGTATTTGGGGAATTAATTTTGGTTATTTTCAGAACCGACATTTTATATGCCATTCGCACAAAAACTTGCAACACACCAGTTCTTTCAACGTCAATCATAATGCCCTTTCCATGTTCATAATATAGATAAACATTATCTACAAACACTTACCTAGCATGTTTATAAATATCATAACTGTTCCTAGTAACAGCTTACTAAGTTCGATGCAAAACAGTGACGTCACTATCAAAGTAATAAGAAACTACTTAGCTAGTATTAATTGCCAGTCAGTACTTATATACAGGGCGTCCCACGGCTATGCCAAAAGTACCTTAAATACCGTAGATAGAAGTTATTACTCAAAGAAAACTTCACATTAATTTTAAAAACAATTCGAATTGCATTCGAAGAATTTTAGATAATCGCCTGTCTGATCTGAACCGCCAATCGAATCCTCCAAATGTGAAAAAATAACACCTGATATTTTCCTGTACCTATTGAAAGGCTCAACAATAAGGTTCTTTTCTTCTAAATAACAGCATCTTAAATTAAATAAAACGATGAAATTTAACATTTACTTCAAAGTTTTGTTCAGAATGATTCAGACAGGCGATTATTTGAAAATATTTTAATAAATGAAGTCTTCTTTCATTCAATATTTTTTATCTACGCTATTTAAGATACTTTCCCTTCGTGTGGCATAGCAGTGGGACACCCTGTATAGTAAGTAGCGCCTTATCACAGGTCAGTCGCACTGAGTTGTTGATCAACATTCAATGCTTGCACGATTGAAAACAAACTAGGCATAAACTGAATACCTCGAATTAGAGGTGGTCGATGGTCAAATATCTACCCATCTAGTGGTGTCACTAGTTCTTTCGAACCAGTGTAGTGAAAGGATTAAAGTGCGCATCGAAGGCTCCTTTCGTTACCACCTACTGTTTTTTTGATTCATTTTACTTTAGGTGCGTCTTTTTTCCGCGTTTTTTCAGCTCACTATGAGCTCAGTTTGAATAGCAAAAGAATACTCCAAAAAATATTGCGCCAATAAAAATAACTTGTATCTCTACATCGAGCATTTAACTGAATGCTCGATGTATCTCTTAAATCTCAAAAACAGATTAGGTACTTACACTGAAAATAAGTATTACTTTCCTTATCGTTTGCGTTTTTTATTAACTTCAGTTGCGTAGATCCGCGCTCAGAAGTTTCTAATTGAATCAGAAGAATCCAATTTGGAACTCTTCAAGAGCTCTGACACTTGGAACCCTTGATCATTAGGAACCAAATTCCAAAGTTCATTATTGGATTCGGAAGTAGTTCGACATGTAATAATAGTCCACTATTTGGAGGACAGGAGAGGCCTGTCCAGCGGTAGACTGCTACAAGCTAATTTATTAGGACTAATCCTACATTTTGATACTGATATTGAAAGACTATTAAGCATAGAAAACCCAATTTTTTCAGGTAAGGATGATTTAAGCAAACATTAATGAGTTTAGAGAGCACTGGTGGTGTAGTTGGTAGTGACCCCGATTTCCGATCCTTAGGTCGTGGGTTGAAACCCAGTCGTGTACCAATGGATTTTTCTGTTCGAAAAAATTATGTGCGCTATACCAGTATTCTCAAACGGTGAAGGATAACATCGTGAGGAAACCCGCGGCTTAGTCAGCACCGCACGTATTGACCAGGTTTTTCCTGTGGACAAGGCCGACTAAGTTGAGAGGATGGAATAGATGCTGAGCATGCTTACTCCATCTTAATTCATCCCGGGCACTACAGCGCCCCGTTTGTGAAGGTAAAAGTTTCCTCCTCCTGACGCTGTATAAATCATCTCTACTAGGTAAAAGGCCTTAGTAAACAACATAAATATAATAATAAAGGTTAGGTCTGTATATGTATTGCCTACATACCAAAATTTTCTATTTTCTTTTGTCCTATGCTCTGTCTTTTAAATTTTTCGTTTCTGTATTTATTATTGTATGTTGTCAATAGTTTGCTTTCTTTCTTTCCAACCAACAGTTACATAGATAGTCTTGATAGAAGGCAAACACATTTCTAAGCAAAAATGATTATTGTCTGGGTTCTTTTTACGTGACGCGGTTTATTCTTACCTAATTAACACGCCTGTATTTCTAATGGGATAGGCAGAGCCACGAGTAATCATAAGAAAACTTGCAGCCTTGATTCAAAGTCCCAAGATGGGCATAGTGAACCATGGTGACAGGTGATTAGCCCATCCACGCACCTAAATAAAGTAATAAAATATTCAATAAACGATTTATAAATGCGGTGGAAACATTTTGAATGGGTAGGTATTGTCATTATACGCATACTTAGTCCGTATAATGGCAATGATTATAGTGACGTAGGTAAGTACCAACCTGTGTATTTCATTCAATACGATAAGTATCATAATACGCGTATAACGCCTATTATATTAAGTATAACATAATTTATTTACAAAAAAAAGTAAGTATATAAGTTTTTTTTGTAAATACATACTTGTAATAATACTATAACACCCAGACCCGGAAGAAATATTTTCAGAACATACAAATATTTCTCCCGTAGCGGGAATCGAACCCGCGCCTCTTGCATCTCAGCCGAGCACTCGCCCGCCACGCCACCGAGGTCGTCGATGTCACTTAGGACCTGTTTACTTTCTTTTTTAGGCAAAAATCTGACGAGTTGAGTTAGTCGGTGGTTGATGGAGATGATTTTAATTAGGTAAAATATCGTCGCACGATTATAATCATTTCGGGTTTATCGTGAGAATATTAAGATACACGTGGTATTGTTATTCATTTATTTATTAAACCCGACAAACCGAACCAAATTCTTATCTAAACATAGTATTACTTCAATCCTACTTTATTATAAATGTGAAAGTTTGTGAGGATGTTTGTATGTTTGTGCCTCAATCGGGTAGTTCCCACTTGTTCTATGGAACATGACGCCATCGAACAAAATGACACATTTTCTTCCCAATTTTTTTCAATGAACTACATACTAGCTTTTCACCCGAGTTTCTTAGGCTACTTTTTATCCTGGTACCACGCGAGCGAAGCCGCGGTCGCCAGCTAGTACTCAATACATCCGTCATCATATCTCAATCGATGCTGAATGAAGCTGACTGAGTATTTTTGCTAGTTTTATTAAAAATTGCCTGTTTGGACTCACCACTTTATCCAAGAGCCAGCTAGCCGGAAAGATGAGCGGGATGTAAGTGATCATATAAATCATGGAGGTCCAGTAAACCATGATACTTGAGATCCCGTAGTGCTTCACCACGGCGTCCTGGATGATGCTGTACTGCACCCATTGCATGCTGTTCGACGCCGAGTAGAACACAAACACGAACAGAACCAACCAACGTATAGGGTACACCGTGTACACCGTCGGGACCTTTTTAGTCGGCGACTCAATCATCCCCTTCTCCGCCACCCCGTCCATAACGCTCCCGCAAACCTCCATATTCTTTTCCGCCATTGTAAATTATTGTCGTCTATATTAATTTGGCAAATGCTTTCGAAGCTATGAACCTAACCTAAGTTATTATTGTCGTTTTTACCGCGCGTGATGTTACCGGTTTGTTTTACTCGCGGTCCGGCATGCGTGTGGTTCGCGCGGCTGCCAGCCCACGACTGTTTTCCATTTTCCTCCGGGGCCGGGTCGGCGCGGATCTGAATGGATTACTTCCGGTGCACCCTTGCCGATTGCGCCGACACCAACAAGTCTAATGGTGCTATTATTCATAAGTGCCGTTGGTGATGAGGGTCATCAGCGTAATCATGTTATTGTGAGAACTGAACGATTACGAATTCACGAACAAAGTTTACGTCATTGATGAAACTGAGCATTAAACAGGTGTCCTTTTATAAATAAACTACGAACGTAGTGAAGCCCGATTAGTAATTTATAGTGTAAAGAATTCGAGCATAAGGTGAAATATGACGTGATCCATAACAGAGTATGATAAGAACAATAATTATAAAGTCTGAATGGTTGTATTAGTGTAGTGAGTAATAGGCATAAGCGGCTAATCAGTATCAGCTAAATAAGACAATAAAGTAGGTAGGTACCTAATAAAATATGTTAAGTTATCAATAATTATTGTTGTTGATACAAACGAATACATTGTATGTACTGGTTTGAAAAACAATTTTATATTGTCTAGCATATTGAAATTACTTGAACTTGAATACTGCGTCATCAACGACTAATCTACGTGACGAAGGTAAGTGGGGATTCCCAGGAATGACAGGCATCCTTCCAGATCTCCAAAGTTGTGTGTTAAATACCTAAATTTCTGAGAGTACTTAGGTATAAGTGTCTTGAAATGCTCAAAATTCCACATGCAAACCTAACTACTCCGGAAAGTGTCCAACTTTGGAAGTGCCTGTTTACAAACGTCCAAGCCGACAATTTCCTAACCAATTGTTATTCAAAGCCACTGTGTTTGAAATCGCAATAGAACTGAAGGAGAAGATGAAAATTTGCATATTATTTGGCCAGTCTTCGTGGCACTAGTTGGACATTCTTTGAGATTGACTGTACCTAGACTCAATTCAATATCAAAAGTTCTCTATTACATAAAATAATGATTATAAGCTAATTCATTTTTCTGTGTAGTTTCCTAGTGAGAGCACTGGTGGTCTAGTTGGTAGTGACCCCGCCTTCCGATCCTAAAGACGTGGGTTCAAATCCAGTCGTGTACCAATGGAATTTTCTGTGTGAAAAATTTATGTGCGCTATACCTGTACCCTAAAACAGCGAAGGAAAACATCGTGAGGAAACCCGCGGCTTAGTAAGCTCCGCACGTATTGACCATGTTTTTCCTGTGGACAAGGCCGACTAAGCTGAGAGGATGGTATAGGTGCTGGGCAAGCCTACTCCATCTTAATTCGTGCCGGGCACTACAGCATCCCGTTTGTGAAGGTAAAAAGTTGCCTCCTCACGCTGTATAAATCATCTACTATAGATGGTTAAAGGCCTTAGTAGTTTCCTAGATTATTTATCGAAATTGAAAAAATAAAGCTTACTTTAACAACCTATAGCAGTTCAGTGCTGGACATAGGCATCCCCTAATGGGCGCCATTGCGCATCTTTGGCTTGACGCATCCTGTCTCCGCCAGCAGCTTTTCGCAGAGAACAAGAAAACATTATGTTTATTAAAGCGACAATATTCCAGAGTGGAGCACTTATCTGCTTTTAGAGTGCACTTGCAATGTTTGCTCCCGCCTAGACTCGAGTTTCTGGAGCAAACTTAATATAAAAACCACCATTTCTGAATTTACGAAAATGATTTTGAATATAGGATTCGACGGCCTCGGTGGCGTGGCGGGCGATTGCTCGGCAGAGACGCAAGAGGCGCGGGTTCGATTCCCGCTGCGGAAGAAATGTTTGCATGATCTGTAAATATTTCTTCCGGGTCTGGGTGTTGTGGTACCATGGTACTCGTAGTTTCTGATACCCACGACACAGGGAATCCTAGTGTGGGGTCAGGACTATGTATGTGACTGTTGGGTGTTATTTATTGGGTGTTATTTATTTATAGTGCTCCAATTATGAAAATGTTTGAAAATGAAAATGTTTATTTCTTTAGCTTAGTATAAAAACATAACAAGGTTTTGGAGACTCCATTTAAGCAATAAATATGCTTGTGTTAGGAGAAACCGCTCTTAAATAACAATTATGCTCCTAAAGTTTATAGTTTATACGAAAATTGTTTATTATTTTATTTACTAGCTACCGCCAGTGATTTTGTTCGCGTGGTACACGGGTAAAATAGCCTATAAATGTTAATCCAGCACATGTATTAGGTATATTCCAAGTTTTATTCAAATCTGTTCAGCCGTTTAGGCGTGATTACAAACATCCTCACAAACTTTCACATTTATAATATAGTAGGATCGTTTTAAAAATTGGGTGAATTTTGAAGTGCCTAAGACTTAAAATAACAAAGCAGAATGATAAGAGGCATGAAAGAGAGCTGTCTCGAGTCTCGACTAAGAATTCAAATGAAGTTCTGCATATGGGTCACCGAAAATAGCTCCAAGTATAGTTGAGGGGCTGTTGAGGTTGATTCCAAGACTCGTAGGCTAAATCTGTGTCAAAATAGAAATGTATAGGAATGAATGAAATTACAGCTAAGATAATTTAACTACTAGGGTCGTTGACCTTCGACTTTTGCAATTTTTAACCATCTACGATATTTTTATTTTCTAATTATAGGTCTTATGCTGTGCATTGATTTTATTTATCATAAACTAGAATATTATTTAACATCTTTCTGAGCTTTTTCCATTTTATGTGGGGTCGGTAAATGTCCATACTTCCATTCCCTTTTAGCCGTCATACACTCATTCCTTTATGTAACTTTCACACACTCAATTCATTTCTTTTGACCTACCTTTATTCCTAAATCAATTTACATTCATATTAATCACTCTTATAAAACGATAAACCAATATATTAGTACCAACAGAATTAGAAAAAACTTGGTCAGCTATTGATGAATTGCGCGATAGTAAAACAATAAGGTAATATGTATGATTGACGATATAAGTTTTGAGTTACAAGACGTAAAACCAACTGAGTTAGGCTTATTGTAATTGATGTTTCTAAATAGAGTGAATTAATGCCTCAATCCCTGAATAGACATCATCAATTACAAAGTGTCAGCGTAACTCACGGTGTCATCTTAACTTGGGACTACATACCGCCGAATCATTTTCTATTTAATCAGTATTATGTATGTATGTTCATATGAGCTAGTGGCTAATGTTAGTTTGCAGGGCGCATACTACAATTATATAAGAATTTGCGTTAGTAGGCTAAATAAAACATACAAACACAATAAAATAAAACATATTTTATTTGGTACATATAAACACCAAGAAAATTACTAAGACAGAAGAAACACACAGAGAAGAGAATTAAAACAAATAAATAATACAAGTAAACTATATAATACAATAAACAATGAGTACATGGAAACAATAAGAATTATAATAAAGAAATGAAGGAATAAGAAGTAAAATCCAAATCTACTCACTCATAATAGAGTAAAAACCTTCCGAGTAAGTAGGTACCCACCTAGACGCAACAAGGTTGGCAACGATATACCCTAAAAAGGTATATCTCTGAATATAATAAAAGAAATAGACGCACAACAGACGCAGGTAAGCATTATCTGAGTCTGATGTGCGCCTATTTCTTATAACTACGCAACAGATTTACACTGATACGGTTCTCACTATCAGTTGGAGAATTTGTTAGTGTAATTTTTTGTTAAGTCGAAGAAACAAAATACAATACATGGGGTTTCATCGCCCGGCTAGTTTGCACGGCTACAAGTGCCATAAACTGCTGCAGTTTTTAAAGAAATCAAGTGCTCATAGCCCGATTTTATTATTTCACAATTATTATTTAAATGCCTTATACTGCAGCACTAGAGCACTTGTGGTCTAGTTGGTAATGTTATGACCCCACCTTCCGATCCTAAAGACGTGGGTTCAAATCCGGTCGTGTACCAATGGATTTTTCTGTGCGAATAATTTATGTGCGCTATACCAGTTCTCTCAAACGGCGAAGGAAAACATCGTGAGGAAACCCGCGGCTTAGCTCCGCACGTATTGACTATTACTTTCCTGTGGACAAGGTTGACTAAGCTGAGAGGATCTCATCATCTTAATTCGTCCCGGGCACTACAGCGTCCCGTTTACCTCCTGACGCTGTATAAATCATCTACTATATAGATGGTAAAAGGCCTAAGTTTTTTTTTAACTGTGGCAGTTTCTAAAGAAATCGGATACTTGTAGCCCGATCTTATTCCTTTAGTTTGAACAGTTGTGGAGAGGAACCGCGTGTCTCTAACGACGTCGACAATTTGCTGAAACCGCGCACTTTTAATTACTTGTCAATTTACGCTCACTGCTAGCATTGAATTTTAGACATTCTGCTCAAGGTACACTTTTAGGAAGAGTTTTGTAAAAACATTATTTTTATTCAAGGTATTTGAAAAAGGGCGAGATGGGCTATCGATATAGCATCAGTCACTGGCCGGATCTGGACGAAGCGATCAACGGACTGTCCAGAATGGCATACAAAAGTTGGGTTGCCAATGGTGATGATGATGGTGACCGTGATTTAAACAAGGATTTGATGGCATATCAAGAACAACTTTGACGTTTTTTTAGCTAGGGATAGATTCACTTACGCGTTTATAACAAAGTTCTAAACTAGATGACAAATTTGTGAGTTGATAAAACATTAACAAGAAGAAAATTGTTTAAAAATACTTACAACAAAATATCCGATTATACAGAAAATGCTTGGGGCTAATAATGCTCCAATATGTTTTATGAACATGAATGTAATGGGATAATTTTCCAAAAAAATAGCTAAGCGTGGTTTCTTGCCTGTATCTTCCACGCTTGGTCAAGTCACGAACAGATGTAAATTCAACGTAGATTCGACTAGATAAGACTTTTCCAAATGATCTCACAGATTTTACGGAACAAAGTTATTTTGAATCATAGAATAACACTTAACATAAATACATACATACATTATTATCACGCCGGTATTCCTAATGGGGTGGGCAGATCCACAAGCAATCATTGATTTAAGTCCCAAGGTGGATATGGTGAACCATGGTGACAGGTGATCAGCCCATCGCCCATGTCTATCATGTTGAGGACATTAATTAATTAACATTTAGCGATTAACGAATCAACACTATTCGTTATTGTTTTACTTATAATTATAATTATTTTATTAATCTCATCATTACTATTATCCTGTTTTTGTTTTCAACTGCTCTTTATTCTGTTTTGTCATCTGTTTGATAAATATGTCAACTTATGCCAAACAAGGCAATGTAAATACATTTGTGTATATTTACTGACGAGGCAAGGTAAGAGGAAAAATTTCAAGGCAAATGTTGCCTTATCGCAGATACTTTTCATTGGTCAATAGTAATGTCTAGTGAACTATTAAGTAAATATAGATAAAGAGATTAATTATCGAATTCCTGCGGTTTAAAAAATAAATAAATATACTTCTCTGCTGGACTGGGAGTAAAGAAAAAACATAGAATGCGTCCAGCTGCTTCTCTCCCCGAGCATGTCGTAAAAGTCGACTAAGGGATAGTATCCTCCAACACGATGAGATACAATAAGCAAGTATTCCCAAGGAGGGTTGACGTCAGGCAGGCGGCCGGTCATAAAACACCTTAGCCAAAACTCTTACAGCATGATCCAAGGTTCATGCTGTGCCGACCCCACAAAGAGTGGGATAAGGGCAGGAAGATGATGATGATGATGATGATGAAAGGCCTTTTATCATCGTAGATGATTTATACAGCGTATGGAGGCAACTTTTACCTTCATTAACAGGACGCTGTAATGCCCGGGACGAATTAAGATGGAGTAGGCTTGCCCAGCACCTATTCCATCCTCTCAGCTTAATCGGCCATGTCCACAGGAAAGACATGGTCAATACGTGCGGAGCTTACTAAGCCGCGGGTTTTCCTCACGATGTTTTCCTTCACCGTTTGAGAGTACTGGTACAGCGCACATAAATTTTTCGCACAGAAAAATGCACTGGTACACGAACGGATTTGAACCCGCCACCTTAGTATCGGAAGGCGGGGTCACTACTAACTAGACAACAAGTGCCTATGGTTTAATAATTTAGCATTTATGTCAATGTATATTTTTCCTCTTTGTAAACTAGGTAGGTATCATGAAGCTATTGTACATGAATTATCTGAACTGGTCTGAGAAAGAGGCAACACCGTATTTTTCGCCCTGAAAATACAGTGGGTATACTACATATTTTTTTCGTATTATTTTGTATTCGTAAATAAATTTTATCAAACTGAAAATACCACAGAAACCACAACCTTATGTTCACGTCACAAGAAAACGTATAACGTACAAGACCCCAATTTATATTTTCAATTTGAATAGACCCACTGAGGCTCTTCGCAACCGGCCGATAAATCAGGGAAATTCAAGGGTGTCCTAATGGGTATGCAGCCGAAGGTCGAAGGGACCCTCACCTTGGGAAAGCCATTTAACACACCAAAAGGGAAGGTTACAAAAGGCAATAAGCGGATGTTATTTACTAAGTTTGGTCCTCAAAACCTCGTAGGTAAACAAAATTTACCAACAAAATTTATGGGCGAAATTGAAAATTTGACCCGTATTTGATATCTTTTACGCTCGGTTGCTTTACAAACAGAAGTAAATTCGATGCAGACGTGGGACGTTTCAAAATGAATCTAGTGAGTTTATAAAATCAAATAAATAAATAAGACCCAACAGTCACATACATAGTCCTGACCCAACACTAGGATTCTCTGTGTCGTGGGTATCAGAAACTACGAGTACCGTGGTACCACAACAGACCCGGAAGAAATATTTGCAGAACATGCAAAAATTTCTTCCGCAGCGAGAATCAAACCCGCGCTTCTTGCGTCTTTGCCAAGAAATCGCCCGCCACGCCACCGAGGTGTCAATCAAATAAAATTTCAATACAAGTCTTCAGGATTTTAAATGGCCATTTTTGCTACTTGAAGACTTCTCCTTGTGGGGTATGGAAGCCTAATAGTACAATTCAATTTAATTTTACCTTAATTTCGTTTAATTTATCTTGTTCGTTTATTTACAAGCATGTCGTAAAAGTCGACTAAGGGATAGTATCCTCCAACATGATGAGATACAATAAGCAAGTATTCCCAAGGAGGGTTGCCGTCAGATGATGGTGATGATTTATTTACAAGGGACACAGAGAACAAAAGGGATGAAAAAGTATGGGCCCCAAAGTGAGAACTATTATTTCTTCTGCAGCCCTATAGGTCGAAAGGATCACTCCAGTGACCTTGTAAGAGTTGTAAGAACATTGCGTAGGTACCTTTAAGTTATTTGTAACGCAGTTAGTGTTAATTGGAAAGTTCACTAATGGATTAAATTGGGAAAATATGCTGTAGAAGAAAATTGTGTTCGGTGTCCGTGTTCGTAAAGTTTCAGGGTTTCATATTTTACTTTGAACTGTATCTTACGAAGCTTCATTATTTTACTTAGGAACTGTATTTTACCAAGGGTTTTTATTATCTTTTTGGCCATATATAATTATAGACCATGTATATATGACTGGCCTATACCAGTACTCTCAAACGGTGAAGGAAAACATAGTAAGGAAACCCGCAGCTTAGTCAGCTCCGCACGTATTGACCATGTCTTTCCTGTGGACAGTGGCTGACTAAGCTGAGAGGATGGAATAGGTGCTGGGCAAGCCTACTCCATCTTAATTTGTCCCGGGCACTACAACGTCCCGTTTGTGAAGGTAAAAGTTGCCTCCTGACGCTGTGTAAATCATCTACTATAGATGGTAAAAAGCCTTAGAAATAGACCATGTCTTTCCTGTAGATAAGGTTCACTAACCTAAGAATATGGTACAGGGTACTGGTTACTTAGTAAAAATATCCCAGGCAACATAGCGTTCTGTTAATGTAGGCACAAATGGCCTCCGGACACTATTTAAATCAACTATAGAATGTATATTATACCATGGGCTTTAGTTAGTTCGAAATATTCATTGTTGCTCTAGATTTGAACCCACTATTTTAGGATTGAACGAGGCACTGCCTCTCATGCCACCGGCGTTCTAAATTCAATTAATATTCTGTAAAAAAATGTGAAGCAAATTAAGCACACATGCACGACATTTTTTGTATCATTTTGCATATTGTTCTTTTGTCGCAGCATGACGGGGTAAACAAATTTAATATTAATGGCGCACGAAAATCGGTAAAAATTAGAAAAAACTTCCTCTTTTGTCTAAACTCTGTCGGCTAAATAAAGGTATGCTGACACAATGGCCGTGTAAAGCGTACTACGATTAAGTATTGTGCGTAAAATTTAGGATCTCCTCCTATTACCTCGTTTTATATCTCTGGTCCGTCACCGTTCCGTCAAGAAGCAGTTATAAAAACAACAAAGCTATTTATAAATACAAATAAAATGCGTGCAAAATATTGAAGTTCGGTGGTGATTCGGCTTTTGTTTGGGTCTAGACGAACAGTCGCTTACATTTTGTGTCTTATCGCGATAGTAAAGAGGCATTATTTGTATGAATAGGTAATTGTACAAGCAGTAATTACTAAGTAGCTATCCTTTTCAGAATCGCGTGGTATAAATAAATGTATAGGTAGTATTTATAGACAAAATTTGTCACTATTTTCGCAGTGCATACGGCGCGCGATATCCTCTGTTTATTTGATCGAAGTATTTACAAACTAATTTGTGAACAAATCGGCAACTCTTTGCCTGAGCTTTTTTGCCAATTTGTTCACAAAATTGTAGATAATTTTTGTTGTTTTTATTAGGTTTTTGTCAACATTTTGCTTTGATTTTGTTTACCTTTATTCTATATAGAATTCGGCTGGCGTATTGACACGACTATTGATTGTATCACCAGTCGAGCTTTCCCAATACCAGCTTCAATAAACACGTGCCACAGAATACGTGAAGGCTCTTTAAATGTATCGTTCAATATGAATCCATCCACAAAGGAACTCTTACAATCGATATTTGTGGGTACGGCTGGTGAGCCACGATAGCCGATACAAGTTCGTTGTATAATCGCTTATTTATTGCCTGTCTTGTGGAGGTCTGCTCTGCCTATTGCCATGATTTATATTCACCAGGTTATAATAAAACCTCAGGGACGAATGAACACTGAACAGGAAGGCAATCGCGCTATTTTTCAACGAACTCACCTTAGTTTGAAAAATTCCTCGGCACGAAGATTTTAGAAGTTTAAGAAAGTATTTCGGCTTTGGCAAAGACGTTCATAATTAGTAGCACGGTATCTACAGATACCTAATTATGATATCCTGCCAATATTATAAGTTATTGTTAACGATTCGAAAGTTACAAACATATCCACAACCATACAACGCTAAATCGCCCAAGTTGTCACTGCGATATTTGCACGCTTCGCTCGCTCGATCAATGCATACTAATATTAGAAATGCGAAAATAACTCTGTCTGTCTGTATGTTACCTTTTCACGCCTAAACCACTGAACAGATTTTAATGAAATTTGGCAAGGATATAGATCCTCCCCGGGGAAGGACATAGGCTACTTTTATCGTTATTTTATTTCATTTCTATTATTTGTTGTTATAGCAACAATAGAAATAAACACTGAGAAAATTTCAACTCTCTACCTATTACGTTTCATGAGACACAGCCCGCTGACAGACGGACGGACGGAAGGACAGCAGAGGCTTTTTACTAACTAGGGTTCCGTTGGCCCCCTTCGGGTACGGAACCCTAAAAACATTTGTGAACAACTAGGTTCGGACGACTCTTATATCACTTCCACTAGTCCACCAGAGCTCTCAGCTTGTAAATAATAGGTAGGTAAGGTGATCAGAATTGGTCACAACTGAAGCATTACAAATCGGTACAGTAGCATCACAAATATTGTGCGCTTCGGCAAACTTTGTGCTTTGTATGAAAACCGAATTTGTCCGAATATGTAACTAACAGTATTAAAATAATAACTGAACCAACCCTTTAAAAAAATAAGTATCTATATAACTGCCGTCCGATTACTAAGAGGCCGTTAAGTGACATTTGTTCAAATTTGACTTTTATGTTGGTACTGAGCGAAAGCGCTTTTTTTTCTCTATCGACCAGTATGCGTCATATTTTTCTATCATTTATAAGTACTGAGATTTGGAGCCTCACGTACACCGCTATATACATCCGTTTTGGACATTTTCAGTTCTACAGTTAACTCATTTTACATTAGTAAAACACAAAAAGATAAATAAAAAATCACAAGATAAACTTGTATTCTAATGCAATAATATACACTTCAAGCTTCTATAATACAAAACATTTTGGTATTTCAATAAAAACTGTAAGTCTTCAAAACGTCTAGAAAACAACATTTCACACGTTTTTGCTCGTAGCCAAAATTTCGGGTTTGTCACTTAGCGGCCTTTAGACTACAGTATAATTAGGTATTGTGAGAATGACGGATGAATGAATTTTGACATTATAATAATAATTTTTTGACTTAATCTTGAATATTTGAAACCTGACATTTATTATGAATTTTGTTATTATTTAATTTTTCTTATGTTTTTGTGATTTAATTAGTGTAATTGGTTGTGCCGTACTAATTAATTAAATAAATAATAATAATAAATAATAATTATTGCAACATCTATATAACACATCATCATCGCGTTAGTTCGTATTTCAGAAGCTACACGAAAATTGCCGAGGCACACAATACTTGTGGTACTACTGTATTTTATCCCGTGTATCGGTTCATCTCGAGGAGAAGCCATTCATCTTCACGACTCATTTCACAGCACTCCAGAGAAATTCAACGACTTTCGCAAAGTTTAATATCGGCTCCGTGATGGAACTTTAAGGATCTGCTTTTAAGAATTATTAAAGCTTATCACTGGCGCGAAAATGTATTATTTACTAACCTTATTTTATTTTCTTACCTATTGACTAATTAAGTATTGAACAGAACCAAAATGGTGGAACAGAAACCTAACCTCTACATGAGTCCAGATGTGTTCTTTTGATCGTACCGTACGTACCTCCGATTCGTATAAACGTCGCAATCCAAAAACGCTAATTTGGACCGCGCCTGAATACTTATATAGTAGGTAGTATAAGTACATACTTATAATACGTTACACTACAACACCCAGATCCGGAAGAAATATTTGCAGATCATACAAACATTTATCCCGCAGCGGGAACCGAACCCGCACCTCTTGCGTCACAGCCGAGCACTCGTCCGAGTTTTTGGATTATAGACACATTTTTGCAATTCCTAAAATACATAAAAGGAATAATCCATTTCCTTTCTTTCACAAGAATTCGGTAAAGATCGAGAGTGAAATGGACAGCCTCAATGGGTTTCCATCAGCTACCAAAAGATAGGTATTTCGTTAATCGACTATGAAATATCACTGTCATTATGGCGTAACTAGGTCACTGGAGTTATCTATCACGAATGGAAAAACTCCTTTTTATGTTGATGAGCGTTTCATGAAAGCCATGCTTATTTTATTCATCTTACTTATACTTATTATCTACACTAATATTATAAAGAGTGTTTTTTTGTTTGTTTGTAACGAATAGGCTCCAAAACTACTAGACCGATTTCAAAAATTATTTCACTAATAGAAAGCTACATTATCAGGGACCAGTATAGGCTATAATATATTTTCAAAAAAATTAGGGATCCGTAAGAAAATTGCAATATTGTAACCCAAGGTAGAAAACCCAAAATAGTTTTAGGCGTGCGCTGCGAAAACTATTGACTATTATAGAGCAAAATAATGTACTACACGCGTACGAAGTCGCGGGCAACAGCTAGTAACATAATAATAACATTGTTCGTATCATTATTTTAGTTTTACCAAACGTACCGACATCAAAATATCTGTTTATTTCTCGACAAAATTACGATCAATATACGATAACTTACATGCAATATAGCGGCAGTAGTTTAGGCCTGTCTGTATGCATAGCTTTGCCTATCTTAGTGGTTCCAAGTCCCCCGCGCAAGACAGGGAGCAACTCAAAGCCAAGTCGTTAATTAACAGGCTTGCATCAGATATCTTATCCAGATTAATGTGAGCCGTCAGGCAGGTCACCCTGCTCTGTAAGCCTTTCATTATGGAGTAACATACTGTGTCTTCAGGGGTCAGATTAGACTGGAGTAGGGGGTAGTGTCAGATGAATGAGCGTGGTCAACAAAGGGTGAGATTTAGGTTTAGTGCAATAAGGATTAACTATATATTACTATTCATCATCTTGATGAATCAATAACGTGGCGGGCTTGTCCGGCTAAGTTGGTTGGTAGTGCGGGTTTGATTCTAGCTGTCTTTGACTGTTGGATTTTGGTTTGACTATCTTTGAAAACAAAACTAAATATGTGTTCAAACTAGTACATATTTTACAAAGGTATTCGTCCACATGTAGCTACAATCATATAATGCCATTGCATTATATGCTATACTATATTATAAAATGTGACGGTTTGTGAGGATGTTTGTGCCTCAATCACGCCTAAACGGCTGAACGGATTATAGTACATGTACTTACTGGATTAACATAATAGGCTATTTTTTTATCCGGGTACCACGCGAGCGAAGCCGCGGGCGGTAGTTAGTAGGTAGTATTATAATTCAAATGTTTTGGCCGTTCTGAAGGTCTTTATGCAAATTACTTCTGAACGGTCTGTTATTACGTATGCTACCAACCACGTGTAATAAGTATGAAAAAACATCGCAGACGAAACCACTTAAATAGGAGGTTCTTTGTATGTTTATGACGAACAAAAACCACTGAAAATGATATTTATGGAACACAGTACCAAACCCACATTTTAGGCAGGTTTTGGTCGAAACAGAAAATAAATGGTCAATTTGCGAATCATAATTAAATTAGTTTTCTCATGATTACTTGTTGCTCTGCTCACCCCATTGGGGATACGGGCATGATAATATGTATGTAAGTACATAATTAAAAACTAATTATTCAGGAAGTGTGGATTGGTTTTCCAACAAACTTATTTATGAAAAAAAATTGTCTTTCATTATTAATTTTGGTTTGCATCGACAGCATATTCGTAAGAGAGTGGTTTACACTTAAAAAATTAAGAATACTTTTTAGTTATTATTTTTGTATGCACTAAATTGCGTCATAATTGGAATAGATCAAATAGCGGTCGAGTCGATGAACAAAAGTTATAAGTACAAGCTATTAAATATTTTAATTTAATAGCTTGTGATCTTATGGCATACAAACTAAACCACTATTATTAAGATCCTCGTTTATAAGTCAGATCCACGAGCTGACTTCGCATCATGACATCACAATACTATCACAACGATGTGTGATCTCGAATTACTTTAGCAGTCAAGTAAAAAAACTCACCGTTTTGTCCAAAAGCCAGCTACCGGGGAAGATCAGCGGCACGTAAGTCACCATATACACCAAAGATGTCCACGAAACCAGGGTACTGTCAACGCCATAGTAAGCCACCACTATGTCATTGATGATCGTGTACTGTGTCCACTGCATGGAGTTCGAGGCAGAGTATATCACGAACAGCGCCAACACGACCCACCTTCGTCTGGTCACGACATAGTTCACTTTGTTCGAGCCGACGGTCAAGCCATCCATCACACTGCCGCTGATGGAGTTCCTCGAACTGTCTGCAGACCGCAGATTTGGCTCCGATGGGAACGGGTCGTAGTTTTTCTCTAATATCATTTTTACAAATGCACAAACCCTGGTCAGTCACTTAAACACTTGGGTCTTGGACGACCGTCGATCACTCAATTTTCAGGTATAATCTTGATTAATCACAGAGAAGGCTTGCGTAAAACGCCAATCAATGAAACGTCTCGATCTTAGTCACTCGCGTAAATATCTCGTAAGATCTTGGCCGATCACTAAAGTTTCACTGCAAATCTTCGCTAACTTGTAAAATCTTGGTCCACCAAAAGTCTTAAGAGAAGTTTACATTTATAAGACACGTGTGGCTATCACCATTTTTATCACAGTTTTGGTCCGCAACAAGCACAGAATCCTTTATAGTAATGTGATATATTTTATCCGTCTCTGAAAATGCCGAATGTCTAGGTACAGTTTTACTACAAATATTGTGCGCCTCGGCAATTTTCATTTGGCTTCTGAAATACGAACTAACGCGATGATGATCCTACTTCTTACTTATATTATAAATGCGAAAGTTTGTGAGTTTGGATGTTTGGATGTTTGGCTGTTTGTGCCTCAATCACGCCTAAACGGCTGAACGGATTTGAATGAAACTTGGAATATACATTGTACATGTGGGTGCTGGAACAACATATAGGCTACTTTTTATCCTGGTACCACGCGAGCGAAGCTGCGGGTGGAAGCTAGTTATGTTATATAGAGATGTTACAATAATTGTGTAGATACTTATTTTTTTAAAGGGTTGGTTCAGTTATAATTAGTTGACTAATTAGTTGCATATTCGGACAAGCTCAGTTTTCATACAAAGCACGAAGTTTGCCGAAGCGCACAATATTTGTAGTTCTACTGTAAGTGGTTATTTTTATCTTCAGATCATCGTACGATAGGGCTATTGCCGATTATCAGCTATTTATTTGGGATTAGGCTGTCTATTGTCTTGTATATGTGAGATAAGAACCATATAAGATAAGCACGTTGTTAGAATCTTAAAGTATAGATATAATAGACGTTATTTCTAGAATTTTCCTCTTTGAATTCCAGAGAATTTGATTATTATATCGATGTATGTATGTATGTTCGTATGAGCTAGTGGCCAACTCTAGTGACGGAGTTTTTATGCCGCCTAAAGGCCTTCGTCATGGCTTAACGACTTAAAAGCCGGGACCGACTGTTTAACGCGCCCTCCAAAGCACGGAAGCGCTCAATGCCATTTGCGTTCACCCATTCCAATTGTGACCGCGCATATCGATGCTTAACTTTAACGATCAATCAAGAACGCCTAAGCAAGCTACGCAACGAGCGCTTCATTATTTCGATAAATCTACCAAATATAATCAGAGAACCTCAGCCCGCAGGGTACCTACCATATATATAATCAATGTTTCTATTCTTAGATCATTTGTTAACATGAAAATACTTTCCTGTTACACACGTCATTTTCAATAGGAAAAAATATCACAACACAACAGTCCACTTTTTTATGTATGTACGAGTACCTACAACAATTTTATTGATCACAAAAGGTTCTTGGTAAACGCTGCGGTGTCATTTATTCACGATAAAAAGGTAATTAATCTAAATAACAGCCTTTGTTCTAAATAACAGCACGTTCAAAATCCACACTCGACTGAATTTTGCAGAGCTCATGACCACCTAGAAGTTACGGTACTCATTTTTGCTGAGCAAAAAAAAACGAGTTCAAAATACTGACAGTTAACTCTGATTGGTTACGTCTTGGCTGTCTCTTTCTCATTCCCACATTACAACACTTTTTTCGACGAGTTTGATGAACTTACCTATTGATAAAAAAACATCTTGACGGTCACTTAATCGAAATGTGTTTCTCATAGCAATACAAAGATCACTTACCATCGGAATGATTAGATTAAAATCAACAATAAACCCGACATAAATTAGATAAAACAATGCATAAATTATCAACAGAAATAGATAAAGCACGAATACGTCAATGCGATGAACACGCTATCAATAGCCACCGGTAAAGTGGTAACTGACGTCAGGGGACTACCTTTCGATTGTGACCACCGACACTAACGGTTAAACTTACTCTACTTAATTGGAGGGTAATTGCATAAGAGTACTGATAGTGCGCCGAGCGACTGATAACGCGCTAATGACATTGAAGTACGATATGTAAATGTTTGCAATTACGTAAATAATGCACCTGAATCTTTTCTTGATACATTAACCATAATACCTAGATATGTAATATAAACCATTAATACTTTATTTTTCATTTCATTCATTCATATTATGACACCCGTATCCATAATGGGGTGAGCAGAACCACAAGTAATCATAGGAAAACTTGCAGCCACTTCTGATTTAAGTCCTAAGATGGATGTGATGAACCATTGTGACAGGTGATCAGTCCATCGCCCGTATAGGTGCAAGGCATCTTTTGTATTTGTAAACATAATACTTATAATACATACTACAACACCCAGACCCGAAAGAAATATTTGCAGAACATACAAACATTTCTCCCGTAGCGGGAATGGAACCTGCGCCTCTTGCGTCAGCCGAACACTCGCCCGCCACGCCACCGCAGGTGGTCGCAAACTTTTTAAATAACTTTTGCTTGGTCGGTGTCGGGAAGTAGTGGGCGGTGACCAGAAAAAATATCATCAGGAGTTAAAACTTTCAGTAAGCACTTTTATAGCTATGACCGGCGACATTATACTTCGTATTCTTTTTATTTAGGTACCTCGGAGTTGAACTTCTCAAATTCAAACAGCCTAGATTAAAAGACGCAATGAGAATGATAAATATGCGATTCTCTCAAGAACTTCCTGAGTAGGTAATGGCGTGACACTAATCGAGTAATCTTTCCGTCCCAGTAGAACTCGCTTTTCACTAGATTTTCTTAGTCCATTTCATTGGAGATCTTGTGTCCATACCGTTTTATTATACTTACCTACTTTTAAACCCTGAGGCTTCAACGATTAAGCAACGTTGTGCGCGTTTACAATTGGGATGGGTGACCGCAAGTGGCATTACGAGCTGAGCGCTTCCGTGTTTCGGGGAGCACGTTAAATTGACGATCCCGGCTTTAAGTCGCTAAGCCATGACGGAGGCCTTTAGGCGGCCTAAAAACTCCGTCACAAGAGTTGGCCACTAGCTCATACGAACTTACTTTTTACCCTGAAGCTTCACAATGTCACTTTAGCGTGATATTGTGACCAAAACGAGCTTCTCGTTTTCGTCTGTGTCCACACTAACCAGTCTATGGCTGCCACAGGATTGCTAAATAATGTAGCTGCGGGGTACCTAAGTGCCAGGGACCGTACAATATGGCACGTTGAAAAAATACTTGCCTGGAATTTTTAACTACATTCGAGGGCTAAATTCGAAACATTTTTACATCTGCATGTTTATGAAAACCGGTCTTATGACATTGCTTAGTATGATAATGTATTACGAAGGGGTTTAGTCGTATTAGTGAAAGGGTTTCTTTCAATATCCATTCTTTCTTTTCGTTTCTTTCAATACCCCTTTCATTAAGACGACCTCGGTGGTGTGGCGAGCGAGTACTCGGCTGAGACGCAAGAGGTGTGGGTTCGATTCCCGCTGCGGGAGAAATGTTTGTATGTTCTACAAATATTTCTTGCGGGTCTGGGTGTTGTAGTATTATGCATTTTAAGTACCTATGTATTTACAAAATAAAAAGTATATAAGTATTCTATTAGCCATCTGGTGCCCATAGTACAAGTTTTGCTTAGTTTGGGGCTAGATGGCGCTGTGTGAAATGTCCACAAATATTTATTTATTTTTAAAATAACTGTATCCAATGAGATTCTTTGCTAATTCTGCTTAGGGAGTAGGTAAGGGAGTTCATGCACAATACAAAATTTTGAAACTAGTGAGACTTGAATCCCCTTCTGAATCTACATTGATATTTGAGTCAATTTAGCAACAATAAGATACACCTATATTGTGCTCTAAAAAAACTATTCTGTAGCACGGACTGGTACAAGAACCGGTAACAGGAAACGGAAGTCTTACGATATTTGAAGACATTATGACGTCACCATTCCAATTTTCCTTCCTCTATATTGCGAGAAAGAGACAGACAAAAACCTTAAACTTATCAGCACCTTACGGAATCAACTATTTCCTAACACCTTCCACGTACATACCTAAGCATCATGAATCGAAAAGTAAAATCTTTTTACTTTAAAACATCGGTATAAAATCACGCGAAAAACACCGCACTTCCTCACGCTTTAAACACAAACTGAACTTAGTAGTCAATCTTCCCATAATCACTTTCAATTGGTTGCCAATGGTTCGATAAATTTACACCAATGGGGAGGTAGGATCGCACACACCATAATTACTTGTTTAGCATTCTTTGTTTAGCAGTCTTTATACGTGATTCGTTGTTTTGGTCCGCATTTATAGGTTATGTTGTGACTTTGTGGTGACACGACAGACGTTTGACTGCCGCGCATGCGTATTGTGAACTACCCTATTTTCAAAGAGGGTTTGAGAAAAAATCGTTGTAAGGAGTTTATAATGAATGAAGTTCTTTGTGAAATCTGAATCAAGTCAAGATACAAACCTGTACCTATGGATACTCAAATGAATAATGAGTCTGCATAGACAAATAATCAAATATAGTAGGTACCTACCTATTTAAACGAGCAAAAATAAATTCAAATTAAAAATATCTATAATATTGAACATGCCTTGCTGAAATACTAAGTGGGCGACAAATAGTGGCCGAATACAAATGTTTAAAACAGCGACTTGAAAATACAATGTATGTAATTGGATAGTATTTAAGCGAGCGAAAAGAAATTATTGAACACGCATTACTGAATAGGTGCTAAGTGGACCACAAAAGTAATACATTTCTGACCAGTTCTTTCACTAACCTAACCGACTGATTTCGATCTAAGTAATAGATAAGCGACATCTGCTTAGATCGAAATTAGTACCTAAGTTAGGGTAGCCGCTCGGTTTAGTATTAAAGTAACCCATTAATAGTCGCCAATATTTTTTTATTGGCTACAGTGTCTTGTCTGTAGAAACTATTTTTGTCAATGCCGAATAAAATCGATTAAATAGGGAAGGGAAGGGAAGGAAGGTCCTGCAATGATAATTGCCACTGGTTTTAACTAGTGTCACGATTAGTAGTAGTACCGTCCCCTCAGAATACAGAACAAACACCGTCCCCTTGGAAGATGTATTTATTGTTCTGAGAGCGTCCTAGAACAAAAAAAAAAACAAATGGACAAGTCAAATGTCAATCCACGTCACGCGATGTGCCAAGGGTAAGTAGCCCGAGACCTTCATCCATTCAATTTGTTCATTGTAACATTCAATTTGTTGTCCCTTGGCCTCCCTTGGCCTAAGATGATCCAATCTACGCAGAATTTTGTCCTTCATTTCTAGTTAATAAAACAATACGTTATAAATTACTATAACGTCCCCTACATCAGTTCCTCAACCATTTTATTGCTACTTTACACACATTATTGACTATTTGTGATAATGGTTGTAGATACAAACTGCTATTCAAGTATTCATAGAACAAAGTTGTTTCTGTTTGAAAATAGGACAGCTATACATTATCAAGTATCTAGCATTATTGCATTTATATAACCCTCTAAGGGTTAAAACGTTGTTTAAAGCTGTTAGGTATTCTATTTTTAGTCATTGGTGTCGATTCTCTTGTAAGTACAAAACCCATAAACATAATTTTACATACTTAATTATCACACCCGTATCCTTAATGAGGTAAGCATGGCCATAAGTCCTAAGATGGATATGGTGAACCATGGTAACAGGTGATTAGCCCCCTTTGTTCGGTGTAAGACAAACTTGGACGCATTCTATGCTTTTTCTTCACTTCCAGTCTAGCAGGGAAGTAACTTCTGACTCTTCTAAGGAACATGCCATTTCTGTTTGAAAGGTAGATATATTTTGTGCTCTATAACCGTAGATACTCTCAAAAGGTAAAGGAAAACATCATGAGGAAATCGCGTATTCTACAGAACCTAAAAAGTTTAAAGACATGACCGGCACGAGAAGCGACTTTGAGGCTCACTTAATCAAACTGGTTCCAAAGAGTACTACTACTATTTAATTCCACTAAAATTATGACATTAATTAATAACTATGATATTTTAATCAAGCTAGACTTTAATACTCGTAGCGCCTACAACTATCAAGTTAGCAAAAACCAGGAATTTATATGAGACGTGGTTCCTTACTTTTTAGATATAGCAAAACTATCCAGATGCAATAACAAACTATTAAATTTGAAATGTAAACAACAATACTATATTAAAATTCGCTTGGGAGCTACTACAAATGGGTCGTTCATTAGGTAAGTACCATGCCAACGTTTGAAAAATCTGTCGAAAAACGCCATTAAATTTTTGTCAGAAAAACTAAGTTGGCTCAACATCCGCTATCATCGTAATACTCACATTTTCTGCCTTCTCTATAATATCCTCCACCACCCCCTCTCCCCATCCTTCCTCAAAGATCATTTCACTCCTCTCTTCCCCCCAAATCACCCTTCACGCTCCTCTCAACACCTTCTTCTCATGACACCACAACAAAACACAAATTTCTACACCGACTCCTTTACTGTTGATGCGGTTTGTCTATGGAACTCTCATAAACATGTATAATAATTATTTTTCTTGTAACTTTTCTACAAAGCACTGCCTCCATTTTTTCTCCAAACTAAACAAAGGTTAGCTGGAAGAAAATGCTAATTAGCATTAAGTTCGCCTATGTACATGTCTTGTGTGCAATAAAGAATTTTCTATCCATCTAAGTTGCTATGTTGATGAACGATCGGTCATCCTCTAATAAAATGTCACTTGGGCGTTTTAGAGTGCATCGCTTTGATTTTATAAAAGATGCATCGTATCCTGTTCTCCTTTCTCAATCCATCAGCTATATCATCTACAGCTCTGCTTCAATCCACATTCAAAGTGGCGACCTCTTGTGTTCAGTGTTCAGTGAAAATTTGGCGACCTCTGTGGCGAGGCGAGGCGGGCGAGTGCTCGGCTGAGACGCAAGAGGCGCGGGTTCGATTCCCGCTGCGGGAGAAATGTTTGCATGCTCTGCAAATATTTCTTCCGCGTCTGGGTGTTGTAGTATTATAAGTATAAAAAAAAAGTATATAAGTAAGTATTCTATCAGCCAGCAGGTTCCCATAATACAAGCTTTGCTTAGTTTGGGGCTAGATGGTGCTGTGTGATATGCCCCAAAAAAAATAAAAAAATAAAGATCCATTTTTAAAAGCGCAAAGTGTTGCACTTCCGATGTCATTGGAAATTCCGCCCGCAGTAAATCATGGTTTCAATTTAATCTCCATTGAAACCACTTCGCCGTTCGCACGATGCTAGAGATGGCTACCGATCTCGTTAACCGATATCGATAGTTTTATGTAATCATTTTTTACATGTTACGTGCACTGATAACATAAAACATAAACCTAATAATAGTGGAAAAAAATAATACAGCATTACTATGAAACAATTGAACACGTTGATAAACTACCTTAGTTAACTTAAAAACTGTATGGCTATTTTTGCAGGCTTAACCTATTACAATAGTGTGGTCAAATTTCTAATATTATATAATTATTCTATAATATTTGTGGACATTTGACACAGCGCCATCTAGCCCCAAACTAAGCAAAGCTTGTACTATGGGCACCAGATGGCTGATAGAAAACTTTTATACTTTTTTGTTATGTAGGTATATACATACTTATAATACTACAACGCCCATACCCGTCCATCACGACCTTAGGATCAAAAGGCTGATCGATTTAAATGAAATCTGGAATATACGTACAAAGTTCGTAACCTGTATCATAAAGGCTCTTTTTTACGCGAGCAAAGCCACAGGCAGAAGCTAATACGGATACAAATCGATAAGCTATATATGAGCTAGATACGTCTCTAGTGACCTATTTCTGGTGCGGTCTAGAACAGAACACTCATGCTTAATAAAAGATGGTATAACGGCCAATTGTTATCATTTACTTGAGCGGTATGTGATAATGTAATTGATAGAAAATGCAGTTAGAGCGAGCTAATAGAATGTAGGAACTATAAGTAAACCACATAATTCAGAAACATCCTATGTGTTTCAAGGAACCATGATGATGGGCAAGATGCTGGGGAAAGCTGGAATAGAGCTGCTCAAATTAAGAATGAATAGAGCACTGTTGGTCTAGTGGTAGCAGCTCCGTCTTCCTATCCTAAGGTCGTGGGTTCAAATCCAGTCGCGCACCAATAGGTTTTTCTGTTCGAAAAAATTATGTGCGCTATACCAGTACTCTCAAATGGTGAAGGAAAACATCGTGGGAAAACCGGCATTTCGTAAAAACTAAAAGTTCAAAGATCAAGTGCATGAAAGGAGCCTTTGATGCGCACTTTAAATCTTTTCACCAAACTAGTTCGAAAGCACTAACGACACGACATTTAGAAAACATATCAAATGAAGGCATACAAATCGAAATAATTCATACAAACCATGACAAATTATCACAGGTACGGTACCAAAGACGCCTTTGTACGGAACTCTAACAAAAACTACTTTGAAGAGATGTATGCGATATTCTTCTAGCAGAAATTAAAAGCAGTTGATATATTATCTGCGAGTAGTTTATTATATCTGCGGATATGTAATAAATCGAGCAATATGATGAACGAGACGGATGTTCAGGACGGAAGCAGCTGTCAGCGGAAACCAAGGCGATACCCGCTGGCCTGACCCAGCACATTTATCCGAGGTTGATCTGCCCCATCATCATCATCATCGGCCTAAAGAGGTATAGGCTGGACATACCCCCGAATACTCAAACGCATCTCAGAGTTCAGCACGTCTAAAGTGACGAGTTTTTTGACTCCGTGACTTGAGACGTGCTCAACTCTGAGTCGCGTTTGAGTATTCGGTCTCTCAAATTAAATTAAAATAAATTATTAATTCAGACTACAGTTTGGTCCATACATGTTAAATTCATAAATAATGTCATAAAAATTTACTTCAATGAAATTAAATTATCCATCTTAGGTTTTAAATCAGAAGTGGCTGCAAGTTTTCTTATGTTTACTTGTGGTTCTGCCCACTTCATTAAACAACGTTACCTTGACCTCCACTAAGCAATGAGCAAATAAGTCCTGCGAATCAGTATATTTCCCGTACTGCCAGTGCTCTACGTTCCCTTTCTACAATCGTCATTATCTTTTAAATCAGCAGTGACCACATGCCCTAAATATACATATTTCTAGCACTACGACGACTTCAGTGGCGTAGTGGTGCTCGGCTGATGGATCGGAACCTGATGGCTGACAGAATAAACTTATTACTTAGGTATATTTTTTTCTTGGAAATACATAGGTACTTATAATACATAATATCATAACACCGAGACGAAATATTCTCCTGCAGCGGAATCGAACCCACGCCTCTTGCATCTCAGCCGAGTACTCGGCCGCCACGCCACCAAGGTCATCAAAACATCAAGTCGTTATTTTAATAACTTTCAAAAAGCACTGCCAACAATAACAGTAGTAGCTGTGAAGTAAAAGACTAACTACTTCTTTTCATTTTTTCCTTCAATTCAAGACCTACTTCTACTCCCAAAAATATTAACAGTTAGTAAATTACAAAATAAACAAGAAAAGGCAAGAAATAAATCTAGCTAGGGACGGTAACAAACGATCTAAAGATAGTTCGACTTGCCTCAGTCTATCCAGGCGCGGTCGCAGCCTGATATTTTGGAGGGGGTCACTAATAAATAGAACAATATGTCGACTAAATCAGATTTTATTGCACAATACACAATTTTATTGCACACGTTATAAAACAAATGGAGGCCTTCTATTTTTATTGGCATGCGACTAGAGGCAGAAAATTGCTTTTTTTATATTTTATAAATTTTTAGAAGATTTTTCAATTTGACGTGTACGATTTTAGGGGGGGTCATGTCCCCTGTGACCTCCCCCTTCGGACCGCGTCTGAGTCTATCCAGAACCGACTATACTTCCTGCTACTATGTATCAGTGTATCAGTAAGTTGATATCTCTGACTCAGCCATGCCATGTGCCGTGGGCAACACCGCGACGGATGTGGGTAAAGATTTAACTTGATGTCAGCTCGTGATTATTGTCCAAGACGCATAATTATTTCATATACAGCGATGTGAAGGTTTTCCTGTTATCTCGGGGACCAAAGGTTCAAAATTTCAAATGAGATAATGATAGAGCACTGGTGGTCTAGTTGGTAGGGACCCCGCCTTCCGATCCTAAGGTCGTGGGTTCAAACCCGGTCGTGTACCAATGGATTTTTCTGTGCAAAAAAATTATGTGCGCTATACCAGTACTCTCAAACGGTGAAGGAAAACATCGTGAGGAAAATCCGCGGCTTAGTCAGCTCCGCACGTATTGACCATGTCTTTCCTGCGGACAAGGCCGACTAAGCTGAGAGGATGGAATAGGTGCTGGGCAAGCCTATTCCATCTTAATTCGTCCCGGGCACTACAGCGTCCCGTTTGTGAAGGTAAAAGTTGCCTCCTGACGCTGTATAAATCATCTACTATAGATGGTATTGTTTTTTTATTAACGCGTAGTGCAACTGACTTGAAACTCGGTTTGGAATTTGGATACTTCAAATAAAAAAAAATATGGACACGTGTTTCGGGGTTTTTCAAAACAACCTTTAAGAAAGGGTAAAAGGGGTGTCAACGTTTGTATGGGAACTTTTTAATTGGCAGTTTGATTGGCTTGGAACTCTATTTGGATACTTTAAATGAAAAATAAATGGACACGTATTTCAGGATTTTTCAAAATATCCATGGAAAAAAAGTAAAATGGGGTGTCAAAGGGATCGACTAAGTCAAAGTCGGACAATTACCATACTTTCGTTTGCCAAAATAGCGCTGACGACGCGTCCATATAAAAATCTTACTTATATTATAAATGCGAAAGTTTGTGAGTTTGGATGTTTGTGCCTCAATCACGCCTAAACGGCTGAACGGATTTGAATGAAACTTGCAATATACAGAGAACATGTGCTGGTCTAATATTTAGGCTATTTTTTATCCAGGTACCACGCGAGCGAAGCCGCAGGCGGCAGCTAGTACTACATATATGTAGGTATATGACACTGCAAACAAAAGATTACAAGTTTTTCCGTAAGTAATTTGTGTACCTACTAAATATGTATAAGGAAAACAGATTGTTGATCGAAAAGTCATGTAAAACAATAAACCAACAATAGATGGTAGGCATGTGTTTAGTATAACAATGCAGGTATGAAGTATAATCTATAATTTCTGCATCGTATGTACACTGCAGTGTACAATTTTAGTACTTTCATAGTTCTTGTGACCATAATAAAGGTTTTCAATGGTCTAATTCGCACAGTAAAAAAACGTATGTGGACTTTTTTACACGGCGCCATCTAGCCCCAAACTAAGCAAAGCTTGTACTATGAAATATTCTCCCGCAGCGGGAATCGAACCCGCGCATATTGCGTTTCAGCCGAGCACTCACCCGCTATCTTTTATCCTATTTCAGGATTCCGTACCCCGAAGGGATGCCAACTAGACCCTATTACTAAGCCTCCGCTGTCCGTCCATCTGTCAGCGGGCTATAAAATATAGTTGATATTTTTATATGGTGATTATTTCTATTGCCGCTATAACAACAAATAATAAAAATTAAATAGGTATCTACAATATAAAAATAAAAGTTGGGAGCCAAACAAGAAACATTTTTACTGCGATTTGATACGTTGATACGGAACCATTTGTGTGCAAATTTGACTCGCACTTAACCAGTTTTATTTATCTTTTTATATTTCATCTAATACACGAGGCATGGTCTTAAAAATTATGAATAAGGTATAACATTTAAATTGGGCTAACATGGAGTTCTGGAAGTATAAGTGGATCTGGATTCCGTGGGTTCTAAAACATCTTGAAACCGAGGTATTACATCCTAATCCTGGATTTTTCCTGATATCCATGACAAGTGGTAAAACTTGGTCACCCCACTAGAGATGGCGGGAGGCTCGCGATAACAGCCTTCTCAAATCGTCTCATGCGCACAAACCTTGCGCCCGCGTCTCATCTCCTCCCCGCTCTGAAGCCATTCTGCACCTTATCAGCCGTATATAAGGCTCATTATCGTGTGATATAGTGAATTTAAATAACTTATCGTGAAATTGTGAAGTTAATCAGTAAAGAAATAAGTTTTGGCGTGATAGTGAGTTGTTCAGAGATTGTTTGTTAGAGTGAGGAGTTTTTCAGGAGTTTTTCCACAGTTTTCGATTGGTTTGTAAGAAGTGTATAATGAGGCCTTGTTTTTGATTTTACGCTCATCAGCTATATAATTTATTCTGGAATTAATTTAGATATCTTTAGTCTCAAGTTTTTCAAAATAATTAACGTGTTTATCATTATTCACATAGTTTGTTCATAATGTGTGTGATAACCGTAATTTTCTGAGAGCACTGGTGGTCTAGTTGGTAGTGACCCCGCCTTCCGATCTTGGTGGTGGATTCAAGTCCGGTCGTGTACCAATGGATTTTATGCGAAAAATGTATGTGCGCTATACCAGTACTCTCAAACGGTGAAGGAAAATATCGTGAGGAAACCCGCGGCTTAGTCAGCTCCGCACGTGTACCGACCATGTCTTTCCTGTGGACAAGGCGGACGAAGCTGAGAGCATGGAGGTGCTGGGCAAGCTTACTCCATCTTAATTCGTACCGGGCACTACAGCGTCTCGTTTCTGAAAGTAAAAGTTACCTCCTGACGCTGTATAAATCATCTACCTACCTGGTAGATAGTTTTTTTATTTTAATACAGACAAACACAACTTCAAAACGATGATTGCCACAAAATATAAATGTTTTATGCCAGTTCACAACAATAAAATATTACGTAAAATACAATAAAACTGGCCAATTCTTTCGAAATACTTTAACACATCAAACTAAAGAGAATACTACGTTTTCACTGAACAAATAAACGTTATGAAAGCACACTACATTTTATTTGAACAATTGGAGTAATAATAAACAAGACATCGAACGCTGTGTAGACGTAAGCAAGTATCTAACTTTTATTTAGGTAACCAAACTGAAAACTACCGCACTACTCTTATAGTAAATAAAATGTCCCGGTTGAGAGGTCAAAGAAAATGGTGGAACAGATTTTCAATTCCTTGTTGAGATTTCCGGAATGAACAAAAAAAATGTTACAGAAATAGTACATAGGTACATAGGTACATATTATCACGAGCTGAGCCACAAGTTATCATATGAAAACTTGCAGCCACTCTTGACCCAAGAGTCCCAAGATGGATATGGTGAACCATGGTGACAGGTGATCAGCACATCGCCCATAAGTCCACCATGTTGGAAAGGATACTACTCCTTAGTCGACTTTTGCGACATGCTCGAGAAGAGAAGCAGCTGGACGCATTATGTCTTTTTCAACAGATACTCCTAAGTAAGTTCGGCCAACTCTTGTGACGGAGTTTTTCGACTGCCTACGACTATTTAACGTGACCTCCGAAGCACGGAAGCGCTCAGCGTAATCCAACAGTACAGAAACAGTTTCTTAAGTTAATTTTCATATTAGTATGGGGCTACAGTTGTGTCAAAAGGTCGTTAGTAGTTCGTATTGATAAGTCAACAATTCTAAATCAATTTCAATAGGTACTGAAATAAAAAAGGAGAGTAGGTACATGCTAGCCGACCCCACATAGAGTGGGATAAGTGCAGGTAGGAGCCTTTGAGGCGCACTTTAAAACCTTTCACCACATTGGTTCGAAATAACACGTCTAGTAGTAGTGCTAGAAGATGATGATGATACTTACATAACACTGGTAGGTAATTATATTAAATCGAAAAATCCAAGAATCGAACGGACAGTCCGGATAATAGCTTGGTAACCATCACTCCGAGCAAGCTGTGCACGTAAGCTGATGTATTTAATTTGTGCAAACAGTGTCGCCCACGCTGAGTGCATTTGTTTTACTATTTGGTAAAACTTTCAACAATCTCTCTCGTAACGTCACTTCTTACTCAAATAATATTCTCACCGGGATTAGGCAAACATCTCTGACGATGTTGTAGCAATTGATAAACGCAAAGGTAGCGCGTTCGAATCCACTAATTATTTTTTTCTGCTTAAAAAAATATGCGTTATACCAGTACACCCAAATGGTGAAGGCAAACATCGAGAGGAAATCGGCATGTCAAAAAGATCGAAAACATGGTGTCACATACTCTTTCTTTCATAGGAAGCTAGGGGGTACCATCAATAATTCTTTCGAACCAGTTTCGAACCAAAAAAAATTATATAATCATTCTATCAGCCATCTGGTGCCCTTAGTACAAGCTTTGCTTATTTAGGGCTAGATGGCGCTGTGTGAAATGTCCATAAATATTTATTTATTTATTTAATCTGAATGCGCAGAAATTAAATACCGAATTGTTTTCCCTGTCCTTTTTTACTGTCTTTACATTGATTGTATGATGTCCGAGATAGGTCCATATTCATAAAGATAACGTGTAGGCCAGGCGCGGTCCGAAGAAGGGAGGGGGGGGGGGGGGTCACAAAGGGACATGATCCGCCCCCCCCCCCAAAATCGTACGCGTCAAATTAAAAATCTTCTAAAAATTTACAAAATATAAAAAAAGCAATTTTCTGCTCCTAGCGGCGATGCCAATAAAAATAAAAGGCTTCCATTTGTGCAATAAAAAAAATTGTGTATTGTACAATAAAATCTGATTCACTCGACATATTCTATTATTAGTGACCCCCTCCAAAACTACAGGCTGCGACCGCGCCTGGTGTAGGCAGCGTTAAGTGTTAATGAGTGCGTCGTGCGCCCCGCGTTATCATATCAACACCTTGGCGTTTGTTTGCGCCGACGAGATATTCTACAAGGTACTATGTACAGTCACGGAATGAAAAGGTTCGTCACCTTGAGGTCGGTTTTCGCTTGCACTAGTGTAAGAATCAATTATGGTTTCAGTAAAACATACTATCATGTATGACACGATGATTTGTCAAACAACTTTGATGCGCGTCAATGTGAACTTTGTTGTCGTGCAGTTAAACATAATTTTCTGTGTTACAGTTTGTTCTGTGCCTTAGATTCAAAAGGTAACATGTCTCGCGACACGTCAAACGAATCAATTTAAAAACTGACCTTTAGAAGCCTTTTCATTCCGCCGCTATACATAAAACTGTTGCGCTGACTGACTGACGCATAGATTTATCCGTAGGTACGTACTACAAACCTGTGAACAGTACCTATAATCTTTATTACAATGGAGGAAGGTTGAGATGAAGACTGCTAAACGAAGTCGTGTACTGTCTACTAGTATGTAAATATATGTATACATAGATAAAAACAAGCATGTTTACTAAAAGAGATTATGCAGCAACTTGGGCCTCACATATTTTCGGTTACAAAAGAAATGACCTTGAATGTCACTAGCAAAGCAAATTCTTTGGCAAGACAATGTGGATAGGCGTGAAGATGCTAAGTACATTGCACAAACTAATTGTTTTCTTACAAGATATCCAGAGTGCAAAACCTAACTATTTGGGCATCAACTATTTTGGATTAGGTAACTGGCCTAGTACTGATCTAGCAACTGGTCTGTTGCACAGTTGAATAGCAAAATAGGAGTTTTTACGCGGTTTTCACCAAGAGTAGAGTTTGATGTGTGTGCATCGAATTTAAGCTTGTATACAGCTGTTGTACAGAACAGGAAAATAATGACTAAACGCAATTTTGCGACGTTTTTGCTTGCTTCCTCAATTAAACGGGAATTGGACCCAAGCGAATTAGCTCCAGTCAGCACTTTTCGACCAAAGGCTGACAGAGTACTTCGCCTGTCCATTCAAAGCAAATAATGTTTCCAAGTTTCTTGTACCTAGAGATGTCTGACAAATGAAGATGATGAGAGATGTCTCACAATTTTCTTTATTTCAATGCGGATTTAAGTATACCAAGTAAGAAGTTCATGGCTAAGAGGATTTGCTCCAGTTGCTCGGTCAGGCATACCTAAATAATTTAAGTATATAAAAAAACGTTTCTACAATAATGTGTAGAAACTGTATTATAATTAAACATTCATGATATTGCAATATCTTTCAGTGATATGTAGGCGTCCATTAAACTCAGCTGTTGAAATATCTGATTGAATAAGATACGGTCACGAAGAGTATGAACTATGACTCCTAAATCCGTGAGAAAAAACCAGCATCTCATCACGATATAAAAGAACGTGCACTTACCTATTGCAAATAACTTATCTAAGTAAAATAATTAACTACTTTACCTATTATTTCTTCTCTGGATAATTTGATTGTTTTATTCAATCTCAAGTTATTTATTGAGAGTGCGTTTGTATTACTGAATATTTGTCTGAGGCATGTTTAGTGTATAGAAATTATAGAATAGAAATTTATTAAACAACAAACGTCACATTGCACTTAAACTAAATATACATATACTCTTATTTTATTAAAATACAAGGTGGAAAAACATGTATGTAGTTACTCAATATTTTATAGCAATACTTTTACATTACCCATTTCAAACGAGAATTTTCTCGAATTTAACGGATTTAATTAAAAGTAAGCCAGCGATTTTGGTCCCAATGAGTTGGGCTTCTTTTGATTGCGAATTCCTTTAAACAAGCAAGTTTTTCAGCAACCTCTGAGGTTTTATCCTGATTGGATTTTAGGCAAACTCCAGAAATTATTTGATAAGACCAAGCTTAGTTACCTTACACTATAAACAATAAAAACATTGCGGAACAACTAATTTAATATAATTTGTATATATTTTTACAGCAAAATTAATAACAGAAAAATAAAAATTCCTATAAATAAAAAAAAATATGAGTACCTACATGTATGCGGCATGCATCATCCAACACTGATAAATAAATAATAGTTTTACCCCCGAATACTCAAACGCATCTCAAAGTTGAGCACGTCTCAAATGACAATTTTTTGACAGATTTTCATCAGAAACTGTCAATAAACCGTGAGTTGAGACGTGCTCTACTCTGAGTCGCGTTTGAGTATTCGGGGGTTAGTAACTTACTCGTAATGTTCATATTCTTTGTTCAATCGAGAGATTTCTAACAATGGTTAGAAAATCTCTATTATGTAGTAAAAATCACTACTGCTAGAAAGTCTCTCTCGTTGTCAAAATCACTATTGCTAGGAAAAGTATCTTCCGTAGTACGAGTAGAACTCACTAGCACTACAATCATTTTCTCTAATAGTCTTTCCTAGTAAACATTACTATTGCTAGAAATAGTCTCTTCTATTAAATTACTATTATTACAAAGTTTCTTTCGTAGTAAAAATCACTATTGCGAGAAATTGACTCTCGTTTTAAAAGTCACTATTGCTAAAAATAGTCTCTCGTAGTAAAAAACACTATTACTAGAAATAGTAGTAAACACTATTTACTAGTATCACGTGGTGAAAATCACTATTGCTTGTAAGAATCTCGCGGGAAAAATACTATTACCAGAAACAGTCTTTCTTTCTGTAAAATAACGTCACTTGTAAGAGTCGGGCGTGATTTGGGGCAGGTCGTGGAGGCCGCCGCGGCTGACGACCCGCACCTTGAAGTTGGGCAGGTTGATCAGCAGCCGCTGGTGGATCTCATGCACGCACAGCTTCAGGACCTCGTACGCTTCAATCTCAGTCAGAGCTGAAGGAGAACACAAATGAAAATTAAAGAAACTAGACTTATTTCTATTTATAAAAGATGTAACGCTGTGATTGAGGCTCAAAATCTTACTTATATTATAAATGCGAAAGTTTGTGAGGATGTTTGGATGTTTGTGCCTCAATCACGACTAAACGGCTGAACGGATTTGAATGAGACTTGGAGTATACATAGTAGGTACATGTCAGTACATGGATAAAAAATTGCCTATATGTTAATCACTGGATTAACATCTAGGCAATTTTTTATCCGGATACCACGCGAACGAAGCCGCGCGCGGTAGCTAATATATCCATAATAACATTCTCATTTATATTTATGAGCATAAATGGAGGAATAATAGGTAATAGATACAAGCAATAATAGTAGGTTATTAGGTTTGTCATTTTGTAAAATTTACATTGACTAATATTGACATTGATTATAATTTTGTATCCTTGTAAATGTTTGTATGGCCTACCGCTAGAACCTAGAGGTCTAGGTAATATCTTAAACCTAGACACCTGCATACCTAGGTTCATAAATAGAAAAATGATTTATAATATAGGATAAAAAAAAAATTATACGAGCTCAAATAAGACCGATGAAGACTTACATAGGAACGTATAATAAACTGACTTAAAAGTTGAGGTCATCTTCGCTAAGACCACATAGCCGATCCCCGTGTTTTAAGAAACAAAATAAATTTTGACTATGAATTTGACATTTCCCTGCCCTTTTCCCAACTTATAATGGAGTCGGCATTTTTTCATTTCCCTCTGTCAGAAGCCATTTTAACACTGACTTCTTTCTTACTCAATGACTTAGAAAACTACTATTTGGAATCAAATTCAAATCATAGATAATACTCACTGCTTTTATAATACCGGTCTAGTATACCCAGACTCAGGAGGCCCCCGAACCCGTGGACCGCAAATGGGACCTTCACGCACGTAGCCAGTAGATCCAAGGAGTATAGCTGACTGCCGTTCACGTCATCATAGCCGGCGATCAGCAAGTTCAGCATTGAAGGGTTCTGAGGCAAATAAAACTTTATAGTATCTGGGGCACAGAGCAATATATTAGGTATCTATTACTCTCTGGGTCACAAGTTATGCTTATTAAGACAATATACTAATAGCGGACAAATACTCAGGCGTTGCAATATTGTCTTATTTTTTTTTTTACTGGGCACACTATTTTTGACTAATTTGGCATGAATGAACAGCAATATTTCCAACAGTTGGTTTCCCGAAGAAAATGCCAAATTATATATACATACATACATACATATTATCACGCCCGTATCCCTAACGGAGTGGGCAGAACCACAAGTAATCATAAGAAAACTTGCAGCCACTTCTGATCCAAGACTCCCTATATGGATATGGTGAACCATGGTGACAGGTGATCAGCCCATCGCCCAGACAGGTCCATCATGTTGGAGGATACAAATTATATATAATCTATAATAAGATTGATTAAAACATAATTTTAATAAAATCGGTATTTGATCTTTTTGTAATTATGTACTTACTGAAAAAATTAAGCATCGACAGAGAACAGTATAATTTTCCATCGTAACCCACGCGGGTACGATGGAAAATAGCAAGAAACCAAATACCTATTCAAATCGGATAAACTTGAGCAAAGTATTAAGTTTTTCATCAACTTCGGTAATTTATTCTAACTGGAAAATTCCTTTTGACGATGACGGATATGACAAAATTTAACTTTTTTGCATTCCATTTTCTGCAAGTTTCATCAATTTGTTTTGTAACTTAAGAAAGCTTTTTTACATTTGATTTTTAGGCAGTTCCACTACTGCTAGTCGTGTCAGTTTTCTCCAACCAGTTTCAGAACTTAAGCGGCTTAGAAGCTCATTTAATGCACTTTGTAAACAATTTTTTATTGTTTTAAAACTTGCAAATTAAAACATAGAACTTGACATACAGATTTTTACGTATTCTTAAGTAATTAAAACGAAACAGCTTGTAATTTTATTCAATTTAAACGTTTAATTAAAATGATTCGCATTGTCTGAACATAGACCGAGATTAATTAGTTATTTATATAGAAATTAACATTTAGCGCTGACTTTTTATGTGAATGAAAGTGTTACAGACAACTTATAACGATAATGAGAGCGCTTTAATGTCTAGGTAATTCAAACTGCAACAAGAATAAATCTTAGATTCATAGACGTAAATTAAATAAAAATAATTATGATTTCTTATAAAAAAAACATTTTAGAGTAATCTGGCATCAACGTAATCACAAGCTAATTAATATTTTGAGGTATCAAACTCGCTTTTATTTTCCGTCCTTCTAAATTAAAGCTGACGTCATTATATCCTGTTACCCGGATGACCAAAACTCAACATTTAATCAATAGTTTAGACGCTACGGAAGAACTGAGCTTTGCTTACAAAATCATCCAAACATATAACCTTTTTCTTCGCGTAGTGTAATACTCACTCCTCCTCTCAAGTTATCAGCGAGGTTCTTCCTAGTGAAGTGGACAGCGGCGGCCGTGTCCAGCTTGTATCGGTTCCTCATCTTGTAGAGCTGAACGTTCTTGGAGACGAATTGCGCAAACTGCACTGCGTCGCCCACGTCGCCGATTACGCCCATCAGCAGCGAGTCGGCGATCTCGTGAAGCTTGTTCTCATCTTCAATCATGTAATACAAATATTTTTGGAACCGAGTCGCTGGCTGCTGTGTAAAATCGACCAACCAATAAAGTATCAACTGCGTAGTACACCACCATATTGGATTACTTTCGTGACCCCGGCAAATGCAACAACGGTTCAATATGTCTAAATTCATACAGCTGTTAGGTTAGAGCTACAGCTAAAGCAACTCATATACCTACATAAAACATTACCCTCCTTTTACGTAGTCGGGTAAAAAGCCTAAAAAAGGACCAGAACTCAATTAGGCCTACTTGAAAGTAAAATCTTTTGGCGGTTTCAAATTTTCAAGCGTTTACATAGGCTTATTATCAACATTTATAAATTGATTAAAGAACATTAGATATAACTAAAATATTTTGATATAGGGAATAAAACATTGGGTTCTTAAGAGCTTCTTGGAATTTGCCATGTAAATAATTATTTAAATGCCCTAAGTAATTTGTCTTCGAATGCCTAAGCACTTAAAACACGGCAATTTTACGAAACCTATGTTGCGGCAATTTGAAAATGGGCACATGCATAATCGTGAAAATGGATGTAACCTTGCCTCCTAAACAATAGAATTCATACAGCACGTCTTCAGTGTGGTTTTTAGGTACCAATGTGTGGTTGACGATTACTTATTACTTCAGCTTTGTTTCAAATAGACGGATTTAAATTGATACAGCGTGGCTGTATCCAGTGTTGCTGAATTACGAAGCCAGGATCGGCACTATACAGATATAATCACGTTTTAATCTAGCTCAGTATCCACTACCCAGCGTAAAAAAAATTACCGAAGAGACATAATAATGAAAATCATCATCATCATCATCTTCCTGCCCCTATCCCACTCTATGTGGGGTCGGCACAGCATGATCCTTGGATCATGGTGTGAGTTTTGGCTAAGGTGTTTTATGACCGGCCGCCTGCCTGACGTCAACCCTCCTTGGGAATACTTGCTTATTGTATCTCATCGTGTTGGAGGATACTATCCCTTAGTCGACTTTTACGACATGATCGGAGAGAGAAGCAGCTGGACGCATTCTATGTTTTTCCTTTACTCCCAGTCCAGCAGAAAAGTTACAATATCTAAGTTAAGTACCCAAATGTTTATGAGCAACCGCCTCTCGCGAGCCTGTTTGTTCAGTCAGTATGCAGCTGATAGTGGACATTCCGCTAAGTTTCGTCCACTGGATGGGCACTCACCGCTCTTCATGACGATGATGCTCATCGTGTTCGTCTGGTCGGCCGCTACCATCACGAAGTCACTGCACTGCAAGCCCAGCAGGCACTGCATGTGAAGGGAGTTTGCCATGGTTATGATAATATTTGTGTAAACAATGTAAAAAATAAAACCAAAAGTAAATAAAAAGTAAAAATGTCTTAAACGTAAGAAAACTTCCAAATTGACATTGACGTAAAATATCAGACTTTTCAACTGTCTTCAGGCAATTTATTCAAAAATAGTCAAAAATGCATTACACTCCGTTCCATTACACTTAGATAGTTGAACATATTGGAGTAGTCCCTAGGTAGGTACTCCCAAGTTGGTTTGCTGTTCTGAAGATAACTCCATTCATTGAGCACCTACCTAACATTCTCTCATCAGTATATTCTTTGCTTGGCCCAGTCAGAATACATTGATCTAGAATATAGATATTACGACAGAATTCGTCTGCCACACATAACACCAGGATTTTACCTATTTTTTGTATCAGCGGCCAATAGCAGCCATACCAAACCAAGCTAACTAAACCAACCATCCCTAGAGAGTGACCCGGGCGTCTACGCCACTAGATAACACTTTTGTTTTGTTGTCCCGTCTTTGACAACGGGTTCTTTTCTCAATTTGTTAATCTCAAATTATCTACATTGTATGCCTTGAAAAAGCTTACTGTGGACCAGGTTAGATAACACTTTTGTTTTGTTGTCCCGTCTTTGACAACGGGTTCTTTTCTCAATTTGTTAACCACAAATTATCTACATTGTATGCCTTGAAAAAGCTTACTGTGGACCAGGTGGCAGAGTAAAGTGGCTCAATCAACTTGCAAGTCGCAATGCTCCATCCACTTTCAAAGTAACAACATAGGCGTGTCTAATCGGGAACGAATGTAATTCCGACTTATTTACATACCAATAGAACGCCCCGCTGCTTTCTGCGTTGATTTTTTTTTCATACAAATTTCATCTTCCCTTGCGCCCTCCAGAAGTTGGATTTCGAGAATTCCTTTTTTATGCAACACTACACCATAAGAAGTATAATCATTTATTCAATTAGGTTTGTTTTACATGTATAATTTACAACTACAGTGTCTTAAATGATAAGTAAGATAATCCTGGTATAAATCCTCGAAGTTGATTATGCTTCTAGAACATATGATTTAGGGTAGGTATGCGTTGTTTGTTGCCAGTCAGTCAGTGACGTAAGATTTTTATATATATAAAAGATTCAGGGCTTTTTCCATTTCTTGTTTGCATCCATTCGAGTAAATTTCCGATATAATAATATCTAAATAATGCACCCTTTTCGGCGACGATTGTATCGTTTAGAACGCCTTTCTATTTGTAAACACAACGAAATGGCCCTCGTAGGGTTTAGCGATGTGTAGCTGAAAATAAGGGTCGCCGCCCACTGCTTCCTTCCGGATCCGAACCGGATCGTCACCGTCCCGGCGCAAAAGGAAAACCAAAGTTTTGACAGGAGTTGCAACATTCAAAAGTTTGTTCCGCCAGGTTCCGCCACTCCTTCGAGACTCAAAATGTCACTGAAGCCATCAGAAAATTATCATTACATATATCATCAATTTGATTAGCGAACTGATACTCAATCTACTCGTACGTTCATTATGGAGCCTGGGAGTTGAACGAGCTAAATTCCCGATAGGCAAGTACATTGGCTCTTTGAGTATAACGAAGTGCCTTCGTTAGCGCCGTGCAGAGTTTTCATCATGCTCCAATAAGCTGCGTATGCTACGCGATTAACATAAATCAATCTATAATTTGTTTTTATGTAATGTCAGATAGAACCTACTAACGTAATCGTTAAGGAGTCAAGCCGAGGGCTCATATTCTATCTTAATAATGTTCTGCATATATATAAAACTCTTTCGTTACTGACTGAATGACTGTCTAACAATCAACGCACAACCTAAATCATTAGTCTTGGCAACATGAATATTCGAGGGTACATTCCTCCAAGAAAGGTATTCCCGAAATTTTACGTCGGGGCGTTCACTAGTCATGCTATAATTATTATCAATCCGAAAGTTTTTAGGGGAATGAAGATGTTTGTATATACTTATATAGACATACACCTCCTCAATCACGGCGTAACGGCTGAATTACTTTGAATAAAATTTGAGAATATGCATAACACATTCGCTTGAACAAAATACTACTACTACTAAGAAAGGCCTTTTACCATCTATAGTAGACGATTTATACAGCGTCAAGAGGCAACTTTTACCTTCACAAACGGGACGCTGTAGTGCCCGGGACGAATAAGGGCACGAACTTGCAAGCCGGCACCTATTCCATCCTCTCAGCTTAGTCAGGAAAGACATGGTCAATACGTGCGGAGCTGTCTAAGCCGCGGGTTTCCTCACGATATTTTTCTTCATCGTTTGAGAGTACCTACTGGTATAGCGCACATACATTTTTCGTACACGACCGGATTTGAACCTTAGGATACACTTGGGGCTTATCAGGGTACAACGGGAGTGAAGCTGCGGTCGAAGCTAGTTTGTTATAAAACCATTCATTTATGAGGTCAGAATACATGTTTGCAACAAGTTAAGTAAAAGCGGACGCTGATAGCGACTATTACATAGGTACACTCTGTCACATCAGGAACCTTAAGATCGGGAAGGAAGTTAATGGACATCAAGTACCGGTTAAGTAACATAGTGGAATAGTGCACATAAGATGACCTATGCCTGTTCTTTAGAAAATGAACTCTTCTTTATTACTCAAGATTTATTACTTCTCTGTTGGACTTGAAGTAAAGAAAACGCGTAGAATGCGTCCAGCATTTATTACTTCTCTCCCTAAGCATGTCGTAAAAATCGACTAAGGGATAGTATCTTCTCCAAAATGATGGACCTCCTATATGGGCGATAGGCTGATCACCATATCCATCTTGGGACTTTAAATCAGAAGACAGTGGCTGCATGCAAGTTTTCTTATGTTTTCTTGTGGCTCTGCCCACCCCATTAGGGATATGGGCGTAATAGTATGCATATATGTATGTATGTAGATATATTACTCAAGAGACGTGTTGTCCTAATATGGATGGACTTATCGTTTCGAAAAGAAGTTGGAGCGCAGAAGGGGATGGAAGGTCTGGATAAAGAATTATGTTATTACCTAATCCAAAATTAACTGAAACCTGTTTAATTTGATTGAAATACAAATATTGCAACTTTTGTATGTATGAGGACAGCATATTTATTTTATTTTTAGTCAGTGTTGTCCTACTGCAAGAGTAAAACCTCTCTCCGTTTTTTTTTCAACTTCTTCTATCCTCTGCCGCAGTGTGCCAGTCTGGAAAATGGACAGTAGGTATTACAGCAATAGGATATTATCAGTCTAAGCATAACGGATTTCAGATTGAAATTACAAAGTGGTAGAGCCATTGAATTTTCTAGATTTCCCGACGCCAGTGCGCTATGGGAAGTTCCCATGACCCATTGTGCGTCTCGCAGTATCCCGTTGGAGCTATTGTTTGCTTATCTCGGCAGTGGGAACCACTTCACTGGGTTAGGCAACGGTGGTCCAGGGGTGTGGTAGTCAGACCAGGGCTTCCTAAACTTTAAAGATAACGGAACACCAGCCAAATACCTTTTATTTTATGGAACCCCATATCAAATGATCACTGATATTTATATAAGAACAATTTACTTTTAGAAATTATGTAATATAACTGAAACACATTAATCTTAATTTAAAGTTTTAATGTGAAGAATGAAACTGTTTCACTACTACGTTTATTGATGATTTTGGCGGAACCCTGATGAGCATTCTACGGAACCCCTAGATGCCGCGGAACACACTTTGGAAATCCCTGGTCTAGACTGCTGTGAACACTTCATGAGTGATTAAGCTATATTTTGTTAGGTACTAGAGTAAGATTGGCTGACGATATAGTAAAAATCACATGGGTCGTGGATGGACAAAACTAGCACAGAAACCTTGTTTTTGAAATAGAAACACACACTTTGTGAAAATTTCAACTCTCAATCTAACTACGGTTCATGAGATACAGCCCTCTGACAGACGGATGGACGGACAGCGGAGGCTTAGGGTCCCGTTGGCACCCTTCGGGTACGGAACCCTAAAAACTTTCTGCACATAGAGTATTTTGAAAGTAATGGAGTAGAACTAGCATGGAAAATCCCCCGTGAACATGAAATCAATTTACTTAACGTACCATGCTCACTCACGTTTCAAATTGGTTATTTACTCTCAAGGGCGAAAATGCACCTTATTACTTGCCTTTGCCAACAAAATACCTTATTCAACATACATACGCCCGTACCCCTCATGGGGTGGGCAGAGCCACAAGTTAACATAAGAAAACTTGCAGCCACTTCTGATTTAAAGTCCTAAGATGGATGATAAACCATGGTGACAGGTGATCAGCCCATCGCCCATATAGATGGTCCATCATGTTGGAGGATTCAAAACCATCATCATTCTACATTTCGACTTTACTCACGTCGGTCATACCACTGTAGGCCTTCTGTTTGTGTCGTCCAACATGGTTTTAAGGGTTCCGAACCTGAAGAGTGCCGACGGGACCCTATTACTAAGACTGCGCTGTCCGTCTATCCATCTATCAGCTCAGAAAATTTCAACTCTCTACCTATTACGATGCAGAGTTTAAATTTTCACGGAGTGTGTATAGAATAAACAATTATGTACATGTACGATTGTACGGAACTCTTCGTGTGCGAAATCGACTCGCACTTAACCGGGTTTTTTATTTACCATCTTTGTGGTTAACATAAGTTAATATTTGAGAAATAACAGAACAAGGCAAAAATGGAGAGGCGAAAATAACACCAAATAATAATTTTACTAACATAATCATAAAAAGGTACGTTTCATAAGCCTGTAGATTTTTACACAGAACTTTCTTGTCTTTTATTATCATGCTGTGTACACATGTTTTGGGATACGGTCTAGCAATACAATAAGAAAGGTAACACAAAACTCACAAAATACAGGCATACTCATCATACGCACCTCGCGGACTAAATAACCAAAGAATTTCACTAAAGGCTCGGAGCTCCCTAACCGAGTATTAAAAGCCCTCCACCATCCGAAGGGCCTTTGCCAACGTAGAAATGCTGGCGATTCACGTCTATTCGGTACCCTGAGGTAATCCGGTAATCTCAGGAATGTTACCTAAATTCCATCAGCCAGGACACGGATGTTTCTTGTTCGATGCCCGCTTCCTACATTCTACTAACGGACTACGTTGTTATGAGTATTAAATTTATACTAATACGAGTACGTTTGATAATACTCATATCAAACGTACTCTTAACGTTGAATTTAATGAGTCAAACTAAAAACAAATAATCATATAGCAAAACCTCATTATCACCACCATTTTACAAAAACTATTCACACCTATTATAGCCACTCAAACAAATTGCATGTGCATTTCACACGTAACAAGTGCGAGTAAATAACAGAAGATTAACTAATTAGATTTATTATAACGATCAATTTCATGTCTAGGTCTTGAAAAACATGAAAACAACTTTACGTGCAACAGATTTACTTGCGACTTGTCCACGTGCAAACGGTATGTTCGTACTAAGTCATTGTTTATTTTGAAGCTAGAGTTTTAACATTACTCTCCTTTCAGATATATCTCCATGAATTTGAAATTCAAACCACAAGTGCGAGCTAAAAACTAAGAACAAAATACATTCAGAAATACTCTAGTGACTAAAATTTCCAAAGTGATTCAACAGTGATTCAACAAAGTGACAATGAGCTCTTAAGAGAGCAGTGCTAGACAACGTAAAATGTCAGTGAGCTCTTAAGAGACGACTCAGGACATAGAAGATGCCGGACACGTTGTCCCTGACGACGGGGGTCAGCCTGGGCTTGCTAGCCGGCATCGTCTCCGGAGTATGCTACCTCGTCGCAAACGGAGTCACCTGGTCCAAGTGAGTACCTTTCATCTATTTACAGACTAGCTTTAACATGTCAGTGAGCTCTTAAGAGACGACTGATAGACGGAAGATGCCAGACACGTTGTCCCTGACGATGTCAGATCATAACTGAAAGACAGATATAAATATTTTTTAAATTTATGGAGCGAAATTTAAATGTATTGATTATATAGAAGTTTAATATGTGTGTACATAATATTAATAGCTACTAGACAAAGGGTAGCCTATGCTCCAGGATGCAATTTATCTCGTTGCTTTTATGAAAATCTCTTTAATGGTTTAGGTGTAAAATGGTAACTAACAGACAGACAGAGTTACTTTCGCATTTATATTATTAGTATGACTAGACACAAACCACGGAATTGGGAATCACTAACTTGTAACAGTATGTATAGAGCGACATCTGGTTTCAACGAGGGAAACAGTCAGTGTTACTAAAAGCTTCGTAAGTTCGTAACAGAAAGTTGGGTTGAGCTCTCGAATGTTCTCAGCAACCTTGCCTCCTAGTACCTGTATTACGTCACTAGATGGCACCTCAAAAATCTTTTTACAATAACATTTATGAATACACATGTAATGTCTATTAGACTGACATCGTAAATTCAAATCATTCATTATGCGTACAAGTTATCATGCAATCAAAATATCTAACGCTCTTTTTTGGCTTTAACAAATGTCACACCAAAACGAGAGACTAGAGTCTGTCACCAAATAGATACATACGTACAACGTTGCTCAACTTCAACGATCAATCAAGAACGTCTAAGCAAGCTACACCCCGAGCGCTTCAGAAAATAAGGTAAATGACCGTATTAGTTAATTAATCAAATTACCTACACAGGTAGAATGATACTGCTAGGTCCAGAGATATGCATCGTCCAACAGCATTGAAAGCTCTGTCGTCACATCCGTATTTTGCGAGTTTGAACAAAAGGCAGGTGGACCGGAACGGACCATGGCGAGATGATAATGATCACATTGGCTCACTTGACACTGGTGTCTTTTTTGTCACTCTGAGTTAGTTTACCGGCCCGACTGATGCGCGGTGATTGGTCACCTTGAGTTTTGTATTTATTTTATTTTATTTTATTTTATTCGGAAAACAAACAGTATTACAAACTAGAATAGGAAACAACTTAAAAAGGCTAATTACCAATTAAATGTTTTCGTATAATAAAAACAGTTTGTTGCAGAAAAAACTGCTTTGGTTTCAAAATCAGCCAACTCCTAAATAACTTTTATTATTGTTTTCTCTTATTTTAACACTAGCTTCCGCCCGTGGCTCCGCTCGTGTGGTATCAGGATAAAAAGTAGCCTTTAAGTTATTCCAGCACACATACTATCCAAGTTTCATTCAAATCTATTCAGCCGTTACGGCGTGATTGAGGCACAAACATCGTCACATCCTCACAAACTTTCGCATTTATAATATTACTGGGATTAGCAACATTGCTCTATGCATAAAATCTAATGACCAATATGCACTATTTTATAGAATGTTAGATATGAAAGTTGATAGATATAAAGGTAGAGGTAGACCAAATAAGATTATAGATGGATTGCGTGAATTATTATGAGTAAGAAATAAGCGAATACGGAGATGATGGCTGATAGAGGCGAATGGAAGAAGAAAACATGTTGTGCCGACCCCACTTAAGTAAGATAAAAGCAGGAAAATGATGATGATGATGCACTATTATTATAGAGATAGTTTGTTTGTTGGTTTGATGGGTAAAATCTTTGAAACAACTGAACCACATCTGTAAATTCTTTCACTGGTAGAATGTTACAGTATCTCTGAATACTAGGCTATTTTATTTTTGATTTTATTCGCGGTCTGGTTTTATAATAGCAAACAATAATGTAATAACAAAACAACCATTTAGACTTCAGGAATACTTTTATTTTTATTTTATTTACCAAACTATTACCGAAGTTAAGCAATAGGTAATTGATTTGTTTCGGGATGGACGCGGCCAGACGATTAGCTTTTTATGAGCAAATATATAAAACTAAAAGAAATGTACAAAAAGTGCGCATCATAAAAGCTCCTTTAGTGGACTCGACATACGTCTCTGAACTTATTAGGCAACATACGGATTTCCTCACGAAGTTTTCCACCTGCGCGGTTTTACAGACGTAAAAATAAATTAAATCACAATTTTGTACATACATAACATACATATTATCACGCCCGTATCCCTTATGAGGTGGGCAGAGCTACAAATAATCAAAACGAAACTTGCTCTTGATTTAAAGTCCTTAAATGGATATGGTGAACTATGGCGACAGGTGATCAGTCAATTGACCATAAGATGGTCTATCACGTTGGCGTTTTTTAAAACTAAAATCTTGTTTTTTAAGTAATGTCAGGTGTAGCTATCAGTTCAGAGAGTATCCCCTACAAACAAACCAACAAACAAACATTACCATCCTACTATATTATAAATGTGAATAAGTTTGTGAGGATGTTTGTATGTTTGTGCCTCAATCACGCCTAAACAGCCGAACGGATTTGAATAAAACTTGGAATATACACAACTACTTAACTATAAAAGTGTAGTAGATAATAAAATAACATAGGTATAACAAACTAAGCTCAAATTGACCGTTGACTTACAACTACCCTTACTGTTATGAATAGACAAAACAATAATTTCGAATTAAAATACTACCTTGAACTGGAAACCGTTACATCTAACCGGACTGGGGCGGCGATCGGACCGTGGCGGCCACTCGCTTCAATGGGGTGACTTGGCAATTGACCATATGTTTTCATGCCGAATGGATACCAATTAGGTAAACGTTCACAGGCTGTGGGTAATGGGTTCCGTATGAATTAACGACAATCTTAGTAAAAGCAATTAAATTTACCGTCCAAAATGATTCAGCGTAAAAGGCAACCTACACTTAATGGGAGGATACTGTCTAGGACAATTTTAGAATAGGCTTGCCCAGCTCCTAATCCTCTCGCCATCGTTGCCTTATCAACAGGATAAAAAAGCTGAATAATCCGCGGGCTTCCTCACGATATTTTACTTAACCCTTTTGAGCACGTGTTGAAGCGCACATGCTATTCTGAAAGCAAAAAAATATATAAAATATATAAAAAAATATATATGTTGCATAGCCGGGATTAAAATCCACGGTTTTCATATCTAAAATCAGACAACCTAAAGGTTTATTTGGCACAAATAAATGTCATTCACTGAGTCACTGATAATTCCGTCCTCATAATGTTATCTTTAACCGTTTGAGAGTATAATATTGCGCATAAAATGATTTCCAGCAAAAAAATCCCCGAGTGCTACATAAAGCTATACTGTCTAGGACAATTTTAGAATAGGCTTGCCCAGCTCCTAATCCTCTCGCCATCGTTGCCTTATCAACAGGATAAAAAAGCTGAATAATCCGCGGGCTTCCTCACGATATTTTACTTAACCCTTTTGAGCACGTGTTGAAGCGCACATGCTATTCTGAAAGCAAAAAAATATATAAAATATATAAAAAATATATATGTTGCATAGCCGGGATTAAAATCCACGGTTTTCATATCTAAAATCAGACAACCTAAAGGTTTATTTGGCACAAATAAATGTCATTCACTGAGTCACTGATAATTCCGTCCTCATAATGTTATCTTTAACCGTTTGAGAGTATAATATTGCGCATAAAATGATTTCCAGCAAAAAAATCCCCGAGTGCTACATAAAGCTATACGAATATTTTATTCCTACGCGAGTGAAGTTATGAGGGCACTATATTGAATAGAGAGCTTTCAACTTTGAATATAAAAGGAACGCTAAAATGCCAACAGGACCCTGCGGTGCACGGGCCATGTCGCCGGCGTACGGCAGTCTCACCGCGACCGTCAATCGAACTGTACTTCCGAAACTTACCGCAATAAATACAATTTGGAAGAAAATTTTACAGTTTGCTCTACCTCGTGATACGGATTATTTGATAGTTTTTGATAACACGTCACAGATTACGCGTTAGTAACCTATAGATTCTAATAAGTGTTCAAGTGGTTTTTGTGTGCAGTGAATATTGTTCAAGGTCGCCTGATTGGTATAGTGAACAATCCTAGGCAGTATCTTCCTGGATTTTATAAAAAAACAAACAAAGGTAAGTTTACTGAGATGACGTTTTTCTAAAATCTAATTGTGACTGCGCTTTCTCTGGTAATAAAATTCAGTTTTGTGAAAGTTTTAGAATACGTGAAACTCGCATAATATTTCAGAAAATTACGTTTGTCTCATATTTATTTTTTACAGTGTAAAGTAAAAAGAATAAAAAGTTTAGAATGCGTCCAGCTGCTTCTCTCCCCGAGCCTGTCGTAAAAGTCGACTAAGGGATTGAATCCTCTCCATCATGATGGACCATCTATATGGGTGATGGGATGATCACATGTCACCATGGTTCACCATAATATCCATCTTGGGACTTTGAATCAGGAGTAGCTGCAAGCACCCTACCTACCAAAACACCTTAGCCAAAACTCTTACAGCATGATCCTTGGATCATGCTGTAAGAGCCGTAAGCCGACCCCGCATAGAGTGGGATAAGGGCAGGAAGATGATGATGATAGTTGAAATCATAGCTCAGTTTTTAATTAACATTATTATTTCAGTTTGGTACCACAAACTGCTGAGTCATTGGCTTCCTTTCGAGATTGCCAGCTTTCTAAGCCCTGTGCCCATCTCATCCAGATTTACTCGCGACTTTTTTCTACATCGGCAACCCAACGCGCTTCAGTAAAGTTTAAATTACCATAGTTTTATCATTGATTAGTTATATTAACCGTATAATTACCAAGAAGATTTCAAAATAGCCCTGAAACCAATCATTATTTCAAGCGTATAGTTCGCATGCCATTCTATAATGAAACGCGGGGTCGCTGAAATGGACACCACGGCGCAACGTAATCTGGTTCTAATTACAAAGCTACCTATCAACATAACCAATAGTTATAAAGAATATGTATAGGTATTACGAATTTATCAACAGTTAACAGTCGCCTAAAACTTCTAAGGCTCTCAATTTGCTGGCGATAAACTTTGTGTTAGCGTGAATATTCTTTTTATTAAATAAAAATTTGTGACAAACCTGCTATGCTCTGAGGAATATAATATATCTAGTCGTGTCACCAGTTCTTTCGAACCAGTGTGGTAAAAGGATTTAAAGTGCGCCTCAAAGGCTACTTTTGACACATGTTTTCGAACTTTCCACGGTTCTACAACATGCCGGTTTCCTCACATCGTTTTCCTTCCGCACATAAATTTTTCGAACACAAAAACCCATTGGTGCACGACCGTATTTGAACCCACGATCTTAGGATCGGAAGGCGGGGCCTCTACCACTAGACTACCAGTGCTCAATATTATAATGTCCGTAAAACATAACATTATGCACACAGAGAAGTAAATCCTTCGCTGACGTGTTCAGGCAGTTTTGAGTCTTGTTCAGTTTTTGATAAGCAGCAAAATTAAGCCACTTTTAGTCATAGCGTTTGTCTGTTGTTATGCAGGCAACTTTGAGCATACCTAATAATAAAATAATAATTCAGGCTAAATGATCAATTTTAGAGCAATAGGTAAATAAAATTATCGGACTACACCATAAATAGAGCATGGCATTTATTACGAAGCATGGTCAATTTAACAACGCTGCGATTTGCTCCTCTGATAACATGTTTATACCATGTAATACCATGGCTGAACGAGCAAACACTACTTCCTCTTACGAATGAGTATATGCACTGGTATAAATAAATAAATAACACCCAACAGTCACATACATAGTCCTGACCCCACACTAGGATTCCCTGTGTCGTGGGTATCAGAAACTACGAGTACCACAACACCCAGACCTGGAAGAAATGTTAACAGATCATGCAAACATTTCTTCCGCAGCGGGAATCGAACCCGCGTCTCTTGCGTCTCTGCCGAGCAATCGCCCGCCACGCCACCGAGTAGATGATTTATGTCGTATGGCATAAATCATCTACTAATGGTAACAGGCCTTAGTTTTTTCACATTGTTGACATATAAATTCCACAATAACATAGGTATATTTCGGTAGCCTTTATCTGCATTTTTATCACAGTACCAAAATATTTCAAACTCTGTCCGCGTGGATCAAAGCACAGTACCCTGCGGCGCGCATCGAACCGTGGCGACGAATTTGGCGCAAAACCAAACTAACATTCATTATTCAGTGGTAAAAAGCCACTACACAGCACAAATTCCTAACGTATACTCTATTTTAGTGCTACGTTAATGACGCGACATAGCTACTTCAAAATGCAAGCAGAGTCATTATTCGGACGCAGTGTCATTGACGCGAATGACGTTCCAGAGTTTCATCTTTTATTTATTTACTAGCTGCCGCCCGTGGCTTCGCTTGCGTGGTATCCGGATGAAAAATGTATGTATATTCCAAGTTTCATTCAAATCCGTTCAGCCGTTTAGGCGTGATTGAGGCACAAACATCCAAACTCACAAACTTTCGCATTTATAATATAAGTAAGATTACATAAACACAACATTACAGATACTTCTAAGAAGTCATATTTATAGACACATCAATCAATGTTAAAATTAAAATAGAAAAAAATACACAAATATCTTTTAAAAAAAAGCAGTATGTAAGTGCAAGAAACAAAATAAAACTTTGTTGCGGCCGGCGTCAATAACGCGGAGCCACAGACGCTTTCTTCGAAGGTCTACCTCTACCATACCTCTACCGAGACTCTTGGATTTACCATCACTTCCAAAAATGGTTCACTGATTGGCATTTGCGTCAAACTGTGCTGTAACTGGTGAACATAATTACATTAATAAAACCTGTCAAGCGCGAGTCGAATTCGAAACATTCCACACGAAAGGTTCCATCGTACATGTACATAAATATTTTTTGTATGGCCCCCTTTTTATTATAATTATTTGTTGTTATCGCGGCAATTGAAATACACACTGTGAAAATTTCAACTCTCTGCCTAAAAAGAAAAGTAAAGCAACATTCTGGTAGGTATACAACCAACGTAGGTAATTGCGATCAATAGTCAAAATGTGCATAACAAAAGGCACTTTTGTTAACACGTTGGTAGAGATCACATTGGTCTTGAATATTGGAGCCTATTTCTGTGGGCTATGTAGTGGCAAAAATAAGTTATCTAAAGGCATTTGTAATGTGTACTTTATAAGAGACAGGAAAGCGTTCTAAATTACATCTACGATTTTATTACAAGCTGCCTTCGATCATCTGTGATGAAAGCTGGCGGTATTTCATTTTTATTGTAACGAAACACAAATAAAATGCTACGATTTGATCATTCGTTAGTCTCGACACGGTCGTGTACAAACCTACCGATATCCGAAATCCGCAGGTTGCATTGATTATATAACATGACGTCATCTAGAGATAGTTAATATTCTATCGTGGTTGTATCCCCTCACGCCACAACATCCTTCCGGAGGCACGCTTGGAATAGGCCAATGAGCAAGACGTGTGGTCAAATTCCGCTTTCATAATAGACAGTTTTTATATTGATTTACACAGAAATATTAACTAAACCTTTTCCAAATCACATCGATTATTGACTGGACGAATATATATAATGTATTAAGAAATGTCAACTCTCTTCCTATTACGGTTCAGATACGGTCCGCTGACAGACGGATGGACGGACAGCGGAGGCAATTGTCTCCGTTGTTGGCACCCTTCGGGTACGAAACCGTACAAAGGATCCTGTACGTCTATTCCCACTAGTTCAGTTGTCCAGTTCAGCTGACTGAACTAGTGAGATTTTTTTTCTCGTTTGTTCAGTCGACTGGACTAGTGAGATTTAAAGTTAAAATCGATCTTATTTACAACTTCTGTGTAAACGACGAGTTTATGGACTTTCATTCTTTGTCCAATGTTTTAATTGGTGAACTCTAAAATGGGCGATCGGCTGATCACTTATGGGCGTGATAATACACATACATACTAAAATGGATTTGCTTTGGTTATTCTATCCAGAACTCACAAAAGGATTCAAGATTGTCACTCAGGTCAGGTGCTACTCCAAATATGGTCTGCCTATCACCAAAGGAAAGGTAATCCACTGACTTCCTACTCGAAATACAAAAGATTGTGCAAAGACTACAAAGTGTGAAACAATCGTAGGTATTCAACTAGAATAATCAAAAGCCTGTGCTTTTAAAATAGCAATCGAGTTTGAAATTACAACTGCTTATAGAGAAACTAAAGGCGTAGGAAAATAAACAAGATATATTTACAAAGCTGGTATTGTAAGTAAATTCCCTAAATTATAATGAAACCGCATCAAAGGCCGTTGCGTAGTTTAAGAACTACGCACTTTAAACTACGCAGCGGCCTTTGATGCGGTTTCATTATAATTTAGGGAATTTACTTCGATCAAATTTGATCGAATCGAATTTATTATAGGGAATTTATATATCTAAGTTAAGTCATCATCATCATCATCATCTTCCTGCTCTTATCCCACTCTATGTGGGGTCGGCACAGCATGAGTTTTGGCTAAGATGTTTTATGACCGGCCGCCTGCCTGACGTCAACTCTCCTTGGGAATACTTGCTTATTGTATCTCATCGTGTTGGAGGATATCCCTTAGTCGACTTTTACGACATGATCGGAGAGAGAAGCAGCTGGACGCATTCTATGTTTTTTCTTTACTCCCAGTCCAGCAGAAAAGTTACAATATCTAAGTTAAGTACCTACAACTTTATTTCTTTTTCAAAGCGGCCTTGCTGGCCGGGGGTGGGGTGAGTTTCCCGGGGGGTGTGAGCTGTGGGGTGGACTGAGGACTCAGTTCTCCCGTCAGGAGGAACCTCTTGCACCGATCCTTCAGGTTAAAGTAGATGCGGTTCTCGTGATTGAGCTGAGGAAGCACTGAGATGCGCTTGTCACTTTCCTTGAACAAGAAGAGAGGTGATCTTGAATTGAATAAATCTTGAAATGAAGCGCTCGTGGCGTAGCGAAGCGCTCGTGGCGTAGTGAAGCGCTCGTGGCGTAGCTTGCTTAGGCGTTCTTGATTGATCGTTAAAGTTAAGCAACGATATGCGCGGTCACAAATTGGGATGGGTGATCGTAAGTGGCATTACGAGCTGAGTGCTTCCGTGCTTCGGAGGGCACGTTAAACAGTCGGTCCCGGCTTTTAACCTTTAACTGGTGACGTGGTTTTTGTGTAACATTAGTGGTGACGTGAGGCCTGACAGGCCCTCGGTTGAATATAAGTATAATTCGCGATTTTACAAATATTTATTACTGGAGCCTACCTATTTGTGTTAATATGATATTTAGGTATTAAATAAAACGATTTTGTGTATTCTAGTTATCACTTTTATATATGAACTGACCATAACAAAATTTGCTCTCGTATTATTAGAAAAAAACGACATGAGATCAACATTTGGTTATAAATAATAAAAATCAACGTTCTTATTGATAACGACATTATTAAATCTTAGAATAAACATGAATCATCTCTTAAAATAATATAAATCTCTGATCACATGCGTAATCACAAAACTGACAATGGGTAAACTTAACTAATTTTTATTGACTCTCAGGACACAAAAGTTTCGCGCACTGCAGACATACATGCTTTTTACACGAAACACATTGGTAAAAAAAATTTCGGTATCGCTTAGGTGGACAGGTGGCAAATTTATTTTGCGTCTTTTGCGTGTTTTGCGGCTCAGGTGGCAAATCTGAGCCCCAAATTCGTCTGATGTTCGACCTTATTTCAAGTGGTATTCGTGAGCTATAAACTCTGTGCTGCATGTGCTGTAAAACTAGGCCTCTGGCCAAAGTTTTGATGAAAACCCCTCTCAATGGTTCTGCCTCCCCACTTGAATCGGTTTTTTTCCATATAAATAACTGGCCATTCTTGACAAAGGCTGAGCGTCATCAGTATCACTACTTGTAACTGGATTTTCCTGGTCTGGCTGTGGTTCATGCTCCTCATTTTCAGATGCTCTTACCTCGGTATCTGAGTTGTAGTCACTTTGCTCGGGAACATAGTTTTCTCCTAAATCTTCAGCTTCAGAACCACTGGAGTCTTCATACACAGTTCCTAATCATTATTCGATTTGTTTATCGACTTTTGAAGTGGATCAGGGTATAACTTGTCTCTGCTAGTAATTGGTACTGAATTTCTCTGCTCTAGTACTCTACGTCTTTTTCCAGATGGTTTTGCATCATCTATCGTGCATATTTGCAGGTACATACTAAAATAAACCACAAATAACAATTTAGCAAAACCAACAAAAAAGTAACGTAAGTGGTGACGTAGGGCCTGAGAGGCCTCTGTGAAACATTAAATCAGCATAACTCACCAAATTTGCTCCCAGCGACACTATTATCCTGGTCCACGGCGTGGGCACAACTAAACTCGAAGCTACTGAGACGCACAAACCCGAAATGCGCGGGGAAAGGGGTGAAATAACGTTTCATTAGTGCTATCGGGCCTGTGAGGCCCGACGTCACCAGTTAAAGGTTAAGTCGTTAAGCCATGACGGAGGCCTTTAGGCGGCCTAAAAACTCCGTCACTAGAGTTGGCCACTAGCTCATACGAACATACATACATTGAATAAATATGGGTGATTCGAATTTAGCCTTGTTCCGATGAAGGAGTGAACGTTCAAGATCTTGTTAGATGTTTTTGAGGCTTAGCCAATCAATACAGCAATACAAGGAAGTTGAGATGAGTGATAGGATAAATAATAATAAAGTAATTTGGGGTAAAAAAAACCGCTTGGTGATTATTTTATGCTCGAACTCCTTCTACCATTCATACATACATACATACATATTATCACGCCTGCATCCCTAACGGGGTGGGCAGAGCTACAAGTCATCATAAGAAAATTTGCAGCCACTACTGATCTAAGAGTCCTAAGATGGTTATGGTGGTCAGCCCATCGTCCATATAGATGGTCCATCATGTTGGAAAGGAGTAGTATCCCTAAGTCGATTTTTACGACATGCTCGGGAAGAGAAGCCACTGGACACATTCTATGTTTTTTCTTTACTCTGGCAGAGAAGTAACCTCCTTTTAGCGATAGCCCAAAAACCCTTGGTTTCATAAAAAAATGAAGTCGATGAAGTTTTGATTACCTATGCACCGTAATCAAGACATTATGGTCTAAGCTATGTTTCTTTGAGAGAGACCGTTAGGTACTCTTCAGTAATTGTAGGCACCAAGATACTTTTATTGTATCCGCCCGGGTGCACAATTAACTAGGTTAATTTATTAGATAGCTACTTAGCTTCTGCTTGCGGCTTTGCTCGTGTTGAACCTGGATAAAAAGTAGCCTATAAGTTATCCCAGGTCTCAAACTATGTAGTTCGTTATTTACGACGATTGGTTTACAAGCGTTCTCAGGTCCTTACAAAAAAAAGGCCTCTTACCATCTATGGTAATTATTTATACAGCGTCAGGAGACAACTTTTACCTTCACAAACGGGACGCTGTAGTGCCCGGGCGGTGATTGCCCAGCACCTATTCCGTCCTCTCAGATTAGTCGACTTTGTCCACAGGAAAGACATGGTCAATACATGCAGAGCTGACTAAGCCGCGGGTTTCCTCGCGATGTTTTCCATCACCGTTTGAGAGTACTGATGTAGCGCAAATATTTTTTTGCACATAGAAAAATCTATTGGTACACGACCAGATTTGAACCCACCACCTTAGAATTATAAGGCAGGGTCGCTACCACCGGTCTTTACAAACATTTGCATATTTAATATTTTAGTAGGATACAAGTAGGATACCAACCTGTTTCACCACAATCACATAGTAAGTCTTCTTATGATCGAACAAATCTGTCGCATACGCATACGTGGGCATCGCGAAGAGCCCCTTGAGGAAGCCGTTCTCATCACAAAGGTCGAAGGTAGTGAAGATGCCCAGGCGACACTTCTTCCTGATGTACTCCAGCATGATGCGGACGGGACAGTTCGGGTTGACCAGCAAGGTCTTCTCCACAGCCAAGTCGATGTCTGAAGAGCTACGGCGAAGGGCAGTGGACAACTCAGGCGCGTCTTTGTACCCGACGAATATGAACATCTTTCATTCACAATTGTTGTGGTTTTAATAGACAAAATTGTTAGAATTAAAGACACAGAATAGAAAACGTCAGGATAGCACGATTGTGCAGAAACTGGCTAAATATCAAGGATTACAACTGTAACCGAGAAAATATATTTCAACTTCACTAACACAAACTTCTTTCGTGTAAATAAATGTCTTGAAGATGAACATGACAAAACGGAAACATCCACAGAGCAAAAAATATCTATGAAAACGATGAAAACCAAACGAAACAGCGATAAAAACTATGACTGAAACGGTAATCAAAAAGGATTACTTCAAATGTAAGGTATGAAAGGTCATAATTATAATGCAACAAACCAAAATACATAGAAACAACTTTCGATATATAGCTATTAGGTACTCTAGTGCAGGTACAAACATATCCGAAGGGCACTGTTTAAAATTCAATTCAACTGTAATTCTTTCACCAGAAACAATGACTTAAAAATAACTTTATTGGGTCATTCGATTAAATTAAACGCTTGATTAAAAACCCCTATTGATTTGCTCAACAATGGTCTGGATTCATTTGCATTGCTCTACAAGAAAGCCGAACACAATGGATAGGTTAGACATTTACTTAGATGTAAGTCTGCTTTGGGTCATCGAACTCAACAATACACATTAAACTTTAACTATAATTATTGTTGAATTCACTCGTACGTGCCTCACGTGGAAGTGTTTTGAAAGAATATTAAGATGTTAATAATACGTAAAGCGAAATAATTATTTCTAAAAACTTCTACGCGTTGTGAAAATAAAGAAATACTGAACTGATAGCAAAAACAAACAAACAGCCGAATTCGTTGTCACTAAGGTCATCGGACAGCCTTGACCGCGTTGCGCCAGACGCATTTCGTTGGGAAATGGCCCGGCGAGATTCTAAGCGACTTATATTTCATAAGAACAGTTGCAACAGAATCACCAACTGTTCAATGTTCATACCACAAGTTACACCAGCCAGTCCTGCGCCGGCCACAATCCTAGTAAGAATCCGATACGCGAGGCACAAACACGCATTCCTCAATCTTATCACTACCAATACAATAAACTTTCAGTGAAATATACTTACCGTGAGAAACGCTATTAGCAATGCTAAGTTGAGGAACTAAACAATCCATTAGGCAAAGTACCTTCGAACACACACGACGTGAATCGGAAATTGAAGTTGGAACATACTAAGGAACTAGGATCACAAGTTCAAAACGAAGAACAAAAAAGTTCCTAAGTAACAGCTTTTTGGACACGCCAAGCAAGGATTTGGGCAAATTTTAATCTGCATGAAACTCTTTCAAAAATGAAGACTTAAGCATCACCATGACGCTATCAGAAGTGGCCAGCCTGATGACCTTCGGGGTGTCAGCATGGCCGCCGCCCGGACCTCTCCCTAACAGCTTCCAATTCCACCACCAAGGATCAAACTTCGCTGTATTCATCATACTCTTCGCGCTGTGCATGATGGAGGTGGTCGTTATTAGGATCGTGACGGAGGAGCAGGCCAGGGAGCATGGCTCGAGGAGTGTCACTTCTATGTGGTTTGAGGAGGATGAGTGAAAGTGGGAATGTGAGCAGGGGTCCAGGAGAGGTGTGATTTTAGATGGATTAGTGTAGAGTGATGTGACAATGTTGGAGGATTGTAATTTTTAAGTGCAGTGCAGTAAGTACCTAAGTTATCTAGGGTTCTGCCAGACAAGTAGGTACCTAAGAACCTAGGATTATAATGATAATATTGTTTACCTTATGATAAGAAAAGATGATGACAATGATATGAAATAATTTCTATAGTGATGGTCGTTGATTTTTACTACATTGAATAAATTATTAGTCAAAAGGCTTACAATCTAAAAGGCAAACTACCTAATAGGTTTGTTCATTCAGTCCATTGCAAAATACATATCAGCTCCAATCTCCAACTATGAAACCCTTTTACCTACTTACAAACGTTGCTCAACTTGGCTGTCACTATTTGCCATTATCTATCAGAATGGGATAGAGCTATAAAAGTTTAGCTCCTGAGCGAGCTGATTTCAAATAAGAAAGAATTAGGTACTGGGGGCAAAACTTGTATAGCGCTATCCCATTCTGATACATAATGGCAAATAGTGACAGCCAAGTTGAGCAACGTTTATAAGTAGGTAAATCAGCATGTAGCTAACACTTACTGAATTTTTTCAATATTTTTATCTTAGATAGACTAAGTATGATAAGGTCATTAGTGACGACATTTGTTTATCAGTTTGTTTATGAATAACTCGACCCCAACGACTGCAATAAATCTAAAATAATTTTTTGATAATGTGGTTTGATTTACTCGGTGTACCATTTATTATACAGAGGAATATGAGGAATGACTAGTATTATTGAGAGCATACCCAGAATGTAATCATAAGAAAACTTGCAGCCACTCCTGATCCAAAACTCTTACACCATGATCCAAGGATCATGCTGTGCCGACCCCACATAGAGTGGGATAGGGGCAGGAAGATGATGACTCCTGATCCAAAGCCCCAAGATGGATATGGTGAACCACGGTGACAGGTGATCAGCCCATCTATCCCAGAGGATGGTATCCCTTACTCGACTTTTACGACACGCTCGGGGAGAGAAGCAGTTGGACGCATTCTATTAGCCATTGCCATCCCAATGCAGGGCAAAGGTTTCTTCCACTCCTATAAGAGCAGCATAGAAACTCATACATAGACCATGTATGAGTTTATAGTAGGTAATTATTTAAGGTTAAAATGTTTTTATGATATTTTTTTAAGGAAAAGAAATAACCCACGCATGAAATCGTTACTACTTCTACTAATCGTGTCACTAGATATCTCTAACCAGTGTGGTGAAAGGGTTTATAGTGCGCTTCAAAGGCTCCTTTCGTGCACTTATAATTGTAGTGAAAAATATTTATTTAAAATTGTATGCCACAGAACAGAAAATGGTACAAAATACTGATAAATAGAATGGATACTCTTAGTTCGTCTCATAATTTTTAAGACGTTTTTAGAACATGTTTTCATACATTGATACTGATTTTACTCGACCCGGTAATGTGTTTGGGTTGTATGTATATAATTATGTATGTTATGTATGTGGATTCCTTTGACTGAAGGTGTATTCCAAAAGGCTGGACGGATTTTGACAAATGAGGTGTCGTTGGATTCGTCTAGATAACGAGAGTGTCATAGAATAAAATGGTACAAAATCATCATCACCATTTGGCATAAAATCTAATATGGCAGATGTAACTAGTATGCTACCAAAATCTACGCATTCGGGTTTTTTAATTTAAATAAATACCTACTTGTTACAGCAGTCGTTAGCGAATATAGTCTGCGAAAGATCATGTTAGAGGCAATGCTTGCAAAAGGCCATGCAACATCTTAGGCTAAGATTTAAGCAGCTTTTACACATCACTTATAATTAGAGGACGCGCCGTGTAATGCAACACCGCTGGTTTCAAACATTGCGCACCGACTTGCGCACTTGCATCTCCTTTCACATTGTGATATCAATCTGAGAACACTGTGGCAACGTTCAGCACGGTTTGATGGGCGACTGCTGTTTGTTTGTTCGTATTTTACTTGGCTGACAGGTCAACGGCCAATCGTGCCTTAACACTTGCTCACGATAGTCTAGCCTCCTAGCTAATAAAAACATAACACAAAATCAAGTCAGTCACACTCTCCGATCCTAATAAAGAAAGTTCGCAATGTTTGGATGTCTGTGTCCATCATGCCGTAACGGCTATTTCTTTCAAACCAGTGTGGAGAAAGGATTTAAAGTATGCCTCAAAGACTTCTTTCGTGCCTCGAAAACACATGTTTTCATTCACCGTTTGAGAGTATTATAATATAATATAGCTCACTTACATTTTTTAAACATAAAAATCTATTGGTGCACGTATTGACCATGTCTTTCCTGTGGTCAAGGCCGAGTAAGCTGAGAGGATGTAATAGGTGCTGGGCAAGCTTACTCCATCTTAATTCGTCCCGGGCACTACAGCGTCCCTTTTTTGAAGGTAAAAGATGCCTCTTCACGCTGTACAAATCATCTTCTATAATAATAATAATAATAAAAATATATTTATTTTTCTTCACAAAAAAGTTTCTTGGCTTCAAGCTGACACAGAGTAAGGTTAGTAAGTAAATATAGGCTAGGCCAAGAAAACCTGTTTTGTGAAGAGCTGGTGCCTGAGATAGGTTTTAGAAAAAACCTGTAATACAGGTCACCAGCGCCCCACGCCACGGATCTTCCAAGGGCCATCTTACAACGGTTTTCAGACCATTACAAAACTTTATAAGAAAAATAAAATTAAACAGAGAAAATTAAGACTAAAAAATAAAATAAAAATAGAAATAACTAAAAATAAAAATATAAACAATAGTACTATGAATATAAAGATATACAAAAGCAGCGCGCGCGTATGAGTGTATGTGCGTGTTTGAGAGAGAACATGCGTGCGAGCTTGTGTGTGTGTGTGTGTCCGTGTGTGTGTGTGTGTGTGTGTGTGTGTGTGTGTGTGTGTTTGTGTGTGTGTGTGTGTGTGTGTGCGCGCGTGTTTATGTAGGCTATTTAGGTGCGTGTGGATGTATGCTGTGCGGGAGAGTGAGTGAGTGTATGGGTCCTTGGGCGTGTTTGTGTAAGTATGAAAGTTGTACGATGTATATTATTATTTACACTATTAGTGTAAAAGTATGTAGCTGCTATGACTGCGATAAATGTGTGCTATAGTTATTCTGCGAGGCATAACAAAGTTTCTGTTTCTTGGTAGGTTAATGTTTTAAGCCATTTGGTAACATTTTTTTTGCATCTTGCCTTATTCTGTGGGTAAATATTTATGACTTTATTTATCTTGTTGTAAATATATGGGCCGAGGACGCAGAAGAAGTTATGAGAGAGACTTGTACGAAAGGCTTGAGAGCGGCAAACAGTGGAACTGCGGCGTTTATTTAGTAGTTCTGGCACATACACAAGCTGAGAATGTTTTCTTAGAATAATTTGTAGCAGGAAAGTTTGTCTGACAGTAAGAACATCCCATTCTTTATATAGGGTGGTAGTGGGGAAGCTGTAATGATGGTTAGCACTTACCTTCAGAATGGCACGTTGAGCTCTCTCTAATTCGAGTATATGAGTCTTTGCTGCCCCGCCCCATGAGGAGATACAGTACTCAACAATCGGATGATGGTCTATGGATGGTAAAAGGTCTCTGTAAATGACCATTTTTAATATTTTATCTCTTGCTTTAAATATCTGCATTTGATGTTGCAGGGATGAGCAGGCCAGCAGAAGATGCTTGAAGGCGAAGGACGACGGCGTGTGCGCTAGGTGCGGCGGGGACCGGCAAGGGGGGTACATCCCTTGCATCTGCGAGGATTTCCAGTAGGTTTCCATCATAATCATCTTCCTGCCCTTAGATATACCACTCTATGTGGGGTCGGCACAGCATGATCCAAATCATGCTGTAAGAGTTTTGGCTAAGATGTTTTATGACCGGCCGCCTGCCTGACGTCAACCCTCCTTGGGAATACTTACTTATTGTATCTCATCATATTGGAGGATACTATCCCTTAGTCGACTTTTACGACATGTTCGGGGAGAGAAGCAGCTGGACGCATTCAATGTTTTTTCTTTACTCCCAGTCCAGCAGAGAAGTTTTCTAGTAGGTTCCCAGTTTTCATAAAATTTTTAATCGACACCATGGGTAGTTTTTATTATTAGACGACACGACACGACACTATAATAAAGGCAAAGCGTGGCGGTGAAGGATGGTCACGCCAATACTGTCGTGTGTCGTGTCGTGTCGGCCATTTATGGCACTCGCCCACCAAGCCATCGAAATCGTCATAAATTATGACGATTTCGATGGCTTGGTGGGCGAGTGCTCGACTGAGATGCAAGAGGCGCGGATTCGATTCCCCCATCGTGAATATCCATATATAGTGATAATTATCCATGCATATTTTATTCAGCCTCGTGGCGCTCCTGGCGTAGATGTTCTTGATTGGTCGTTGAAGTTAAGCAACGTTGTGCGCGGTCACAATTGGGATGGGTCACCCCAAGTGGCATTACGAGCTGAGCGCTTCCGTGCTTCGGAGGGCACGTTAAATTATCGGTCCCGGCTGCCTTTAGGCGGCCTAAAAACTCCGTCACAAGAGATGTCACTAGCTCATACGTATACGAACATAATAAGCACATCGTGTAAATGTTGTAGGCCTGTGAAGTTCGAGTCAGGCGCGTGGTTCCTGAGGCAGGTGCACCGCGCCGCCACCCTGATGCCCTGGTCCTTGTCTACGGACAAGCTGGAGCAAATTGGTAATTATACTTGTATTATAATGTTGATGCTTTCAGTCTGTGTTCGCCTTTAACTGGCTAATGTAAGTTAGTAAGCCTAATGCTATGTTCTAGTTTTAAGTTAAGATCTCAGATAAATCAGAGGTTAAGATAAATCAATCTGTTGGCGATCCTTTTCTGAATAAATATATTTAGCAAACCTATATTTTATATTAGCTACTTAAATTTCAACCACCTAAAAGATAAAATATCCTATCCTACTAATTATCTTACTTATACTATAAATGCGAAAGTTTGTGAGTTTGGATGTTTGTGCCTCAATCACGATTCACGCCTAAACGGCTGAACGGATTTGAATGAAACTTGGAATATACATAGTACATGTGCCGGATTAACATATAGGCTATTTTTTGTTCGGGTACTTTGGCAGCTAGTAATATATAAAAACCATAGAGATAAGAAGCAAAAGCATAGAATGCGACCAGCTGCTTCTCTCCCCGAGCATGTCGTAAAAGTCGACTAAGGGATAGTATTCTCTCCAACATGATGGACCATCTATATCGGTGATGGGCTGCGACCGTGCAATCAACGGCTACTTCTGATTATGTTTGTTTCTTTCCAGAGGAGGAGTATGACGGGCGCGACAGCCCAGGGCCGAGCCGGGCGGCTCAAAACGATGCGACAGTGCGGGAGTTCCTTGAGACTCTGGCGGCGAAGCTGACTGGCGGCACCCTGGAGGGCACTAGGGTCTCCCCGCTGTACGACCATCCCGCTTGTAAGTACCTTAGATCCTCACACTATCTCGTTCTATAACCAGACCGTCGAGTTATGTAATGAGGCGGGGTGACGAAGACCTTTACAGCATTTCTATGAGCATGTTTTGAGCCGTCCAGAAAATGGCAAACGATCTTTTTAAAAGACAATACCATAATCGCAAACAGGCCATTGCTTTCTAGGCTTAAATCGAAGTCAAACGACGAAAATGCTTTCCGGCGGCGGCAATAAATTTGGGTCATCTGGAATTTCTCCATCATTATCATTAACGTGTACTGCCATAAAAGTGTACAGCTAGACATGCCTCCCCTATGCGGGACAAACGATGCTGCGTCCATCACCCGATCGCCTGGCAAGTAGGTTTTTGTTATATATTGATGGTGAGGTTGATGAATATTGTGTAGATGAGCGAATGCTGGAGCGATACCACGCCCCGCTGCAGCTCGCACTGTCTACGCTCGGCACTGCGCTACGTGACGCCCTCACACGTAAGCTGGCAGCATGCAGCATGCACTGTGACACTAGCTATAGTGTTGCGGAACCATCGATAATTTCACTATCGATAATTAAATTTTCAGGATATCGATGGTGCTATTGATAGTATCACCACGTGTTACTATTATCGATACTACCGATAGTATCAATAGCGCTATATTAGTAAAACTATTAATAGCAATACTCGTATAATGGCAATACTCGTAATAGTATCGATACTATTGTGCTTTCTAACAGTTTAAACCAAAAACAATTGATACTATCGATCCTATTGGACATAAAACTATCGATAGTATTGCTCACATAGCGCTATCGATAATAGTAACACGTGGCGATACTGTAATGGTTTTGCCTAAACTATCAATACTTAGTCTATCGATAGTCAACTATCGATAAGCAACACTAACTGGCTATGACTTTGCAGAAGTCCATTCTAAGATAATAATAAATAGAAAGGTCTCGAAATATCTAGAAGTTGCGTTCAACCCTTTTAAGATCACCAAAAATGAAGACCACCCGTCCTCTTCTTTTGATTATTGGTAGTGCAGGTATTTGTATTTTGGTACTTAAGCTTTTTAGAAGGATTGAGCGAAGTACATACTAGATTTACCTTCCTATTTAGTGGTATCTTTGATATTGGCTTTATTTATCGTTTTCTGTGGGTATAGCACCCACAGAAAACGATAAATAAAGCCCAGTCACTTCTACACAATTTGAAACCTTGGCGTCGGCACTTCTATGATATTATGATGTCACATCAAATTTCAGGTTTTCATCTCACCTAAGAAGGCTTTGTGTGATGCACGGAAAGCACATAATGCATTTTGTGACTGCATGGCATAATTTTATGGAGTTGTACCAAAAGCACATTTTATAGCACTCTTTGAATCCTTGATGCATATTAAACCATTTTGCGTTTTTTACTTTTAAATAACTCGATGGGCGCCTGGTGATATAATAATAGCAGCTAGCTTTGGTTGCTGTAACATTTTTCTCAGGCTCTCACCAAGACATTGTACGACTGACGCGACGCCGTTTTTCTAATAATTTGTGATAGAATAGGTACTCCTACTATTACTAGAACAATATTTAGGCAAATTTATTGGCCACCGACTAAAACCAACGACCGTCTAAATTAAAAGGATATAGGTAGGAATTAAGTACGTTAGAAGTTGTCTATAATTTTTTTTATTTAACCGAAATAGGTTTGCGTTTGACCACACTCTACCTGTTGTTAAGTAACAGTGTGATCTAAGATGAAGCACGCTTACCTAGAAGAAACCTATTGATTTTCGATTTAGAGACACCCATATTATACTCTTCAGGAAATACAGATTAAATTTAATTGAATGCAAATAATGCTTTATTAATTACTGTGCGATGTGAGAGCACTGGTGGTCTAGTTGGTAGTGACCCCGTCTTCCGATCCTAAGGCCGTGGGTTCAAATCCGGTCGTATACCAATGGATTTTTCTGTGTGAAAAAATTATGTGCGCTATACCAGTACTCTCAAACGGTGAAGGAAAACATCGTAAGGAAACCCGCGGCTTAGTCAGCTCCGCACGTATTGACCATGTCTTTCCTGTGGACAAGGCCGACTAAGCTGAGAGGATTGAATAGGTGCTGGGCAAGCCTACTCCATCTTAATTCGTCCCGGGCACTACAGCGTACCGTCTGTGAAGGTAAAAGTTGCTACCTGACGCTGTATAAATCATCTGCTATAGATGGTAAAAGGCCTTAGTTTAAATACTGATGTATAATCGGAAGGTTGTTGACACCAACGAACACTGAACAAAAAGGCGTTTGGCAACAAAGGCGCTAATTTATCAAATAACGATTGCAGTACCTGCGCCATCGCTGCGCTTGCGCCGTAAGTCATTCACCCTCTGGGTCGTATAGTCAGAAAAAATTCATCTTATGTCAAGGAAACTTGTTTTTATGAACCTACTAACTGCAGCCCACGGCTTCGCTCGCCTTGTATCCGGATAAAAAGTAGTCTATATGTTATTCCGGAACACGTATTATTTAAATTCCAAGTTTAATTCAAATCCGTTCAACTGTTTAGGCGTGATTGAGACACAAACACGAACATCCTCACAAATTTTCACATTTATAATATAGTAGAACTGTCGTTAACGTCACTTTTACATACATACATATTATCACACCTGTATCCCTAATGGGGTGGGCAGAGCCACAAGTAAACATAACAAACCTTGCAGCCACTTCTGATTTAGTTAAGATGGATATGATGAACCTTGGTGACATGTGATCAGCCTATCGCCCATAATAAGTGGTCCTTTCGACATGCTCGGGCAGAGAAGTAGCTGGACGCATTCTATGCTTTTTCTTTACTTCCAGTCCAGCAGAGAAGTAACGTCACTTTTAAGACATACAAATACATGCGATTTACTATTTATTGTTATTAGCAAAAAACTAATATGTATAAAAAGCTGCCAAGAAAGGTGACGTAGGGTCATTTCGCCAGTTCGCGTCCATTTAGTGCAGTTGGTAAGTTTGAAGGAGAAGATAAAAATGTTCCAGCACTAGTTTCAATGTAAAAGTTATGTAATGTGTTCATTATATAGTCTACTATAGGGTTCGCTTTCAGTTTTGTTTGAAACTACTTGGGTTTTTTTTATAAATAGACAAACTTCAAAAATACGCGTTTTACCCACTTTGCGTCCAAAAATTCTAAATTGCGTCCACCCATAGACCATTTTGCGTCCACCAGCTAAGAAAGGAATGTAGGGGTGATATTTTAAAGATGATGTAAAGAGAAATGGTATTTTAACAGATTCTTTATTCAAGAATATAGTTATTTGAAAATCAACATTATTATCACTTTAGAGAAAATAAGAATACCTATTTATTCTTCTCAACATTGATAAAACTTAAAACAAAACGAATCATTATTCCGAAACAGATAATTAATAATTTTCAACCTTTTAAAGGTTGCAGGTCAACAACAATCAGTTCTGTTAATTTTACCCTAAAATCACGATATTACAATATCACTGAAGATCAGCCTTGATTGATAAGTTGTTGGCTATATTATAGCAACAACACAATAGTTTTGTCTAATCCTACTACTAAAAGAAATGTTGAATCATAATATTATGATTATGAAACAATGTATGATTACTATTGCCTCCGAATTTTAATTAATCACACAAGTCACATTCAAAAGACTTATCTTTGGCTTCTGAATAACTTAATCCTAGAAATCGCGTGCATTTCAGATGATACCATCTAATACACTTGTCACAGCCAATGTTTTTCTCATCGTCATCTTCTACATCAGAAATTAATACATCGTCACATTCAGCACATTTCATTAGCTCCACGGCTGGTACATTTTCTTTCTCAGATTCCACATCTATCGACTCTATCGTTTCCTGTGTGAGTTTTATCTTCTTTTTTCGTTTCGGAGCAGTTTTTTGAATCTTTTGAGCTCTCTCCCGTTCTGTTTTCTCTATTCGTTCTAACTTTCTTTTTCGTATTGCTTCCTGTTTTTCGTTCTTGATCTGCTCTTTATCTTCGTAATACTTTCTCCATGCAGCAGAAGATATGGCTGCTGGAATCCTTTGCTTATTAGGTTTTCTTGCTTCTTTAGAAATTTCAGGCAGCATTAGGTGGTTTTTAAATGGATCACAGGTTTTTTTTTGGCTTGAATCGCCAACAGCTGCTGAAGATGGTTGTACTAGAGGAGAGTTTTCTGTAGGTAAAACGAAGGATGGCGATACAATTGATACTGTATGAATCAAAGAGGTCAGAGGCGGTTCTGGCGTTTGTTCCTTAGTAGGAGTTTCTTTTTCAACACTTGACGTAGTGGGAGTGGGAGTTGATAATATAACATCTTCTAATGGTAGAATTAGAACGTCGTCTAAGGACACGATAGAGTCAACATCAAGGCCAGAAAGGTGTAACGTCGAAAGAGACAAATCAGGGAACGAATTGTTTTTGTTGGTATCAAGAGTTTTAGAATTATCCGGATATAGTGTGATTTCATCATAGTCAATTTTAGAAGAAGCTAGATTTCTATTGCTGGTGATTTTTGATGTGCAAGGCCCGGCATTGGTGGATGGTTTTGGTGCAGAATGTATTTCAGCTGTTACTGTTTGAACCTGCACAGTCGAATTGGAGTTAGCTTCATCATTTATGTTTTCGTCTTCTACGTGTAATGAAGAAATGGTGATTTCTTTAGTTGCATCCAATTCTAAAATAGTACTATTTGGTTCTATTGATAGTTCCATAAAAGACCTCTCAGATTCAGTTTCGATAGAAATCTCTGCAAAGCCAACTTCAGCAGGGAGAGTATTTTTCAAACTATTGACTGCTCTCGTAATAGTTCGAATGTTAATATTTTTTTCTTTTAGTGTCGGTTTCAGGTGCTTTAAAACTTTTTTAAAACTCTTAATGTCCGAGTGGGTAATATCTTGTGACTGTTGATTAAGGGCCTGTACATTTTCCAAAGTATTTCTTACACATTTAGTGTAATCAGGACTATTTGCATCGAATGGGTAAAGACCACATCGCTTAAACCCATTTTTGATGTTGTCGGCCATGTTAGGATGTTGTAATGCTTCATTTAATAATGTGCAAAAGTTTGTTTTTGTAACGGCAGAATTCAAGTTTTCTGGTTTTGATAGGAATGCGCGGACTGTAGATTTCCAATATGTTTTTACTGGTGCAAAGACGCTGACGTCAGCTGGCTGTAAAATATGGGTGGTGATGGGCGGCAGGGCATACAAAATAATTTGCAGTTCTTCGCATAACGTACTTAGCATTAAAGACATATGCGATTTATGCCCATCTACCAGCAGAAGAATTGGTTTCATGATGTTATTTTTCACCACCCAGTTGTGAAACTCGTTGGTCACGTATTCAAAGAATATTTCTCCTCTCATCCAACCTGTCTCCGATCTGCCTAAGCACCATTCTTGGGGCATACTATTCACTACAGCCTTTGGTGGTCTAATGTATGGAAACACGACACAAGGTGGGCACATATCTCCATTCGCATTAAATGTCAATAATACCGTTAAGTTTTCTTTTTCATTACTTGGCTTTATTTGATATAAGTTCTTGAAACCTCTTGGGCCTAAAACTTTCCCTGTCTTTGGACAAAGAGCAAATCCACTTTCGTCTCCATTAAAAATTCTTTTCGGATCATTCAAAATATCTTTTTGGTGTATACTGTCTAAATACTCTTCAAGTTCTCCAAACCACAATCTGATCGACTCTTCTGTGACTTGGGCTCTAGCTTTATTAATACCTTCCGCATTTTTAAGTGAGACTTCATTATTTCTGGCCAAGAATTTAACAAACCACTTTTGACCTGGGCGATCATCTTTGAATTTATTTTTAAACCCCCCATCACGAATTATTTTCTGAACAGTATCCAACAATTCTTGTTTTTTCACTGGAAATCCACATTTGGAAATATTAAGAAGCCATTCAACTACCTTTTTCTCACCATCCACTCCTAGCGCTGGTTCTGGTCCCGGTTTCTTAACTCCATCTGGTCTGCGTCCACTGATTTTGTCCAGTAATGTGGTCTTGGGAATAGCATATTCTTTGCATATTTGTCTTATCGATTTTTTCTTCTCACGAATGTCACTTAATGCTTTCCTTAAATCTTCTTCTGTGTATGTTTTCTTTTCTTTTTTCTTACTACCTTCCCAAGAACTCATCTTAAACAGGAAAAATAAACAAAAATAAGTATTTCACTGCATTTAGTTTGTAAAAAATTGAATGTTAAACTCTTAGTTTTAATTAAAAAAATTATACATATTAAATTATTTTTACAAATAATTTAAAAAATAAATTTATGCTATTATTTGTATTTAATGAAAAATGGACGCAATTTGGTACAATACTATTTCCCTGTAGGTATAGTTTGCGTCCACATGTGATAAACAATATTCGTATCTTTTTCTACAATCATAATAATGTGGACGCAAATTGCTCATTACGATTGCATGATATTAGTAGGTACATAAATAAAAAATAAAAACAAATTCCCTTTCATAATTTAATCACATAAAAATAAACATTAACTAAATGATAAATAGACTAGTTCGCGTCCATTGTGGTCGCAAAGTGCAAGTTTTATAATTTCGGTGTAGCAATTCGCGTCCACCTTATTTTAACTGTTAACTTAAAAAAAAAACAAGCATTACATAATTAATATTACTCCTTTTTTCATGCTTTATGTCTAGAAACAGCTGTGTATTCTAAAATACGCTTAAAACAATAAAATACTTACCGTCGAACGCGCCCATGCACACTATTTTTTTGCCGACGTTCAGCGCGTCCGCGCTTCTTTGTTGGAGAACTAAGACTAACTATTTTTTCTACACATGATTGATTGGGCACACAGAACTTCTGTCTATGTGTGTGTGCCTCGTATACGATGAGGTATTGGCGGTAACGACTTTTCGGTGATTTAGTGTGTTGATATACCTATTTTCGAGAATGTTTATAGGGAAGTCCGAAAAATGGACGCGAATAGGGTGATGGACGCGAACTGGCGAAATGACCCTACATCGTTTGATAGCTATAGGTACTCTATTAATGTATAGGTATATTTTTACATACAATAAATTAGAGGTAGAAGTGTGACCTTTACTCCGTGCAAAGTTTTGCAAAACAAAAACAACTAAGTTGTAAATAGCATTGGTATCTTTAAATAGATATAATTGCAAAATACTTAGGTACCTACGCTCCTGACCTAGTGTGAACCCGCATTAATTATGGATTCAAACGGTGTAATTACTATGGATGCAAGTTTCCATATGGCTGCAGGCAGTACGGGGCTACTCTATAACTTCACCTTGTTTGCTAACGATAACGGCTGGCGGAATATTCATATTTCCTTCCCGCCCTAAGATTCTGAGATCGAATACAGTTTAATACCAATGTGTTACTTCGTGGCTCTGCCCACCCCACTAGGGATACGGGCGTAATAATATGTATTGTATGTATTATTTTGTTTGAATTTAATATAGCGTAGCGGATGTGTTTCATATAGCGGGTGTGGTCGTAAGTTCAAATCCTACCGCTCGCCAATTGATTTTTCGGTGCTACTACCGCTGTATTAGGAAGTGCTAAAACGAGTAGAGAAGAAAAGGGTTTTGATAAAGACCGTTCAAAACAGAAGAAGGAAAATGATTGGACATCGAATACGACACGATAGCATTATAAAGAACACCATAAAAGAAAAGTTTGAAGTAAAGCAAGTAATTAACTACATGAGCCAGATAACAGAAAAAGTATCTACATATCGTATAAACAAGTAAAAAACTGGTCAAGTGCGAGTCGATTCGCACACGAAGGGTTCCGTACCGTCTTATATGTACATATATGTTTTTTATATGAGGCCCCCTTATAAGTGATATTATATAACGGCAATAGAAATACAAACTCTGAAAATTTCAACTCTACCAATTACGGTTCATGAGCGGAGTTACAGCCCGCTGACAGACAGACGGACGTACGGAAGGACGAACAGCGGAGGCTTATTACTAACTAGGGTTCCGTTGGCAACCTTTCGGGTACGAAACCCTAAAACGAATGCATTGAAAAGGGAAAATGAAGGAATCTACATCATTGCAGCGATAAGAATAAATAATAGCTACCACTCTGTCAACGTCATGAAGAAACCAGCGGCATGTCGTAGAACCTAAAAAGTTTAAATACACGTGCGCGTGTATACTTTTCACCACACTAGTTCGTAGTAATATCTATAGCCGTTCCACAATAGGCCCCGTTCGAGCGCCGTCTGTTCCGCCCCGTCACGGTCCATAAGCGAAGCGTAGAATAGCGCGTAACTCTTCGCCGGTCAATACCTGCTTCTTCCGAGATGATCCTTCTAAGATCACTTAGTACCAATTTTATTTTATACAAACTTACTTGCGGCCAGCGTCTTGGGCACGCTTCCACCGTCTGATGAACTGGATCAGGTGAGCTATCTACAGACTGTTTGCAACGGCCTTTAGATAGCCCGACTGTTTCTTTTGTATTTTGTAAATTATATTTGTAACAGTTGTAAGTTTCTTTCTGTTAATAAAGATAAGTCAAGTCAAACAAGGCAAAAAAAACTTACATACTACGACATACAACTTCTATGCTAGACTGGGAAACTTCTATGCTGGACTGGGAATTTCTCTGCTGGACTGGGAGTCAAGAAAAAACATAGAACGCGTCCAGCTGCTTCTCTCCCCGAGCATGTCGTAAAAGTCGACTAAGGGATAGTATCCTCCAACACGATGAGATACAATAAGCAAGTATTCCCAAGGAGGGTTGACGTCAGGCAGGCGGCCGGTCATAAAACACCTTAGCCAAAACTCTTACAGGGATCATGCTGTGCCGACCCCACATAGAGTGGGATAAGGGCAGGAAGAAAAAAAGTATATATCGTATATAGTATCAGCCATCTAGTCCCCATAGTACAAGCTTGCTTAGTTTGAGGCTAGATGGCACTGTGTGAAATGTCCACAAATATTTATTATTTATTGAAACTCAAATAACGTAGGTACCTTAACTAACAATACAGGATTATTATGCAAGTAGATAGAACTAAAAAGAGTCTAAAACTGTATGCACAAAAGCTTTTCAATTAAAAGTTTCTAACAAAATGGAGCGCATGTTACAACGGAATTCAAAATTTTACTTCTTTCTTTTTCTTTCTTTCTCTCAATTATTGCTTTTTCATGTAAACCTAGGTTGAAGGACCCCGCCCTTATTACCGTCGAAACCAGCAGAAATCGGTAATTCGCTACATCCAACATCAAGCAATGATCGTTTTGTTCTTGACACACTAAAACAATGTAAAATCACGAATCGCATGCCTTCTCAGATTATAGTTAGTTTGGTCGGATCGGAAAGTGTGGTACTGATCGATTACGAAGTAACATCACATCACATTGCATAAAAATATGAATGTAGAAAACGTAATTATGCCGAAAAAGAGAGAACCCTACTAGGTATTGCTCGTCTCACTAGTTCTTTTGTTCCGATGACCTCGGTGGCGCTGGCGTAGCGGACGAGTGCTCGGCTGAGACGCAAGAGGCGCGGCTTCGATTCTCGCTACGGGAAAAATGTTTGCATGTTATGCAAATATTTATTCCGCGTCTGGGTATTGTAGTATTAGTATTGTATGTATTTACAAAAAAAAAGTAAGTATATAAGTATTCTATCAGTCAGCTGGTTCCCATAGTACAAGCTTTGCTTAGTTTGGGGCTAGCTGAAACATCAAAATCAATTAACAATTGACGGAGACAGTCATAAAACGCACAGATACAAAACATTATAAGTACTTAATAAAAATCCTACTTTTAAAAGTTGCATAACAAAAAAGAAGTATTTTCATCGACATGCATTACAAATATTTTTGTCCAGCAGTGTACACTTACGTATATATATAAAAGTGCAACCCAAACCAGAGCTAGGCTCAACTCGCTTTTTACTGCACAATGACCGTGGGAGCGCGACTTCAAAAAGCAGCAAAACCAGTCGCTCTGTGGCAAAATGTGCACTCAAATTAGGAGTAAATATACTGCCTTTTAATGGGCACTGAAGCCTAGTCACTAAAGACCCTGGATAAAACGTATTTTTTCAAGTTTATTTTTAAAAACCTGAACGTAAATAAAAATAAAATGGAAAGAGTTCATTCGCAGTAGTTCCATAATATACGTACCTTTTATACAATATTATACTATTGGTGGAAATAGCGCGAATATTTTTTCTCTCCAGTTCCATTATTATTAGGTAACTATAGTGTACATTATTTTAGGTGGGTACTTGCCGTAGAGTAGATGAAAATTGGGGAAGATTACGCCTCCCATAATCTTCCTCAATGTTAATTTGATGTTCGTATGTTTGTACCTCAATCATGCATGGTACAATGGCAAAACGGATTATACATAGATCGAAGGCTGGAATAACAGAAAAGTTTTTTTTGTTTGACTATAATGCAAGAGAAGACACGTTGGAGCCTAGTTTAAATATATAACTAACGACTTCTAGGCGCAGCTGATATCAAACCTCTCACGAGTATCATTTTTTTCTAAACAACGCACGTATTATGTCTGTAAGAAGCTCATCAGCAGATCATTGATCAGTCGATATTTATTGATCAGCTTTCGCAAATCGATGAGAAGTCAGGTTGGCATTGAGAAAATAATACAATAGAAGACATTGCACATTAAATTTCTAACATTTTTTGTAATCTTTAGATTTATGTACGAATATCTTCCGTCTGCCATTTTTCTCGCGTTACATGCGGATAAAAAAGAAGCCTGTAATTATTCCAGGTCAGGAACTATGTATATATATTCCTTGTAATAAGTTTTATTTAAATCTAAGTTTTATGTACGCGATATCAGCACTCTCAAGCGGTGAAGAATGTTTTCCTTCACCGCTTGAGCGTGAGGAAACTGGCATGTAAAATGTAGAACCCAAAAAGTTCGATGACACAATATCTTCAAGTGCATGAAAGGAGACTGTTTCCAAAGAAACTGACACGACTAAATAAATAAAGCAATTATACGTTCGCCGCGATTGAGACACAAACACGCATCCTCAAAAACTTTCGTATTCATACTACTTATTATTACTACTAGGTACTTACTTTACCTAACATGCTACCGAACTTGATCTGCAAACATTCAAAGATCAAAAGTTTTTTATTATTTAATATTACAACTTATAAAATATAGAAAAGCTGTATTCATCTCCATGAACATTATTTTTGTGTCTTAAAACGGAGAAGGACATAAGTAGCCTATGTTCTTCCCCGAGATGCAATCTATTTACTTAACAAGTTTTTATCAAAATCTGGTTAGGGATTAAGACGTGAAAAGGTAACAGACAGAGTTACTTTCAAATTTATAATATTAGGATGGATTTCGTCTTCATACACCCAAGTGAGTATAAAATTATAGCCCGAAGCAATGATTGCGTACCTATTGATTGGCGTGGGGTCATCCGACACCTGCATCGCAGTCTCAGTTCGCAGGTGTTGTATAATCAAAATCACATAAACTATGTCGAAACCGACGATTTATAGAAAGGTGCAAATTATTGCACGATTTGAAGTTGATGAGAAACACAACAGTAGAATCTTTACTAACTACAATTTGGATGACCTTGTTGCAATACAAACTAGCTGATACACAAATTAGGTAATTAAGTCGACTATATAGGTACTGGTCCCACAGTGTCTGAAGTCCCGCTTATTTAACCTATATGTTCTGCCCACCATGACTTACGGTGCTGAGACATGGACGCTCATAAAGAAGGCTGTGTACAGGATGAGAGTTGCACAGAAAGCCATGGAGCGTGCCACGCTTCATGTTCCATAATGAGACTATGAGCGACTTTTTTATAGATTTTTGTGCCGGGACTCAAAAAACATAGATAATCCTGTTAGTTTCAAGTTATTTAATTTTTTGCGTTGCTTTTCTATGATGATGTACGGTAACAGACCTGTCATGGAAGGAAATAGTGGGCGGAGACCCTTAAACTTCAAATCATCCAATAACTATTGCTTTTCAACTTTAAACAGTTATACTTCTTAGGCCTTAACGGCAGGTGGTTATTTTTAAAGTTTATGCCATTCATATAAAAGTGGGTAATTATATATGAATGGCAAAAATTGAATAAAAAATCGATTCAAAACAATTAGCAGCAATAGCATTCGTTCCGCTATACGTTATTGTAATAACATCTTTTAATTTACAATCCACCAAAAAGCTGTGTTCGTATTTATACTCATAATGGGTCACGCGATTTTGCACCTAAATGTGCTCGTACTTCTTTTGTTATCATGCGATGATTGCCTGGCACGTGTTGTCATAAACTACTCGACAATGTTGTGACGTCACAAAGGCTACCCCAAATCTTCAGAAGTTCTTTCCCTTTAAAGGAACTGCTAATGGAACAACTGAGAACAAAGTCTGAAACTGGGAACTTTTAACGGATAAAGTTGACCTAACAGGTGCCTCTGCTCTATTTGCCTGTATATTTCATGCTTAGTTGCGTTTCGAACAGGCGTTAATTCAACGAAAACGATCCTATAGGAACCTATTGAAAAAAATAAAGTTTTATTTTACGGCCATAATTTAACGGTGTAAGACTCTTAGTTCACTAAATGTGCGGTTGAATATTTATTCATATGAACTGCTACATTTCACCAACATTTAAAACTCCATGTGGGTTAGTAACGGGTCCAGATTACCCTCGAGTTTTCCATCACATATTTATGTTTTTTATTATGGTAATTTTTTGTTTGGGTATGGTTTATCTGTTAGCTGACTTAGTTACCAGTAAATTCTCCTATCTTTGAAAAGTTAGACAAGTTGGCGTATACTGTGTTTGGAGTAAAAAATATCATTAGACACCATTTATTTCGAGTTGCATAATTAGTGGAACTCGTGGGAGTAACTCTACCAACTCTCTCTTAAAAGTTATTGTTGATTTTAAGTTCATCTAAGCTTGATACAAACATACATACATATTATCACACCCGTATCCCTAATGGGGTGGGCAGAACCACATGTAAACATAGGAAAACTTGCAGCCACTTCTGATTTAGTCCTTAGATGGATATGGTGAACTATGGTGACAGATGATCAGCCTATCGCCCATATAGATGGTCCATCATGTTGGAGAGGATACTATTAGTCGACTTTTACGATATGCTCGGGGAGAGAGGTAGGTACGCATTTTATGCTTTTTCTTTACTTCCAGTCCAGCAAAGAAGTATTAATTATCCAAGCTTGATATAAGGTAAGTACCTACCAGTACCTACATACATATTTGTACCTAGGTACATAAATAATATCACGGCCGTACCTATCAGTAATGGGGTTGGTAGAGCCACAAGTAATCATAACAAAACACCACACCCACTCCTGATTCAAAGTCCTAAGATGGATATGGTAAAAGTAAGAAGATCGTATGAGCTAGTGGCCAACTCTTTTGACGGAGTTTTTAGGCCGCCTAAAGGCCTCCGTCATGGCTTAACGACTTAAAGGCCGGGACCGACAATTTAACGTGCCCTCCGAAGCACGGAAGCGCTCAGCTCGTAATGCCACTTGCGGTCACCCTGATTTACTGGTTACGGTCCTATAGATCGTAAAAGGCCTTAGTAGTAGGTATGTATAATAATATGAAACTAAAACAAAATAAGAAAACACTTAGGTAATTAAAAATCAAAAAGAGATACACCAACGACGGTCATATTGCTAAGAGAAATTTCTTCCAGACACAGGAGCATATAGTTTACGCAACCACGGCTTTTTACTCGGCTGAGAGAAACCGTGGAGATTTGATTACTCACGATAATTCGATCGATTAGACTCGCGCGGACACGTGCCTCATCGCTTTCCAATGCCACCTGCCAGTTGCCAGTTGCCAGTTGCCAGCGAGACGGATCTATAACAGAGTAAGCCAGGCGCGGTCGCAGCCTGGTATTTTGGGGGGGGGTCATTAGTAGAATATGTCGAGTAAATCAGATTTTATTGCACAATACACAAATTGTACCACTATATTTATTTAGAACACAGTTACAAAGACAAACTATAATAACATTAAAAACTTTAAGGTAATCGGTATAATAATAAGAAATATAAATGAGCTCAGTTTTCTATCTAAGTTCGCCTACAGATAGAAAACAGAGCTCAGATCACCGACCGCAGGTAAGGTCCCCAAAAGGCTGGCGACGTTACCTCGTTGGATAGCTATAGGTACTTATCCTTTGTCCGAGGTAAGCGCCAGCCCTTTGGTCATTGGTCATATCTATAATTGTACACCATATAAAACAAATGGAAGCCTTCTATTTTTGCTGCTTAAAAGATCGACAAAATTTTTAACGGCTTTCGAACTAATCTTTTTAATGGCGTCTGACCTTTTCCTGCAGTGGTGTTGGCAAATAACACGCAGTACTTGCAATGCAGACCGCGGTCTGTATGTGAGAGAACCAACCAATGATATTTATCAAAATGAGACCGCTGAGCGTAATTTTTTTAAGTCCTTTCCTTTTTTCGCACTATACTGTATGGAAAATCATAATTTATAGGTGGGATCCATTGTCTTTCAGTCATCATCAGTCATCTAGAAGCTCGTTACAATTAAGATGATAGATATGACGTGTACGATTTGGGGGGTCATGTACCCTGTGACACCCCCCCCCCCCTCCCCCTCGGACCGCCAGGTAAGTATGTAAGTTCGTATGAGCTAGTGGCCAACTCTTGTGACGAAGTTTTTAGGCCACCTAAGGCCTCTGTCATGGCTTACGAAGCACGGAAGCAATTCCCCTTCGGGCCCACCATATCCCTAGTCATACCCCTAGGGGTAGGATGGGACGAAACCATATAGTGTTTGGAATTGAAAAATGTTGAATTTATATTTAAATTTATTATTCAACTTAAACAAAAAAACTACACGTTGAAACAAAAAATAATAATTGAACTTCTCAGAGCAAGTTGAACTTGAACAATAATACCTACTTCAAATATAATGTTCCTAATTTGTCTAATGCATGCCCTATGGTGATTTCATGGTGCAGTAACTGAACAAAAATGAAATAGAAAAATCAAGTCAAATTCACAAAGTCGGAAAAATTACACATGTCACGAACTTAAAAACTAAGAAAATAATTAATAGGTAGTAAGACTGTTTATCAAAAAGGTATGGGACCGAGTCCAATTGCAAGTAAACAATAATTTCTTGGTCGTGTTGAGTCACGTTTGACACCAGCAAGGTCATTGCAGATTATACCTACTTTTTACACGATTTATGCAAAGCATTAAAAAAACAAAATAACAAATATTCCGTAAAATCTGTGAGATCATTTTGGAAAATTTTAAATCTACTTTGAATTTAGGGTACACCTGTTCGTACCGACCAAGCAGTTAGGAGAGAGTTCCAAGACCAAAGGGTAACACGAAATAAAAGAGTTTTATTGTAAAGGTTTGTGAGTTTAGCAACCATAAACCTCGGTGGAGAGACGCAAGAGCAGCGGGTTCGATTCCCGCTACGGGATAAATGTTTGTATTTTCTGAAAACATTTCTTTCGGGTCTGGGTGTTGTAGTATCATGTATTATAAGTATTTACAAAAACTGGACTGATTTCATTATTTTTGATTTGTTGGATTTGCCTCCGCCCCGATTAGCAGGATAACTAAGTACCTAATAAAACATTTGAAAATTTGCATTATTAATTGCAAGGTGGTACGAAGTTCGCGGGGTCATCTAGTATCACAAATAATAAAACTATAAAATAAGCTTAATTCTAGCGAAGAAGCCTCTTAGTTAGAACGAAAAGCTCAAGGCATATTTTTTTTACATTAGTACCTAGAGTACCTACCTGCATTTATTAACAGAAATAAACTTACAACGAATACAAATAATAATTTACAAAAAAAACAGTTTGCGATAGCTCACCTGAACCAGATCATCATTTTACATTAGTTAATTATGAAAAACATTAAACATAGGTATTCGGTTTTTTTTTTATTTTAAGTTAAAATTCACACGTTAAATTATGTAAGTATGTACGTAGTTTAAGTTTTAAGTGTGTGTATATTCATGTGTTATAATGTTTTATGGATTTTATTATGATCTGAAATAATTTAATAATAATAAATTTAGGACGGCTGCACCAATGAGATTAACGCGCGGTTAACACACGATTAATTTCAGATTAGGGTCAGTTCATTCGGGTCGTCAGAATCTTCGTATTTGAGTGTTTTAATAATAGCGAGTTTCTAGTCCTTCATTGTTTGTTGATTATTCTATTGTTGGAAATTGACGTCAAGGAAACCAACTACGTCATGTAACTTTGTACTTTGATCGTTCAAAACTAGTTAAATCAATGATATTATAAAACGCAAGAGAATATCATTGAGTTAAATCTAAGAAATGCACATTCTGAAGTAAGAAACAGTAATTCAAAAAGATACTAGGAAAAAAGTTGAATATAAGAGAAGCAGTGCTTGTGGTTTCTGACGATTTTCTAACTACCGCCTAAAAATCTAAGACCTTATTTTACCCCAATGATCCAATTATGACAGCGTAATCGGATCATTTGTGAGACGTAACGATTATGTGACTGCACGTCTGTAGTTTCGGTTAACAAGTGGCCGCATGGCAGCACCGACCGGTTTACTCGGCTCACACACTGGCTGGAGTGCGCGCGTGCCTCTTCCCCGTGCTCACAATTTTCTCGCGCGAATTCGAAAACGAACTTTTTGAATACAAACCTCTTTTGAGTGCAAGGAGTCCTGAAAAAAAAGAACTGTCACTTTTGGCGGGATAGTGTTGTGAAAATTTATCGGTGTTTTTTCACAGTGGTATTGTCACGTGGTATGAGTTTTCATTATTTGAACAACTGGATTATAGTGACGCATAATTTTTGCGTTTTATTTAAAATAGGTACCTATTGTAATAACCTAAGTTATAGGTGATTTTAATTAATTTGATTTACAGCTTACGTTTAATTTTATGCTGATGTTTTATGATAAATTTTATTTTAATTAGGTTACTGTTTTAACGATCAAACTGAAAGTATTTAATTAATGTAGACCGTGACAATTTATTGTTAGGCATTCTAACCTATTCTTGATAATTCTTAACTTCATAATGAACACGTCTGAGGAATTTATCTCACCGACATTACTTATCATTAAATTGAACGCAACAAGACAAATACTCATTTGATAAAATTACACACATTAATAATAATGAGATTGTGTAGGTTATTTGCTTAAGATTGTTTTAAACAAAGATTGGTTACAATAATAATAAACCGATAAAATTGTTATAACAAAATCCACATACAATTTCCATATTTACGGCTATTACACTACATAGATTAGGTACCTACTCAATATTTCAATTTGAATTTTATTAACGTAATATTCATATCGTAACTTTCCTACAAAACTATACATTATACAATTTTAATGAATTCATCGATAGATTGTGATTGAGTTACATCACTAATCTGTAACAGTTCCACAAATTAAAAACTTCCACTGGTATCTACGTAAAAGTCAAATTAAGAAGCATCTTCGAAATTAAGAAAGAACTTCAAAATGCTTTTAAAGTCACGTAACTGATTGTTTTAGTGCGTTTTGATTACAATTCGGGATTGCTTCCGTTGTTTCTGCAACCCAGATTTTGGCATCGAATTTTCTCTACAGCCGCTAAAATGTCAATTCTCCTTGCAAATACCACACGGTTCTGATAAGTTTTTTTTTCTCAAAAACTGAAGCGTATGAATGTGGAATTAAACAACTATAAACAAGTACTACACTCAAGTAACCATTCTACCGAATGTCACGTCTGGATCCTGAATAATGTATTGAACATGAGCGTAGCGTTTAAAAAACGAAAATGGCATAGAAAAATAACAGAGCAAAATACATGAGCGTTTGGTTTTGTCGGTAAACTCAAGGTGGGTTATCGGAGATGCTATCTAAGGCTATGTTTGCACTGATGTCACGATGACCTTCGGGCGTACCTTCGATGTGGGATTCAATGAGATCTAACACTGTATATACGGGATTGGGAGGAAAACTGTAGTATTTAGTATATTAAACACAAAACAATACGGATTTAAGGAAAATGTTCCACCTTCCTAGTGGTTATAAGTTTAGGTAAATATTCAAATCAGTATTTCTTTGGACGTATCGTTTCCTGCTTCTAGGCAAATGTCTCCTTTGCAATCTTGAAGAAATAAGGCCGGGTTTAATTGTGGTTTAAATAAATACACCTAGATCGTCATACAATCTTTTCCTGGGTCTACCGTGTGGTTAATTCGTCAGCAAAAATAATTGGGTTTGAAATTTTAAGTGCCATCTTCAAAAAAATATTCAGGCCGATTGTAAATTTCAGTAGGTATAGGTACCTAATTGCAAAAAAAATCATAATAAATAATTTTTCATCAAAATACAGTAAAATTACTGAGATAATAAGCTTATTTACCAAATTAAATTATTCTGAGACATCAATGACGTCAACCTGAGACCTCTTCGAAGATTCTACTCACATTATAAATGCGGAAGTTTGTGAGTAAGTGACGATGTGAGGATCTTAGTATGTCATTGACAGGTTTGACTGTCCCATCATACGCAAATGGAATGCCATACCTACACATGGCTTCCACTACTTCTATGTTTAATGTACGATAGGGATATGAAGTATAACTTCATAGTCTGAAATAAACGAATTATTATTATTATATTGGGGAACCACGCGAGTGAAGACGTGTGCATAAGCTAATACATATAGATTTAAATAGCTTAATACCTTTGTTTTTGCACATTATTTATGTGAGACCTGTCTCAAACAAAAACTTAAGTTACAGGATGAATTGCGTTTTTTCATCGGTTAATAACAATTAACTGCTTATAATTTATCTCAGTTGAAAAACAGGTTTCGCAAGTGCAAAGTACAAGGTGGATGTTTTACTACAAAGTACTTCCATACTCCTTAACGTTTGTCTTATTTTAGAGTTTCGTGAAAACTGAATATTAATAAGCCAGAGATAATTAAAGAATGAATGAAGACTTGCCTACAACAAGAATTATATATTGAAAAAGAATACAAAAAACAGAGCTAAGGTTTTTCTTTACTTACCCCCGAATAATCAAACGCGACTCCAAGTTGAGCACGTCTCAACTCACGGTTTTTTGACAGTTTCTGATGAAAATCTGTCAAAAAAATCGTCATTTGAGACGTGCTCAACTTTGAGATGCGTTTGAGTATTCGGGGTTTAGTAAACACGTAATAACAGGCTGTGAATTATGATGATCATGATGAAATGTGCGGGGCTATCGTTTTTTTTCTTCACATGCATTTGAAAATGAGAAAAACCTTAATACTTTGTATCGATTATACCCTCATAGATCCGTAGGTTTTCCTTATTGAAAAGTGGTTTATGATTTGAGGTTTTTTTTATCTTGAGTCACTATTAAAGTTACTTAGTCATAGTTATAGCTCTACCATTTATGTTACTACCAGCATGATGAAAGGACTTAAAGTACGCCTTAAAGGCTCCTTTCGTGCAATTGACACAAGGGTATTTTCAACTATATTATAGTCATATTATAACATTAATCGTTGGATTCACAGAATAATTTTCAGACGTACGAAATCTACGTTCGTACAAACATACATAGAACCACGCCTATTTCCCATAGGCAGAGGTCACGGATCGCCATTTGCTACGATCCTGACATACTTCTTTCGCTTCATTCTCTCTCATTACATTCTTCATGCATGCTCGTCGGTTTAGGGTACTCTTGACAAAACGTCGCCGATTTGTATTTAATTGTGTATGTATGTTGTACTAGCTGCCACCCGCGGCTTCGCTCGCGTGGTACCCGGATCAAAAATAGACTATATGTTTATCCAGTACGTGTACTATGTATATTCCAAGTTTCATTCAAATCCATTCCGCAGTTTAGGCGTGAAAGAGTAACAAACATACATACATCTAGACATACAAACTTTAGCGTTTATAATATTAGTAGGATGTACATGCCTGCGAACACTTTTTATCTAATATTATAGCAACAATTTTTTTTAGACGCTAATGAATGTAGTGTAATTTGACATTGACTGTGCCTTTTCCATATGTTTTGTATCATCTATTACTAATCTGTGGTATCATCGCTGTCATAATATGTCAAAATAAAAGTATTCTATTTTTCATGAAAAACATGCCAAAAATAAAGAATTTACAGGTAACTATGACATCAACTAAATGAGAAAAATCGGCTCTTTAATTTGATATAGGTTATGTGCAGTTTTAGACCAAAAATTGATTCCAGGTTTTCATCCCTTTTCACCCCTTTAGAGGTGGAATTTTGAAAAATCCCTTCTTAGTACACCCCTACGTACCAAGGTTTACCTACACTGAAAATTTCAAGTCTCTGCCTCCAGCGGTTTAGGCTGTGCGTTGTCTGTCAGTCAGTCAGTCAGTCAGGACAAAGATTCTTATAATATAAGATGTATGGGACGATGCTGGTTAGTAAGTAAGTTCGTATGAGCTAGTGGCCAGCTCTTGTGACGGCGTTTTTAGGCCGCCTAAAGGCCTCCGTCATGGCTTAACGACTAAAAAGCCGGGACCGACAATTTAACGTGCCCTCCGGAGCACAGAAGCGCTCAGCTCGTGATGCCACTTGCGGTCACCCATCCCAATTGTGACCGCGCACAACGTTGCTTAACTTCAACGATCAAGAACGTCTAAGCAAGCTACGCCACGAGATGGAACGGCATAGTGAGCGGCGACCCTTAGGTACAGCGCCTTAGTTCGTGTTCAATAGTTTTTGCAACAGCTTTGATTACCATGGCGTGTTATCAGCTATTAAACTACCACGCGATTTAGTTGTAACTCTCTTATGCAAGTCTGAGGAAAGCCAAGGTCGCTTATAATACGATGATTATGTCACTCATGTGCAATACTTACTCCCGACTCCCAAACGATGGCGGAAAATATCGAGAAAAACTGACACAGAAACCAAATCCGATTCGACTCATAGTACCTATTGATTAGACTGCTGGCCGCGGTTTTGCACGCGAGGTAACCGAATGTATGGACTAGTGTTAGTATTCTTTCGATCAAAGAATCACCTCTTGTTCATCGGACACACATGTTTTCGAAACATTTAGAATCCACGGCAATTTTCTCACGTTTTCCTTTATTGGCCACGACTGGAATCAAACCCGGAAGGCGGTGCACTGCTAGACCATCAGTGCTCTTTGTACTTAGTAGAACCTCGTTACATGTACTCGTAGAGTGCCCAAGAGCTAACTAGTAGCACATACAGTAATGACAACTAGACGCCGTAAATGCCTCTCAAGGCCGCATACCACATAAAGACGTGATGATAGAGCGGTTTTTTTTTTAACTTTCTCGTGTGTTCCGTTGTAAGTTGATGCAGTAGCCGCAATCCGAGAGTTGAAATACGCAATGCAAACGTATAATGTTTTTAAACAGCTATGTACTGCTAAATATTACGGATTTCGTTGTAAATTGTACAAAACACTTCGGGTTTCCTATATGAAATTTAATCAGGCTGTCCTAAAACTAATGCTGTCTCTATAATTATTTACCACGAAAATTTACTTCTCTGCTGGACTGGAAGTAAAGAAAAAGCATAGAATGTGTCCAACTGCTTCTTTCCCCGAGCATGTCGTAAAAGTCGACCAAGGGAAAGTATCCTCTTCAAACATGATGGACCACTTATATGGGCGATGGGCTGATCACCTGTCGCCATGGTTCACCATATCCATCTTAAGACTTAATCAGAAGTGGCTGCAAGTTTTACTTGTGACTTTGCTCACCCCATTAGGGATACGGGCGTGATAATATGTATGAATGTATGATAATTTCGGGCATTGGGTGTGGTCCACCCGCTCAGTCCACCTGGGTGGATAATGGGCACTTTTTACTGTACATGATATATCTACTGAGGTCTAACAAATACACTAATATCCAATCTGCGAAACAGTTTTCACTAATCCAATTTTCATCGTATTCCGCTTGTTTTCATTTTGTGCCTCATAAACGAATATTTAAATCATAACATGTTACGTTTCCCTAAAAAGGTATATCAATATGCGCGTAACACTATGATGTAACATATGCTTGTGTCGCACTTCCTAACCCAAAGGGCCTTGGACCGGGTCTGTCTGGGAGATTATCTGCATATCTAACGAGTTTTAATTAAATCAGCTGCGATGTCAGATCAGATCAGATGGACCTTGTGTGGCTTCCGTTCAAAGATTCTTTATAAGTCAAAAATATTCTGACCGGCCAATGAAAAGAAAAGAGAATCTATGATAATCTACGGTATAAAAAAAGATGCCGGCAGAAAGACTTTGGGAACGTCTGCGTCGTAGATGTTCAAAATGTTTGCAAATAGAAATAAATTATGAAATCAGTTAAAAATTACGGTTTGAGATCTCTTATAATGTTTCATCTAGATACTTAGATCACTCGTTTTGTTTGAGTTTGTCGGGCAAAACAATTGGCTTATGCTGTCTTACGCATAGCAAATAATGTTACAGCATATAAAACAAACAATCGCAATTCAGACAGCAATCATTGGCAAAAGTAAAGTAAGTTGCATAAAAGTTAAAGCCCAAATATTTACACGCACGGTTTGACCGGTTATCTAGCATATAGCACTTACGACATCGCTCAGCCAGATAATTTGGATTAAATACATATTTACGCGCATTGCTAAACGTTGGTACTTGTGTGCTGCAACCACTCATCAGTCATACATACTCCATAGAAAGAGTTTACCAGATAAGATCGTAACATTAAAATTTCATAACAGCTTTTTATTCGGTTTTAAATGTTGAATTTATTTTAATTGGAAATAATTGCAGGGTTTTTTTTATATAATAATCTACATTTTATAAGACTTAATTTGTGGCGTAAGTAGAACTTTAGTTTGAAATATTGAAACAAAACCATAATTATATTCGTATGTATAAACATACGATTTTTCAGTATTTTAGTTATATTTCCTACACATGGTGTCTTGCCGTGGCGAGAGTTGAGAAAAAACTGGATAATTATTAAGTACTTTGACAGGAATCAAGTAGCTTAGCCATAAAAGTAGATTTAACCTCTTAAGTGATTCAGTGAAAGTGTAAGTCTTAAGTTGACTACCCATAAACTGACTGATAATGTTGAACAGGAAAAATTGTACCCTGCAGTATAGGATGTTAATTAATTGCTTTCCTGTGTGAGATACAAACTGAATCAACAAAGAAAACGGATGAGAGGATTTAAAGTGCGCCTCAAAGGCTCCTTTTAGGAATTTTTTAACACGTGTTTTCAAACTTTTTACGCTCTACGACATATCGGTTTTCTCGCGATGTTTTCCTTCACCGTTTGAGAGTAGGTACTGTTATATAGTGCACATAATTTATCAAACAGAAAAATCCATTGGTGCACGACCGGATTTGAACCCACGAAATTAGGATCGTAAGGCCTACCACTAAGTCGACGCTCTCGAAAACAAAAATGAGAAACATTTTTTAAGTTCGATTATATAACTTGGCAAAAAAACCCAAGACGAGCGCCAAACGAACAAACCTCATTGATAAGAACAGGTCGTAAAGTCAGAATACAGAGATCGATTGTATAAACAAAAGAAACCTTACGACCAATAAGACTAGACGTAATGTAAATATCTCCGGATGAAAGTGGTCATACGACGCACTTGACAGTAGGCGAGGCACCATGAGGAAGCGTACATCAGAAAGTGCTTTGGACCAACGTAATAAAATGACCTCCGTGAGAGGTCTCAATGGAAAATGCATTGAGGTTTGAGAGCGAAAGTTCATCGGATAACAAAATCGTAAAGTCCTATGCAGTGGCTAGTGCGGCTATTATTATTATACTAGCTGCCGCCCGCGGCTTCGCTCGCGTGGTACCCGGAAAAAGAAGCCTCTATGTTAGTCCAGCACATGTTGAACAGTATCGACCAATTAGCGCACTATCACGTCATGCTGGCGTGTCCTGATTGGTTGGTCCTTTATCACGCGATCACCGGTACCTAGGATCTCCAACACTATGTATATTCCAAGTTTCATTCAAATCCGTTCAGCCGTTTAGGCGTGAATGAGTAACAAACATCCATACATCCATACTTACAAACTTTCGCGTTTATAATATTAGTGGGATTTACTTTGTCTGCGTTGAGTTTTTTTCATACTGACTTCATCTTCCCGCTGTGAAAATTTAGAAAAAGCTAGGAAAATTTCGGGAATTCCTTTCACACCATGAGAGGAATATGCCCTCCAAATTTCTTTCTCAGACTTATGGTTTAATCTGTGCATTGATTTTCAGTCAGTCAGGTAGTAACGTAAGAGTTTAACATCTTTATATAGGTTTAATAGTGTAGGCTCAAGCTGTATGCCTTGCAGACTCCCTATCTGAAACTACCTCACTAATACATTATTTGCTCGATTATTATAAATAAATTTTGAAACTAATATTTTAGAGAGGACTACTAAGGACATCATCTTCAGCATCATCATCATCATCATCATGTGTCACAAAATTAAACATGTCAGACATACTATGCCACCTAAACTCTACGCAATCGGATTTTTTGTTCTTTTAAATAAATACTTTTTTAATTGGTCTGAACTGTTCTTGTTTATATTGTCATTTGTAATACCGGAATTGTTCCGTACTGAAAATATAACTAGATTTTTAAGCCAGTGACCTACAGATTACTAGAACGGAATCTGTATGTGCAACTATTCACAGTATCATCGCCATTTGCCTTAAACTGTCACACACCACACATAGTTTTCCTAGAAACGGAATTGTACAACCACCTGCAATAATAGTTATCATTACATTTCAAAATGGTGAAAGAAAGCAAAAAATAGCTATAAATTATACAGCGCAAAGACCCAAAAATGTGTAACCAACGAATTTTTCAGTTTTGTTTTACTTACAGTATATGTATTTACAAAAAAAAGATTAGGTAAAGTATGTATATTAATTATTAATAAAAAAAAAAAAAAAAACAAAATAAGTTATCAATTTTTTTGTTTATTTGGCTGCATTCCCGTGTTGTAAGGCGAAATAATTTATTTGCCCTATGAATGAGCCAGCCTTCTTATCTTTCGTTTTGTTTTGAAATTTTTATTTAACAACTGGCACCATTTTCACCATTGTAATGTATAGGAACTTCTTAATGCAGGTGACTGTACAACTAGCCTTTTTTACGAGCTCGTACCGTTTTGGACATTTTTGTATGCGCCGTAAGTTTGACCTTCAAGCGGCAGCCCTACTTTTTTGTTGAGGCCAATTTTCCTGCTAAATTCCAAAAAATAATCATTTAACAGAATAAGTAAAAAAATAGGCCCACCGTTCAAGTAAATTTTATTTGAAACAACTGTTCAAATAGATAAGACTAATTAAACACGAAAACCATGACTAATGGTTTTGTTAGTTTAATTAACACTATTTGGAAACCATAAAAAGATATTAAGATATTTTTTTTGTTTTTCGTTTAAATGCCTTTATACCAAGCAATTTTTTGTATTTGTCCAATTCAAAGCTTAAATACTTATTCGGTAGCTGTACAAAATAAACTTCATATTGATGAACGTGTGTAGATTTTAATAAATCTCAATTGTCAAGGTTTTCTTCGGACATGAATGTAAATTGCCGTAAATGTAAATTTCAATCAGTGGTGTTCACCACGAAATGTTAATTTTGCAAGTGTTGTAAAGGTTGCTCGAAAGAGCGGCCACCTAATTTATCTCTTCAAGAGTGTTGTCAAATATATAATTCGTTTTCTAGAAACTAAACTAAAGCAACGCATACCTCCTACATAGAACGATCACCAGGTTGAAGGGTAGACTGCTGGGATCACTCTACGTATGAGGCTTGCCCACAGCGGTGAGGAGCACCTATCAGCTATGGTTTTCAGGATGCTTTTGTGATTGTCTCGTATCCTCGTGATTAGGGATGCAGATTTTTTACAAACTGCTGCGTCAAAGCCGTCAATTTAGTACTCTGCATTAATAAAATAAATTTGAGAAAATAACTAGCATGAAACTATTTACCATTTCCAACGATATTAATAAATTATAGCGTGAAGGGGAGCTAGTAATTTACATGATAACCTTTGGAAAAACTGCAATCTCGACCGGTGAATGAATATATAACAACTGATCTTTCGAGATGTAAAAACTGTATTGATTTAAATTCCTCTTTCGCTTCCTGCTCAAAACCCGTACAAGCGAGCTTTTTGAGACAAGATATTATCATCACGCCTCTTTCCCATAGGCGTAAAACGAATTAAAAAAATCGTATTACCAACTTTGTACGACGCTGTATAAATCATCTAGTATAGATGGTAAAAGGCCTTTTTTCATAATTAGTCAGACCATGGGTTTGACTAGGCAAGCCAAGTAGCGCCGGAGCTTCGAAGTTTCATTATATATATAACATAGCACAATGCATTCCATGACAAAAACGGTATTGCCTTAAAGTCGGTACTTCATAAGATTGACTTTTGAAGTACAAAATTTAAACCATGATGGCCCTTCGACTCAATAACAACACGTTATGATGTCATCCACCAACTGGAAGCACCGGTTATCACCTTGCGAACTTGGTAAATCATTCTTTCCTCATTTATAAGTTAATATTCTCTTTGTGAAACGATTATTTTATTTCTTAAGCATCAAAAGCTACTACTATTACTAAGCCTCCGCTGTCCGTCCATCCGTCTGTCAGCGAGCTGTATCTCATGAACCGTAATAAGTAGGTTGAATTTTTTACAGAGTATGTATTTATATTGCCGCTATAACAACAAATAATAAACTAAGAGGGGGCCTTATACAAGAAACTTTTTTTTACCATCTTAATCTTCAATCAAATCGAAGATCGTAATCGATCATTGAAGTAAGCAACACTAGACGTGGTTAATAATTGGGTGGGTCGAGTGACTTTTAGCACATTTTTTTGTAGTATTTCTTTTTTAAACAATCTAAAATTTACTGATTTGTACAAAAATAATAATAAAGTTAAAAATCAAGGGGAATAAAAGAGACGTATTTAATTTTGCATGTTTTGCTTGATTTTAATAGGAAACTTGCTGCCACCTATATAACAAGTGGCACACAAGAAACATTTTTGTACAAGTACAATGGTACGGAACCCTTCGTGTGCGAATTCGGCTCGCACTTGACCGGTTTCATTCAAGTCGCGTATGACATAAACCATGAAAAATTCGTATTGTTTACTAACTCCAGCGAACAACGGTCTAAACAACTCATTTACGTTTTTGTTTTCAAACACAATCCTGATATGACTTCATAACTACAACAAGGGGAAATAAGCAATACGCGTGGAAAAATGAAAATTAGCTAGACTTGTGGCGGATACCTTGCGGTATTAGACGTGGTTTATAAATACCTAAGTGGCGGAGACAGGGCGTTAATGTTTTCAACGCAAGTACTTTGTTATTTCCTCCGAACAGTGTCCACGTTACGTCATCAATGTATACCAATTTTCAAAGAATGTATTTTATGTACGAAATTGTAAACGAGTTGCTTCATTAGGAAGATGAAGCTCGTGGTGTAGCTTGCTTAGGCGTTCTTGATTGATCGTTAAAGTTAAGCAACGATATGCGCGGTCACAGATTGGGATGGGTGACCGCAAGTGGCATTACGAGCTGAGCGCTTCCGTGCTCCGGAGGGCACGTTAAACAGTCGGTCCCGGCTTTTAAGTCGTTAAGCCATGACGGAGGCCTTTAGGCGGCCTAAAAACTCCGTCACTAGAGTTGGCCACTAGCTCATACGAACATACATACCTACTTTTACCTACTTGATTGACTGGCTACGACTTCGCCCAGATGATTTTTAGTCAAGAAGATAGGTGAATTTCGCGTAGCTCTATGATTATATGATACAAACCCTGCGTATCGGTGACGTGTTTACCTTTTTCAATTGCCTTATTTCTTGCCAAAATAGAGCGCCAACATCACCAACATATAAACGTAGGTTGTGTCACAATTTAGTAACTTATAGTCTGAGAACTAACTTTCGCTATTGCATTTAAATTGCATTCAAAGCGTTTATTGCTCATCTTAGATAACTAGCTCAACTTAAAGTGATTTTCGACAAACTCATACCAACTGACACCACAGATTTGCCAACCTATCTACATAAACAGAAAAAAACAAAGATAAGGCGAAGTGGGAAATTATAGTACGCGCGCCACAAAGCGAGATCTATCAGTGATGGACCATATGTGATGCGGTTTTAGTGATACAACATGTGGGAGTACCTGGCGATCCTTCTCATCGGCTTCTGGCTGGGTGTGGCTATATTCCTGTACATCTCGTGCTATTGGCTAGACGAGATTTTGGGTAAGTTGCATTTTTTACGCGAGTGGTAATTAAGAACAGACCTTTTCTTCTGCTAATGAAGATTCATCTAAGAAAATAATAATAATAATTTATTTATTGCAATTTGGAGTACATTAACATTTAAATTTTAGCTCTACCTACCAAACTACGAGTAAGTTTAAAAAAACTTGTATTTTGGTAGCTAATGCCCTCCCTTAAGATTACATTTCATTATATACGACATTAAACATCGTAGCCATGAATAATTTCATCCAATAGAAATATAACAGGAAAGCAATGTGCTTTTAGTCATTGTATGTAGTATGTAGAAATTATTTAAGACATTTTTTCTACTTTTACCTTTTTTTTAACAGTTGATCCTTTTCCACTAAAAGTGGAAAAAGGGACAGGGAAATAATGACGATGATCTTTTATCCACACCAAATCATAAAATTATATATTTATAAAATATTTTTTAAAGCCAGGAAAAATCATTATTGCGTTTTTTTGTGAATAATAAAATGTGTTGGGAAAGCATTTAAAATAAAAACTTAAGTTAAGAAAGCCTTATCTTTATTTTTTTATGACTCAACTTGTAGTTCTTGGTCTTCATCATTTCACTGAGATTTCAAGGTATTCCACAGATCAACGACCGAAAATGTATAAAAAGGTTCTAGAAAAAGTATTAACTTACAAGTTAAAATACAATCACATTGAGTAAACAAGTAGGTACCCAAAGGCCGTTTAAGAACCTCGACACTGTACCAAAAAGGCTTCAAAGGACATCGAGTTGACAACGTAATAACTGTAGAGTCATTACAGATATACCCAGTAGTGTGTTACGGACAGTAAATTTAATTGAATATCCAGCTAATTGATTTATTATGTTTACAAATCAATATGAATTTATCACCTTATGGTTTGGCAATATACCTATTTGCATTGTGAAATAAATAATATGTATAGTTCTTACGAACCAGTTTTGTGAAATTATTTAAAGTGCGCCTCAAAGAGGCTCCTTTCGTACACTTGTTCTACGACACCGTTTGAGAGTACTGGTATAGCGCACATGATTTTTTTTAACAGCAATTTGTGCATTAGGGTTCGAACACACGATCTTAGGATCGGAAAACGGGATCACTAACACTAGGCCACCACTGCTCTTATATTCAACAATAACTAGGGCAAGAAGTCTAAATCCGACAAATATTTGTTTCTTGAAGTAATATTATAGGCATTTTATCCATTCATATAATCAGAGCAAACGCTCTGGCGAAATCACTCTACTTAAGCTAGAGTACACCTACCATTATCACATTATCACTCGAACAATGAAAAAGTTATAGTAAAAAAATAACCACAAAATCCTTAAAGTGTCCATGATTGGGGCATTCACGGTAGTCAATGTTTTTATTCTACGTTTATATTTATTTTGTCCAATTGATATAAAAATAATAAAACAAAACAACGCAAAGTTCCAACGGTGGCAGTGTCTAGACTTTGAGCTCGTAATGTATAGGTAATTACAAAAGGCAGCTGATGATATTTCGCTTTACACCCGTTACAAACGTACGAAAAGCAGTAATCTTAGTTTTATTTTAAATTGTGCTCTTAACTTGGCTGCGTTTAAGAGCCTATATTATCCTATAATCATAGTGCAATGAGAGCATGGCTTATGACTTCACCGTATACATCTAGATCGCACATCAAAAAATTATCGAAGATAGAATGATTCGAAGCGCTCGTGGCGTAGCTTTCTTAGGCGTTCTTGATTGATCGTTAAAGTTAAGCAACGATGTGCGCGGTCACCATTGGGATGGGTGACTGCAAGTGGCATTACGAGCTGAGCGCTTCCGTGCTTTGGAGGGCACATTAAACAGTCGGTTCAGTATCCACTGGACCTTCATAATTGGACCCTACCTTCACTATAATAGGACCTATTCGACCTCCTATCAAAAACATGGTACCCACTGGACCTTCAAAATAGGAACGTCGGTCCCGGCTTTTAAGCCGTTTGCCACTAGCTCATACAAACATACATACATACATACTTACATATACATACATACATCAAAAAATGGTGCTTGAAAGGGTGCTGTCACTACTAAGGTCTTTTACCATCTATACTAGATGATTAATACAGCGTCAGGAAGCCACTTTTGCCTACAATAACAGGACGATGTAGAGTCCGGGACGAATTTAGATGGAGTAGGCTTGCCCAGTCACCTACACCATCCTCTCAGTTTAGTCGGCCTTATCCGCTGGAAGGACATAGCTGACTAAGCCGCGGGTTTCCTCACGAAGTTTTCCTTCACCGTATAAAAGTACTGGTATATCGTACATAGATTTTTCGAAAAGAAAAATCCATTCGTACAACCGGGTTTGATCCCACAACCTTAGGATCAGAAGGCGGGGGTGCTACCACTAGACCACCAGTAAATGTCCTTGAAAACTATACCATACATATTTTGACGTTGATTATGTTGATGACAAAACCTTCCTCAAAGCAGCAAATGAACCTCAAAGTACCCTATATAAAAATAACTATAAAACGTACATATTCGGAAAATCGCGGATTTTGAAAAAAAATTACAAAACTTTTTTTAAGTTTTTTTTTTAGCAAAACGTATAATGATCCATTTTTAAAATGCGGTATAGTTTTCAAACAATAAGTGATTTTGTGATATTTTGACATAATAATATCAGCATGGACTTTGGAATCGAGGACACACTCATTAAATACAAGTACTAAAAAATATACAATTCTGAATGACACCGTATAAAAACTTTAAAACGATGTGAGTCAAAGACACAGATATAAAATTGTGCTTCATAATTATATACATTATGTTTGTACTAAAAACCTTTATTAGTCTATAAAAACTGACATCTCATGCTTTAGAAGTTTGTAAAATATACCTACTTAAAGACGAGAGAATTAACGTTTAACAGCCTTCTCATTTATAAGTCGGTTTAAAATAAGGAAACCGCAAAATTGTTATTGGTACCCTGGTACCACTAGGTGTTGGATAAATTATAAATTTAAATTGATAGACAGCCATTCTTATTTGATCCAACCGTGAGAAACAGATGAGAAGTTAGGTATTAATAGACTTGATGTAACTACATCTTAACGACTCTCTTGTAAGAATTATTGTTTTTTTATAAAATGACCACTTCGCTCGCATGGTAACCGGATAAATACACAAATAAATAATCGGGTTAAAACGAAAGGGGCCTTAGAAGCGCACTTTAAATCCTTTCACCACACTCGTTCGAAAGAACTAGTGGCACGAAAAGAAAACCGGGTAAAAAGTCGTCTGTATGTCATTTCAGGTCACGAACTATGTACCTAACCTTATTCTAAGTTTTATTATAACTGAAGCACAATACAAACATTCTCACAAACTTTCCATAATTTACGTATAATTTAAAGAAGGATAGTATGATTTTACTATAAAGTATGTTAGTTTGCATTTGTTTGTTCGGCTCGCTGACTGTACTGAAGTATTTAAGACTGTAATCTTACATGATAATGGTGATGAGCTCAAAGTTCAAGTTGCCACGGTCGCGGTAAATGATAGTAATTTATGGGTATTTAACATGAAATTACATGCGTTTTAATTGATCACTTCTCTTAAAAGCTCTAGAATAACCGACAAGATGACTTTGCTCAAGGTATGGAAGAATACTTGAAGAAATATATCTTAAAACGATTATCAGATAAACGGTGTTATCGTTGACCATTTCTAGAGTAATTTCTCGGATAATTTCAGTTGTTTGAAAACAACATCTATAAATAAATGGTAGTGTAGACATAGTAGTGATTCCTAGTAGTTTTTCAAAAGATATTTTTTATTTTCTTCTGTAAATTATCTAAGATTCATGACAAAAGCTATTTAGTAATGGGTGACTCTAAGCTGGCAGGTAATAGTATGAAATCACTGCACCCACAGTGTTACGAACTACGCAAACAATCGTGTTTGTTTAGTTATGCGACATAGCTTTGCATAACAAGAGCTTGAGATTCGCACTAAACAATAATCTAGATTTTCAGAAGTATTTTCTTGCTTAGTTTTTGCTTTATGACATGGGTTATATGAGTTTACGAGAATGCCTTTTGGCCTGACAAAAGCCTTCAAGTTTATCCAGTTTTTAAGACTTTTAATCAAAAAACCTTATGTAGCGAAGTAAATCAACTTTATACCTTGACACGCGTTAATTTAACGATTAGTTCAACGTAAGGAACCACCGCGTGACTACTTTTAGGGTATCGTAGGTGTACTTCAAACGAATATGGAACCTTTTGAAAATCGTTTTACTCCTCTGTCGTTAAGATTTCTTGGCTCAAAAACGTTCATTCTTTCAACGTCATTTCAAATTTATAAAAAAAACTTTCTAATTTTACAATCGTTATCTAGGTTCTCCATTAATAATGCCAATATTTTAAATTGTAAATAAAATGTACATAAGCTTCGAAACTTAGTATCACTCGCACTTGAGCGTGTTTAATAACTACATGCGCAGTTTCACGAATTAATATTGCTACCAGCTAAGTAGCAAAAAATTGTTAAATGTTGGTAACTTTACTACTGGAAAAATACTAAAAACCAGATTTTCTTGATTTATTTTAATACTGAACTGAATTAGAATAAATAGGTTATTTGGTAGAGTGGTTTGTGCGCGAACTAACAGCATTTATTTTGTTCATAAAGCAACAAACTATTCCTGTTTTGTTGATCCACACTTTTTTCACCAGATCTGCCACCGCTGCGCAACGGCTCACAATCCAGCGCTTCAAGCAGGCCGTCAAGCGGCGCTAGCAATGCCCACGTGCACCTGAAGCGGCTGGTCGCCAGGGTGGTGGAGGAGGCGTCAGCGCTGCCAGCGCTCGCGCGGTACGCAGCCGAGCCCCACACCCCCACCATAGAGTCTTCGACGTACGAGGATCTTCTAGCAAGTGCTATACTGAACAAGGTGAGCTGACAACAAGATTATCTATGTTTTTATTTCTTGGATTATTAAGAGTTTACAATTATTTATAACCATTATTCCTACTAATATTATAAGTTTGAAAGTTTATGAGGGTGTGAAGAAGTTTGTACCTCAATCAATGGCTGAACATTTAAATAAAACTTTGAATTTACGTAGCAGGTAGGAATATGTGCTGGAATTTACGCTGGAAGGTTACTCTTTTGGCTATAACGCGAGCGAGGCCGTGGGCGAAAGCTAGTTGATTATAAATATAGACTATCAAAGATAAGTAATTAATTGTTATCTGCCAATTTTACAAAGTCAAAGACTTGTTGTTATTATGATTTCATTATGTCTTTGTTTTATGCATTTTAACCGTATTGAAGGAATCCCTACAAATGGCATTAGTAGGCATTCACCCTTATCTAATTTAGGGTTGTCTCACGCAATGCAATTTTATATGATTTTTTATCAATACATCATCATTATCATCATAGTTTCAGCCTGGTATCACCCACTGCTGAGTAGCAACCTCCTCGGTCTTATGCATCTTTTATCCAGATTTTATCGACTTTTCGGTGTCATCGAATTGTAACTAAACTAATGAATAATATCTAGTTTATCAGTGCTTGCAACTAAACACGGAGCCTTACGAATTACGGTAGTTAACATTGATCGTATCTATCAACAACTTTATTGTAATAAACCAGCAAGTTTATTTATGTGATAAGAGTTCGTAATTTTTGTGTTAACTTTAAAGTGAGTGATACTACAAAAATACACTATTTCAAAATAAATAACAACGAATCGATAAGATTTTCCTGACTTGCTTCAATATCTAAACTAATAAAATGGTTTTTTTTTTTCGCTTTATCACTTTATTTTCGAAAAACGCTTGCAGAATAAAGGCATCCAACGCTCATCTTCGTGCTATTCACTTGTTTTGAATTGTAATTTATGTTAAGGAATATAAAACAAATGACAATATCTTTTTCACTCCTTTTTGAAAAATGCTCCGAGAAAAATGGCATAACGCTCTCTCCTTATGAATCACTTGTTCTACGTAAACCCACATCCAAGATCGGTAAGATATCCTATCGCACTGTATCCGTAGATAGCGCCTTATCGTGATAACACAACACACAGCCAACAGGAGATAGTTAGAAGTCAATCCTGCGACTTAAAATAAATGGTAAGCCGTAAATAAATACTATAATTATAACTTTCATTACACAAATAGCACGGTGCAAATCTGAACATCGGAATTCAGTGTTGTGAATTTACAATGTTAGGATATATTTTTACGTTTTTCGTGTTCTGTTTGTATGTTATTGCGTGGGTTTTGATCGTAAGTACGAGTTTTGTTTGATGTCATAAAGTGAATAAAAATACATTCAACCAGGCAGGTAAAACATAGATATTTAATAACAATCATAATTTTTTTTATTATAAATAGCATTCCAATTTAAAAAGTGTTTACGAAACCAATAAATCAAAATGAGTTAGTACTGCTTCCTTAGATTTTTTACCAATATTCCAATAAATAAATAAATAAATAAAATCACTTTATTTCAAGCAACTTAGTGGCTCATAACAGTGGTAGTAAATATAAAATAAAATTAAAGAACACAGACAATAAAAACAATAAAAATCTAAAATATATATATATTATTATATATATTACATTTATATATATATATATTTAAATTAATTATTAATTTATATAAATATTAATAATTAATATAAATTATTTATTTATGATTAAGTAATTATTTATGATTTAATATTTTGTATACGTTAACTATTGTATATATTTATTTAAAATATAATTTTGTATAGAATCCGGTATCCGGTAAGAGTATCAGCCGATTACAATCTTCAATATAAACAATCAAATTCTAATAACTTAAATACATTATCAGATAATCTTCCAATCGCCAATGAGTACAAGAATGTGACGGATCTAGTGCAGGCAGTTGCACAGAAGACGTAAATCTCTAGTTTTTATTCAGTAAATAACTGGAAATACAAAATCCACACGCAATATTTTCCGCTAAACATTCCTGCGCGGGTGAAAACTGAATTAGTCTAGTCTGTCCCAAATGTTATCTCTAAGAGAAATTACATTAAGTAAATTATTCGTGAAATGCAGACAGTTTTATGAAAGCTTGTTTACACAATGCAATGAGAAAATTATATGACATTGCAGTTTTTTTATGCATATAACCGTCGCAACATATATTTTTTATATCTTACTGGATGACTGAGAAACTTAATGGATGTAAAGAGGCAGGTATCTAATAGCCGAGATTTTCTTTAGAGAAAAAATTATACAAACTTTTTTGAATCTTGGTCAACCCTAAACCAAACACAAACATGTCATGTCTACTGCGCCGTCTCGCAGTGCGAAAGTGAGTTCGTGTGAAACAGACCTTTTTTTCGAAATTCTCATTGTTTTAATACATGCTTATTGCGGGGCACTAGTGGCGAATGTTGCACAGCACTCTGAAAATGTACAATTTCTTTAGCGGCTTTGTGAGCTACTTTCCCGATGGAAATCCAACGCAGGTTTTTGTTTCATAGTTCAAGAGAGATGTGTGATCGGATGCATATCAAATGTGATTTACGTAGCGTTTCCAGCTAGTCGTATAACTTAACTGATTAGATTTTATTAAACAGCGAAGTAATACCACATTTTATAGCAAAAAAGCAATTAAGCTAAAGGTGATCTTGCATTTGATAGCTTGTTAAATTATATAGAAAAATATTACCTTCCGCACGCGGCTTCACTCGCGTTGCACCGCAACAAACTTCTTCAATACTTTCAGATTATTTATATGAGAAGGAAAGTTCCTATACGTTTCAACATCTCTCCTCATTGGTTGGCTGGTAGAAAATGTCTAGGCATGGAGCCCTCCATTCGTGCAATGTTTTTTTAAATGTGCTATAAAGAATAAATAATATTAAATCTGTCTTTTCCAGGTGATCGAGAGGTTCCAGAATGAGAACGGCTCCGGGGGCCGAAGCAGCGGCATCCACTCGGCCAGCGCCAGCCCTACACCTTCCGAGCGGTCTTCGCCGCGCTCTCTGGCTTCGAGGAACATCACGCAGCACTCCCGGGACATCACTCCGCCTGTGAGTACACAGCCTTGCCTCTAGTCAGGTTCTAGAATGAGATCGGCTCTGGGGGCCAAAGCAGAGGCATCCACTCGACCAGAGCCAGCCCCATGCCTTCGGAGCCAAACCAAGGATGTTATTACAGACTTTAGGAACTAACAGATCACTTACTGCCCGTGTACTCTCCGGTTTTATAAGCTTCCTTCTATGGTTTGTTGCCAGCTTCGTGCATTGCTTGCTACCCAGCTATTATTGTCGTATGGACCTGCATTATGTTCGTCTGGCATTTCATGGTTGTAGGTATATAATGTATTTAAGAAGGCAGATGTCGAACATAAAAAAATTAGGGGTACCTAAACTTCATCTTGAAAAGATCTGACGTTTATACTAAAATATAATGATCGTAAAAAAAAAAAAAAAAAAAAAAAAAAAACAGAAAAATAATCGTTTTAAAACAATGAAATAATTTCATAATCTTAATGGAAGTGCAATGCAATCAGCTCATGTTAAAGAAAGTAAGTACTTAATCGATACAGCTAAAGCGGATCTTAAGTACATAGCTTTTTATCAAAAACATCAAATCCGAATTAAATTATGATCGATAACTCATACTCGCTCACTAAAAATACAGACAATATTGTATAAAATAAAAAATGTGTTTACTTGCCGAAGCATCCGGTTGATTGAACCAGGTTTTTCGACCGATGATGTTGATCTGATCTCATATTACTCATGTCTTAAACCATCGTACCTAATAGACGATGTAAAAACCAATGCTCGTTAAGAAGTGGTATTAATACAAGGAAATAAGTATACGAAATGAAATCAAGGTCATCGTCACTATTAGCTGCTGGTAATAACTTGGGGCCACATTATCATGCTACGAACCATTCTTGTTTCGTGACAGATGTAGCCATACGATTCACAGGATGGACAAAGACGCGAAACGTAAACATTCACTGATCGATCATCATCATCTTCCTGCCCTTATCCCACTCTATGTTGGGTCGGCACAGCATGTTCCTTGGATCATGCTGTAAGAGTTTTGGCTAAGGTAAATGACCGGCCGCCTGCCTGACGAAAACCCTCCTTGAGAATACTTGCTTATTGTATCTCATCATGTTGGAGAGGATACTATCCCTTAGTCATCTTTTACGACATGCTCGGGGAGAAAAGTAGCTGGACGCATTCTATGTTTTTTCTATACTCCCAGTCTAGCGAAGAAGGAATCCACATTCACTGAATCGATAATTATAAGTATAGCATGTAAGAGGTCGAAATCGGTGCTTTACAGAACCGACTGTCCTTGAGGAAATCTGTGTCTGGAGCCTCAGAATAGCTAATCAATTTAATTCTCTTTTCTGTAGCAGACACAGTTATCTTCTTCAATTCAACCTGGTACCAACCACTGCTAGGATATAAGCCTCCTTTTGATTTTGTCGGCTTCGGTCTTGTGCGTCTCTTATCCAGGTTTAGCCCGCAACTTTTTCGATATCATCGACCTAACGCTGTCGCACGACTTGGACAGGCCAAATAGGCCTGTTCTCATCATCATCATTCTCCTAGCTCGACACACAATTGTGTATAGACCTTATTACACCATTCTCTCCGATCCCTTGCGAATCTCATCCGCTGATTGCCTGATTAATTCGGTTTGTATTGATTTTGCTATATTTTCTAGCTTCCAGAAGATGACGTGTCTGACTGGGAGGAGGGCGAGAACACAGACGAAGCCCTCGAAGTGCCGCGTCGCGTGCCGTTCCCCGAGTTCGGAGGAGACATCGTGCACCACGCCGGTACGTGTATCGCAGCTTGTTGGATAACCCTTTGCAAAGCCTTACTAGGTTACATTTACATGTAACGAGCGGGACATAGAACTACTTCGAAATTAGACATGTATAACAAATTTGACTTTTATAAGTAGTTCTTTCATACAAAATATCAATAAGACAGCGCAGACTTTGGCCTTATTCACTATGACCAAACAAAACGTAGCGCAGGCAAACGCGGGCACGTTTGTGGAATCACCGTGTTATCGTATTCTATATGAAAATTTTGTATTGCAAAAACGCGACGAAGTTACAAACAAGTTACGAACTGTCAAGTTTCGTTTGGTCATAGAGAATAAGGGGCCTAAGCAGTTGTAAGACATGAATGATGTATCATCTTGCTTACTTGTACTGTACCCGAAAACTATTCTTAAAACAAAAAAGCATCGGGTATATGTACGCAACAAGTAGCTTTTTGTAGAAAAGCAACTTTTCCTTTATTTTTACGAGGCAATGTGTTGCTCCGCTGGTTTCACACGTCTGTTGAAACAAAAACAAGTCACAACAGGTCAGAAGCCTGTGATTTAAATATTTACTTCTTACAGATAATGAAGAACGTGAGTTCGACGAGGTATCCAGCAGCGACCTGCAAGGCGTAGACGGCTCGTGGGAAGAAAACTGGCTCTTCCAAAAGAAGAAGATAAAGACAATCCAGTCTGTACCAGTTCCTATGCTAGTCCCGAATCCCAATGCAGACTACAGAGCCATGATTGGTGATAGAGACGCAGACGATACCACAGATTTATCAGACAACGCAAGCGACACCGAGGAACAGGGAGAATACAAAAGTGACATCAAAAAAGTGCTCGACTCTAAGCACGTTATCGGTGGAAAGATCAAAGAAGACAACGAGTCTGACTACGAGCCAGACAGTTTGACGATGGACGCAACAAGCGATTTTGAAAAAATCGTCGAGAATGGATACAAAAATGACGAGACAGTAGACGCTATCATTAAAGAAATTAATGAAAACGTAACTATTGCCCAAACTAAAGACAAAGACACAGCCGTCGATGTTGTTGACGGCGGAGTAAATGAAAATGATTCTGTGCTGGTTATAGGAATCGATGACGGACCTTTACCTAAAGCAGAGTTTAATTTAAAGGAGGAAATTCACAGGTCTCTTATAAATGGCAATGGAATTTACTCAAATGACCACTACGAAGAAGTTTTCGATGACAGTATAGAAAGCATCGCTAATAATAAAGGTAAGGATTACAAAAAAACACTGGGAGAGAGTTTGATAATTAATGTTTTAGGTTATAACATTAATGTCTAATGGCCGTTTTAGAATCAAAAAACAACACTTTGAATCACCACGAACGCGAAGGCGAATATGAAGAAACAGTAACAATCCCAGTGCAAAGATACGCCGACAGTTTGAGGAGGAAACACTTTGAAGACACGCAATATGAGTAAGCATTTCCAAATCATTCTGTTATGAAAATCAACTTATGAAATCATTTTATTAATTACACCTTTTTACAGATTGCATAAAGAAACGGAAACCAGAAACGAAGAAGATGAACTATTACCAGGTATTATATGATTTTATTAATTATATTTGGCCCAAGAGCGTAATTATGATATGTCAAATGTGTTTGTGTTGTTATACAAACTCTTATTACTTTTTTCAGGATCCGTAGCATACAGAGAACGAAAAAAGTGGCTCAACTGTGTCGATATGCCCAACAACCCTTATTCTCCAGAAGCCATACAAAAGCGACTATTAGCTAAGAGCACATCATCTCTCTTTGACATGATTACCAGTAAGCAAGATTTTGACGAAGAAAATGAAAAGTCAGAACTTGAAGAAAAAAATGAAAAAAAGTCTCTGGAAAAAGGATTTGAAAAAAGAGAAACTAACAAACTATCAGCTTCAGTAAGCACAGAGAATATTAGCACAGAAAGAAGGTCTAAAAGTCCATCGCCAAAGATCCTAAAAGAAGTACTGGCTGAAGAAGTACCTCAATACAAACGGTAACTATTCTAGTAGATAGGTATACTTTTAGATTTAAGTTATTTATGGTAATATTTTACGACTTGGTATTTATTACTTTGCAGATACGGACGAGACTATTACATAAGAGAGGCGAAAGCGTCCGCTGGCGGTCGTAAAAAGAACAGTTTCAGTGACACGAGCTCCTTATCGTCAATGAACAAGTCTACGAGCTTAGACAATTTCGATACAGAGTTCGCATCGCCTGTAAGTGCCAGCAGCTCGTTGAGTGACCTGGAAGCATGCGCCCTCCATCAGAACATCGTCCGCGCCGTGCTCAGTCCCAGAAATGCGAGCCCAAATTTTGCCATCAACCCCATCTTCGAAAACCCCGATAGACAAAACGATACTTCTGACAAGTATCATGCGAAAGAGCGTTATGTCGATCGCAAGCCTAACGTAAGACCACAGAGTAAAAACGTGTGCAAGGGTGACGGTTATGTGGAAAACGAGGATATAGTTAGACTTAAAATACCAAACAAACCTGAGATTACAGAGGAGCTATTCGAGACGTATACAAACGTTAGGCGTACCAATACGCTGAGAAGCGAAGACTCGTACGCGCGCGCCAAGCGGCGGCCCGGCCTCAATTTCACGTTCGGGGGGAGTCTAAGGTTAAGCAGAGGCTTTCGTACCGACCTATGGTGATAGAGCCACTTCTCTAGTTCCAATTATCTAATACACCACCTCCAATCTCAACAGCACCTCTGATAACTCCCAATCTCAAATTAAATCTCTACTGTGTACGATACATACATAGCTTCTAAAATTGGAACATACAACAGTAGGATATAGTTTAGGCTAATTTCTGACATCACAGCCATCGCTCATACATGGTCAGATGGTGGAAGTATTTGCATCACATGAAATCTTAAATATCTTCGTTTTGACACACAGAAATTTGCCTGATGTGTGTTGGCATGTTTTTTGGATTTGAGAGGCGCTGACTAACAGCACTATGCACTAATATGAGGAGATTTTCTTAGAGCTGCAATCATAGATTTGTGTTCTTCCTTTATTTATAAAATTTTCAGTACTATTTACAACAGTAATACAACAAGATATTAGTGGTGAGTGTTGTATGATTTTGGCAAATGATTTATGACTAACCGTTGGCTTGCCACTGAACTAACGAGGATCTAAGACAATACTTCATTAAAAGCATCTTCTGCATTTGCTTCAATCATATTCATTTCATCTTTTTCTTCAACTACGTTTCATTTTCGTCACACAGCATCTTACCGCTTATTTACAACTGCACCATTTCAATCACCAAAGTTTTAATCAAGCACGAGCACGTTGTATCTAATACCTGCAATATATATTGCATATCCTACTAATATTATTAATGCAAATGTTTGTTTGTCGCCAAGCGCCTGAACCGATTTGAATATACCTTGGCATGGACATAGTTTGTGCTCTGGAATAGCATACATGCTACTTATTATCCGGATATAGCAAAACCGCGGGCGGGCACTAGTCATTTGTAAAAAGAACTAACTTATCTACTATTTTTCATTTATCTACATTAATTCAAAAAATATTCATAGATTAAAATTTTATTATCAGAAAATATATTACATATAATATTGTTAACCGCATTTGCACTGCACGCGCAATGCGCATGTTTATTATCAAATGCACTATCAAACTTAAAAACCATTTTCAGGGATTACTTATAAAGCAGTTCCAGGAGATAGCAAACAACCAACAGTACACTCAATTCGCTCCAAAAGATCAAAAAGAATCCATAACAACTACACCAAATAATAAAACGGAGATTTTAATTGAGTACGAAGACCACGATCAAAATTTGTACTCCGCAAGGCCAGCCATTGTCGATGACGACACTGACGAGAAATTCGAAGAAATCTTACAATCAGCTTACAAATCAGAAATCGCAGTAAATGATACGGAACAATACAAAAACGAGGAACCTTTAAAGTCACCGATCAGTATTACCAATTCGTACCTAAGCTCAAGTAGTTTGGAAGACTCTATAAAAATATACAATGTACAGACAGGTGAAGTTATGAAATGTAGGCCCGAAGATAACGTATCAGCAAGATACGAGGCCGTCACTGACAGCGGGAAAAATATCGATATCAGTGATAACAACATCCCGGGAGACAATGATAGCATCAGTCACCACGAGGAGTCAGACGAGGAAGCAGTAGTTATTGAAGAAAGAAATGAGGAAAACTTAGAGATCTGTGAATTAGAAGATATATTACCCCAACTGCCGAAAGTGAAGGAACTGGCCAAAAAATTTGTCAGTATGGAAAACATAAGTGAACCTGTCAATGTGAGTATTTTTGCCACTCTATCATCATTCTCATCTACATCTTTGGTGTGTATAATCAAAGCGACAATATATTTTGTTTACGCCAATTTAAGCCGTTACGCATACGTAGGTTAGGTAACGATAAGTTAAGATTTCATGCCGTAATAGTGTTAAAAACTCAATCATATTTTCCTTTTGGCATAATTTGTTTCGCATCCATCTAGGTAGGGTACTACTTTAATTTTAATACAAAAACGTATAGGGTCTACATGTCAAAATGAACTAGGTAGGTAAATTCTGAAAGGTAGAATTGGCAAAATTGCCAGATCTACAAATAAATATCACATTATTTTCTCCCCCGCTATCATTAAACGGTTTTACGTCGAAATAAGCTTGTTCCAATTTGGTCTTTGATACAAACCTTCTTTCAGGTACCCCATCCCTACTCAAAGCGGCGAAGAAGCAAAGAGAACGTATTAAACGATCTCAACGCAGACACACAAGCCAACAAACAGGTGTTCATGCATAGCCTCACAGCCAGGAGTATCACCAAGGAGTTCAGGGAAGGCCTCAAACTGTCCATGTCCACTCCAATCAAAGTCCCGGGAGGATCTAAGGAGGTCCCCGAAGGAGAAGTGACGAGGGAATCTAGCAGGCCAGGCAGTCCTGTACCAGAGCCCGGCACGATCAAAACTAAGTTAGCCTTTTTTGAAAGTCTCAAAACTAAAATTAATGGTAAATAGTCTAGCAATAAAGGAAGAACTAAGAGTGCAAAGTGTATTACGGGCCCGATTTGACACAACCCTATTCAATATTTACACTTCCACAATCGAAAAATGACATCATAGTCCTGTACATTGCGTTTTTTGCAGTATTTCAACTACCACTTGTTTGAGCCAAACAAGCGATGTAGTCGGAGCATTGTGGTGTAATATTTAGCATCTTCCTTCTAGTTTTAGTCTAGCGGACATAAGGGTGGTCACAATTTTACGAGTATACAGGACGAATTATGTAATATTTTAATTGCTTCTGTAGCAGTTCCTGTATCTCTTAGGTTACGGTGTAAATACATAGTGCCATTTATTCATCATTTCTTTTAAGTTATTTAGCTAATGCCAAAGTTGTAAATAAAAAATAAATATTATTGGTTCAACTAACAAACGGTAGTGGTTCTTTGTATTAGTATTGTCATATCTTTAGATATGCAATTAAATTGTTCTAAAACGGGACCACTGTAAAATGTGATATACAAACATTAAATGTTTCACACAATGGATATTTGGATAAAGGTTTATTGTAATAAAATATTAGTAATTATGATATGTCATTTATTTATACAATTCATCCTTATTAGTAACATTGAATACTTGCATTTTTAATACAATATTTAGATACCTGTCAGGTATGTTATCTTATCAGCGTAAACGTGTCCTACGTTACCTAGAAACAAAACTAAGATTTGTAAAATACCTATATCGCTGCCTGTCACATTATTTACTTCATGACTCACTCTTCACCAGACACAATTAGGTACCTCATAAATAAATAAAGCCAAACCGGAGATTCAATTTATGTAAACAAAACGTCGCGTATTTTTCGTTATTACCATGCAATCACTTTAATTTTAAGTAAATAAACCTCGCAACGTAAGTTTTCACACCTTAATTTAACTATTAGTACCACTTAAAAGTTCCATAAACATGTACCTACTGAATAAGTAAGTTTTAGGTTAAGTATGAGCGGTTTGTTTACATTAATTATATATCCAGTATGGCTGAAGCGTATATACCCATTTACTAAGATATAAACTAATGTGAAAATCTAATGTAAATGTTGTCTGCCAATGCTGTGCAAGCCTATAATTGGAGCACATTCTATAGTACTATTTTTTTTATTGTAAACATTCATAACAGTTTTTATTATTTGTTCTGTTGGCGTTGCCTAATAAATAAAATCTAAAAAAATAAGTACTTATCTACATATTTAATGTATCATCTCTACATTACATATCATCATCGCGTTAGTTCGTATTTCAGAAGCTAGACGAAAATTGCCGAGGCGCACAATATTTGTAGTAGGTAGGTACTACGGTATTTACCCAACTATGATAAAGAATGATAATGTATTAGATAGGTACCTATCTAAGATACTAAAACTAAACCAAATGTTAAAATACTTCACGATTTTTAAAATACCGACGAAAATCGTCAGATAGTACAAGGCCTTATTTTTTTACCTTAAATTACCAACCTATCACTTCGACGAATCACCCTGTATAGGTATTTAAGAGTCTAGACTAGATAATGAAGGAAAATCAAAATGCTAACCAATCAATAAAAGATCCCAAGAGTCTTATGGAAAGGTACACTCTCTAACTCCCCAGCATGCTTCCGCCTGTAGCACCAAAGGAAGTAATCTATGAGGCTGGAGTTAGGCGGTTCTATACCGTTGGGTAGCTGGTCTTCGATCCTCTTTCTGAGCAGTTCCACGGCGTGGATGGAGCATCCTCTGATCTCTACTTCTTTTTCGGATCCGCTCGGTAGGAGTACATCTGTCAAATGGTTACAGCAGTAAGTAGGTATCTAAGCATAGCCTAACCTCTAATTAAATAGAATAAGTGAATGAGAGAGTGAGTTAGTAGGTGAATAAGTAAGTTAGTAAGAGTTACTGGGCAAGTTAGAGACTGTTCCGCAACAAATGAAATAAGACACAGCTCGGGACTGCAGAGTCATCGAGCAATGTCAGGCACCATCATCTTCAACCTCGTCTGCAACAACAACGGCCTCAACAACACCATAGAGGATACTGGAACACTGCTACCAACATCCCAAAGTCCTACTCAGGTCCTTCAAGGAGTTGGGCTATCTGGGGGAGGGTTAGCAGGGGGATAATGCGCAATACACCCCCAGACAAGACATTAGTGCAGATCTTTGTTCCCCTAACATCAATTAGTATTTTTTTTTTTATTAGAATTAGAATAGTGACTGGGTAAATTAGAGAGTAAGTGGAGAGTTTGTGGGTGAGTAAATCAGTTGGTGAGTGAGTGAGTATATACCATTCTTTAACAAATCCATCAACTCGTCACTATAACTCATCGCTCCAAAGTAGACCAGCACTTGAGGCACTCTATAATCAGCAAACATTGTCATCCTATCAATGTCACCAAACTCCCCCAGGCCTGATCCACCAAAGAAGTTCCATATATCTGCCACCAATATCTGTGCTCGTTTGTATAGAGACACTTTTGTATTCTTGTATACCGCTTCATCTCGAAAACAAGGGAAGTTATCAACAATGATTTCTAGAAGTTTCACTGCTGACTTTTTCGCTTCTTCGATACAGGTAAGGAATGTTCCATTGTATTTATTAAGAAGGATGGATCCAACTTCATGCAATATAGATAGTCGTTTCTCGAAAAGAGGGATAGTAGCTTCGTTGTCTCCTCTCATGATGGTCTGGAGTTGCTCCTTGGTTATTGTAGAGTAGTACTCAGGGTTTGTAATGTCAAATCCTTCCTAAAAGTTTTAAAGCCATAAACATTTAAACAGCCTTACAAAGTTTTGGATTCATAATATTACTCATGGTATGATTCTTATCCACAGCCTGACTTTACCCACTGTTGGGCCGTGGGCCTCCTTTCGTTTGTACCATCCACCATGGTCCTGTGCTAGTCTGGCCTATATCCTATAGCCCACAATTTTGACTATATTACCTGCCCATCTTGTTGCAGGGCGATTTACACATGACATATTTTTATTGCAATTTATCAGCAAGATAGTGAGAAAACTGGCAAGTTGTAGAACCTGAAAAGTTCTAAAACATATGTCAAGCACACAAAAAGAGCTTTTGAAGAGCACATTAAATCCTTTCACCACACTGGGTCGGAACAACTAGTAGTAGGATAGTAATTAAGAATGTTAAACCTTGATTGCTCTAGCTAATGCTGCTTCCAAAGCATAGTACCCCGAATGGCCGTCCACTGTCCATTTCTGAGCGCCAGTGTATGACCAGAAGCAGAAGTTCAGAGCATCTGCTACAAATATCCAGTCCACAGCCTTCGGGTTGTCTTTGGGGAGATAGTTGATGTTGGCGCCTATGTCTGGTATCTTTAGCTTGTTGTCAGATATCGATAGGAGCATCTACAAATATCACTAACAATATATTGGACGGCCTCGATGGCGTGGCGGGCGATTGCTCGGCTAAGACGCTAGAGGCGAGGGTTCGATTCCCGCTGCGGAAGAAATGTTTGCATGTCCCGCAAACATTTCTTCCGGGTCTGGGTGTTGTGGTACGATGGTACTCATAGTTTCTGATACCCACAACACAGGGATTCCTAGTGTGAAGTCAGGACTATGTATGTGACTGTTGGGTGTTATTTATTATTTATTTATAATAGAATGCATATCTAAGTTTTCAAGAAAGAGTTTTAATTAGTTGTTACAATAATAATAGTAGTGAGAGCACTGGTGGTCTAGTTGGTAATGACCCCGCCTTTCGATTCTAAGGTGGTAGGTTCAAATCCAGTCATGTACCAATGGATTTTTCTGTGCGAAAAATGTATGTGCCATTTGCCATATACCAGTAGGTACTCTCAAACGGAGAAGGAAAACATCATGAGGAAACTGGCATGTCGTAAAACCTAGAGCTTGAAAGCATACTGTACACGACAGACACGACTTTGTAGAATAGGTAAATAAAGAGATTATGTTTCAGAAGCCGGTAATTCGTTTCTAACCTCTTTGCAAAGTTTATCCAGTCCATCTTCGTGTATTGTTACGTGTTCAGCGTTTTTAGCAATGAAATCTCCAGACTCAGCTGGAGGTAGCACTCCTGGTCGCACCATTTCTATAATACTGTTGGTTCAAAACTGCTGGAAAAACGTAAACTCAAACTGTAAACAAAATCAGCTGAGCTGATTATTAAGAGCGAAACAAAAGACGACCTTGACCTATTGACCTTTTAAGACGCGTTCAGTAGTTTATAGAAACATCAAGGGTACATAATTTTATGATTCATTTTCGATCACAGTTTTAGACTCAAACATAGGTATCAGTTTTACGCATAGATTTAGAAATTTAAAACCTATTGAAATATTTCGGATTGGGCTATCCGAACTATGCGGTAGATAAAATGTAGGTTTATTTTATTTGTATTATTATGACATTATGTTGTCATCTAGTTATTTCTACACTAGGAACGAACGAGATGACAATCTTTTTCTGAAACGTTTCTACGACTTTCGAAGGATCTGAGCGTATTTATTGTTCTGAGGATCAGAGGCATAAAACGAAATGTTGTCATTATTTGACATTGACACATTGATTAACATCACAGTGATGATCCATTCAATTCAATCAATCAATCTAGTGTTGAGTAGGACACGGTTTCAAAATGAGTTTGTATAAGGCCCTCATTCTATTTCGTGAGGTGGGACAATGTCATGCTTCAAATGTCATGTCACATACTGTAAAATGTCATGTTGCGAGTGTAATGTATGTGTTTAGGGTAGTTTTCGCCGTTATGTTATTACTAGCTGTGCTCCGCGGTTTCACCCGCGTTTTTCTCACAGGCGGCCAGCAAGTGCGGCTTCCTCGTCTCGCCCGCCGCCGCGCCGCCAGCGTCTCGTCTTGCTTGCATCAAGCGCGCGTGGATTTCCTTAGCAGAGTTATTTTAGAAATGTATTTATTATACTCTTCAAAGATCTTATACTTACAATCATCAACAAATATATTTCAAAAAGATTATTACAGGATTTTATGTTGATAAAAAACTCTATGGCCCATAACTCATTAATAGGTACCAACTCTTAACATCTTACACACGTGATAACTTTTAAACGAAATATCCGATTGAGATGAAACAAAAAGTATTTTACTTCTACATAAATACTCTTGATAACATAATGCTTAATTTCGATAAAGATTAATATTACGATACATATTTAACGTAGTTTTTTTTCTTCAGACGATTTAATAATTATTTTGAACAAAAAATCGGTTATTGTGATTAAACCATGATAGCTAGATATATGTTCTCGCGGACTTTTTTGTAGGTCTTAATGGGATCTACAAACCCGTAGTACATCATTTTGTTCTATTGTCAATAGTTTTTGCAGCGCACGCAAAAATAGGTTTTCGATTTTACACCTTGTGTTACAAAATAGCAATTTTATTACGGATCCCTAATTTTGAAAAAAATAAAACATAGCCTATAGCCTTCCTCGATAAATGGACTACCCAACACTGAAAGAATCATTCAAATCGGACCAGTAGTTCCAGAGATTAGCGCGTTCAAACAAACAAACAAACAAACAAACAAACAAACTCTGCAGCTTTATAATATTAGTATAGATTTTGTTATTTGTGGGTAGTCATTCCCCAAAGATGGCATTCCGTCAATATATGTGTTCACTGGTGCTTCATGTGGAGTTTATTTATTGAAATCCCGTACCTAATCCCAGTATATTTCATTGGCGACGAGTTGGATCTGCGTGTGTGAAGACGGGAGATCAAATCTTTCAAGATGTCAGTCGGAAAAATCGGTCCATTTCAGTTGGATTCCGATAACTGGACTTTGTACGCAGAGAGGTTGGAGCAGTACTTCTTGGTGAATAACGTAAAAGAGGAGCTTAAAGTACCTACTCTGATTACGGTGATGGGAGGCGCAGGATATGAGCTGTTGGTTACTCTGTGCACTCCGGACAAACCAGCAAGTAAGAAGTTCAATGACCTGGTACGGATCATGCGGAATCATCTACAGCCAAGACCGAGCATTCTGGCTGAGAGGTACACTTTCCGGCAAAGAAAGCAAGCACAGGGAGAATCGATTGCGGAATATGTGGCTGAGCTCAGACGGCTGTCTAAACATTGTGGTTTTGGTGAGAATTTGCAAGAAAGTCTGAGAGACCAGTTAGTGTGTGGGTTGACAAATGAAACCATTCGACAGCGTTTATTTTCGGAGGAAGATCTGCCATTTGACAAGGCACTTAGATTGGCGGTAGCAATCGAAGCGGCGGAAGTCAATGCAGCGTTGGTGGAGGGACGCGGAGGACAGGCCTGCAAAAGCGACGTAGCAGAGGTAACGTGCAATGCAGTGGGGTCGCGTACTCAAAATCGGCAGAATTCGATGGGATGGTCGCGGCGACAAACCGGGATGAATACGGCGGCTACGGCGGAGCGACGGGATAGGCCTTCGCAACAGCAAACGAGATCAGGTTTCGGAACGTCGGCGGCGGCAAATGCGCGCGCGCCGTATGTCAGTGTCACCGCGGGGTCATCAAAAACAGCTGACCGGCAATGCATTGTTTGTGGTCGGGATCATGATGAAAAGTTTTGCAAGTTTAAAAACTACGTTTGTCGAGTGTGTAATCAACCGGGACATCTGAAAAGAATGGGTCCGAGGCAGAAAACAAGTGCAAAAAAGGCGACAACTTACAATTGCGAGGTTCGCGACCTAGATACGGACTATAGCAGTGACGAGGTAATTGTAAATTTATATAATTTTGTTGGTTCAGATAGTAGGTGTGGACCTGTAGAAATAGATGTGGAGATAGAGGGTCGCACTATCAGGATGGAGGCGGATACAGGGTGTCTTATTTCTTGTATTAGCTTGGAACTGTATGACAAATTGTTTTCTAACTTACCTTTACGTAAACATAACCTTGTTATGAGCTATTATACAGGAGAAACAGTGAGACCCGTGGGGAAAATATCACCTTTAGTTAGATTTAAGCAAAAACTATGTAAACCTTTAGATCTTTATGTAATCGATAATGGTAGGAAACCCTTAATGGGGAGGCGATGGCTGTATGAATTTGGAATAGCATTACAAGAGGTTAATTGCAATGATATAAAATGTACTTTACCATTTAGCATTGAATCTCTCAGTTCCAGATACAGTGATGTATTTGCGGAGGGACTGGGACGGTACACGGGCGGGGAAGTGAGCCTGCATGTGCGGGCGGGCGCGCGGCCGGTGTACATGCGCGCGCGGCCGCTGGCGTACGCGCTGCGCGAGCCGGTGGAGCGCGCGCTCGACCAGCTGGTGGCTGACGGGGTCATCACGCCGGTCGAGACGTCGGACTGGGCGACGCCTATTGTACCAGTGGTAAAAAGCGATGGTACCATTCGGGTATGTGGTGATTTTAAATTACCTTTAAATAAATGCCTCGAGGTGGACCGTTTTCCTTTACCTAAAGTGGAGGACTTGTTAGCTAATTTAGGCGGAAGGAAGAGATTTACTAAAATTGATTTGTCGCAGGCTTATGCTCAATTTGTACTGGATAAAGAGTCTCAAAAATATACCGTGATAAATACTCATCGGGGACTATTTAGGTATGGGCGTTTGATTTATGGTTTGTCATCAAGCCCGGGGATTTTTCAACGCAAGCTGGAGCAAATGTTTGCAGATATTCCGACAGTAGGTGTATTTCTGGATGATGTGATAATTAGTGGTAGGAATGACCAAGAGCATTTAGAAACCTTGCATAAAGTTTTGCAAAGATTACAACATTATGGCTTAAAAATTAAAAAGGAAAAATGTTCATTTTTTGCAGACTCAGTAGCTTACTTAGGATATGTTATTGATAAGGAGGGAATACATACTAGTCCAAATAAATTGAGAGCCATAAAGGAAGTGAGATCACCAACAAATGTCACAGAAGTAAGAGCTTTCCTGGGTATGGTTATGTACTATGGCAAATTCATAAAAAACATAAGTACAATTTTATATCCATTGTATTCATTACTGAAGAGAGGAGCTAAATTTATTTGGTCAGAAGAGTGTGAGGGAGTTTTTCAGAAAGTTAAAGACCTACTGTCATCAAGTGAGGTTTTAGCTCATTACAGTTCAGATCTACCAGTCATTTTAACGACAGATGCAAGTGCGGTAGGCGTAGGCGCCGTGATATCACATGTGATGGAGGATGGGTCAGAACGTCCGATAGCTTATGCATCACGGGTTTTAAACACAGCTGAACGGGGATATTCACAGATAGATAGAGAGGCTTTGGCCATTATTTATGGCGTAAAAAAGTTTCACCAATATTTATATGGCCGTAAGTTTATTTTAAAAACGGATCATAAACCTTTGGTATCAATATTTGGACCCAAAACAGGTATACCCACGATGGCAGCATCTAGAATGCAGAGATGGGCAGTAATACTTTCAGGTTATGAATATGATATTAGGTATGTAGCAACGGATAAGAATGGGGCAGATGCTCTTTCTCGTCTGCCGTTAGGGGAAGGGGAACATAAAGATAAGCTAGAACATAAAGAAGTCACTTACATGAATTTTGTCAATAATTTTTTACCTATTACACAACATCAGGTGAAACAGGAAATTAAAAATGATCCCCTTTTATGTAAAGTAGTCATGTGCTTACAGTCAGGGTGGCCATCAGTTTGCAAAGAGCCGGATCTTAAACCATTTTATTCCCGGAAAAATGAGCTTTACTTGGACGGGGGCTGCATTATGTGGGGATATAGAATAATTATTCCGAACGTTTTTAAGAGTCCAATATTACAAGAGTTGCATGTTGGGCATATGGGAATAGTAAAGATGAAGTCAGTGGCTAGGAGTTACGTGTGGTGGCCCGGAATTGATAGTGACATAGAGCAGCTTGGTAAGGCATGTCAGACTTGTGCTATGGAGGCTCCAGCGCCACCGCGAGCACCGCCACAACCATGGACCTACTCAGAGGAGCCGTGGAGCCGGTTGCACATAGATTTTTTAGGCCCATTTCAAGGGAAAACTTTTTTTGTTATGATAGATGCAGCGTCAAAATGGATTGAGGCATTTCATATGACGAGTACTACTGCCTCGAGTGTACTTAAGGTTTTAAGAGAGATATTCGCTCGTTTCGGTTTACCCAGAGAAGTAGTGTCAGACAATGGACCACCATTTACGAGTGGGGAGGTTAAGAATTTCATGGAGCTTAACGGTATAACACACACGTTCACGTCGCCCTACCATCCAGCGTCCAACGGAGCAGCGGAGGGGGCGGTTAAATTGTGCAAAAGAGCAATTAAAAAAGCTGTACGTGATAAGTATGATTTAGACATGGCGTTACAATCGTATTTATTGGCGTACCGGAATACCGTTCATTGTACCACGGGAGTCTCACCGGCCATGTTGTTACAAAAAAAAGAATTTACGTTCACGGTTAGATCTTTAACGTTCGGGGCGAGAGGTCAAAGAGAGAGTAGAATATAAACAACAACACCAAGTAGATAAGGCAGGAGGTCATTTAAGAGGAATGTTAAAGGGGGAGACCGTATGGTTAAGAGATTATGGGGGGAAAGATAAGTGGGTTAAAGGGAAGGTAGAAGAGGTGTTAGGGAAACGAAACTTTAGAATAGTAAAGGAAGACGGTTCATCGTGTAAAAGACATATAGACCAGCTACGACATCGCTCACCAATGGGTGCACTGGCGTTTCCCACGATGGCTAATGTACCGCGTCTTAGTTCCCCGGCCGTGATACCGGACCAAGCTTGTCGTATTCGGTATCCCGTAGAACGGTTTGGTAACCCAGTGTTACATTAATTAAATTGTAATAAGTTTAAATTGTATGTAGTGTTATGTGTAAAGTGTTTGGAGGATGTAAAACGTAGGATAACTTAACATTGTAAATTTAGTTTTAATTAGCAAGAATCTATAGCTTTAGTTAAGTAGGAGGGTGTAATGTATGTGTTTAGGGTAGTTTTCGCCGTTATGTTATTATTTTGTTATTTGTGGGTAGTCATTCCCCAAAGATGGCATTCCGTCAATATATGTGTTCACTGGTGCTTCATGTGGAGTTTATTTATTGAAATCCCGTACCTAATCCCAGTATATTTCAGCGAGCTCGTGCGAGGTAGTGAGGTATTATTGTTAGCAACTTCCCCACCAGGAGGCAAACAACAAAGCGACCGCCTATAAATAGCGGGCCGAATCGAGGCTTGCGGTCACTTCGCTCGTGGTGCTCGACAGTGCAACATCTCATGGACAGTAGAGTTTTATTGTTTTTGTGTAATTTCGGTGTAAAGGACGCGTGAGTCATATTGTGTTTTGGTTATGTCATTTTCATGTGTAATCTAGATCATTTTCAATGTGTGTGGTCCAATCTGATTGTAGTAGTTTTGTTTAATTTTGATTAAATTGATTGTTAATGTTTAGATAAGCCTGTGGTTTATTTTTTTTAATGAATCAGATCCTTTTTACCTAAAATCAGAAGTGAGGGATAATAAAATCCATAAAGCTCACGAATTTCGAGTAAACAGATTGGAACTACCCACACATTGAAAAGATAGCCAGATTCTGTGCAGTTTGTTGTTTTATTCTCTCAGTTGCATTCTCTTTGTTGTTCTTGTTTACGTAACCTTGGTAAATTCTCAGCATGCCTAGAAATAAAGACCGTGGTAGAACGAAACATCGTACACAAGGTGACTCACGTGTCCGAACACGACGCCGTTCTCGGTATCGGTTTCGTAGTAGAACTCTGTCATCCATGCGATAACTTTCGCGCTGTAAGTTACGGTCTCTGTCACCTAGTGTCTTTTATGGTCGAGCACCACGTCGGAGCAGAACAATGACGCGCAGTAGGTTCCGTGTCCGATCACGAAGCGTCTCCCGCTGTCAATCTACCCAAAGACGTTCTTTTGTCAGGGTGCGTCACCGTTTGCGGACTTTGTCGCGCAAAAGGGGTAGTTCGCGCCGTAGTCTATTTCGATCCCGATCTGGAAGTTCATTAGTAGGTCGAATGCCACGACGCAATTATGGGGGTAGGGTTCGTTCTCTGTACTAATCTCGATCACGCTCATCAAGCGTCGATCGCCGTTGCTATCGCTGGTCTCGTTCTCGTAAGTCATATGATGGTCAAATATCTTGGCAGGGTTTGAGTCAGGGTCAGGTAAAGCCGAGCCCACGAAAGGTCGAAACTTTGATGTATACCTCTCCACTTAACAGAGTTAAACAGGTACCGAAGGGACGACGCCTGTTATTCGCGCGTTTTGACGTCGCTGCTCGGAACACAAGGCCGAATCGTGAGGGTCTACGTGAGATCACGCGGAGCAGAGCTCGACGGCTGTGAAGGATAACCAGGCCATATAAGATGAGTATTCAAATAGAGAAAGACTCTCACCTCGTCAATTTGTTTACGTAATAAAGTGTTCTCAGTCCACAGAGAAGCTGGACTCTGCGGTCGTTACGAGCTGAAGCTGTTGAGCGGAGGCTACGGGAGAACGACTCTGGCTGCCGTGCAGTACATGGTACCGTGGCGAGGCGAGTGGTGCTCGGAGACGTGTGCCGCGTTCTTCGATAGCGAGTACCACAATACGACTGCTTGAGTAAAAGGGCCCTATTTTCATTATTTTGAGACGTCTCTGAGGTGAAGTCTGTAAGATTGAGTTTGAAATTTATGAATGTTGTGCGATGTATGAATTAAGTGAAAGAGATATTATGAACGGAGGATGAAAAATTAGGTGGCGGTTTTAAAGATACTGAGCGCCTATTTAAATGTGTTGTTCTTTCACAGATGAGGGATCAAGTGTTCTGCGATCCATGCCTCTGTTAGTTGCAGACCCTGAAGCCGGACCCTCGACAGCAGCTGGCGCTGGTCTCTGTAGATCGACACCGTACGACCGGGCCGAGGACGACCCTTCGTCAGGAGAGGCCGTGTTAGCAACTTTGATGTAGGTATACCTCTCCACTTAACAGAGTTAAACAGGTACCGAAGGGACGACGCCTGTTATTCGCGCGTTTTGACGTCGCTGCTCGGAACACAAGGCCGAATCGTGAGGGTCTACGTGAGATCACGCGGAGCAGAGCTCGACGGCTGTGAAGGATAACCAGGCCATATAAGATGAGTATTCAAATAGAGAAAGACTCTCACCTCGTCAATTAGTTTACGTAATAAAGTGTTCTCAGTCCACAGAGAAGCTGGACTCTGCGGTCGTTACGAGCTGAAGCTGTTAACGGAGGCTACGGGAGAACGACTCTGGCTGCCGTGCAGTACATGGTACCGTGGCGAGGCGAGTGGTGCTCGGAGACGTGTGCCGCGTTCTTCGATAGCGAGTACCACAATACGACTGCTTGAGTAAAAGGGCCCTATTTTCATTATTTTGAGACGTCTCTGAGGTGAAGTCTGTAAGATTGAGTTTGAAATTTATGAATGTTGTGCGATGTATGAATTAAGTGAAAGAGATATTATGAACGGAGGATGAAAAATTAGGTGGCGGTTTTAAAGATACTGAGCGCCTATTTAAATATGTGTTGTTCTTTCACAGATGAGGGATCAAGTGTTCTGCGATCCATGCCTCTGTTAGTTGCAGACCCTGAAGCCGGACCCTCGACAGCAGCTGGCGCTGGTCTCTGTAGATCGACACCGTACGACCGGGCCGAGGACGACCCTTCGTCAGGAGAGGCCGTGTTAGCAACTTTGATGTAGGTATACCTCTCCACTTAACAGAGTTAAACAGGTACCGAAGGGACGACGCCTGTTATTCGCGCGTTTTGACGTCGCTGCTCGGAACACAAGGCCGAATCGTGAGGGTCTACGTGAGATCACGCGGAGCAGAGCTCGACGGCTGTGAAGGATAACCAAGCCATATAAGATGAGTATTCAAATAGAGAAAGACTCTCACCTCGTCAATTTGTTTACGTAATAAAGTGTTCTCAGTCCACAGAGAAGCTGGACTCTGCGGTCGTTACGAGCTGAAGCTGTTGAGCGGAGGCTACGGGAGAACGACTCTGGCTGCCGTGCAGTACATGGTACCGTGGCGAGGCGAGTGGTGCTCGGAGACGTGTGCCGCGTTCTTCGATAGCGAGTACCACAATACGACTGCTTGAGTAAAAGGGCCCTATTTTCATTATTTTGAGACGTCTCTGAGGTGAAGTCTGTAAGATTGAGTTTGAAATTTATGAATGTTGTGCGATGTATGAATTAAGTGAAAGAGATATTATGAACGGAGGATGAAAAATTAGGTGGCGGTTTTAAAGATACTGAGCGCCTATTTAAATATGTGTTGTTCTTTCACAGATGAGGGATCAAGTGTTCTGCGATCCATGCCTCTGTTAGTTGCAGACCCTGAAGCCGGACCCTCGACAGCAGCTGGCGCTGGTCTCTGTAGATCGACACCGTACGACCGGGCCGAGGACGACCCTTCGTCAGGAGAGGCCGTGTTAGCAACTTTGATGTAGGTATACCTCTCCACTTAACAGAGTTAAACAGGTACCGAAGGGACGACGCCTGTTATTCGCGCGTTTTGACGTCGCTGCTCGGAACACAAGGCCGAATCGTGAGGGTCTACGTGAGATCACGCGGAGCAGAGCTCGACGGCTGTGAAGGATAACCAGGCCATATAAGATGAGTATTCAAATAGAGAAAGACTCTCACCTCGTCAATTTGTTTACGTAATAAAGTGTTCTCAGTCCACAGAGAAGCTGGACTCTGCGGTCGTTACGAGCTAAAGCTGTTGAGCGGAGACTACGGGAGAACGACTCTGGCTGCCGTGCAGTACATGGTACCGTGGCGAGGCGAGTGGTGCTCGGAGACGTGTGCCGCGTTCTTCGATAGCGAGTACCACAATACGACTGCTTGAGTAAAAGGGCCCTATTTTCATTATTTTGAGACGTCTCTGAGGTGAAGTCTGTAAGATTGAGTTTGAAATTTATGAATGTTGTGCGATGTATGAATTAAGTGAAAGAGATATTATGAACGGAGGATGAAAAATTAGGTGGCGGTTTTAAAGATACTGAGCGCCTATTTAAATATGTGTTGTTCTTTCACAGATGAGGGATCAAGTGTTCTGCGATCCATGCCTCTGTTAGTTGCAGACCCTGAAGCCGGACCCTCGACAGCAGCTGGCGCTGGTCTCTGTAGATCGACACCGTACGACCGGGCCGAGGACGACCCTTCGTCAGGAGAGGCCGTGTTAGCAACTTTGATGTAGGTATACCTCTCCACTTAACAGAGTTAAACAGGTACCGAAGGGACGACGCCTGTTATTCGCGCGTTTTGACGTCGCTGCTCGGAACACAAGGCCGAATCGTGAGGGTCTACGTGAGATCACGCGGAGCAGAGCTCGACGGCTGTGAAGGATAACCAAGCCATATAAGATGAGTATTCAAATAGAGAAAGACTCTCACCTCGTCAATTTGTTTACGTAATAAAGTGTTCTCAGTCCACAGAGAAGCTGGACTCTGCGGTCGTTACGAGCTGAAGCTGTTGAGCGGAGGCTACGGGAGAACGACTCTGGCTGCCGTGCAGTACATGGTACCGTGGCGAGGCGAGTGGTGCTCGGAGACGTGTGCCGCGTTCTTCGATAGCGAGTACCACAATACGACTGCTTGAGTAAAAGGGCCCTATTTTCATTATTTTGAGACGTCTCTGAGGTGAAGTCTGTAAGATTGAGTTTGAAATTTATGAATGTTGTGCGATGTATGAATTAAGTGAAAGAGATATTATGAACGGAGGATGAAAAATTAGGTGGCGGTTTTAAAGATACTGAGCGCCTATTTAAATATGTGTTGTTCTTTCACAGATGAGGGATCAAGTGTTCTGCGATCCATGCCTCTGTTAGTTGCAGACCCTGAAGCCGGACCCTCGACAGCAGCTGGCGCTGGTCTCTGTAGATCGACACCGTACGACCGGGCCGAGGACGACCCTTCGTCAGGAGAGGCCGTGTTAGCAACTTTGATGTAGGTATACCTCTCCACTTAACAGAGTTAAACAGGTACCGAAGGGACGACGCCTGTTATTCGCGCGTTTTGACGTCGCTGCTCGGAACACAAGGCCGAATCGTGAGGGTCTACGTGAGATCACGCGGAGCAGAGCTCGACGGCTGTGAAGGATAACCAGGCCATATAAGATGAGTATTCAAATAGAGAAAGACTCTCACCTCGTCAATTTGTTTACGTAATAAAGTGTTCTCAGTCCACAGAGAAGCTGGACTCTGCGGTCGTTACGAGCTAAAGCTGTTGAGCGGAGACTACGGGAGAACGACTCTGGCTGCCGTGCAGTACATGGTACCGTGGCGAGGCGAGTGGTGCTCGGAGACGTGTGCCGCGTTCTTCGATAGCGAGTACCACAATACGACTGCTTGAGTAAAAGGGCCCTATTTTCATTATTTTGAGACGTCTCTGAGGTGAAGTCTGTAAGATTGAGTTTGAAATTTATGAATGTTGTGCGATGTATGAATTAAGTGAAAGAGATATTATGAACGGAGGATGAAAAATTAGGTGGCGGTTTTAAAGATACTGAGCGCCTATTTAAATATGTGTTGTTCTTTCACAGATGAGGGATCAAGTGTTCTGCGATCCATGCCTCTGTTAGTTGCAGACCCTGAAGCCGGACCCTCGACAGCAGCTGGCGCTGGTCTCTGTAGATCGACACCGTACGACCGGGCCGAGGACGACCCTTCGTCAGGAGAGGCCGTGTTAGCAACTTTGATGTAGGTATACCTCTCCACTTAACAGAGTTAAACAGGTACCGAAGGGACGACGCCTGTTATTCGCGCGTTTTGACGTCGCTGCTCGGAACACAAGGCCGAATCGTGAGGGTCTACGTGAGATCACGCGGAGCAGAGCTCGACGGCTGTGAAGGATAACCAGGCCATATAAGATGAGTATTCAAATAGAGAAAGACTCTCACCTCGTCAATTTGTTTACGTAATAAAGTGTTCTCAGTCCACAGAGAAGCTGGACTCTGCGGTCGTTACGAGCTAAAGCTGTTGAGCGGAGACTACGGGAGAACGACTCTGGCTGCCGTGCAGTACATGGTACCGTGGCGAGGCGAGTGGTGCTCGGAGACGTGTGCCGCGTTCTTCGATAGCGAGTACCACAATACGACTGCTTGAGTAAAAGGGCCCTACTTTCATTATTTTGAGACGTCTCTGAGGTGAAGTCTGTAAGATTGAGTTTGAAATTTATGAATGTTGTGCGATGTATGAATTAAGTGAAAGAGATATTATGAACGGAGGATGAAAAATTAGGTGGCGGTTTTAAAGATACTGAGCGCCTATTTAAATATGTGTTGTTCTTTCACAGATGAGGGATCAAGTGTTCTGCGATCCATGCCTCTGTTAGTTGCAGACCCTGAAGCCGGACCCTCGACAGCAGCTGGCGCTGGTCTCTGTAGATCGACACCGTACGACCGGGCCGAGGACGACCCTTCGTCAGGAGAGGCCGTGTTAGCAACTTTGATGTAGGTATACCTCTCCACTTAACAGAGTTAAACAGGTACCGAAGGGACGACGCCTGTTATTCGCGCGTTTTGACGTCGCTGCTCGAAACACAAGGCCGAATCGTGAGGGTCTACGTGAGATCACGCGGAGCAGAGCTCGACGGCTGTGAAGGATAACCAAGCCATATAAGATGAGTATTCAAATAGAGAAAGACTCTCACCTCGTCAATTTGTTTACGTAATAAAGTGTTCTCAGTCCACAGAGAAGCTGGACTCTGCGGTCGTTACGAGCTGAAGCTGTTGAGCGGAGGCTACGGGAGAACGACTCTGGCTGCCGTGCAGTACATGGTACCGTGGCGAGGCGAGTGGTGCTCGGAGACGTGTGCCGCGTTCTTCGATAGCGAGTACCACACCTCTTATAAGACCAAAACGTCATTTATGGCTTTGCCGGTTGTTATCCTTTCCCATAGTTAGATTAACCAACCAACCCCTTAGTGTTTTTCGTAGTAGGTAGGTATAGTCCCCCCCTAGGATAGTAGATATGAAAAAGTCCCCCCTCTTGTAAGTGGATAACAGACGACATTGCTATATATGTCAGGTCGAATGAGGTGGTTGGCTGGTGTTGGATAGTTACCAAGGGTGGTGACTGGGCGATTACTAAAGGTGGTAATGCGCACAGGTCAATGCACAGAGAGTGTGTTAACCTGAGGAAGATGCTTGGTGCGTCTGGCGTCAGAAGTGCCGAAGACAGAAGCCGGCGCGGCTGCTGCTGAAGACGGTGCAGTAGGCGACGTCCAGAGATACGACTGCTTGAGTAAAAGGGCCCTATTTTCATTATTTTGAGACGTCTCTGAGGTGAAGTCTGTAAGATTGAGTTTGAAATTTATGAATGTTGTGCGATGTATGAATTAAGTGAAAGAGATATTATGAACGGAGGATGAAAAATTAGGTGGCGGTTTTAAAGATACTGAGCGCCTATTTAAATATGTGTTGTTCTTTCACAGATGAGGGATCAAGTGTTCTGCGATCCATGCCTCTGTTAGTTGCAGACCCTGAAGCCGGACCCTCGACAGCAGCTGGCGCTGGTCTCTGTAGATCGACACCGTACGACCGGGCCGAGGACGACCCTTCGTCAGGAGAGGCCGTGTTAGCAACTTCCCCACCAGGAGGCAAACAACAAGGCGACCGCCTATAAATAGCGGGCCGAATCGAGGCTTGCGGTCACTTCGCTCGTGGTGCTCGACAGTGCAACATCTCATGGACAGTAGAGTTTTATTGTTTTTGTGTAATTTCGGTGTGAAGGACGCGTGAGTCATATTGTGTTTTGGTTATGTCATTTTCATGTGTAATCTAGATCATTTTCAATGTGTGTGGTCCAATCTGATTGTAGTAGTTTTGTTTAATTTTGATTAAATTGATTGTTAATGTTTAGATAAGCCTGTGGTTTATTTTTTTTAATGAATCAGATCCTTTTTACCTAAAATTATTATTTCGCTCGTTCAATCTACTCATTTGTCATGTCATGTCACAAGAGAAGAGGTATGAGGTGTCTTGATGAGTGTCATGTTTTCATTTTGTCACTAAAAGTGAGGCGTTTTACTTGATGAGTAAGTATAATTCTTTTTACTATTATTGTTTGTACCTATGATAGATTAGGTTAGATGACAAGCAATGTAGGTAGGTATGTCTTGGTCAGTTAAGTAGGTTAGGTAGATATAATTTTAATGTTTTACATTAGATGCCTACTTATCCTACCTATTAGTTTAGGAGTATAGTACCTATTATATTATCTGTGGTTCAGGTATGTAGTGTTTAGTAAGTACCTAAAATAATACTTAATAATAATGCTGGTCATCTTCTAGCCCCAAAGTAAGTAGAGCTTGTGTTATATGAACGATAACTGATTGATATTGAGGTAATCAAGTAGTAAAATGGGTACCTAGGTAGGTAGGTAGGTACCTACCTAGATAATTTTGATGTTTTGTATGTAGTGATGGGTAGGTAGGTATTAGTAGATTATTTGGGTACCTACCTGGGCAAGGGGTAAGTAGGTACCTACCTCGATACCTAATTGCAATGTTTTTTACCTACCTATTAGTTCAGTAGGTACTTACCTAAGTATCTAGTAGGATTAGGTTAGGATGAGTAGGTAGGTAGATAAATTAGGTAGTAGGTACTATCGACAAAAATTGTAAAAACTATGTACTTAGTTGGTAATTCGAAAACTATCAAGTGCACGAAAGGAGCATTTTTGAGGCGCACTTATACTATAAGTCCTTTCATCACACTGGTTTAAAATGAATGAATGAATGAATTATTTATTTGTAACATCATCAGCAAAGCAACAAAGTAAAGAAATAATTAAAGTAAATTAAACAAAATAAGAGGTAAACAAGTTTGTATGTAGATATAATAAAGATCAATGGTGTTACAAAAAGGTCCTAACTCAGCAATGCAGGTTACTGTAAGTAACTTGCGCTGGTCTTCCGTTAGAACCTTTTGAGACGGGTGCGTAGGATCAGTTGCGGACATAGAATTCTGACAAACAAACAATCAGAATAACTCTATAAGAGTGGCAAAAAGCGATAACTACTGATTAACAATAAAAAAATATAAAAAAAAATAATAGATAATTTAAAAAATATAAAAAAAAATAAAGGTCAAGACACCAGAAAGATTACAAACATTACAAAAAAATCAAGTAAGAGTAAAAATAAAACGTATATAAAGAAAAAAAAAGAACTATTGACACGATAAGAAAAAGAAGAACAAACATATTATATTACTTACCTACATAAATGTACTTACTTAATGTACTCGTACCTACCTACAATGTGAAATCTGTCTACTTCATATTTACAGATATAAACAAAAGTTTTGACACTTTTTCACCACTGAGACGGTTACAAAACTAATTTTGTTGTAGGTTTCTATCAATCAACTTCAAGCAATTCATTCAATTTTTAGCTACGTCAATTACCTACTTACGTCATACGCCACTGTGATGTCATTTCAACGTACGATCTGTCATTCGATCACGCAATACATCAGCTCACTCACGCCTCACTCGCTCGAATGAAACATTTGTATTTCCCTCGTTCGTCCCGCTCGCGCTCGCACGTGACGTCGTTTGGTGAGTGTGACACGAATTGTGAGGTGGTACAACGATTGAAAATGAGGTCCATGACATTTCTGAGCGAATGTATGGGACAAACGAGGTGCCTCACGTATGTCCTACTCAACACTAAATCAATCGTTTCACGTTTGTTTGTATTGTACCGGTTACGTTACACGCTCCTAGAAGTCCATAAATTTTTCATAATTACGCTTCAGCTTCACGACAAAATGCCTCTAGACGTCCAAGGCACATTCGTATCCCAGAAAATAAACAAAATCCGATGGATTCCTGAGGAATACGTTGACACGAAGTGTTTCTTCACTGGAAGTTGGGATGATGATGCGAACTCCATCAAAGTTTGGACCCTGGAGAGTCCACACGAAGAAGAGGATATTGAATATCCTCGAGCACTTTCAGAGTTCCTTGTCGACGGAGATGTGACACAGATAAAGTTCACGGAGAAGAATAGAATCGCTGTTTCCTTGTCGAATGGTGAAGTGAAATTGCTGGAGATCAGTGTTTATGACAAGGAAAGCCCTCTTAGAGAAGTGTTTTCTTGGAAGAAACTTCATAGTTATGGGTAAGAAACGCCCCAGTTTACTTCTCACTTTTACCTATACTAAAGAAGCGCTCGTGGCGTAGCTTGCTTAGGCGTTCTTGATTGATCGTTAGAGTTAAGCAACGATATACGCGGTCACAAAATGGGATGGGTGACCGCAAGTGGCATTACGAGCTGAGCGCTTCCGTGCTTCGGAGGGCACGTTAAACAGTCGGCCCCGGCTTTTAAGTCGTCAAACCATGACGGAGGCCTTTAGGCGGCCTAAAAACTCCGTCACTAAAGTTGGCCACTAGCTCATACGAACATACATACCTACATACCTATACTAAATAGAATTTTAAAATATTATATTTAATTTTATTACTATAACCAAATCATTTTCTTTTATCAGAGAAGATCAATGCTCATGCACGTCCCTAGACACCATAGAAGGAGACATAGCAACCATCGGGGAGGATGGGAACATCAAGGTTCTTAGCAGTCGGATAGGAGAGATCACTCGCACAATATCTGGTGCCGATAGCTGTTCGTTACATTCTGTATGCTTCATCAAACATAATGAGGTTAGTTTCTCGTTTTCATACTTCTAAAATTCTTTATTGTACAGACACTTACAAATAAAACATTAAAAAGTATATGTACGAAGGTGAGCTTAATTCTAAAAGAGTTTTCTACCAGGCAGGTTTGGTTTAAACCTTCGAGGCAAGGGAGAGGCTTATTACCTATTGACTAGATTGTTGACGGTGTTATACAAAGCAGCTTACTCTTGCAACTTTCACTATTACAGATTATAACAGGTAACCTCCGAGGTCACATGAAGATATGGGATCTCAGATCACAAGTGGATAAACCATCAGCTGCATTCCTCCTAGCGGGTGATGAGCTGGCAGCCACTTGCATCACAAACCACCCGACACTACCACATATTGTACTAGCAGGTAGCGAGTCTGGAGCTATAGCAGTCTGGGACCTTCGTTTGAACTCCTTCCCTACCTCGCTACTTAACGCTCACTCGGCCGGAGTCACTGAGATGCAATTCCACCCAGAAAACCCCCACAAACTCATCACCAGCTCCGTATCTGGTGAAATCTGGGATTGGAACATGGAGTCAATGATCAAAAGTGCCAGAGGGCCTGACAATCAATTGGCTTGGATGCCGCTGGAAGATAAAAATGCTATGGTGGTCAACTCCCTCATGCCAACTCTTCATAAACCAATAAACACTATTAATTGTGATAAGGGAAGGATTTTTTGTGGAGCGGACAATGAAGCTGTGTATTTGATTAAGAACTTTAAGTACTAAGCTGTTGAGTTCAGTTTGGATAAGCAGTTTGGAAAATTAGTAAGTAATTTTGTTGTAATTTTTGATAAAGGAGTGTAAATAAAACACATGTTTTGGAATATTCAGTTTTATTTAAATAAGTACATCTTAAAATAATGAAATATCATTCAAACATTAATACACAAGTCAGTCTTTGCTTGTCTAATTAAAGTATTGGTAAAATTGTTTTTATAGAAACAATACAGTTTATTTACATAACCCAAAGTTGCTGAATAAAATATCATTGCCATTAAAATAAAATTATGATTTAAAATACAAAATTATTACATTGATTCACAACAAAAATTCCATTCTTGAGTTGAATAAATAGCAGATATGCCAACTATAACTAGATATTTGACCCAAAAATTGTTTTTTCCCCATTTAAATATCCACCAACGTTATTGATAAATTAACATAAAAATAATCATACTTTTTAGAAGATAACTTTGTAACTATAAAATTGCTGCCGAAAATATGGGTAACTTAACGTTTTTCACAAACCAATGGCACCAAATTTCAATTCTTTAGAGCCTCAATTGGAACTGTATTACTAAATTGATTAAACAAATTATAATTTGAATATTTGGCATCTGATTCACAATAGCTTACAAGATGATAATATGTTTCTAGCATTATTGCATTAAAATTAAATCACTGCTTGTTCAGGATTACTAACACAGCACAAATTGACTGATTATATGAGTAAAATTAAATGGTAAATACTTATGTGAGCACCATTATTATAATGTAATATTTTATATACTTATTATAGGTACCGAAGGTTATTATTGATATAAACTTTATTTCAACCACACTTAAAAACCATTATACATCAAGGAATCTAAATCACACCTCATACATGATCCTTCAATAGACTCTGTAGAATCTTTCTTAGCTTAGCTTACATATTGTGATGATAACATAACTTTAAAATGATACGACTTATTTACAATGACGCATGCAACTGCATCCGAGAAAACTTTGAAATTTCTTCCATCAACAGCTCATATTCGATTCGGAATAAATTATTCGTTATTATCCTTCTACTAGCGTCTCAAATGCTGGCGAATTTCGTGTCCAGCACTAATTTACTCTACAAGCTTGTTATAAATAACCACTTCCATGTAGTAAGTAGGTAGATAATAATATTCTATAGCCAAAGGCTTATTTTCTATCCACGGTTTAATTGTTACCACTGGTTTTCTACCGACCATTACATCACCAGTAGACGGTTCCGATTGGTAGCAGTCCCCTAGATTATATTCCTTTCCCCTTGGGAGGTGTTCAGGTGTGGTGATTCCGCCGTTGTGGAGGCGGTTTCCTCTGGCTGGCGGCGACGAGGGACGCCGGCACCGTCCACAGCTGATCGCACCATCGCATCAGAGCCTCGGTCACGTGGCAGCTGTTAGCGGCGGTGGCCAGCTGCGTCTCCAGGCTATCTGATGATTTTATCAGCAGGCTGGAAGGAAAAATACGTCTTTAGTAAAGCAGTTCTGTAAATAGCAACTTAGGCTCAGTCCACGTCTGTTTGTGCGTTCAGTTCTTCTAAACTGCATTATTACATTGCATTCGCGAAGCCGGAGCGGGTCGCTAGTAGCTAATATTTTATGTTCTGGGATCCTAGAGCCATTTCAAATCTTATTGGAGAAAAACACTTCATAATTGGAAGTTGAGTTTTCAACAATTTTTAATAAGATGTTATGCTGCATTAGTCATATATGCATCATGGGATAAAGCCTCCATGCATTTCAACCATTCTTCCTAAGGTTTCCCCAGTAGGTACCCTATCAAGCCTAGCTATTAAAATACAGCTAGACAATTTGGCGATATATTAAGGGTAAATTTACCTTGGCGGGAAGAGCGTAGGCGCGATGATCATGGCGACGTTGTGCTCGCTCATCTTGTTGGAGTCGCTGCAAGCTGCGATCTCGCGACCAAGTCGTAGCAAGTCGCGCAGCGTGGCGCGCTGCTCGGGCGGCAGCAGGAGAATCAGCAGATTGAGCGCGCGCCCGCGCGTCGGACCAGTAAGGGCTGGAGAAAATATCCATTCAACATCAATTTCCCAGTGAAAAAACGCAGCCACGGCAAAGAAACGCAAACTGGCGTCCTAGCCAGTGGCAGTGGTTAATACAATCAATTTCCTGAAGAAAACTAAGGCGCTACAAATCCCCGGAACTAAACGTAGATAGGTACGAAAGCAGCAGTCTCAAAAGAGTAACCCAACCCAAGCTAACCAGCTAATCAGAAATTAACACAGAAAAAAAGAAGAAAATTATTTTGGCAGACTTATTCTGACTTGCATAATAATCACTTTACTGTATTACCGAAAACCCTGATACTGTTTAGAAGAATGTTTCACTCACAATAAGTGTGATAGAACAGCCTCATCAGCTCTTGAGTGAGCAGCGGCGAGGGCAGAGCTCTCAGCAGTCGTTTGTACACGGCGGCCAGGTCGTGGCTGCTGGCGGAGTCGAAGGTAGCTTCCACCGCGTCGCGCTGCTCGTACCACTGCCGCTCGATCTGCTGGCAGAGAGCTGCGATCTGGAACGATATTAATAATGTTACTGCCTGTTTAATTGGCTCTGTAGACACTTGCGTCTGTGTGGTGTGTTTTCCCCTTTTGTCTTTTAGCGAAGGGATAGTTCCTTTTTATTATCTCTTTGTTTATAATCGTCTGCCCTCTTGTTGCAGAACCCATATTCCTAAAAATCGTCCATTTACAACGTCCTGCCGTTGTAATCTGGCGATTCCTGGCACCTTCTGTGTCAACTCACCCTGTGCTTGTTGCCGGAGACCCGGAAGAGGCCCTCGTCGTGTGTCCTGGCGCGCAGTGCGGCCGCCAGCGCCCGGAAGATACTCGGCACGCAGCTCCACGTCTCCTCCCACAGGATCATATCTTTACGCACGAGGGTCTCCAGGGACACTCCGAATACTGAACCCTCTGGAAAACAATTAAAAGTTATAGGTAGGTACTTTGTTTTTTGAAAGACCTCGATGGATATCCTGGCGAGTGATCGGGAGGAATATTCGCATGTTTTGCAAATATTTATTTCGTTTCTATGGTACCGTTGTGCTTATTATATCTGATACCCTCAACAAAGAGAATCCTGGTATGGATTAAGAACTATATAACTGTTGGGCGTAAGTCGGAGCCGCTAGACCACCAGTGCTCTCCAATCCGCTACAGTCATCTTTACTTTGCTCTAAGACCTTTATTTTTCTCAATTTATTAGGTACTGAAATTGTCATCAGCGTTCTTAGATGATGATGCCATCACAAGTGATGTAATGCAGATTGATTTAAATTGATGTCCTTACCATAAACATACGATGTATTAATCATCATTTTAAGTTATAGATATGTGATCATCATCATCATCATCAAGTTATAGATATGTGATGTCTCTTGGTATTTTTCAAAGCTTATCTCGTACCTTCTTTCCTCTTCTTCTTGGGCGGCTTCCTCTTTTGGAACGGTAGCGAGAACTTGTCAAATAGCGCCGTGAGCTCCAGCCAGAGGAGAGGTGGCAGACGCTTCAATTGCGGCTCGCCAATGCTCTCGATGTCTACGTTGCTGCCTTCTTCAGGCCACTCCTGGAAATTATCATAAATGTCACCTGATTGACATTACTTTTGTTTGGCTACATAACATATTTGGCCTGTACAAATAATAAATAGCTTTCTTATTAATCGACGTACATCATGCGTAGAGTAGAGACGCCCTCAGTTGGGTGCTTTAATCCTTGGGGCAATTCGAATGTTAGTGACCTTTGCACGACTAATGTCCAAAATACAAAATGTCCAATTAGGATTAATGTCCAGCACGATTTTAGTCCAACACGAATTTTGATCAACACGAATTTTGTCCACACGAATTTTGACCAACACGAATTTTGTCCAACCTAGTACGTTTTCTAGAAGAATAGTTACCTCTTCTCGGTTGAGCATCTGCCTGTCAAGGTTGAATTTGTGCTCGAAGCTGAGTGGCTGCTGCCCAGACATGCTGCTGCTCTTCGCCCGCGACACCGATGTGTGTTTGTTTCTGCAAAGAGCCAATATTATCATGAATTTCTGTATTCCAATTTAGTCCCACAAGTACCTACGTACTTAGTTTCAGAAAGCTATCTCAGCCTCCCAGGAACTCCCAATAAAATGTTTCCAATTTATAAATACTCACATAAACGGGTCGTTGTCTTTGAGTATGGATCCATTTATTCGCTCTTTTCCTATTCTTGGCCCTTGGACTGTGCCGTACCTTTGGTAGCCTAAGAGTTCGATACCCTCTGAAAACAAAAACAAGAGTTTATTAGTAAAAAGTCAGGAAATTGAATCATAAAACCAGCCACAATAGTACAACGTTGGGTTAAAATTGTAGGGATTAATGTCTTGGATATCGAAGGTTACAACAAATGCTGACGTTACTAATGAGGACGTTCTTCAGAATGTTAATGATCTTCGCAATCATAAAGTTGAGGTCACATGCTGCAATGGTACCTAGGGATGATGGTAGTGAATCAACGAGCCATTAACAAAGACAAAACCTAAGCTGGTTAATTCTGATGACGAAGCATTCGGATGTCGATGATGACATAATGGCTGCATAAAAATTTATGACACAAAATTGATGGTGATGATGACCATCAATTTTGTCATCAAGTTGCGACCCTCATTGATGTTTTTATTTGAAAATATTCCATTATAATATCTTAGGTATTAAAAAGTATTTCTGAAAAAGCTGAATTAAGCTATTTAGCTTTGGTCATATTCTAAACGTGAATTTCGTAGGTATTGTCACCTAAGAGATCAGCCCAGTCTTAGTAAGAGCATCATCATGCCCTTTTATGTGGTCGGTAGTAGGAGCATGATCTCAATATCTAAATGTTAGGTCCAAGTGTTGCTGCTTTTTGTTTCTTACCAGTATTAGTGGCGATGTCAGCCCAGTGCAAGTCGTTCGGCTTGAAGAGCTCGTGCATGGGCAGTGGGGGGGAGAAGTCCGCGGGGGGGGAGAGGCGCGAGCGGCGCGGCGCGGACGGCGCCGATGGCGTCCGCGCCAGCGGGGCATGTGTGCCCGCTGGGGGGAAACTGTCACTGGAACAACATACAATACATTGAGCCTATATAGAAACTAAAAAAGTTTAAAGACAGCCAGAGCCGGTAGCCAATCCATAAACGCATAGCAAAAAGCTAGCAACACTGAAAAAATATATGTAGGACCAGCTGCCGCCCGCAGCTTTGCTCGCGTTGTACCAGGATAAAAAGTAACCTATATATTATTCCAGCACACATACTACGTATATTCCAAGTTTCAACTAAATACGTTCAGCCGTTACGACGTGATTGAGGCATAGACATACATTCACACATCCTTACAAACTTTGTAAGTACCTATGTAAGTAAGATTGATAATAAGCGACCTCTGTGTCACCCCCCGAATACTCAAACTTTGAGATGCATGTGACTTTGCGATCTTTTTTAATTTGCAATAGCGTTTAGTGACTTTGTTAGACGTAAGTTTTTACGTAGTTTGTAAGGACTGAAATCCACCTATGTTTCATAAACTGAAAATAGTATCATGATGAGCAGCGTATTGCGAAAACATCAGTATACCTGCAGCCTCGAAATTCCTTTAAGCTCTTTTGATTTCGCGTTCAAAGTAAATACTTTCGTGAGAAACATGAAAGTAACACGCGTAAATACGCGAAACAGTCGCAGATAATTGCCAAGCTAAAATATTTGGAGATAATGACGGATAGAAACGAGAGCGACTTGTTAGTGAGAAAAGCCACGAAACAACAATTCGGTAATTGCCCAAGAATCTAAAGATTCACTTCGCAAATCTGGGAAAAGTTAAATGAGTCAAAGGAATGCAGTGCGTTTCACGAAAGTCTTGCAATGCAGCTGAAAATAAAATTCTCTTGGGCACACGCACGGCGACACTCCTCGTGATTTTTATTATTTGCATAACTACTTAGGCATTCGTATTCAGAAGTTTTGCTATTCATCGCTGAGATGACCAAATTGAACACAAATAACTGTTTTAGCTCTTCAACTAAAAGTTCGTATGAGCTAGTGGCCAAATCTTGTGACTCAGTTTTTAAGCCGCCTAAAGGCTTAAAAGCCGGGATCGACAATTTGACGTGCCCTCCGAAGCACGGAAGCGCTCAGCTCGTAATGCAACGTTGCTTATCTTTAAACGACCAATCAAGAACGTCTAAGCACCACGAGTTCTTCAACTGTATAAAAGACATTCGAAGACACCATCGAAAAGTTAACCTACGATCAGTACCTAGGTACCTACTGAAAATAGCAGAATGAACAGTCGAGACTTAGAATAGATACATACTAATAGTATAAATCCGAAAGTTTGCGAGTCTGTTTCTTTGTGCGTAATCACGCGAAACAGGTAAATGAAACTTTGTGGAATAACACTATAGGTTACTTTTTTCCAGGAAGGTACGGCGCGAGCGAAGCCACGGCATCCACCTGTATTCTAGCTAGAGTAATAAGAGGTGGCACTTACAACAAGCAAGTATTCCCAAGGAGGGTTGACGTTAGGCAGGCGGCCGGTCATAAAACACCTTAGCCAAAACTTGGAGCAGGCGGCCGGTCATAAAATACCTTAGCCAAAACTCTTACAGCATGATCCTTGGATCATGTGCCGACCCCACATAGAGTGGGATAAGGGCAGGAAGATGATGATGACTTACACAAAGTCCGGTGGCGTGGCGGAGTCTGCCCACTCGACGGGTGGGCTGCCGGAGCCGCCGCTCGGCAGAGAATCCAAGGAGTCGGGAGTCGCACTGCGCGACCGCGGTTCACTACCGCTTGAGTTCTAAAACAATTAAAACAAAGGTTTCAGAAAATGCCACAACAGCCTTGTAAGGGCCTCTGCATGATGCCTAGCCTAAGCCAATTTAATAAATCACAAAAAGTGACCTGGCTCGGAAAATATATTTCAGGGTCAAAATTGGTAAATAACTTTGAGTTTGCTATGTATTTAAGCATCCACCAATAACCCTACCCAGACCCGGAAGAAATATATGCAGAACATACAAACATTTCTCCCGTAGCGGGAATGGAACCCGCGCCTCTTGCGTCTCAGCCGAACACTCGCCCGCCACGCCGCCGAGGTCGTCTAAATGGCTAAAAGGTACGCAATTAAGTCCCGTTATAAACTTTAAAAATGGCTAAAGTGTTCATTTAACAAAGAAATGCACTTACGCCGGTGCAGCGACTCCCACGGATTTCTAATTGAGCAAGAAGCTTTGGTGAATAAACAATGATTGCGACGTGACGGTGAATTTGTTTCCGCTTCTTATTAATTATCGAGTAATTGGATAACGGGCACGATTAAGAAAAACAGGATTTTTTTTATAAAAACTTTCTAGACGTTAGATTACCGATACTACTGTTTACTTACAAATTTCTTTAAATTTTAACATTATAGCGGTAAGGGTGATTGCAGGTTTATCTTATACTTAGCTGATAAAGTAAGTAAGTTCGTATGAGCTAGTGAGAGTGGCCAACTCTTGTGACGAAGTTTTTAGGCTGCCCCAAGGCTTCCGTCACGGCTTAACGACTTAAAAGCCGGGACCGACAATTTAACGTGCCCTCCGAAGCACGGAAGCGCTCAGCTCGTAATGCCACTTGCGATCACCCATCTTAATTGTGACCGCGCATAACGTTGCTTAACTTCAACGAACAGTCAAGAACGTCTAAGCAAGCTACGCCACAAGCGCTTCATTGATCAGGGTAGTTCCTAATATATTTGCATAATGCTTGGGAACTTGTTTGTAAACCTACTTTCGTCCCATTAAATGCTTTATGTTCATTGTCTCTTCCCAAAACGGCAATTAGAACATTATTATGATTTCCTTAGAAAAGGCCATTTGAAGAAAAAGAGAAATCGCGATTACGTATACGATTGTGTATTTGTCCATTTGTCCCCACAGTTCGGTACTTATGTAATTTCATTCACATTTAGAAAGCTAATAGATTAATGGCTGTAGGATATTTAAGACGAATTCTGGTGAAATTCCTATCTATTATGGTGATTGTGATGCAATAATGACTTAACAAAATCACGTAAGCGATCCAGATTAAGGTTATTTAATCAATCGTTAGGGAAAATTATACGTTTCTGAATTATTTATCTTCTTAGACCATTCGCGGTCGCAGCCTCTAATTTTGGAGGGGGTCACTAATAATAGAATATGTCGAGTAAATCAGGTTTTATTGCACAATACACAATTTTATTTTTATTGTGCACATTATAAAACAAATGGAAGCCTTCTATTTTTATTGGTATCGCTGCTAGGAGCAGAAATTTGTTTTTTTATATACAGGTACAGACGGCGCGTCTGCCACTGCGCCCCGTACAGATGTACCTACATTATTCTATCATTACCTATGTCAACAACATAATTTAAACACAGCCTAACTCATCAAAAAAGATATTACAAAGTCGCGTATTTGTTGAAGGAGGATAGGGGGAGAGGGTCTTCGACCTGCAGTATAACGATGGATATGGGCATATAAAAGTGTTTGTGAGTTATAGAAGTTACGAAACTGGCAGATTGTATCATGATGATAACCGGTAACTTCTTCCTACCACATTGGCAATAGCTTCCTACAATCTTTGAATGAAACTTTGAACATACATAGTATGTGTGCTGGAATAACATATAGGCTACTTTTCATCGTGGTACCACGCGAGCGAATCCGCGCGTGTAATCTAAGCTAGTATAATCATAAGACAAGACACGCAGGACGTGCTCTACCAAGCATTGCATTGCGCTCATCATCCTATGACATACATAATCATTGTGATAGTGTTAGAGAAAAATGTATTGCGTATTGGTATTTTGCTTGGGTATTTTGAGAATACAAAAATAAATGTGAAAATATAAGCTAACTAACTAGAAGTTAAGAGAAGTAGGTACCAGATTAAATTAAGTAAAGTGACCAATTGTGTTTTATAAGCAACATTCCAACATTACCCTATAGGCATACATAACTCTTAACGTTGCTACAATGTATTTAAATTGTCGACATTATATTTGATAGACATGCTTCACACTCTGTCTCCACTAATTAGACTATTGTGTCATTGACTTCCTACCGATTAGAAAGAGCGCTGGCTATCAATATGCGTTCACCTTGTAAGGGCGGTCGCCGGACCAGTTAGTCGGGAAGTGAGGCTGACGGCATGTGTGTCAGTGGACACAGCTGGATTAATAGCCCGGCTATTAGCTTGGGAAACTGACGGGACGTTGTCACGCTAATGCTGATGAGCTTGCTTTCCGGTTTAGCTTGGAACTCCAAGTTCAACAGTTCAAAAGTGATATCGAGATACCAGTTTTTTTAATCTTGGTGAATATGTGATACGTTAACGAATGTTTTGGTCAGAATTTTGCTGTTATTGATTGGTAAGGTTAGTCTCTTTTTATTATGTCCGCAAAAGGGCAAACTGTTTGTACCTACCAACTATATTTTTAAGTTTGTGACATTTGTAATTTTTCCGACTTTATAAATTTTACTTGATTTACTTGCTATCCTTTTTACCTAAGTATTTGTTTTTGATTCTGTAACTCGCTCTAACCCTCAGACTCTAACCCTAATTAATAGCACACTGTCTATGATTATTATGACACTTGACTGTTAAGCTTTTAATATTTGTAAATGAATTGGTGTACCGTGTACCTACATAATGTTGGCAACACCAAAATTAAATTAATAAATATATCTATTATATTTAACAATTTATACTTTCATTTCAGATACCATAGACTATTCTGATTCAGATATTTCCAGGTTTATAAATGATACGCTGGATTCTGATCTGTATGTTCTTATGACATTTATTTTGAGATTGGCTACATCACATTTAGGTAGTAAGTATCTTGGGTAATACTTTTCTGGATTCATAATCGTAGAATTGAAATCAGTCCACCTACATAACAAGGATAACCTCCAAGGTGAATGACTCTAAACAAAGGCATCGTGGATGGCATCATGCCTTATTAGAATCACTTAGGTACTCGGAAATCGGAGGCAGACGGACCGCCGGAATAATAATATGATATTAGAGACAAGAATGGGTATTAGTTGCTCAGACTAATATAAAGGCATGCGGGCGCGCAACGATTACCTACTTGCCTTCGGTCAATCACAACGTAAGGGGGCATCCATTAATTACGTGAGGCGTTAAGGGGGGCAGGGTGGGGGGAGGGGGTCGAGCCGAACCTCACCGAATCTCACGCGGGGGAGAGGAATGTAAAATTGTGAGGAAACTGGGTTAAATTAAGTAGTAAAAAAAATATTTTAAATGAGTGCAATCAAGCACACATCAACTAATTTTATAATTAAAATACGCATTTTGAAAAATATCACGTGAGATTAGGGGGTAGGGGGCCGAGCAAAATCTAACGACGTCTCACCAAGGAGATTATTATCCTAGGTACTAATATTATAAATGCGAAAGTTTGTGAGGATGTGTAGATGTGTGAATGTGACGATGTATGTTTGTGTCTCAATCACGCCGTAACAACTGAACGGATTTGAATGAAACTTTGAATACAAATAACATGCATGCTGGAATAACATATAACTAGGTTACTTTTTGTTTGGATACCACGCGAGCGAAGCCGCAGGCGAAAGCTAGTATCTCATATAATACTTGTTTTACCTTCGCTCTATCAAGTCTTATTACTCTCAAGAGTGCTACGGTTGCTACTAAACATAGATAATCTCAGGCATTCGTTTCGGATTCCACTGAGCCGTTCTTCAATGAGCCAGATAATATCGTAGATTATGACGGCTTAACCATGAATGCTTGTAACTCTGAATGCTCATAAGATTAGTTGTAACTGGAATTAACATTCAATGATCATTTGAATAGCTGAATAGTATTTACTTTTCAAAATATTTTAAGGCTTTTTGTTATCAACAAGGTTTTGTTTTCTTTGCCTGTTTGTCTTCTGTGTATTTTACGTGTTTGTTCGCTGTTTGTATTATAATTTGCTCGCGTGTTTATGTTTAAAGTATCTACCTATCTACATATTAAGTATACCAAGGCAATGTAGACTGATGAATATTGTGGGTAGTTACCTATAGATACCTATGTACAATTTTACAAGATGTACCTATATGTAATAGAGGTAGATACTTCAGTTTTGCCTTGGAGTTAGAAATCAGTAAATGTAGTTTCCTGCGAGTTTTAGATGTTACTAGAATAACATAGCGTATGAGTATTCTAGACGTGTTTTCTTAAAGAAAATATAGATATTTTACATAGATGTTATATATTATTTCTGTGCTGGAGTGGGAGTAAAGAAGAAACAGAATGCGTCCAGCTGCTTTTCTCCCCGAGCATGCCGTAAAAGTCGACTAAGGGATAGTATCCTTCCAACAGGATGGACCTTCTATTATGGGCGATGCGCTGATCACCTGTCACCATGGTTCACCATACCCATCTTGGGACTTTGAATCAGGAGTGGCTGCAACTTTTCTTCTGATTACTTGTAGCTCTGCCCACCCTTTGTATGTTGTATGCTGTTATATGCTATAGTCTCACAATTACGTAAAAGATAATAAAAATTGTTTCATAATATGTTGAGCAAATAGACAAAATAAATAAGTTTATCTTCCTAATCATATAGAAATATGTACCGTATTATTTTATAGCTTATTTTTTCTTTTTGAGTTTTCCTATGATTTCATGTGGCTCTGCCCACCATATTAGGGAAACGGGCGTGATAATAATGTGTGTATGTATATTATTTTTTATTGTATTTTTTACCTGCTATGAATTTTATGAAATAATAGAAAGTTGACGTAAAAATATAATTACAATTAGCAAATTAGTTTACGAACAAGTTGGCATCATTTACAACTCTGGGAACGTCGTAGGTACTCGTAGATACTCATATATTTTCTGTGGCATCGTTAATTTAACGTATTTGTGGTTGTCTTTTTCCCTGTCTAATCTAAACAGTATCTGCTATAACTTTGATTCTAAAATGCAATGTTTCTTTTATTACGTCAAAGGGTTTGTTTTGTTTTGATTTTTGGTTTCGTAACAACATGCCTGCCGCGGTACATGCTGCTCCACTTAGTACGGTGTTACTGAAAACCCGCACTTCAGGCAATGTGATGCTGTGGCATCTACTGATAGCCCTTTTCATGGCACTTTATATAAGCCAAGAGCACTGGTGGTCTAGTTGGTAGTGACCCCGCCTTCCGATCCTAAGGTCGTGGGTTCAAACCCAGTTGTGTACCAATGGATTTTTCTGTGCGAAAAAATGTATGTGCGCTATACCAGTACTCTCAAACGGTGAAGGAAAACATCGTGAGGAAACCCGCGGCTTAGTCAGCTCCGCACGTATTGACCATGTCTTTCCTGTGGACAAGGCCGACTAAGCTGAGAGGATGGAATAGGTGCTGGGCAAGCCTACTCCATCTTAATTCGTCCCGATCCCGTCTCCTGATGCTGTATAAATCATCTACTATAGATGGTAAAAGGCCTTAGTTTTTTTTTTATATAAGCCAGTTTGTGACGCAAAGTGATTCTATGCTATTCTACGTCGATGACCTACCAATGCATCCAAATATGTTTTGACCAGCGCCAAGCCCCTGCAGTTCTCAATCTTCTCGCACACTTTAGTGCGCATCGTTTCGCACAACATTTTCACTAGCACAGATCCACTCACAACACCACCCGAACGCACTATGCCAACACTTTTGAAACCACCGGACGCATTGCAATTACGCCGAGAATCGACGTCCGTTCTCAACTACTGAATACTTCATACAATAATCACACTTTACACAATTTTTTATCAGATTACGACAACTTTTCATAATTTTACTTCAACTTTTTTAACTATCGCGATTTCGGAATGGTTTTCGAAACGACTCGTGCCGGTCAAGAATCGAAGCAGACTATTCCCCTAAACCTTAATTGCATATTTATCTAACGACGCCCATTGGTTATCAGCTGGCCCTAATTTGTCTCAAAGTTGGCGAGCAATAGGAAACCAGCTTACCTGGCTGAATGATATTTTAATGGTTTCTGCCTAAATTCCGCTAAGTTCTGCCGACGTGCATTTGCAATTCATAACATTCTTAGAATCAATTGTTATTGAATCGAAGTCGCTATCAGCGTCTATCTGTTTGCGCTCTTAGTTCCTCTTAACTGGGTAGTTGGCAGATACCCTGTTTGTCACGACGACCGCAGGAACTTCCGATGGCAAGGTGCTAGAAAGCGCTCTGCTTGAGATCGATTAACCTATAAACGTGGTCATATTAGACGCCTTGTGCGCTTGTAACCTCTGACAATAGTGGATTAGTCTGTGGCTTACAACAAATGGGTTTGGATAGAGAAGTGAACGCATAGAACAATAAAATTGCTGCTACTTTTTGAATAGCTCTGTTGTATATACTAACGTGCATAAGTATGTGCCTCTAGCTGCCAGGTTATAAAATCCAATATCAATATGAATGTTGAAATTTTTCTTCGAAATAAATTGAAGTACGTTGGACATTCCTAGGGCTATGATTTAAGAAACTGCTATGTAACCCGTTTAGATCTCAACTCTTTTATTAGCGACCCTTTTAATCTTGATTAATTCATGAAGGATTGGTCCTCCCTAGCACAAGATAGACAAAGGGGGATAGGGAGCGTTTTGCCCTGCAGTGGGACGATGTGAGCTTATAAATAACCTTCAATCGTCACCGTCGTTTGTACCGCACTTGGTTCCTTTTCACATTTATGTTTTTGTTAAAATATTAAAGCTTAAGCTATCAATGACATTTTAATTAATAGTGATATAGGTACATTATCTCAGAACAGCAAATCGAGAGATACATTGATATCAATTCTGTTGTGTAATTTCCTCTAAAATTATAGCGATCCCTGTTATCTCGAGGTACCTATAAGAAAGGGACGCCAATATTTTAGGACCGTCAAACTAAATTGGACATTTTCTTAAACTTAAGAAAAGCCCAACAGAAACGATACCTACAAAAAATGGCGAATTTTTGCAGATTTCTTTCTTATACATAGCTAAAATTCGAGCAATTATCTAAATTTTCTCCTGTCAAAATCAAGAACTAATGATGTATCTATATGTGCATCAATCATAGTATGTGCGAAACATTGTGCTATGATTTAGTCTCAAGTTAAATAAGATTTCTAAATAAATTTAAAGAGTGATTAAATGCCTTCCAAGTCCAGCCACAAGACACGTATTTATAATGATGCCTTGGAAGGCCAAGGCATTATTATAAATACGACATGTGTCGAACACTACGATAAGAGAACCGCTAAGCTCCATAAAAAAACTCTTAAACTTGACATAGCTTCCTACACGTACAGAAGAGATGATATCAAGCGAGTGTGATTGTAGTATCTATGGGCTTCCTAGCGGCACAGAGTAATTGGACGTTTTTTCAATGGACGACACGACACTACGAAAATTGCCAAACGTGGTTGTTTGCTCGTATCGAACAGGCGCAAATTCAACGAATGTTTAAGACATGTCCAAATGATCCCAACGATTTTCCGCCGGATCCGGCAGGGAATTGGCCAGCGGCAAGTGCAAAGTTATTTTGATCTTTAAGACCAGATAGCACTGTTGGTCTGATGTAATGACCCCGCCTTCCGATCCTTCCGATTCTGATCGAAAAATATGCGCTATAGCAGTACCTACTCTCGAACATTGAAGGAAACCGGCATATCGTGGAACCTAAAAAGTAGAAAACAGTCTCAAGTTCAAGAATGACGCTTCATAGTGACACTAGTAGTACAGTCCAAAAATCCAGCCCTGCCGATGTCGTGTCGTGTGGTCTAATGAAAAAACAGTCATTACCGGATTAGCTGTAAAATGTTTACTCCAACCCTTTGCCATTTTGCCCCCTATTAAATTTTAATGGGTAGACATGTTGTGGTGTTTAAAGTCACCGTGCATTTATGTAATTCCTAAGCTTTGACACAACTGTAAATGGTCATAATGGTATTGCACACACCAACAATTCTGCACTGTTGCAATTTTCGTCCGAACAAGTTAAAACCCACCCAAAGAATGTTGTAACCATAACCATGTTTACTAATTTTACTTAAACTAAGATAACTTAACCAGCCACTTGATACAAAGTTTTTGAATAAGGAAATCAGAATTATGTAAGTAACAAAGTGCATAAAAGATTTCAATAGGTACCTATTGATACGATCATCGTTCGAAGAAGTGTTGAATCACTTTACCTCTTACATGGCAATATTTCTTTGTTACTGAGTCACGGACTACCTGTCTGTAACGTAGGCGTGTTTGTTTTTTTTATCTATTTGTTATCAAACGGGAGTTCAAAAACTCTCTAACTTTGAATTACCTATTGATTTTTGTATCGATGTTTACGTGTAGGAAGCGTTAATGTAATAAATTGCACAAATAAAGGAGGATTTTGTTTGACTTATACTTACTGTAAGATATTGATATTTCGGTGGCACCTCCTTTTAAACAAATCTAACAATCTTCTCTTAATATTTAAACTAAGTATTTGACTTCCAGCGCCTTGATTTCTCTTTGTTTAGTTTATTCTTGTGACATTATAAAATTTTTGAGTGTTGGAAATTTACTGAATTGGTTTTTTTGAGTCGCAGATGACAGCTTTACTAAGCACTGGCGTATAAAAGGTTTTTGGACTTAATTGATCTGTCATTGAACTTACAAGAATTCAGCAAAAAGAGGGTAGACTCACCTCCAAATCCCTAAAAACATCTCGTATATCCGGCTTCCTGGCTCTGGAAGCGGCTCGTTTTCTCCTCACGGTCCTGTTAAGTCTTCTGACGCGTCGTCTGACAGCCGCCGCTTGCTCCCGGGGCAGGGGGCTGACGGCTTCGCCCAGCTGGGCCTCGGTGACTTCCAGCCCGGCCTGGAACGGCGCCGCGAGGGATCCCAGACCCGCGGCCTGCAGCCATTCCGTCTCCAATTCTCCTTCTGTTGACAAAGAAATTCCTTACTTTAGTTTCTCTCATCATCAGATTTCTCAGATCTCAAAGAAGAAGAGACAATTCGGGAAGATTATCCGGGATGATTTCGGTTTAAAAAGTGTTCAATGATTCATAATGCTAAATAAAATATGTGTAAAAATGGCTAAAAGGCGATGCAACTCTTGCAAGTCAAAGGGGAACGAATCGTGATTCATAAGGCCCTTCCACAAAGAAAACTTCATACAAAAAAGATACGGCCATGTATACAATATCAAGTAAGCAGATACCTAATACCTGCATTCGTGAAGTATCACTACAGAAGTACACAAAAAACACATCTGCCTCTTAACAACGATTTGCAAGTTTTTGTTCAAACATGTGTTCCGTGTTTTTTGCAGTTTATACGTCTGTAGCATGTACATGTGACTGATGCTGCGAACATGCTTCGTGATTCGAAGGCCAAGAAACAAAAAAATAAGGATTATTATGTAGAACAGTGGTCCCTACTCTATTATGGACCTCTATTACCTACTATACCGTGTTTCCGTCATTCGTTATTCATAAATCACTACGCAGCCAATATCAAAATATTTATGTAATGACCTGGTATAATAAAATCTAAATCTATTTATATCTTATTTTCCGCACAAAATTAGTAATCCAATTATATTTTTTTCGTTTTTACGAAGTGTATTTTAGCCTGTTATTTTATGGACAAAAAATCTGATAAACTCCACATCTTCGCAGGTTCTGATGACGAACAACTAATGATTTTTACTGACACTTTGTCTTAGTATGACTTGACAAATTGTCAGTGAGGCAGGATAAAGTCAGGAAGAAGATGAGAATCTGATCATCTGTTTCCCATTATACCCATTCATTCCCCTTTTATTTGTCAGCCGTCATCTCTGCACACTTCTTTCTTTCTTAATGACTCTGCCTGTTAATATATTTTATTATAGAAGCTTCTAAGACCAAAAGATGAACAAAAAAGTAGAGTTCAAATGTTTACAAGGATATTAGTCCTGGACTAGTACATTTCGCAGACTGCCTGCTAAATATATCCTGTCTACTTCTGACTCAGTGGTTAGCCGGAGCGAGTTAACACATGAATACATTTAGACCATCGTTTATCCGACTCATCAGTAATGATGACTGCTTCTATAAAAACATGTGTAAAAACGCTACAGGGTAGCTAACCTTTTGAACTTTAGCATTCAGAAATACAAAAAGTATCACTTACAAAAATCACTTTCTATATACAAGTATGTACCCTTGTTTAACCGTTTTGTTATGCTGCAAACACACACCTTTTTTTACCTACTTTTAGTCACTTTCTTAATTTTCTCCGTGTCGACGATCATGCAAATAATTGTATTGTTTATCTGTCTTATATCCACTTATATAGGCGATGGGCTGATCACCTGTCACCATATTCATCTTAGGATTTTAAATCAGAAGTGTCTGCAAGTTTCTGGCTTGTGGCTCTACCCACCCCATTAGGGATATGAGCATGATATTATGTTTGTTTGTATGTACATATATATATCTGTAGAACTAGCCTATTTCGGTAGCCGGATGAAAAAAACAGATTACTGAGAACGTGGATTGTATAAATAGTATGGTGGTTTTAAAATGTTGAGGATTCAAAATGATTCTTCCCATTCTTCCCTTACTAGGTTGCATTTCCCCATCCCTAATTAGTTATCTCGTTTATTTTGAATCCGCATGCAGGATGCATTTGTTTACTCGCGCCCTCTATTTATAACTAGGCGATGATCTGGCGGCGGATGCAACAACCGGATAACTCAAATAATGCATTAATTGAGACGCGCCCTTAATTCTTTTGACTGTTTTAAACGCAGTATATTTCAATTAATCCCTTTCACAGAAATGTTGGCGCTAGACAATAAACAAGCAGACGAGTTATCGGGACCTTAAAATACACAATTTTAACTGTGATAACGTAATTCGAATGAAACTTGGAATATACATGACATATGTATTGGATTAATATATAGGCTATTTTTTTTATCCGGGTACCACGCGAGCGAAGCTGCAACAGCTAGTAATATAATAATATGTATGATTGAAGTATTTTGAAGACAAAATTAAGCCCTAATTTACGTAGATGAGTGTGAATGAAGCGAAAGAAGTATGTAAGGACCGTGGCAAATGGAGATCCGTTGTTTCTAGGCAGAGACAACGGATCTCCATTTGCAAATGACACGTTTTCCTCATAAGGGTAGGCACCCCTAATAAGAAATAGGTGTCATTTTATGGTGTCATAACCTTACTTATATTATAAATGCGAAAGTTTGTGAGTTTGGATGTTTGACGCCTAAACGGCTGAACGGATTTGAATGAAACTTGGAATATACATAGTACATGTACTGGATTAACATATAGGCTATTTATTATCCGGATACCACGCGAGCGAAGCCGCGGGCGGCAGCTAGTGTTACATAGATCTGAAACTTACCAATAACATATCTTGCCTGAAAGCGGCATAAAGCTCCCATCACACACATTGGTCACTAAATCACGATTCAGAAACCACAAAATACTTTATTTACTGCACATTTTTCACTGTCAAAAATGTAACTTTGTCGAAGAATTTGTTAGTAAGTGTTTTAACCAAAAATAATTAACAATAGAAATACGTCAGACTGCAGTGAGCAAACTCATTGAAATTGTTTGATACAATTGTACGTTTGCCAAACAATTTGTAGATATGTGGGTTTTGACGAATACTACGTACTCCCGCGTCACGGAGTGACTCGCTCGCTGATATTACAAATACGCAACGTTATTATCAGTCTACAACTAGACTATAAAAAAGCTAGACCGCATACCGATGTGTTATACTTAACTTAAGACAAGGATCCTTTTCGGTTTTTATTCCGCACCGATAATAGGTTATAGATAAAACATGGTGAGACATTAAACAATTTGGTTTAGTCATTTGTATTGTGGATTAAGATTTTAAGATAAGAACCCAAACATTGGGTATCACTGTTAATAATGTTATAGTAAATGATTAGGTAATATGTTATGTCGATAAAGGATTAATATAATTGAAAACTACGTCCATATGGTGCCCTTTTTTATTTATTGAGATTTCAGATAATAACCACTCTTCGGCGAATAGAAAAACTAAATAAACAGGCGCCTATATCGAACCATAAAGGTCGAAATAGCTTAACCGAAGTTGAAATATTTGTGATCGGTGAAGAAACCCTACAAGTGGGTAACAATAGTATATAGATACATAAAAGTTTTGGCGTAATGTTTACACTGACATCTATCAAACGTTTGACGTCTACGATCACAACACTAACGTCACGGGAAGCGTCGAGTCCCGCTACGCGGCGCTCTTTAACTGCGCCTGTTCCCGTCTCTCCGAGTTTATTATGGATATTTATAGAAACACTTGCTCTTTCGTCGAATACTGCAGCTTTTGCTTAAATAGCATAAACAAATGAGAATCGCATAGAACCGTTTTGGATCAAACTCAAACTCAATATATTTTATTCAATAGGACCGGTAAGGATCACTGAATCGTGCTAAATCTACGTTGAATTTACGTCTGTTCGTAACGCGACCAAGCGTGGACGATACAGGCATAAAACCACGCTTGGCGGGTTTTTCGGAAAATGATCCCTTTAAACCATGTTTATAAAAGAATGGCACGAGCAATGAGAGGCTACGCTACGCCGAGTTATGAACCAAAATAGGAATTGATGATGATGATGATGATGATGATGAAGAGATTTGTCCCTAGGGACAAATGATGCAGGACAATCTGAGTCTAAGCAGGTAAATGAATATTGCATCAAAAATATTATAATAGAAAATATGTAGGTACGTCTTTTTCGGGACGTCTAGACAGTCTATTCGTAGAGTGAGTTTATTTCGTAGTTCATAACGTCAGCGAAACTTTATATAATACGTCTGTTAGTACAAAATTATGAAAACAGTTCATTCATAAACTCACCATGCCAAAACCAACAGTCGTAAACGTCTGATCATCACTGTTCTATTTAACTCGCTAACACCCGAATACTAAAACGCGACTCAGAGTTGAGCACGTCTCAACTCACGGTTTCACAGTTTCTGATGAAAATCTGTCAAAAAAATCATCATTTGATACGTGAACTTTGAGATGCGTTTAAGTATTCGGGGGTTAGTTGATCAATTTAATAAAACTTTCTTACCTTTCTGTTGTCTACAAAAATATTCCGCGCTGTTATATCGTAATTTCACAACCATTTTCCAAAATAAATCTATTTTGAAATAATTTAACTATTGTAAGTCCGTGTCGGCAGCCGATGCACAAAACGCACTAACTATAAAATTGGAAATTGTGACTAAGATAGTTGCTATCTCCCAATACAACAAACAAAGGACGTAACTAATGAGGAGTCGTTAGATAAGTCTACAGAACAATTTAGCAGGCAAACAAAATAAACAGCTCCCTTAAATCACGGGTGATAAGAATTTACTTAGAAAGTCATAACATTATAAACTCTTATTCTAAGCTATTGAGCCTATAGATAAAAAAGTAAGTTCGTATGAGCTAGTGGCCAGCTCTTGTGACGGAGTTTTTAGGCTGCCTAAAGGCCTCCGTAATGGCTTAACGACTTAAAAGCCGGGACCGACAATTTGACATGGCCTCCGAAGCACGGATGCGCTCAGCTCGTAATGCCACTTGCGGTCACCCATCCCAATTGTGACCGCGCAATTGTATTTTGCAAATTATATTTGTATTAGTTGAAAGTTTATCTCTGTTAATTAAACACTGTTTATAAAGAAAAAATGTACAAAGAGCGAGATCATTCCGAGACTAAAATAAATTTTATAACTTAATAATAATAGGTAGACTAGATAGTATAATTATACGCTTTGCGAATAGAAAATAGGCATCTGCCTATTTGCCTGTAGGTATAATCAGAAAAAAAAGATTGTCGTTTTTGTATTCATATAATAATATATGCATCTCAAAACACGAGTGATATCAATCAAATTGCTTGTTCTGCTGCAGTAACAGTCTCATTTGCGAAAAACAACATATTTTATCGAGATAAACTTATCTATGCAAGAACTCGTGATTTTTTATCTTTTTGCGTATTATATTCAATTGTTTTCTATAATCTGATCTGTTCCATCCAGCTGGCTTAATTATTCTGTTAGGTTAACATGTTTTACTTCCAAGATGTTTTACTTTCAAAGTACAAAGCGTCATTTTTATCTTGTCAGTGTTATTTCCTGACAATATCTTGCTGTATATTTTTGGATCGAAAATTTATTTGATTAGTTGAGGCCTTCAAGATCACATCAGTTTTTAAAGGCATATTTGTCGTCACGAGGCTGATTGGTGTTTTAAGATAAAAGGGAGAATGATATTGTAAATAAAAACATATAGCCACTCCTTACTTACCTATCATACTAATATTATAAAGAGGAAAGATTTTTTTTGTTTGTTTGTAACGAATAGGCTCCGAAACTTCGGGACCGATTTCAAAAATTCTTTCACCAATAGAAAGCTACATTATCAGAGACCAGTATAGGCTATAATATATTTTCAAAAAATTAGGGATCCGTAAGAAAATTGCAATATTGTAACCCAAGGTAGAAAACCCAAAATAGTATTTGGCGTGCGGTGCGAAAACTATTGATTATAGAACAAAATAATGTACTACACGCGTCGAAGTCGCGGGCAACAGCTAGTTTTTTTATAAATGTAAAGAGCTATTTAAACAAAATATATTTTTACAATTGTAACCCTAAATCATACTATTCATGTTATAAATTATAATAACTATTAGTATAGTTAAGTACCTACATGAGTAAATTGTTAAAATACCCTCTTATCCAAATGCGGAAACTCGTATAAGGATGTGCCGTTACAAACCGTCCAAATAAATTCGCCCCTTTTGATCGAGGATAGTATGTTAAGCGCACACAGTACCTGACAAGAATCGATTAAAGGAGAATCGATTACAGATCGAGCACTCGATTTCGCCGATTTGAATGGTCCACTTGTGAGATGATCGATTTTATAACTGGACTGTCTGACAGAAGCTCTTACGGATGATACGGATCTAAAGAGTTTTGAATCAGCAAATCATCCATCCATCATGTATCACCACAAAATACCAACCGCTATGAAACAGATACTATATAGAAATTGTTGTGTCTGAAAAGCAGATATAAGTTCTAGAAACATACTTATATACTTACAAACATATTATCACGCCCGAAAGCACTGATGGTCTAGTAGGTAGTGACCCCGCCTTCCGATCCTAAGGTCGTGGGTTCAAATTCGGTCGTGTACCAATGGAATTGTCCCGTGACGCTGTATAAATCATCTACTATAGGTAAAAGGCATGGTTTATAACACCCGTATCCCTAATGAGATGGACAGAGCCACAAGTACCTAATAATAGAAAAGCTTGCAGCCAGTCATTCAGTCCCAGAATGGATATGAAACATGCAATACATAATTAAAATCAGGTGTCTTAAATGCATAATAGAGTATGTGTGGGTGAAACAACAGATATATTATAAGAACTCCCTTCCGAGTTTCAATGGATAAAAAAAAACTAACAATGGTATTCCGTCTGCCAAGAAAGGTGCGTACAATTTACATATACAATGCTTGTCACATATTTATGATTGCGTGACGGCAGCATATGAATTCAATACCAAACTGTTGCTAAGAGCTGATATTTTGAATAATTTATTCGACACTTGAATGAATTAGTTTCTATAATTAATAATCCAGCTTATATGTTATAGAATTAATCGTGTATCAAATCAAGCAATTACTATTTCATCATCGTATCAGCCAACATCTACAGACTACTGGGTATGGGCACGTTAGCGCGCCATTCTCTCCTATTCTGCGCTAACCGAAATCAGAAAACTCCCACCGTCCTCACAATGTCATCAGACTATCGTTCTAATCTAATCTAACAAGCTTACTGGGCAAAACCCTCCCTTATTCTTCTTTTTCCATTCACGCTGATCTAAGGCTTCTGAAAACCAGTTTGTTGAATGAGCATGGAGTTCGTTCCTCCATCGTCGCTTGGGTCGACCACGAGGTCGTATAACGCCTCGTGGGACACATTCAGTGGTAATCTTGGCCCACAATTCATCCGGCATACGGCACACGTAATAGACCCAATCCCACTATCAGACTATCATTCACCATCTTCCTGCCCTTATCCCACTATGTGGGGTCGGCACAGCATGTTCCTTGGATCATGCTGCAAGAGTTTTGGCTAAGGTGTTTTATGACCGGCCACCTGCCTGACGTCAACCCTCCTTGGGAATACTTGCTTATTGTATCTCATACTGTTGGAGGATACTATCCCTTAGTCGACTTTTACGACATGCTCGGGGAGAGAAGCAGCTGGACGCATTCTATTTACGTTTATTCTTTACTATCAGACTATAGGCCACAGAATAGAAATAGACAGACATTTATTCTTACTTACTAGCTGCCGTCCGCGGCTTCGCTCGCGTAGTAATCTGATGTAAAATAGCCTATATGTTAACACATGTACTATGTATATTCCAAGTTTCATTCAAATCCGTTCTGTCGTTTAGGCGTGATTAAGGCACAAACATACAAACATCCTCACAAACATTCACATTTATAATATAGTAGGATAAAATAGACTTCTATATATTCTGTGAACATTGTAGGGAAAGTTTCAATACTACTACTTAGTTGCATCTTCCTGACCGAGACAATATCACTAAGAACAATGAGATGAAAATTATCTTTACGACAAACTATGCAATCTCTGTTTTGCTTGTGCCTTCACAGTTTCCTATCAATATTGTGGCTGCAAACATAGGATTTCCCCATTATACTTCCGTAAAACCAACTTCCTGTTATGGTGTAACTTGTGGTAAATATCATCATCATCATATCAGCCTACATACACCCACAGCTGGGCATAAGCTGCCTCTTCAGTACGCCAATCTTTCCAATATTTCAACTTTCCTGCCGTCTTCATTATTAAAACCATCAGTTGCATATAACAATTTGTTTGTTTGAATAGGTTCCCTACCTCCAGATGCTTCCCACGGTCGTGACCGTGAGAGGCGCGGGCATCCGTGACGATCGTTACCCTATTCCTTGGGGATCTTACTAACAACAGCATAGAACCACCAGCTTTATCTTCTACATGTTCTAATTTATCTACCTACATTTTCTATTTTTATCTATGTCGTCTTGATCTGTAACAAACTCTACTCCTCAAAGTACAAGACCTATATGATGTGATAGAAGTGTAAAAGAACGTTAGGAAATATGGTAAGCACCTACGGCACCAATAAGGAAAAACAACCTTTTATCACGATCATAGGTCTCGTTCTGGTACTTAGAAGGTATGAGTTACTGACGTCGCATCTTAGTCTATGATAACTCCTTATGAATTAGGTGGGTAGATGCATTTATGACGTACCTGGATGAGCATAAATTAGCGAAGATTATGATTGAGAGTCATTGTGTAGTTAGTCAGTTTTCGTGAGCGGAAAACAACGCTTTCATTCATAATATTAGGATAACATTCAGAGCACGTGGGAACTGTTTTTAGATATTCTTTAAATAGACGCCCGTTTCCTCCGCCCTACGCTAACAGAATATAACTCTTACCGATTCGATCGAGATTACAGTTTCTTGACTTTGGTTGTAAATGTTTTATAGGCATTTCATTTTCCTGACACGTGAGATGGATAAGCGGTTGCAGGCACGATAAAAATACAATTGACTCGGTTCAGTCACACACCTTCAGCGATAAAATGACTTTGAAATTAAATTACTACACTTGGAAGATTTTAAAAACATTCTCTCACAATTAGATGAAACAGTGGAAAATGAACAGCAAATCGAAACAACATTCCACAGCAAAAATATAGTAATCTTACAAAAACATAAATGTTTGCGTTTCTCATAAACGCAATCGATAAATATCGAAAGTGAAATATGAAAACGCCCAGCAAATCACATTACAAAAACCAGAGATAGACATTTCTCACCACCGCTGTCGATTTTCAATTTCCATTTTAGTATTGTCACACGATTCTCTTGCTGATACTGAGGAAAGTAATGTTTTCATGATAGTGATCGCGAACAATGGCTGGTAGAGACAATGAGGGGTTCTCATGAGAAAGTGCCATGTTTGTGTGTCAGCCTCGCAGATGTCACATATCAATAAATATTATCGTTTGGCAAATAGATAGCCGGTGAACCAGCAATATCAATTAACGAATAGAGATCCTGTTATTTGGCCTCAATTTTTACATTTATTATTTACTACCCACATAATGTCTAGCGACAGACTCCTACAGGCTGATGAAGTCACAAAAAATTAAGAAGTTCTTATTTGGCTCAACGGATCAGTATTGCCATTCAGCGTGGCAATGCGGCCAGCGTCTTGGGCACCCTTCCACCGTCTGATGATAAGTTTCTTTCTGTTAATAAAGTTTCTAATTTTAGAAGTTTTATAAATCATTAACAATTTAATATACCTAACACACAACAGTCACATACTCCCTTTGGTAGGCATCAGAAATTAAGAGCACATAACACCAAAACACATTTCTCCCGCTTCGCTAAAATGCCCTATTAGGATCTCTACCTATCCTACGCAAAAGTAGGTAAGTACCTATTGTTTAAACAAACTCCAATATAACATAGTAATAATGTAAAGGTAAATTGTCATCAACTTGAAACAAGTTATCCACTCGTTACACAGAAGCTACTTAATGCTAATGACAAATCGAAGACCACCACTTACATGGAAGGAAGTACAATAAATACAGCTCGCGACAGGATACCGCAAATTGTCGATGATTAGGGAGGTGATGAACTCGTCTGTCAGGTAACGACCTCCGCTGTCAAGGGCAAGGCTTGTCAAGAAAACCCAGCTTTTGATGTATAGGTAGCAAGTCTACAAGTCTTACGTTTATTGAAATTCTAGTAAGAGTCAAAGATTTCGTGAATCAAAACACCAAAATAAAAGTCAAATATTTGGTAAATCGAAACTATAATAGAAAGGGCAATAATTTAAACGCCGTTTGCTACATAAATTGAAATAAGTACACAGAGGATATTGAAAAAGGATATAGGTAATGAAATAGAGGTCATAAATTACAAAAATGGTCCGAATAATCCATAAGACCATTATGTCGTGCCGTGGTTATTCGAATACTCAAGTACCTAGGTACTTGTATATAGGTAGGTCTATTTCTGATAATCATTGAGTGACATTTTAAGCAAACGGCTCAAATGAGCACAAGTATTAAAAGCACCTACTTAATCCAATTCAGACCATGACCTCACTGCACAAAAAGTATCAACGGACCTCAATCTTACTGAACAAATTGAGGCCGAAAATAAGAAGAATTAATGAAAAATAGCCTCTCAGGCTTTGTAATAGTCGTTACAGATGGCTAAATATGATGAATAATCCTTCCTACGCTCGGTGTAAAGGTTAGCGTGGGCTGTAGACTAGTAAACGAATTTGGGAGATTATATATTCAAGTAGGTCGGCAGGACGTGAATTATAGTAATTGTCAAAATTGAAGACAATGATAGGCCTAGAGTCAAATAATAAGCACGTAGGAAGGCCTTTATATAATGCCTCGAAAGTAGAACGACTGATCAAGATTGAGACAATATCAACTCTAAAAAGGACTAGGACCTATTTTTATACTACAATGTTTTTGTTTTAGTAGATAACAATGAAACAAACAACGAACACAAAACCAATGTACCAATGAATAGAAAGATAATAAATAACCTAATCTACACACCTACCTATTCCAAAAGGAAATTGATCCAAGGATACTTCGTCCAATGATAAAGATAAGAAGTCTGTCTAAAAATATATTATCTGAGACAATGCTGGATGTCAAATCTGTCTGAAGATTACTTTTTATGTCAAAGATAAAATATACTGTTTATGTCGTGGGGTGTGTACGATGGCCTCAATAAATATTAAAGTGATTTCAAGAAAAGTCTAGATAGTCTTAACTATATTGTAATGCGGAAATAAGTTAAGCTTGACAAGGTTTGATAGTAAAGATTACGAATTGTGTTATTATTACAGAAGCACTCGTGGGGTAGCTTGCTTAGACGTTCTTGGTTGATCGTCGAAGTTAAGCAACGTTGTGCGCAGTCACAATTTGGATGGGTGACCGCAAGTGGCATTATGAGCTGAGCACTTCCGTGGACGGAGGCTTTTAGGCGGCCTAAAAACTCCGTCACAAGAGTTGGCCACTAGCTCATACGAACTTACTTTGAACCGTAGGTAATGTCAACGGAGCAAAGAGTAATGGAAATGTATATTCAAACAAAACATAAACAAAGCTAAGTTCATTAGTTTTTATCAATTTATTGACATTTTAATAAAAAACTAAGCTTTGTTTATTATAACGTTGCAAATAAGAGACGGCTCTAATGCACCATAATGATGATGGTCTGGTTGATAAACCATATAACAATGCTTACATAATACCATCATTGTTATGAAGACATGCTGATTTGTATCAATAAAGGTAAGGTAATCAAACTATCTCATTAGGTTGATGTTAAGTATAGTATTAAATCTTTTAAATAATAATCATATCTAATACAGAAAATATTTATTAACAGAAAGAAACTTACAACTAATACAAATACAAAAGAAACAGTCGGGCTATCTAAAGGCCGTTGCAAACGCTCTATAGATAGCTCATCTGATGCTATATCAAATTATTTATAATGTTTATGTTTTGTTTGACGACCTCGGTGGCGTGGTGGGCGAATGCTCGGCTGAGACGCAAGAGGCGCGGATTTCGATTCCCGCTACGGTAGAAATGTTTGCATGTTCTGCAAATATTTCTTTTAGGTCTGGATGTTGTAGGCCTACCTATAACGGTTCATGAGATAAAGCCCATAGACAGATGGACGGATAGCGGAGGCTTAGTAATAGGGTCCCGTTGGCACCCTTCGGGTACGGAACCCTAATAAAACGAAGTTGACTTGCTGTTCTGAGGTCGTAACTACAACAGCTCTGCAAACATAAGCAGCGATCTACAAGGGCACTTTACCTCTTAATGTGGATCTTAATTTCAAAGCAATAGAGCTCTTTATCCTTTGTAATAGTTTCTGTATTATTTCCTATCGGTAAGAGGACTTTCGCCGTAGGCATATAAACTGTTATACAAATTAATGTATGTATGCTAAAGATATCCAATTCAGATTATCTAAATAAAGAAGTGTGATAAGTAACGTTATCGACCTACATTCCTGACTAAACCTATATTGATAGCGTTTTGTTTTTCAGTTCAATGACCTACCTGCTTTTACACCGTTTAAAAATAAACAAATAATGTACACACAAAATCTTTAGCTGTAAAAAAGAACTGTAGTTCAGTAGTTGTACATAATATTCATATTAAATATTTAATTTTTTCACAAGGGCAGAAGTAGAAACAATTGAAAATGTGTGCCCGTTTCTTCGTTGAAAAAAGGGCCCTATTTTCTTCGTTGTATGAATACATAAAGAAATACATTTATTTAAAGCTGACATTCACGATGAGTCCTAAAAGGAAAATGCGGAAGAAGCGGAGTGGTTAAAAACTGGTCCTCACTATATTGACGAGGACTATGGCTTACGAGAAATACGACGAAATTTATCTTGTATTTTCAGTTATAAATATTATAGGCACAATCAATATTTATAGAAACAAAACAATACGTTTTTATACATAGCAAAAAAGAGATATATTGGTTGAGATGAATTGTTTAACATGCCTGTTTTTGAGAAGAAAATATACGTACTGCGCATTAATTCATGCTATTTATAAATTAGTTATTTTGGTAGCTTTCTAGAAATAAAAACTAGGGACCAAATCTGTATGTTATTCTTTTATTACAATCTGTAATTCGCCAATTATTTTTTTAACAAAACTGATAAGAAATCATTATTTATTTTTATCAATAATGATTTCTTATCAGTTTTGATCTTTTCTTATCAGAAGTAGATCGTAAAACCATTACGACAGTCAATGTGTTTCCTATTACATGAACTCATTCAATCAAAATCTATATTACCTCAGATATAAGTACTACTGATAACACAACGGATTTCAGACTTTATCACAACACCATAAGATCTAATCAATGAGCAGAAGCTATAATAATGATATAAATGTATGTATTTATAACAGCAATGAATTCATGTGAGATCAAAACCTCTAATTTTCCTTTCACTGTTCGCAAATGATTTTACTATTTTTTATAAACTTTCTATTTAATACTCTACGTGTTGTTTCATTACGTGTATTGAAAGAGACCGGTGGATGGGCTTGTTGCTATAAGAAAGTTTAATTATCTTCTAATAGTTTTCATCAATTTAACGGGGTGGGCAGTCTGGGCAGAGCCACAAGTAATCGTAGGAAAACTTGCAGCCACTCCTGATCCAAGAGTCCCAAGTTGGTTATGGTAAGTAAAGTAAGTGAAAGAATAAAGATGGTGGAGAAAGTAAAGATGGGTATGGTGAACCATGGTGACAGGTGATCATCCATCGACCATATAGATGGTATAGCATGCTGGGACAATTCTTTTATGTTACGATTTGTCTTCGTTTAGAAGAAAACCTCTTTTATGACAATATTCATTCTACGATAGATGGAAGTGGAAGAGAAAAATATATTTTGTTGACCCCACATACCTAAAAATTGGATAGGGGCACGTAGATGATGATTCTGCCTTACAAGGAAAAGACAACTCAAATGAAATAATTTTACCTATTATCGTATTTCTTATAACATGATAGCAATAGTGAGAGTTCTATGATCACACGTAGTCTAGCATGTGCTCGTAAGTGCTGTAAAAGACGTCTGGCCGTCAAATCGAGAACTAGTTGCGCAAGCGCAGGTAGATGCTGAGCCAGAGGCATTTGCATTATTACTATTCGCGACCACTAAGCACACTGTCGTCTATTATATCATTTCCATAAGTATGTAGGTATGTATAAAATTTATGGGAAAATTGGATGATAGACTCTAAAATTGCTATCTTTTGGGTTCACTACGAAACGCCTCTTAAAATCTGTTAATGTTTTCAAGTAGTGCCATTTCGTTCTTTCAAATAGTCTTTAAATTAAAAAACGTTTTAAATGATTTATTAGTAAACCGACACCGTATACAATCAAATTACTAGGATAACGCTAAAGTCTATCGGTCTTTGAAAATCAAAGATTTTGAATTTAAAATTTTCAAACAAGTTTTTATATGTAAACGAAATGCATTTTAAAATGTTAAAACTGTTATAACTTTTTAAACGATCATTTTTACGCTATCAACACTTCAAACGGGATATTTACCATTTTAAATGCCTCCTAATATTCTAAAGTCGGTTTTATATAAAATAGTATTTGAAATATTAAATAAAAATTGTGGATAGTTATTGCAGCTTTTATTCAATCATAAAAAAACATATATTCAACTGCTTATATACATCATAACATGAGAATATTCCCACGCACCACACACGTTCATGACCAATTAGTCCAATTTATAACGACAAAATTAAAACATACTCGAAAGATCTCTTAAGGCTCAAGGTGATCTCCTTATCAATGTTCATAATTAGGCTTCATATGGCTTCCATTCAATTTTAAATGATTAAGAAAACGCCCCTTTACTTTGTCCATGCTGAATTGTTTTTTTTTCATACTAACTTAATGCCCCTTAAATATAAGAGGAAAGTATACAAGACGATCATAAGACCTGTCGTACTGTATGCTGAGTACTGTTGGGCAACCAAAGGAACGAATGAAAGAAGAGTAGAGAATGAGATGCGAATGTTGCGGTGAATGTGTGGAGTGACTAGAATGAATAAGATAAGAAATGAGTATTTTAATGGAAGTTTGAAAGTAGCGCCAGTGACAGAAAGATTGAGGAGTAATAGGCTAGCGTGGTATGGACATGTCATGAGGAGGAATGAAAGTCATGTCACAAGGAAAGTTATGAATATGGATATGGATAGATTTAGAGGTAAAGGTAGGCCAAAGAAAAGGATGGATTGCGTGAAAAAGGACATGGATAAAAAAGGAGTGAGTACAGAGATGACGGCTGACAGAGGGGAATGGAAGAAGAGAACATGCTGTGCCGACCCCACAATAGAGTGAGGTAAGGACAGGAAGATGATGATGAACTTTTTTCTGTTAAGTAACCCGTCTTATTTTACTAAAACACTTCACGTGAACAAAATCACACGAAATCCATAAAAGCTTAAATATTTACGTTGCAAAATTAAGTTTAAGTGCCTAGGTGCATACATATCGACATACCTACTCGAACTACTTTGAGGCGGTGACATACGTAGCTATAATATATATTATAATAAGGCATATTACGATGTATTAAGGTATATTTTCTATAGCAATCTTCGAATGACCACTGACGCAGCTATAATATATATTATAGCTACGTCTGTGATGGCCTTTACTCCTTATGTTTTGCAACTCGTATATGTACATAGAAAGTTTGGTGTGTTTATTTAAAAAAAATTAAACACATACTATAATAGTTACATAATACTACAACAACCAGACACGGAAGAAATATTTGCATAACATACAAACATTTCTCCTGTAGCAGGAATCGAACCCGCGGCTCGTGCGTCTCAACCGAGCACTCGCCCGCCACGCCACCGAGGTTTATGTCAATTGTCCTCTTCATGGAGGGGCTTGCAAGGCCTTCTTTCAAAGGTTTACTTATAAGTGTTTTGTCAATGTCGAAATGTAAATCAAATTATTCAAATCAACCATTCATTGGACAGGTGTTAATGGCTTGTGTTGTAATTTTCACGTAGTGTTTTGTCTGTTATATATACCAATGTCTGGCACCAATATTCTACTAACAAGCAACGTTCTTGATTGATCGTTAAAGTTAAGCAACGATATGCGCTGTCACAAATTCGGATGGGTGACCGCAATTGGCATTACGAGCTGAGCGCTTCCGTGCTTCGGAGGGCACATTAAACAGTCGGTCCCGGCTTTTAAGTCGTTAAGTCATGACGGAGGCCTTTTTAGACGGCCTAAAAAGTCCGTCACTAGAGTTGGCCACTAGCTCATACGAACATACAAACAATATCGTATACTTCGAACCGCACCTCTGTCATTGAAAACTCGCCGGTAAACGCTAAACTATGTACAAAAAACGCGCTCAGGATCTCAGCAAAGCAGTTGTTATTGAAACAGCGAATTAGCATAGAGATTCAAATCAGAGGTGTGTCCGAATCGACTGCATTACTGATTAATGTCCATCCATTGAGCAATTCAGCGGTTGAACTTGGTTTCGTTCTACTTGGATAAAGTTCTGATTTACTATTGGCGTCCGGCTATAAAAAAATAAAAATAAAAAGACCTGGGCCACTTGTGAACGAAAAAAGACACAAATAGTACGAAAGACAGTAGGGGTAGGCAGCAAAGGCAGTAAGTCTTCGTCACCAACGCCTACCTAAAAGGGGAAACTATCAAACAATTCGCATACGACTAATGGAAATACGGTTACAAAAATTAAGAAATACTAATATTAATTAATATTTAGTGCAAATAACACGTTCGTCATTATAACGCAAGCTTCTTTTGGGTAATTCAAGCTCGTGTTAGGCAATAGCGGACTAAGGTCACGTGAACCGGATTTTATCGAATTCAAGGAAACTAATGTCATAAAATAGGACTAGCATTTTTTGGTCATATTGGTAATGATACACCGAATTTTTTACATATTATCACGCGCGTATCCCTAATGGGGGTCGGGGGGCAGAGTAACCATAAGTAATCATAAGAAAACTTGCGGCCACTCCTGATCCAAGAGTCCCAAGATAGATATGGTGAACCATGGTGACAGGTGATCAGCACATCGCCCATATAGGTCCATCATGTTGGAGAGCTCGGTTCCAAAATGACCTAATTTCATTTTGACCTCTTGGATGTGATATATTTTACACAAATATCAAATAATTGATATTTGTGTAAAATATATCACATTACAGTAAGTTGTTCTTGAGCATAACACCAATATTCTACTGGCGGAAAAAATATCGCTCATTACCATAGCTATGGTAATAATCTGTCATCCGTTAGTATAATTATTGGAAACGAGCATTAGTCCAATTTCAAAGCTAATCCTTGATAAGTAAATCTAGGACATCTGATAAAAGGTTACACCATATCCATTAAGACTGATTAGTTATCATTAGAAGTATGTACCTGAATGAAGGTGAGTACGTAACGCAATTTCTACGAAGAACCAAACGTAGTTCGTGTTTTGTTGTACATTTCAGAAATTATAATATCAAAAGCCTAAATATAATAGGTACTTAGCTGGTATCATATTTGGAAGATATTCCAATTGGTACGTATTTTTATTGAAAAATTTCATGTTATTTTGGGAATTCAGAACTTTGGTAAAAATAATTCTCGGAACATCAAAAAGTGTGCTTTCACACCTCTCACTTAGCGAGAATGTAACTTCGAAATAAAACCTCGTGCACAAGAGGGGACAAATGTACCGCGACACGTGTCGCTAGAGATGTACAAAGTTTTTGAGCGACGTCACATCGTACAACAAGTCTAGCTGGCAACATTTCTCTCATACTTTTTTTTGTCCACTCTGTTGGCGCGCAATGTTGTCTTGTGCGATGTCCCTAGACTTACGTCGACGAAAAAAGTATTAGAGAAATGTTGCCAGCCAGACTTTTGTTTCGAGCGGATAAATTATATGCTGTGTTCCTTGAGTTCCTCGCGATGTTTTCCTTCACCGTTTGAGAGTATAGTAAACTTGGAATATAATAAGTATATGTGCTGGAATAACATATAGGCTACTTTTTATCCGGGTACCGCGGGCGGCAGCTCCTCCAGTATCCTATAAAAATCATCAATATCGTGTTTACACAACACGCTTGGCATATCTGCCAGTTTTTGTAAAACGGTTAATCAGTAACTCTACAGTGATAATTATAGAGAAAAATTAATTACGGTGGGGTTTTTTAGTCGACGTATTACGAGTTTAGTAAGCTATGATTAGATTGTATTCACAATCTCACTTTAGATGATGATATTAGTCGCATTTTGAAGACCTCGGTGGCGTGGCGTGGGAGTGCTCGGCTGAGACGCAAGAGCGGGTTCGATAACCGCTACGGGAGAAATGTTTGTATGTTCTGCAAATATTTCTTCCGAGTTTGGGTGTTGTAGTATGTATGATAAGTATGTGTTTACAAAAAAAAGTATATATAAGTATTGTATCAGCCATTTGGTGTCCGTAGTACAAGCTTTGCTTAGTTTGGGGCTAGATGGCGCTGTGTGAAATGTCCACTAATATTTATTTATTTACTTTAATTATGTAGGTACGCTATACCAGTATTCTCAAACGGTGAAGGAAAACATCGAGAGGAAGCTGACATGGCGTAGAACCTAAAAAGTTCGAAAATACGTGTCCAGTGCACGAAAGGAGCCTTCGAGGCGCACTTTAAATCCTTTCAAAACTGGTTCAAAAGAACTAGTGACACGACTAAGATAACATGCACCCACCAATTATCTGAGGCCTTTTACCATCTATAGTAGATGATTTATACAGCGTCAGGAGGCAACTTTTACCTTCACAAACGAGACGCTGTAGTGCCCGGGACGAATTAATATGGAATAGGCTTGCCCAGCACCTATTCCATTATCTCAGCTTAGTCGGCTTTGTCCACAGGAAAGACATTGTCAATACCACCAATATACCTCAACAAACCACGTTACAATATCAACCGATCATTGGCACCTAAAAAACTCTTGGTGAGTTCTCGCCCAACCGGAACGAATTATTTAGAATCGTGTTCGAATCAACTTTAGGTCACAAAACCATCCATCCCATTCCAACGGGCATCCCTAGCGGTCCCGTTACCAAGAAGCTCAATCTCGATAACGTTATTACTTTTAAAACGATTTTTAAAACTTCACTGGGAGTAAAAAAAACATAGAATGCGTCCAGCTGCTTCTCTCCCCGAGCACGTCGTAAAAGTCGACTAAGGGATAGTATCCTCACCAACATAATGGACCATCTATATGGGCGATGGGCTGATCACCTGTCACCATGGTTCACCATATCCATCTTGGGACTTTGAATCAGGAGTGGCTGCAAGTTTTCTTACGACTACTTGTGGCTCTGCCCACCCCATGAGGGATACGGGCGTGATAATACACATACACCTTTTAAGACGCAGTTTTTTTATTGATGTTGAGTAATTATTTATTCTGATAATCGAATCACAAACTAATCTATTGGAATAACATAATGTATTATCTAGTTGTTTAGTTTGACGACCTCGGTGGCGAGACGGGCGAGTGCTTGGCTGAGACACAAGAGGTGCGGGTTCGTTTCCCGCTATGGGAGGGAAAAAATATAGCATGGATATAGAAATGTGGGCCAGTGAGATAGCGTCGATTCTCAAACTCGTGGGAAGGACAAAACTGGCAAAAACCGTGATGGATGGCACTAACGGAGAAGCTTATACCCGGCAGTAAGTAAATTCGGGTATGGATAGTGATAATGATGATAAATAGTATGATGACGTTGAACAAAATGAGGTGGAATCAGCATTAGGTCATCATGGATACTTCTCCAACGGCCATCCCTAGCGGTCCCGTTACGGAGATTTTCATTTACTGTAACGGACAAGTGAGCCTCTAGCCAAGCCACTACGCGCCTAACGAAGTCGCTAAACGCTACTTGTTTGCACTACTAATACTGGTGTCACTAGTTCTTTCGAACCAGTGTGGTGGAAAGATTAAAGGATCAAGGGCGCCTTTTGTGCAATAAACACATGTTTGTTTTTTAGCTCTACGGCATGCCGCCGATTTTCTCACGATGTTCTCCATCACCGTTTGAGAGTACTGGTATAGCACGCAATTCATTCGAGCAGAAAAATCCATTGGTGCATAACGAAACCCGAACACACGGCTTTAGGATCGGAAACCGAGGTCCACTAGACCACCAGTGCTGCTACTCTCATGATCGCTTATTATCAATCTCATATTTGCACGTTAGCGAGTTTGCTAGACGCATGTATACTTGGCTACAAGCTCGGACCAATAGCATCAGTAGCGTACGCCGTAGTAAACAAATCTTCAGGGTCACATTTGCAATGCTAATTCTTTGCATTTGCTAGTGCGGTTGCTAATAAAAGTGCGGATGTTAGGGTCCTTGCTTCCACCTGCGGCTTTGTTCACATTATCATCATCATCATCATTCGCAACCCGACTTCAGCCACTGCTGGGTATAGGCCTCCCTTTGTGTGTGCCACTCCTCACGGTCCGTTGCAAGTCTCATCCAGGTCCGGCCTGCGATAGTTGCTACATCATCAGCCCACTTCGCTTCTGAATGAGATGCTACTTTGTTCACATTAAACATGGATAAAAAGCCAATAATGCCATTCCAGGTCACGAATTATGCATATTCCAAGTAAAATTGAACTGCTGTTATGGCACAAATATACAAATAACCTCAGATCCATCCAAAAAGGATTTAATAATAATATACGTAACTGTATTCACTTCTCAGGAAATGAAACTTGACTCCATAAATTTTTAACGACCGAGTTACGATTGTTCGAAGAAGTATCCTAGTAGTTTGAGCTGTAAAGACAAATATAGATTTATATAGATATATCTTCGTCTGTGTGTTAGTCTGTAACAGCAAAATTGTCAATGCCACTGAGTCTGTAGTTATTTGGTGTTTTGCCTGTGAGTGATAGACCATGACGTCACACAACGAGCGTCAAAACAGGCGTTTAAAGTGCCCGTGTCGGTTGGCTATTTTTAGTTTGTTTTTGAATACGGTTTTTGGCGTTGAATATTTTATACTATTGTATAACGATATATATATAAAGACATAAAAATAGGATAGGTTTTGTTCACTGTATTAATGTTCAAATTAGCTTGTGGGAAGATTTGTAAATAAAATAAACGTGTGATCTTGACGATGGCTTATTGGAGACTGGAAAGGTCAAAGTGACCTTTTAAGTACAATATCTATTAGACAGGTCTGACCCAGTCTTTGTATCAGCAAAAATACAGCCTCTGTATCATCATAATATTCTCATATTCAGGCTCGAAGAAATTACAAGGCAGAGATGAAATTTCCGGCTCAAAAAACCTGTTGATGAGGAATGCCTGACCGACAAAAACATACACGTGGACGAGGACAGACCATGCCAAAAGTAACGCATTGAAATAACATTTTGTAAACAATTTATTGAAAACTAGCTGACTCCGCGAACTTCGTACCGCCTTATTAATACAAATATCTAATGTTTTACTAGGTAGTTATTCTGTTATTCGGGGCGGAGACAAATCTCAATCTTTCTATAAGTTCGTATGAGCTAGTGGCCAACTCTTGTGACGGAGTTATAAGGTCGCCTAAAGGCCTCCGTCATGGCTTAAATCTTTCTATGGAAAAAAGCCTTTACCATATGATTTATACAGCGTCAGATCGGCAACGTTTTGCCTACACTACGATTAACTGGACGATGCAGTTGCCCGGGATGATTTTAGATTGAGTAAACTAACCCAGCATACTGCTCTCCAAACTTTGCTTAAAGTACTATGTTACTAGCTTACACTTATGGGCTGATAGAATATATATTATCAATTATCAAACGGTATCTGCTTGTACATTATATATTGTTCTATACATCCTACTAATAATATCAATTGGATAAGGATCAATGAGGATCGACAATGCCGGACAGATGTGGATCAATTATACAATAACCATTGAAACAATTTAGATTAAACTAAGAATAAAGACAACTTATGATATGGAATAGAAATTAGGCTACTTTTTATCTGGGTACAAGCAAAGCCGCAGATGGAAGCTAGTTCACTGAATTAGCTATTCGTTCTGTTATTCGCCTATAGCGAATAGTCTTTTTAAAAAAAGACTTTGTTTATTTGAATCTATTTATTAATAGTTAGAATTTATAATATGTGATTTTAAATACCATGGACACGACCGGTCGGGAGAGTGGTCAAACCGAGACTGGTCTGCGGTGGGTCTCGGCTATCTCGGTTATGAGAAGAGTGCTGATGTCAGCACTCTGTCAGCCTTTTCATAAACATAGTGGGTGTATAACATCTCCCCCTTAAGAGGATACTTTGGGGTTATTTTCTTGCCAAAGTTCCAAGGCTAAATTTGGGTTCTAATTGGAGCAACTTCACTCAATTCTAGCTGTCCTGGATGTTGTGTGTCTGTAGAGTCCGTCTTGTTAGAGGTCGATTGGAAAGGTAAGTTTGGTTTAAGATTGAATTTAAAGATCCGATTGTCGCTAGGTTTACAAAAACACACAAAAACTCGATAAAAGAAATACAAAGAAATTAAACATAAAATTATAATAATCAAAATAGAATAATGTGTTCCGTATCTCACGATATGAGGGTTACTATCTAATTTCTGCAAGTTATCTAGTAGTGAATTTAATGCAATGCTGTTTGATTTTAGTTCATCTAAATCTATATTATGTAAGTGGACAGGGGACACATCATTGATTAGATTATTAAACTTTCCAATATTACAACAAGAATCGTTAATTAAATTGAAATTGGGTACATTATTAACAGGTGACGTGATATTTAAAACATATTTAGGTATTAGTGTAGTGCTTCTACAACGACCTATACATTTATCAGATAAGGTAAGTATTCCAGTGGCTAGAACAGTAGTTTCATACAATTTAGAATTCAGACAATCTATAGAAATTTTGTTAGGTTCCGATTGTATATAGATCCATTTGTTATTTACTAAAGGTTTCCAAATGTCAACATTTCCGTATATAAATTTGACGTCGCACTGTTTAGGAATTTCTCTAATCACTTTAAACAGGAATTCACTTTCACATGTAGGTATAGCGTCAGCTGTATAAACATTCGTAATATCGCAAATAAAAGTTCCTGGACTTGCGATCTTGCAGTCACTCAAATCATCGAATTTACAATAACTTGATTTGTCTTTGGTCATTGCAATATACTTACTGCTAGGTATAATTAAGCTGAATTTATTGGGTTCTTTATAACTATAGGGTGTAGGCAGAGCAATATTGTGGAACAACATATATTCTTCTATACTAACTAATGGAATTTGTAAAACAAACATTAACTTATAATCTACATAATAACAAATTAAGTTAGAGATACCTAAAATGTAGTGGATGTTATTCATATCTAGTGGGACAGGTAGTTGTAGGTCTCTGGATAGATGTCTGTAATTATTGGCAAGCTCTCGATACAATTGTAATGATGTCATAATCGCCGGGTGCAGGATGTTTTGACTACTGAATAGGATGGCATTGGTTACATCCTCTAATTGGAAGGACAAGGTAAGTATTGATGTTTCCAATCTATCAAAAATTTGGATTGTTTTGAAAAGTACATGTAGTCCGTTTGTCTGTTCAGAGATATTTTTCAAGTTGAACGAGAGTTTGTCAATAGCTTCATTCAGATTAGCTTCATTATCCTTAATTTTGCTCAAAGTTCTGTTATAAGTGTCCATAATTGAAGTAGCTATCAAAATGTTTTCTTTCATCAATGTGGCTAACTGTTTTTCATTGTTTTGTAAAGATACTATGGCGTCGTTATATTTCAGGGCGTCGTCTTCATCTAAGGTACCAAAAATCTGTTTTAATATTGATCCTATACCTCCGATCCAGGAACGTTTGGAACGGCTATCTATTAGGTGTGAAATCGAATCGAATTCGTTGCTTAGGTCTTGGTATCGTGCTGTTAAGGGTTGTAGCCTGTTATGACACATCGAATCGATGTCTACTATTCGGGTTTGATTACACAAGTACCTGGTGGTTTCAAGTGTAGCTTTGATGTTTTGTATATGTGGTCCAAAATGTGAGATATCTAATGGTATCAGAATTTTAAGATAACCGTTACTAGCTCTTAAGGTACCTAGGTAGTCAAAATACAGGCCTGGACTTGATGTTATTGGTTGTAGGTATTCCGTACCGAATTGGCCCCGTACTGAAGTTCTGCAATTATAAAATTGAATAAAGGTGTCAATAACCAGAGTAAGTACCTAACCTAAATAGTATTTAATAATACGTATAAAAGTAAAAATGAATATAATGAATAACTATTCCTACTAACTAACTATCTAAAGTACTTTGTTACAGGTTCCTGACATCGGCAGGTTTCACCTGGTCATAATGGTGAATCGCGTGTCGTCGGTTAATCAACAAGGTAAGTGTGTTATTTCCGTTAATTTTCACCACCTTGTAAGGGCCTTTCCAGAGAGGAGAGAGGGCCTTTCGTAACCTCAGATGATTTTTAAGGTATACGTAGTCACCAACTTTGTACGCGACTGGACGAGTGTGGGTGTCATAGTAAGTTTTAGAGGATTCTTTAGATTTCCTGATGAATTCGATTGCTTTTTCCCGAGAATATTTCAATCGGTTCTGAAGCATCTGGACATAGTCGGGATATGTGGTTCCGAGAGAGTCGTCATAGATGGAATTAGGTATGTATGGTTTATTACCAAACATTAACTCATAAGGTGTATAATGAGTTGTCGTATGGACTGACGTATTATAGGCAAGCATAGCTGTGTACACATAACGAGGCCAGTTAGTCTGTTCTGCGTTTGTGTAGGGCTTGAGATACTCCTTCAGAGTGGAGTGACTTCTCTCCAGAGCTCCTTGGGTTTGTGGATGATAAGGAGAAGACCACAGATTCTTAATTTTAAGAAAAGCGCAAGTTTTCTTGAATAGGTCTGATGTAAAGTTAGTACCTTGATCAGTGAGAATAATTTTAGGAATTCCGAATATAGATATATAATGGAGGAGACACTCGCTTGTTTCTTCTGCCGTTGTGCTACGCATAGGATATGCTGAAGAGAATTTAGTGAGGTCATCTTGGAAAGTTAGAATGAATTTAAGTTTTGCAGGGCCTGCTTCGGGAAGCGGACCAACGACATCAATAGAGATACGTTGACCTGGTTCAGAAGAAGTGCTGGTAATTTGCATAGGTGCTCGATTAATTTTCCTAAGTGCTTTATTCTCTTGGCAAGCTTTGCATTGCTTTACGTAAGACTCTATATCGCTTCGCATTCCTTTCCAGTAGTATGTTTGCTTGATTCTATTATACATACGGGCTGAACCTAGATGACCCGCTATAGGGATATCATGGTTGTCATATAATATCTTTTTGATTTCAGATGGAGCAGGATATAGGATGTTGTTATGATAAACATTGACTTTAATCCGAGTGTCATGGAAAAGGTAAGTCAGGATATTATAGATCTTTATAAAAGAATGCTTTTCAAAAGGATTTTTCAAGTCAGGTATGCCGATTTCATTTATGTCTCCAATGGATACTAACTCATTTCTTATTATTTTCAGGGTTTCGAAGATTTCCGGATACTTTGCTTGATCAAAATGATGGACTTTAAGGTACAATAGGTAATATGTTTTGTTATTTAGATCAAGTTTCTCAAAGAAGAATAATTCTTTTTCAGAGTCGCATACATTTGCATGTACTTCGGGATCACTCAGGATATCCGGGATGTACGGGTTGGATTCATCTAAATCGATAGAGGTAGGGACTAGGATAATCTTTGCCGGACATTTCATAAGACTTTCATTATGTTCTATGATTTCCGTATTGAATGTTTTAACCTTTTCTGACATTACTTTTAGGAAAGTAGGATAATCGTCGACGGGTGCACCTGGATTTGCACTTGTGGATGGTATCGGATCAACCTGAGTCTGAGGAGCAGGTAAGGATGGTAGTTCCTGCATAGGATCAGGTAAGTTGATCTCGTTCTCAATTTGTTCTCTGAGAGGATCAGGGATATTATCAGGTAAGTCAATATCCGGTAAGGGAAGGATATCTTCATAAAGATCGTCAAACTCTGGATTTTGAAGGTGAGTTTCGTCAGGATTAAATGAAGGAGGGGATATGAGAAGATCCATCAGGTCTCCGTCTAATTCTCGATTAGATTCGCCTTCATTGTTGGGATTGGATGTTATAGGTTCTTCAGGTTGGACAGGATTAACTGGGAACCGGGATAGGGCATCTGCATTGGTGTTGATTTTGCCCTTTTTATGTTGGATGTTATATTCGAATTCTTCGAGTTTTAGGCGCCACCTAATAAGTCTCGAACCTGGGTCTTTGCAATTGAATAACCATTGCAATGGTCTGTGATCTGAAAGTATCACGATTTTATGGCCATAAAGGTAGGGCCTGAACACTTTGGTTCCAAAGACAATAGCAAGGCATTCTTTTTCAGTTACACTATAATTGCACTCAGCTTTATTAAGTGTGCGGGACGCATAGGCAATTGGACGATCTTGACCTACCGGCCCTTGGGATAATATAGCAGATATGGCGTAATTTGACGCGTCACAAGTCAAGTTAAACGGTTGTGAAAAGTCAGGATAGGCTAGGACAGGAGCGGATACTAGTTTTTCTTTCAGGGCTTCGAAAGCCAGTTGCTGTTCGTTCTGCCATATAAAAGGGACATCTTTCTTTAGAAGAGACGTTAATGGTTTCGCAAGTTTTGCGAAATCGGATATGAAACGTCTATAATAGGACACCAAGCCTAGAAATGACTTTATGTCTTTTGGAGATTGAGGAACAGGATATTCAGTCACTGCCCTTGTCTTATCAGGATTCGTTTTGACACCTTCTTCACTGATGATGTGTCCTAAATAGGCAACTTCCTTCCGGAGAAATTCACACTTCTCAGGCTGTAATTTAAGATGGAAATTACGAAGTCTGTCAAAGACAGCCTTAAGGTTAGAGATGTGCGAAGTGAGATCAAACGAATAGATGACTATATCGTCGAGGTATACGAAACACCTAGTGCCTTGGAGACCTGTAAGACAGGTGTTCATGAGCCTTTGAAAGGTAGAAGGAGCGTTCTTTAAACCGAACGGCATCCTTGTGAATTGGAAATGACCTTGAGGGACGGAAAATGCTGTCTTGGGTGCATCTTCGGGCGAGATAAGGATTTGATGGAAGCCCGACGCGAGATCCAAAGTGGTAAAGTATTTACTTTTACCCAATTGATCCAGAATTTCAGATATCTGCGGGATAGGATATGTTTCCCCTATAGTGATATCATTTAATTTCCGATAGTCGATGACTATCCGCCATTTTCGATGACCCTGTGCATCAAGTTTCTTGGGAACTATCCATATCGGGGAGCTCCATGGAGAGGATGATGGTTTGATGATCTCATCATCAAGCATCTTATTGATTTGGGTTTCGACTTCCCTTTTATGGAATTCTGGGAAACGATAGGATTTAGTATGGATAGGGATATCACTACTTGTTTTGATTTCGTGTTTCAGGACATTAGTAAACGATAATTGATCGTTGGATAAATGGAAAATGTCGGAATATTGAGAACAAAGTTCTAAGAGGGCGTCAGATTCCTCTCGGTTGAGATGATCGATTCTCAATGACTTAATGACCTCGGAAGTACGGTCGGATGCATTACGTAAATCAGTATTAAGTCGGATGGCACATGAATTTAAAGGTTCAATCTTAAGATTCAAGTTCGAATTAAAGTTTACGGGTGATTCGGATGTATTGACAATTGTCAAGTTTACCCGCTTATTCTTCTTCACCTTCACGATGCAGTTGGATACTAATAAACTGTCAGATAGATGTTGATTCAGAATGACACCTTCGTTAATCTCAGGATTCTGTACTGAACATTCAACAACGGTTTCCGTGCGAGGTGGAATCTCGTAAAAAGGATTGAAGAAGTGTAGCTTAATACTGAGTTTACCTATTCTCAGGACGTCAGTCGTGTAGTCAATTTGGCAACCGAAAGCTGTAAGGAAGTCTGATCCCAGGATACCGTCATAAGGTAGGCTAATGTCCTTAATGACATGGAATTTATAGGATACTACTTTGTTCTCAGCCAACTTAAGCTTGAGTTGGAAATGACCCTCCGTTGGGGTTGGTTCATCACCAGGGTCTATGCCCTTGAGTTTGATGGATTCTCTAATCAATTTTTGATTATTTCGGATACAGGATTCTTTTATTAGACATATGGCAGAGCCAGAGTCTACCAGGAGTGTCAGAGGGATATTGGATATTTGTGACCCCAGAAGTGTGTGTGGTAACAACCTCTTAGTTGTATCTAGTTTCACTTCGTAAACTTTAACAGGGGATTCACTAGGATTAGGACTGTCAGTTCGGGGCTGGATACCCTGTCGGTTAGTCCGGATGTTAGAGTGTCGACTGTCAGTTTGGGGCTGGCTACCCTGTCGGTTAGTCGAACTGTGGGATAGACCGTCAGTTTGGGGCTGGCTACCCTGTCGGTTGGTCTTGGACGATTTGTCTCGATTGTCAGTTTGGGGCTGGCTACCCTGTCGGTTAGTCGAGCTGTGGGATAGACCGTCAGTTTGGGGCTGGTTACCCTGTCGGTTGGTCTTGGACGAATTGTGTCGACTGTCAGTTTGGGGCTGGCTACCCTGTCGGTTAGTCGCACTATTGGATAGACCGTCAGTTTGGGGCTGGTTACCCTGTCGGTTGGTCTTGGATGAGTAATGTCGACTGTCAGTTTGGGGCTGGTTACCCTGTCGGTTAGTCACACTATTGGATAGACCGTCAGTTTGGGGCTGGTTACCCTGTCGGTTGGTCTTGGATGAGTAATGTCGACTGTCGGTTTGGGGCTGGTTACCCTGTCGGTTAGTCGCATTACTGGATAGACCGTCAGTTTGGGGCTGGTTACCCTGTCGGTTGGTCTTGGATGAGTAGTGTCGGCTGTCAGTTTGGGGCTGGTTACCCTGTCGGTTAGTCGCACTACTGGATAGACCGTCAGTTTGGGGCTGGTTACCCTGTCGGTTGGTCTTGGATGAGTAGTGTCGGCTGTCAGTTTGGGGCTGGTTACCCTGTCGGTTAGTCGCACTACTGGATAGGCCGTCAGTTTGGGGCTGGTTACCCTGTCGGTTGGCCTTGGATGTGTTGTGGGTGCCATTACCTACTGATCGTCTCGAGCGGCACCATCTCGGGACAACACTTCGTTTAAATCATCTTCGTCCTCGAATGATTCGGCGAATTCCTCATCGGATGTATCCCGGATATGATTCACCTTATTGCCACGGAAACCATTGTTGTTTGTTTGATTCGGCCTATCGTATTTGCTGTTATAAAACTCCCGTTTTTTACAGTATTTCATGTCATGACCGGCAGTCTTGCAATAGCGACAGAAAAGGGTGTCGCTCTCGGTCTTTGACCGGCTCGCATTGGGGGAACCTGACGATACGTTTGCCTTTGAAGGACCTAACTTAGGCTTTGCAACGAATTTGGTTTCCGTTGATGGGCGTTTATAAAGGCTTTGTTGAATACGCTCTTCTGAAATCGCCATGTTTATAGCCTCATTCAAGGTTTTGGGGGACCTACATCTCACAATGTTGGAAATCCGAGGATGAAGCCCCATAAGGAAATGATGAAGGGCGAGATCCTCCATTGCCGCACAACGACCCGGCAATTCCTTTGACTTAGTGTTGGATAGGGTGATTTCCGTGAGCAATTGCGAGAGGTGGGTCTCCACACGAAGTGAGAATTGGCTCACATTATCTTGCGGGCCTTGCTTGCTCTCTTGCAAGTCGGTGAGGAGGTGGGCGTAATGTTTACGCTCACTGAACTGAGTTTTAAGAAACTCTTTGAGCTGATCCCAGGATATGAACTCCTTAATGGAACAAGCAAGCTCCGCTTTACCAGATAATTGGCTAAGGATATACTTGAAGAGGATGGGTTTCTGTGCTTCTGCAGCCAATTCGCATGCATTATTGCAGTTGATTATAAAAGAATTGACAGTTTCTCGACTGCCATCATAGGGTTTTATGAACTTGAAAAGAGTACTGAGATTGAGTTCAGCCATTGCAGTAGCCGCGACTACGGATCTGGTGAGTCGTGGAGAACTAACAGGTGACTTAATGTCACTCGGATGGACTTCTTGGATATCTAAAGTCAATTTACTATCTTCTCCTTTAGGCACTTTTGGCATATTAGGATAATGAAGTTAATCTCAAAAGATTATCGTATACACTTACTAGGAAAAGGATTTCGATTTCCTACTTACTGAACCCTAAATTATAAGCAATGACCAAAGACTTACAGTACGGATAACGCGTAGGCGAAGGCGACCGATTCTGCGAACTGCATTCCGGAGCGATAAGAGCCCGGCGAGACGACGGCGATTCTTGACTCGACGATCAAGGTCAATCAATTAAATTATTGACCATGAAACTCGATGCAGGATACCACAACGTAGCTCAGGATATTGAAGGATGCCGGATATGGATGATGATCACGACGTAAGTATTTTCAGGTGTCGTCTCTCGCAGTTGCAGCAGCAGTTCGGTGCGCCAACAGCCGAAGGTAGTAGCTTCAGTTCAGGATAATATAAGCTTCGCTTTCAGGGTTCACGAGTCCGTGCGGGGTACTCAGGATAATTAGGTACACTTCCACTAGGACACACACAGGATAGATTCACGAGTCCGTGCGGGGTACTCAGGATAATTAGGTACACTTCCACTAGGACACACACAGGATAGATTCACGAGTCCGTGCGGGGTACTCAGGATAATTAGGTACACTTCCACTAGGACACACACAGGATGGAATTGAGTCCGGTTTTATCTCTCCTATAAATTCACAGGAACACTGGGGATTTTCGGATCCCACCGCTGCCACCAAATGTTATTCGCCTATAGCGAATAGTCTTTTTAAAAAAAGACTTTGTTTATTTGAATCTATTTATTAATAGTTAGAATTTATAATATGTGATTTTAAATACCATGGACACGACCGGTCGGGAGAGTGGTCAAACCGAGACTGGTCTGCGGTGGGTCTCGGCTATCTCGGTTATGAGAAGAGTGCTGATGTCAGCACTCTGTCAGCCTTTTCATAAACATAGTGGGTGTATAACAGTTCCATCGATTAGATTTGCTAAACTAATTTAACTAAGACGGAAAGCCACTATAGCTCATACGAACTTACTTATGATGAAAGTAAGGAGATCTGTAACACACAGTTATTCCTAGGCCATAATTCATAGTTACTATCTTTTTGCGAGCTATTAACGATGATTACAAGTTTACGATGGTAATTGACAATAAAATAAATGTTTTATATAAGCTAGTAGAAGATGTTTGAAGGTTTGGAAACGATTATTTTATTTTAATATGAAAATACTTGACGCGATCTAGTTTCTTTATTCAGGGTAGGATTACAGATGATCCAGCTGAATTATGACCTAGTTTGAATAAAAAATGTAGAATAATAGTTTAATTGGATATCTTGTTTACTTCCAAATAGGATATCAGTGTTTTTGTCTTGTCGCATTTTTGAGACGCAATTTTTTTATTGCTGTTGAGATATTTTGATAATCTAATTACTAATTAATCCATAGGAAGAACATTATTGCGTTTTATTTTTTGGCTTAAAATAGTTGAACATACCTACATAGATACATAATATTATACACTAAGAAAGAAATTCCCGAAATTCAACCTCTAGAAGACCCAGTAGGGAATGTAGTTTGTATAAAAAAAACTCAATGAGGATAAACTATTTTATAATATTAGTATAGATGGATTGTAAATATTAATTACTGTTTATTGGTAAGATCGCTCTTCAATGGTGTGGCCGTACTAGGAAGAAATAAAGCAAACCTGTTTAGGAAATAAATTCAACGGACCGCCGAAATTCCTTCGATGGTGTAACGCAGATGCGGCCTGATGACGGCCTTGTGAACCTGATTCTGTTTACATGCGGTGAACATGAGCGCTCGATGTGAACACGGCGCGTAGGTACTAATGGTGAACCCCCAACGAAGATAACGAAGATTTGTTTTTATGATTTATTTTTGGACATCGTAAATCAGTAAAGGAGGATCGCGAGGGACCGGAATGCCGTAATAAAGAGGAGGTCAATAACCAGCAGTGGGTATAGACGAGCTGATGATGAATAATACAGACCAAAAGTCAATGGGTTGAAATTGGTTGAACCTACGCGTGATGAACAGTCAACTTATAATGAAATCTTGAAGGATATGAAAATGGTAATGGAACTAGTTGAATTTACCTTTGTGATTACCGAACGACATTTTGTGCGCTGTTTTCAAAAACAACGTTTTTCTATGTGAAAAATTGAGGGAAATCGACCACAATTTCAAGAGTTTTAGCGACCATGTTATGCTATAGACAAAATATGAGAGTCAACAACAGAAAGGAATTCAAAAAACAAACAAATAAAGAGAGGTCTCCGACAATTCGTTGACACGTAAAATTTAGCAATTTAGCTTCGTTAAAAGTAGAGTTGAAATTTTGAGATGAGCAAATAAACGAGTGTTTAATTTATTAATTATAAGAAAAAGACGTGTAGTGACTCAATATTTACATGGTAGGTGCTGTCAGAAGCAAAAATACCTGATCATTCGACGTAGTTTTTACACATCAACCAGGGCAATTAACAAATTATTGTTCCACTTTTGTGGTCAAACCGCATTTTTCTTACTATATTTGTGACGTATCTTTTGCTCTTCAATCACAACCGCGACTGAGGAAAAATTCTAATCGAAGACATATAAATAGCAAATAGTGCTGCATTTAATGAATTTTCAAGTACAAATGTCAGATTTCTAGACAAACCGCAGAAAGAAACAACTGCTAGACAAACGCTGACGCAAAACCTTAGACCTTCAAACCTTAACTTTTATACTGACAGTATTATTAGTAAAGATTGGCATGAGAATTAAAATTCCACACAGCTCATGCAGAAGGCCGAGTACGTGAACCAGCACAAGTCAAGGCCCATTGGGGCCGCGGACCTCCTTACACAAATACACCATTTATTGGAAAGAAATCGAGCGAGGGCTTTGAATACAAAGTGGTGTTTATTTTTAGATATATTGGTTTTCTTTTTGCACTGTGCACATTTAGAAAACTCCATGAACAACTAATATTTATTAAGAGCTACTTTTACTACGTTCGTACGTTTTTGTCACAAGTATGTCCTAGGTTGTTAAACATAAAATTTTTGAATAAATTAACCTTGGACATCCTAAATTTTAATTATAAAGACTTCAGTGATAGGATCAGGTATTTTATCTATTGTAAAATCTTTCTATAATATTGACGAAGCCATGGCTGATAGAATTAGTATGTAACATGTAGTAATGATATTGTTGATTTGTTATCTATCTCCTTGCCAAATTTTATCGAATTCTGTTTAGCGGCTTCGGCGTAAAAGGTAACAGACGGACAGGTAGATTAGCATGCGAGTTTAAGTTTATTACAAAGCGATAAGAAAATTATCTACAAATTTTCGGTCGATGGGAAGATCAAAAGTATGTGAAAGTGACTAGGCCCATGAATAACTTGAATAAAAATGTTGTTTAACATGCAGCCAAGCCTAGAAAATAACCCATGAAGATATTAAATATATGTAATCATAATATTATGTAATAAATATTGGATTGAACGCATTATGCTATCTGTAGTTTGGATCATGACAGGATGTAGAAATTTAAATCAAATGGAAATAGATTTGTGTCATGTAAAAATCTTTATCAGAAAAATTTAATTAATATTCAATTGTAATGTGTAAAGATGATAGTTTAACCAATGATCTCACTGATCGCCTGTTTCCCAACTCAAATAAGTACCAACAATGAATGCCTGGTGTAAGCGGTCTTGCAATGGTATTAATGAATGACCTTCTGTGCCACCAACCAGCTAATTGCTCAATAGCTGCTGAGTAAGGTTCTGTAGTACACCATTCTGTAGTACCATCCGTAAGATGACGTACACAAACTGAGCACCTTTTTCTCTAACAAGACATTACCTAAACGCGAATGGAATGAAAACCAAATTTAAATCTATCCCTCTTTGCTCGCCACAATGATCATGAATTTATCAGATGTGTAATTGACAAAATCTTCGCGGATCATTTGCCAGTCCGAAAGGCGTAAATTTAAAGTGCCTACCTTCGTAATGATTTTCTTCGTCGTCGTGGGGGTTCGAGGGGCTGATCTGCCGGCAGAGGTCCTCGTATTCGGCCCAGTAGGCGGCCAGCGCCACCGGGTCCGGCGCGCGAGGCTGTGCCAGCGCCATGCGGACTTCGGGAGATTCCTGGAGACAAAATAAGTTCTTAATACTATAGGATAATACTCGTACGTCCGTTTATTTGTGTATGATTATAAAGAATGTGAGCATATAATCTAAGATAAGGAGCTTAAACCCAAGACTGTCAAAGTTGGCCTAGAGACCGAAAACAAAGTTCAGATCACCAGCGTCAGCCTTTACTAAAATTACATTTTCCTAACCCAGTTAAATACATTCATAAATGAAATGGCATTTCAGAGTACTAAATATGGTGGTATTGTTATTCAAATTTAAAGTCTGTGTCTACTATGAGTCGTGTGAAACGTGACTTACAAAACCATTCAAATTAAACCAGCAAACAAGCGTTCGGAGCAAATTAATATCTGTTTCTGATTCCTACAATGATTAATTGTAACATAATGGGCATTCGCATTGAGGACGAACAATGAAATTCGAGCAAAGAGCGCGTTTGCGAAATAGTTACATGTATTGCATTACATTTCAGTCCTATAGAGGGACAATGCTCGGTGTTCTCATTGCGAAATGAGATTGTAACACAAATATTGTGGGTAAAGTTATTTAAAGAGAATTTCCAAATAGTTATGAATGATAAAAATTAAATGTTGAATTAAATTTTTACTTGATAATTGTTATTAAAATTAAAAAGTAGACCGTTACAAATCAACTTCAACTTCCAGCGAAAGGTGAATCCCACTTTTCTACTTTACTAATTATCATAAGTTTTAAGTCAACATCATCAAGAACAGATCAAACAATTACGCTTGTTATATTTGACTAGTGGAACGCCCTATTACTTCGTTCGTTGAGTTTTTTTTTTCATACACATTTCATCTACCCGCTTCGTTCTCTAGGAGATGAATATAGGGAAACCTTTCTTTGTGCACCCTTGCACCATAAGATATACCCTCTCATCTTGACGGCCTCGGTGGCGTGGCGGGCGATTGCTCGCCAGAGACGCAAGAGGCGTGGATTCGATTCCAGCTTCGGAAGAAATGTCTGCATGATCTGTAAATATTTCTTCCGGGTCTGGGTGTTGTGGTATCATGGTACTCGTGGTTTCTGATGCTCACGACACAGGGAATCCTAGTGTGGGGTCAGGACTATGTATGTGACTGTTGGGTGTTATTTATTTATCTATTTATCCACCCGCTGCGTTCTCTAGGAGATGAACTTTAAAAATACTTTCTTAGCGCACCCTTGCACCATAAGATATACCCTCTGAGTTTACTTCTACTACTTATGGTTTAGGCTTTGCGTTGGTTGTCAGTCAGACAGTCAGTAGGTATATAAGAGTTTTATATATTTAGATGATTATATAAGTTCTAATCAGAGATAAGGGTCCGTTGCACGCTTGTACCGGTATCTAGGTAATACCGGTAACACCCGGATGGAAATACCGGGATTCCTGAATACCTGAGCAATGCTCGAGATGACAGAGATTTAAATAGCAGTATGTCAATTAAAACGGTAGATTTATGCAACGAATGGCGACTATATTTTACTAAGACAGTGCTCGTTAAATTACTTTGGTTTTGAACCACTACCAATACGTATTTTATTGTAAGTTGTTTAATATCCGGCTCCAATAATGTACGGACGACGAACCTTTCATTACAGTACGTTGTTATCTTTCGAAAAGTCAATAAAATGTTGAAACCGGGCTTAAGTCAGACCGCACCCGTGATGTTTACGAAGCAGGACGGAGGCACATTTAGTTTGGGATTTGTTCTTGCCTTTCTCCTCTCTCAGCATCTCGCCCTACGTATTGTAAAAGTCAGGTACAGATAAAGACAACTCGGAAGTGTATGTAAATTAGTTTAACTGAAATGAGTTTAGTATTTGACTTCTCATAATGGTGTTGTATACATATTGGACATATTGCCAATAACCTGCCAGCTGAAATAACACATTGTATAATGATGGGACACAATTACGTAGAAACTTGGCATCCACTTCATGAAATGGGTTAAAAGCAATTTGAGGTAAAAATAATCTAATCTAAGTTAATCAAACAAAATAATAATGTATGTCGAGTACTTTTGCAAATTACGTTGTAGAAAAATAATTTAGTTGAATACCATTTAATTATAGATACGTCAGAAAGGTTAATCATTCGTTATGTATTTGTTCATTTGTCCTTCTTTGACACAGTAACAATGAAACGGATCGACATGTTTTTTTACATATAGATAATTTAAAGGCTGGAGTGACATAAGCTATCCGGGTACCAAACAAACGAAGCCGCAGGCGGAAACAAGTAAAAAATATTACGAGGAAATTGCGAAGCAGTGTTGTAACAATTTGTCAGATTTCCTTGTTGTTTAAAACTTATTTGTAACTGTTGGTTTACTTAAATATATAAATGTGTCTAATAGGTATTGTTTGATTTGAAACTCTTGTATCAGTTCTAGTCTAGAAAGGCCTCACCTCAACCGCAGGCCACTATCTGTGACGTCAGCACTCGAAGCCATTAGCAAATACACACGATAACGCAAGGTCGATGATTAACACAAGCAACTTCAATGAATCTACACTCAACAGAGAGCACTGGTGGTCTAGTTGGTGACCCCGCCTTCCGATCCTAAGGTCGTGGGTTTAAACCCGTGTACCAATGGATTTTTCCATTCAAAAAATTCATATGCGCTATATCAGTACTGTCAAACGATGAAGGAAAATATCGTGAGGAACCCGGCCGTCGTAGAACCTAAAAAGTTCGAAAATGTGTCAAGTGCGCGAAAGGTAAGGTGTGTCTTTGAGGCGCACTTTAAACCCTTTCACCACACCGGTTCGAAACTGAATACACGTTCGGTAAGTTATCTACCGAGAGGCGATATAAATTACCGTTACATAATCTACTCGGCGGTTCGTACCTACTCTCAAACCATTCATTAATTTGATAAACCAGACGCCCCGTCCCGCCCAGCGAGAACCGAACCTGCTAACGATTTCGAAATATAACGGCTTGAACATGTGTTCGTAAAAACTTGTTTTATTCCTTCTGTTTAATTATTTCGTGAAGAGGATAATAAAACGATTACATCATAATAACAAAAGTCAAGTTCTTATTATAATTTATAAACAGTCGTGTCACTAGTTCTTTCGAACAAGTGTGGTGAATGGATTTTAAGGTTCGGCGCCTCAAAGGTTCCTTTCGTGCACTTGACACATGCTTTCGAAGGTATTATGTTCTACGATATGCCGGTTTCCTCACGATGTTTTCCTTCACCGTTTGAGAGTATACTTGTAAAGCACGGATAAATTTTTCGCACAGAAAAATACAAGACCACCAGTGCTCCAGGTAGTCGTTAATTTGTTTTGGCGAATGTCTTATTGTATGTAATTTTTTTTTCTAATAACTTCACTTTATTTAATTCACAAGACACTTTGCTGTAATATACGTCAAGACATTTAATTATGTTGATAAATTTCAAAAGAAAATCCACTTCTTTGCTGGACTAGGAGTAAGGAAAAAACATAGAATGTGTCCAGCTGCTTTTCTTCCCGAGCATGTCGTAAAAGTCGACTAAAAGATATCTAGTATCCTCCAACATGTTGAGATACAACAAGCAAGTATTCCCAACAACGGTTGACGTCAGGCAGGCGGCCGGTTATAAAACACCTTAGCCAAAACTCTGACAGCATGATGCAAGGAACATGCTGTGCCGACCCCGCATAGAGTGGGATAAGGGCAGGAAGATGATGATGATTAATTTCAAAAGAAACCAAAGGTTCAAACTTAATGCAAAGAACTTTTAAAACTTTCTACCACAAGTTTAAATAAAACTACGTAATCAGCGCGCGCCCACCGGTTTGAAACAAGTTATTTATGAACCTTTGTCGTCCCGGCATCCCACGACAAAGGCAAAAACTATCTGAGGCATCCTGCCTCGCTTCCGGAGCTGCAGCGATCGTTCAAATGGAATTACATTGTAAGCATGATGAATGCAGAGATAATACAACACATAAACAGCAATAAATCCAAACACATAAATAGCTAAAACACATAAAAAGTTATTATGACTCGTTTTAGTATTTTTTAAGTTCTTCAATCAAACGTAAAAAAACAGATCTCAAGAATTTTATTGACAACTGACGAACATGAAAATTTATTTATTTTTAGGCCTTGTTGTTCCACGGAAGGGCAAAAGCCTCTCCCTCCCTTTTTTCAAGCTTTTTCTATTCTTTACCGCAGTAAGCCATTCTGGAAGAAACACATCTAACTCGTCCCGCCATCTCCGTTGTGGTCTGCCACGCAAACTGAAAAAATTATCTGTTTTTGTGGTTGTAAATTCTATTATTACATAAGAATAAGCGAAATCCACGAAGCGCTCGTGTAGTAGCTTGCTTAGACGTTCTTGATTGATCGTTGAAGTTAAGCAACGTTTCGCGCGGTCACAATTTGGATGGGTGGTGGGTTTAAGTCGTTAAGCCATGACGGAGGCCTTTAGGTGACCTAAAAACTCCGTCACAAGAGTTGGCCACTAGCTCATACGAACTTACTTGCTTACTTTTTACATAAGAATAGAATAAGTGAATTAGATTTAATTCTAAAAGTAAATAAGAGACATAATCGGATACAGGTATCTGATGAATGATAAAGTTGTTAGTAGTGATTAGTTCTATACTCGGAGATGTTGTAAGGTGGTGTAGGTAAATACCGTTCAGTCACGTCTATCAACACACGTCGTGCTCATTATCATATTCGTAATAGAATTTCCAAGATATTCATAATTTAAGCATCTTTACGGATATTAGATTTTAAGGACTTTATGAACACACGATGTAATTTAATTCAAAAATAACTATAAATTTGAATAATTTGATGATCGCAAGTTATTTATTTGAAATCGGACTTATGTGATTGGTATTTTATTCATCTTTATTTGAATTGATATTCAACGAGCGTTACATCTTTATGGCGACGTCGACGTGTTGTTTTCCGATAACTTTATATGGTAAGGATGTTTGAATGTTAATAAAGACAATGGAATCTTAGAGGAAAATCATCATTTAATGTACATCTTAAATACCTACACAACAGTTCCTAGTTATAATTCGGTTTTCGGAATGTGAATACTAATGCTGAGTGTAGTTCGTGATAATGCAGCTAATGAGCGTGACGCTTTACGTGAGTATCTCACGAGTTGCACACTGTATCATAGCGCTAAAACAATACTCGAAGTCGAGGACAATAATGTAAACTTGGCTAATCCAGGAGGCAACTACTATAATCCTAAAAATTTGGAGGAAATTCATTACGCTAAACAAACTTAAGCAGACCCTGAATACTGTTACTGATAGATAAACAAAGAGTATAGGTAATAAAAATAATTCCATAATATCAACAAATCAACATAAAATTTGAAATGGTTGAGTGAATTATCTGATAATGTCGCCCAGATTGATAGTTCCAAGAGATTTAATTTCCCGAAGCTATGAATGTTTTAGTACTTCTATAAAAGTAAGAACATTACTGTGATGGAGTTCATAAATATCGAGTTTCCTTACATACCACAAATTAAAGAACCCATAAACAAAACCATAAACCGGTTCAAAGAACCTAAACATCGAATGCCTCTTATGGGGTCATGTATTACTTCGATATATTTAGGAATTTTGTAAACAAAGTTCTTTTTATGTGAAGTGCTTTAACCATAATGGAATTAATAGTTTAAAGCAACTAAATGGTACAAGAAGATACAACGTTTAAAAAGAAGATACAAAAATAAACAGTTGGGCATCTAAAAAGTGGGGACCATCAAAAACCGACCACATTTTGTATCAGCCAATCAGAAGCCACTGCGATGGAAGGATGCGACGGAACCTATATAAAGGAACCGTTAAGGATGCTGAGGAATAGCTTCGGACGGTTCGCACCCTTTGCATTTAGATAAAAATATGTAGTTAAACTATAAACGTGTATCTACCTATATTTCAAGTTTCATTAAAATCCGTTTAACCATAACGCCATGATTGGAGCTCTAATGTCCTCACACCCTCACAAACTTTGAATTTATATTATTACTTAGTAGAATGCAAGGTTGAAAATCGCTTGCACCGATCACCATTTCCTTTCAGACATGTCAAGAACTTTCTTAAAACCAAGTCTCTGTTCCGGATGTCGAGGTATTTAAACGGTGGTGTCGGAGGAATGTCTGATGTCACCGATGAGCGTGAATCACACGAAGAGTAAGAAGAACATGTAAGAATCTTACAACGAATACAAGTGTTGATGTATATTATTTACAAAATACAAAATACAAAAGTAACAGGCGGGCTATCTTAAGACCGTTGCAAACAGTTTATGGATAGCTCACCTGATCAAGATCATCGGAAGCGTGCCTGAGACGCTGGCCGCATTGCCACGCTAAATTTCAATACGATCGATCCTTGTTTTATTAATGATTAGTTGAAATTATGCATTGTAATAGGACAATAAACAAAACACCGTGGAATAAGTGATCGAAAATAAAGCAACGTGAAAGTCAACTTATGAATGAAGGAAGCAACGTATATTTAATTAGCAAATGTGGCAAAGGAAGCAAGGAGACCAATTAAATACTAAGTGATAAGGAACACATTCTGAAATTAATTCAACTGCCTATCCGGACGGCATCCAACATTATCCTACCATTGGTCAAAAAACCCTTTTCAAAATCGATCACTTTCTAGCAAATGATTCTATATTTTCAATTTGCTGTTTTTTTTGTACGGTTTTGGAACCGGGTAGTGGGCAGAGATCCTGACGCTCTTTCAGGATTTAAGATCTCGCTCGACATTTGAAATGCATCATTTTTATCATTATCAGAAAAAAAAATCTACTGCACCTTTTTACATGGAAAACTTTACAACTTCGTTTGAAATTGCTTCAAATTGATTGACTACTCTATGTTTAAGTAACATCAGGTTCGTTAGTGACAGGTCACACCAAATGTCTACATTACACATGAACTCAGTGCCATGGACAACGCGCTAATGATCTCTACGAAAGGAGACAGGATGATTGCAACACTAGCTGTTATCAGGGTTGGTAGATTAAAAATACTCGCAGTAGACATGAGTAAGAAAGGAGTGAGTAATAATGACGATTGATAGAAGGAAATGGCAGAAGAATAGTTACATGCCGACTCCCACATAAAGACGGAAGACAGGATGGTAATGAGTAATGTATAATAACAATGAATAGGTATTTTCTTTATGTCAATACCTAACCTAACTGGGAAAGCTCGTGGAGACTAGTATCTTTATTGATGACCTTACAACATCTTACCTAAGTCCCGACATAACTCGGGACTGTAGACAGTCATCGATAATTATACGGCACGTCTGAGAAGTTCGTGCCGAGTAACTTTACAGTGTAAATTTGAGACGTAGACATCCACTAAACAAAACTGAAAATAAGAAAAAATAGGTACGTTTAAAAATAACTTGATCCAGTATACCAGTATTAGTGCTGATGGCCACAACCAGTAACTAGTGATTGTTACTGAAATAACCATTCCATTCCATTTAGTGTTTATATCGAAACACTAAATATCCCCACAGATTTCTACGAACGCATCTGACAACCCTAGTTCCATGGGTGCGCTTGCACAGCTTGCGACAGTAGCAACTGATATGGTGATGAATCGAGTACCACAGGAACTAGTGCTGTTGGCTAATGCGGAGTCAATGACTGCGCTCTGTGATAACGAAAGGGCCTATATAAAGTCGATTGTCTCGGTTTGAGTTCGACTATACAGTAACCTAGCTTCGCTTTACATTACTGTCAATGTAGTAAGTTAGAAAAAACAATACAAAACAAATAGAGACACTAATATTAGTAATATCTGTCGAAAAGCGCCACACATTTTTCGACAGAAAAACAACATCGCTATGGTAATAAGCGACGTACGTCTGTTAGTGGAATAAAGAAAAAGGCATAAATAAAAAAAAACGACCGGACGTTTGAAACTACACGAATTCATACAACTTTTCCTTTTATTTTCAGGGGTACGTAACATTTTAAATAAATAGCTAATTAAAAAATGCTAATTTAATTGAAAAATATTGTGGATCATTATTATTATTACACAACCATTTACATAATTCGTCCAAAATTGCACGTCCAATTTTAATAACGTAACTCTAATGTAATGCCATTGTTAAGTAGAGACGTAATTAGGTTTAAATTAGTTTAGTTGAATCATGTTTATTGAAAATGTGCAGTCACGAAATTTAATGTTCTATTGCTACTTGCGAACAAAAATAACCCAAGCTTTGAATGTCAAGAAAGTGAGGTTAATACAATAGGTCAAATTAGTCTGTTGATTATTAAGTTGTTTGAAAACAAACAATTTAAAAGATTTTAAATCTATATACCTACTAACCCGGTTCCTATAACTCAAGGTTGGTTACAAAGGTTGTCTGGAAGAGATTGCTTGTTGAAACTTACTGTCAATTATCATCAGTTATGAGGTTTATTGCTTCCTAATTGCATTATTACAACATTTGCATTTGAAGGAAATTTCAAAACAATTTATTCAATGAGCCAATTTTAAATATTAAGGTAAGTGAGTAATAAAATAGTAATTTATATTAAACACGTTATGAGCAATAAAAATCTTGTGCGCTATTTCGTAAAACGGTTTTTTTCCATGGTTTGACCATAACCATGACTTCGTAAACACGAATGACAAGAAAAAAACATCAAAGAAGCCGACTTGACCAGACCACCTCGCAACCTTTTTTGCCCAATAAATCTTCAATCAGAACCTGTCATGTTCAAACCGAATGAAAGCACTTGCAATCGACTCCGCCCCATAATCGATTATGACCTTTGCATATCGCAATAGTTATGAATTATGACACCATTGAACAGGAGAGTAAACGCGTAGTTTTTTACCGGTTTTTCATGCCAACGTAACCTTACACTGAACAGATCCTCAGCACGAAGTTCTTCGAAGTTTACGAATGTGTTTCGGCTTTGGTAAAAACGACTAATGTCCCTCTGGCACTGGTGTTCAGGTAAAAGACGGAAAACTTTTGACAGAACTTTGCTTTTGGAAACACTTTTTTTTATCAGTTGTAAATAAATAAATATTTGTGGACATTTCACACAGCGCCATCTAGCCCCAAACTAAGCAACACTTGTACTATGGGCACCTGATGGCTGATGGCATACTTAAGTACATACGTTTTTTTTTTGTAAATACAACCCAGACTCGGAAGAAATATTTGCAGAACATACAAACATTTCTCCCGCAGCGGAAATCGAACCTCTTACCTCTTACGTCTCAGCTGAGTACTCGCCCGCCACACCACCGAGGTTGTCAATAATTACGTCAGTTGCTTTAGCACTTTACGTGCTATGTCTTTGGCCAGCGATAAAATCACAACCACATTGCACTCAAAAGCAATGCCCAGTGCAGTGTTCATACCTACACTAGATAGTGTTAGTGACCATTGCACATAGCATCACGTCGCAGATTACTTGCCAAGTGCCAGCCCGTTACGTTTCTCGGAAAGGATTGAAATTCAAAGCTGAATGACTGCTGTCACTGTCATTATGACAAGCGGAATTTCCTACACCCCGGGCAAAGGAGGTTTCATTCATAAATATTTAAATGTCTGGTATTTACAAAATCCAACAACAAATGACGTCATTATTTACATACATACATATTATTATTATCATACACGTATCAGTGCCACAAGAAAACTTGAAAAAAAAATAAAAAAAACTTGCAGTCACCTAAGATGGGTATGGTGAACCATGGTGACAGGTGATCAGCCCATTGCATCGAGAGGCAGCTGGATAATGACGTCTTCTTTGCGTTGTTGACGTCATTATTTGTTAGGATTGTTTCAGAAATATGAAAAGAAATATAAGCATGCAGGTGTTACGATTGAGATCAGGTTAATTTCATTTACACTTGACATTGAAGTGCATAAACTTATTCCATCCGCAACATTTGTCCTCTTTTTTTAGTACATACCCTTTACATACCCGTAGTTCGTGACAAAAAAACATTCAATAATTCTTGAAAATCCCCGAGTGATTTAAAATCACTAAAATGGTTATCTCCATCGATTTTTTCAATTGCGTATTCCTAAAAGTCATTTGATGATTTCAAATGTATTTATTTCTTATTTTGAAGTCACCAAATGACTTTCAAGACTACGAAATTGAAAAAAATCAATGAAAATGGACCATTTTGGTGACTTTTTGTCACTCTGTGATTGTTTTAAATCACTGAAAACGGTTAATAGTACGCACAATCCTGCATTTACATTAAAGTTGGCAAAGATCTACTTCCAAAAAACGTGTCTCCCAAAGCCACCATTCAATTTCGAGTTCGGTTTCCAAATCGAATTGAAAACGGTACTTGCTTGCGGTTCACCACAGATCAAATCACAGGGTATTACGTCCAATCAGTACTACACTATCTAAGCACATACGATGCGATAATTTCTGCCTCATGATTGGGCACGTGCGTTGCGCTACTTTTGCTCACCAACACTTTTACCAACTTGCCTAACCATCGGTTATCATGGCAAAGGGCAGTTGTCGTTTAACTTTGAACTGAGATCAAGAGTACCTACATTGGCATAATAATATGCATGCTATAACAAGAAAATACTGAAACATGAACATAAATTATTTAGGTTTAGTTAATTGATGTTGTAACTTTGCGGAAGTCCATTTTAAGATAGAATTAATAGATGTTAAATCTCTATACTAATCCGCTTAAATTTTTATAAAATAAAAACCTGTCAAGTGCGAGTCGAATTGCACACGAAGGGTTCCGTACCATCGTACATGAGCATAAATGTTTCTTGCATGCCGCCTATTATAGGTGGCAGCACTTTCCCTATTAAATCAAGCAAAAATGCAAAATGAAACACGTCTCTTCTATGAGGCCCCCTTAATTTTAAATTCATAATTATTTTGTACACGATCGTTTGAAAAAGAAATACACAAAAATACTACAGCAAAAAATGTGCAAAAAGTCACTCGACCCATTCAATTACTGACCTCGCCTAGTGTTGCTCAACTTCAATAATCGAACGTTACATTTTTTCTTGCATGATGCCCCCTTTAATTTTAGTTTTTATTATTTGTTGTTATAGTGGCAAAAGAAATACATAAAATTTCAACTCTCTACCTATTACGGCTCATGAGATACAGCCTGCTGACAGACGGACTGATGCTGATGTGGGCGGGCGGGCGGTGCATTTACATTTTAGTAGGCTTTTTATAAAAAACTAGGTGAATTAGTACTACAGATTCAGATCTTATCTAGGTTTACTTATTTAGTCAAATTCTTGAAATCAGTTTAGAAACTTATTCCAGTTCAGTTTTAATGGCTCATATTGAAAACCTTATAATGGCCGGTAAACGTATTGGTGTGATTGTCCTTGTTTTATTACACCAATTGTTTCGAGACAAAGTGTCTAAAACAAGCGTAGAACCTATTGTTTATTCTGCAGCAGGAGAGGCTAAGGTTGAATTGCGCAACCATTGGTCTGCAAGTAATGAGCTATGTAAGCATTACGCTAGTCGATCGAGTCTATTGCGAAAGTGAGTCCCATGGAACAGGCTCATTGGCACACAGGGAGGTTCAGCTCGAGAATCAACGAATCGAATCACGACACCGAGGTCATCATAGTAAGATATAATTATAAAAAAAATAGTAAGAAAGTTTCTTCAAATTTCAACTAGAATAAGGATTCGTAAAATATGGGTTAAATTATGCATTTTTCGTCTATCTTCATCTTTCCAATGAAGATTCTAACTCAACTCTAAAAGTTCTCCTGAAGTCCGATAATGGAGCCAAGGCAAAGATTTGCATTTTATCAGAAGTCCTAATAAAGCCTGCATTGCTGGCCACTTCCATCGACAGCTATGACAAACCTGTTTATCATTCAGATCTTATTATTATAATTCGTCTGCCAACTCCACGTGATCTCATAGCGATTGATGTTGATGACGTACTTCCTCCATTCAAATGTTATTTTGAATGATCTTCAATATAAAACAAAGTACTTACGGTATTATTACAAAATAATGTCATTGAACCTGATACAAATAACGTATTTGAAAATATATTTTAATAATACATAGATCTAGATACTATGGCATGAGAGAACTGGTGGTCTAGCGATACTCCCGCCTTCTGATCCTAAGGTTGCGGGATCCAATCCAGTCGTGTATGGATTTTTCATTTCGAAAAATCTATGTGCGTTATACCAGAACTCTCAAACGGTGAAGGAAAACATCGTGAGGAAACCCGAGGCTTAGTCAGATCCGCACGTGTTGACCATGTCTTTCCTGTTGACAAGCTGAGAGGATGGTATAGGTACTAGGCAAGCCTACTCCGTCTAAATTCAACCCAGGCTCTACAGCGTCCTGTTAGCGTAGGCAAAATTTGCCTCCTGTCGCTGTATAAATCATCTAGTATAGATGGTAAAAGGCATCGGTTTTTTTCCTAGGTATTAATAGAGATAGTAAAGTCTATAATTTTGCTATATAGCATAACAAATCGAATTTATTACGTACGATCAGTGAATTAGAGAAAGCATGAAGAAACAATACTAAATTTACCCAGAATAAAATAGATGGCTATTAGGCATCGTTCAGAAATAAATAAGAAAGTGTTATTGGTGAAAACTGTATCAGAAAAAATAACATCAGTCATCGTAATGGGTGCACATACCGCAGAGTGTAACTTTTAGAGAAAAGAACATGATAATTAATGTACCGATACATTAGACGAGTGACAGTGCACACGCAATTCTAAAAATACAGAAATAGGTGAGTGGAACATCTTGAGGGGGAAAAAACAGAACACACGAACGTAAGTCCATTACCGATGTTAATTTCAAATGTTACACGAAAGTAAAACAAGTGGTAGAATAAAGATTCTGCTTGATAATTCAAGAAATAGGTGACTGGAACAAATGACTGGCGAAAATGGAATGGACCATGCAAACGTGATTGAAAAGCCAGTAGCGAAACTAATGTGACCGTGTACTTTGTATGTCGACAAAGAGTATTGTTTCCATTCAAACGAATTTAGAACAAGAAAAATACTGTAATAGTAAAATACGGAAAATAATACCTAGGTCAACTTTTGTTGCAGCTGATAAAATTGGGCCATGTGAAGAAGTAATAAAAATGTCAAGATAAAAACAGAAATAACTTACAAGAACACCAAATGGAATATGAATTCTTATAATTATGGAGCAATAAAAGGTTGGTAGTTACCATAACCACTAATTTGTTGGATAGGTCAACATCTGCCCTTTGAAGAAATTAAAGAATTGTGCACCTGCTTTTACCTTGTGCTGGACATTGAACTAAAAATATAAATAGTTGTAGATATAATAAATTCAATATAATGGAGTTTGAAATGAATTAATAATAAAGGTAACTTTAGTAGTTGGGTAGGTATTTATTAGGTTTTAACAGTAACAAATATGTAGGTACATGCTTATATCAGAACCTTGTATAATTTAGGTCTCGGCTTTTAGATAACATAAAGTATGAAAATAACAATCCGTAGATTACCGATTTCTAACGTGTGAATAAATCATAAATAATAAATTATAGGTATGTTGATGAAAATTACCAAAGCACCGAAACCATGAAAGTTTACGATAATACTCGAGAAATATCAAATGATGCGTATAATGACAGAAACGTAATAAATTTTAACGCTCTGTTATGAAAGAAATGATTATGGTAGTAATCCTTACAACATTTTACTGGCACCGAAATTATCAAACACTTGGAAGTAAACAGATAGACAGTTTTATAACGTGCCATTGATATTGATATCTTCATTGATTGTTATCTGATAGAAGGCATAAACTCATAATTATTGAACAAACCCGAGCCTTATCAAAGTAAACATCAAACAAAGGACGTACGGAATCAATGTCTGACATAAAAACAATGAAAACACGTTTATTAAACGTAATCAACAAATTAATCATGCAAAGCAGACACTTACCAACTTCAGCATCCGTGCTCGCCGCTAGAACCGCGCTATCGGTACATAAAAAAAGCTCTAAAACAGTTCTAATTGAACCATCAAGCGTCCACAGCACACACACTCACTTTTACCAAACTAATTATTGTCGGGGACCATTCGAAACGCGAGAGTTTGTTTTCACGCCACGCGTGCAGCTGCAAGGTTAGCTAGCCTCCTGCAGCACACTGGTTCACAATTCGTTATTCGAATATTCGCTTCTATATTTTTGTCAATTGAAAACACTCGGGCGAGAATAATAGTTGCGATCACGATAAAAATGTGGACAACAATACTTATCGCGACGAGCGACAACATTCACGGCTGGCGCGGCACTGGTGGCGAGAAATCGAGAATGGATGGAGTAGGCTCGGTCGTGCCTCTCGCTCACCGCCGGCGCCGTATGCGCAGCCTTTCCAAAAGATTGCTCTCCGGATGATTTTTGTAGCGATCTCACGCGCACCCTGTTTTTGTCATCATTCCCGGTGGAAGCCAAATCCCTTTATAACCAGGTATAAAAATATTTTATTACAGCCGCAATGGCGTGTTTTTATCTTCTACGTATTATTACATCTTACGTAAATAATAAAGATAAATGGCAAAGTCTCTTTATAGAGAATTTAGCTATGAATTCCGTCAGTTGGAATTTAAACTGGAACAATAGAATTCAAAGTGATAACAATTACCGTAGAGCGAGCGCGATAACCACAACAGAAGCAAACACATGAATTGACAATGAATCATGGACTCGGTATAATAACAAATGATAGAAATGCTTCAACCAAATTAACGGCTCGGGTTGATATAATTGACGTTATTGATAGATACAGAACATAAATGGAAATCGTGATGGAAATTAGAACTGTAATTGCCAATCTGGTTTGAGAATTTGGTCTTGACAACGTTAAGAGCCACATTAACCTTACAGTAAGGACAAAAACTGAACGTGATGTAGTCCAATTTCCATATCTTGGCAGAACCGCTAGTGGAAGCAGCGATGATCGAGTCGAGTCTACAAACTTTTCCACTGATGTCAAATACGTCAAGATAAGCGTATACAAATTGAAGAACAAACAATTGACGTTATACGCTAGGATCTCAGAAACCGCTTCGAAAGTAACAAACAACTCTCAAAAGATCCACACGCTATCCATCCCGAGATTGCTTGGTCCTTGGCGACAGATTGCAAAGACAGGTCATTTCATCTTTTATGAAAAGAGTACATAACTAACACGACTAGTGCCTATCATACATACATATTATCACGCCGTATCTCTAATGGATATATTTAATAAGAAAACTTGCAGCCACTCCTGATTCAAAGTCACTAGATGAATATGGAAAACCATGGTGACAGGTGATCAGCCCATCGCCCTTGTAGTTGGTCCATCCTGTTGGTAAGGATACTATCCCTTAGTCGACTTTTGCGACGTGCTCGGGGAGAGAAGCAGCTGGACGCATTCTGTTTTTTATTTAACTGCCAGTGCAGCTGAGAAATATATAACTATCATAATCTGGCCAAATCTATATTTCAAAGAGAAGACGTAACCAGCAAAGTATATTTAACATACTAGCCTATCTGTTATATTATATACTATGCATATTCCAAGTTTTATTCAAATCCGTTCGGCCGTTACGACCTGGAACCCGTTACGACGTGATTAAGTCACAAACAGTCGTATTTATAAATGTTAGTAGAATTAAAGTTCATTAACTGTGAACGAGTAAACTGGACAGATTTGAACATGCTCAACAAATTGGTCCAAGAAAAGTAACAATCGAAGTGTTTTTGCTGCAGGTCGACGACCGGACAATTCGTCGGTTTTTGTCCAATCACGGCGATCGTAATTATTATTACTCTGTGAATGTAATTGATTCTGAGAATAAGAGGGCAAAAGCTATTGTAAATGGAGGAATATTCCTTAATGTAATTAGTAAAAAAACGAGGAAAACTTTGTTTAAGGCCGGGTTCCTATTTCAACAAACGGACGACGAAACGTTCTTTACCATTCAACACAATTCAACAGAAAATTAATAATGGTCCATGGTTATTATTATTATTAATTAGCCATTGTCGTCCACTGAGGGGCCTCTCTTCTCATTTTAGAGTTCCGTACGCAAATGGTGCCAACGGGACCCTATTACTTAGCCTCCGCTGCCCGTCCGTCTGTCAGCGGGCTGTATCTCATACACAGAATTGAAATTTTCAGTGTGTATATCTATTGCTTCATTACACATTTATTTTACATTTAATGATTTATTTGTATCATTGACACGAAGAAAAAGAAGCCGCTACAACAATAAATAATAAAAAAAGCGGGCTCTGTATACAAGAACATTTTTTTTATCGTTCGTAATCGATGTACGAAACCATTTGTGTGGGAATTCGACTCGCACATGACCGGCTTTTTTCACCCTTCGCGATTTAACCCTGAAACAAAACACGTGCTAAGGTAAGTGTCCAGCTCATCCCGCCATCTCCTAGGTCTCCACGTCTCCTCATCGCGTTGTATGGGGTCTCTGTGGTCCTCCTCACCCACAAGTCAATTCTACTATACCTATCTAAAGCTTCAGGTAGGATTTTACCTGGCAAATGCAATTATCCGCTCGTTAATTAGTTTGTAAACATGACTTTCCACAATTAGTCATAGAGACGAACAGATTAAGCATAAGATTGCCTACAGAAAGGGAAACTTTATTAATATTCATAGAAGATAAAAGTTGATCTGATCGCTAATCAATTTGAGCGCGGCATTTTCACAGAATCTATTCAAATTAGAATAAGGGCCATATTGGATTCTATTTGTGAGTTTTACATATTTTTATACTCATTAACACACACTTTCCTCCGCGGCTTTACTCGTGTTTTAAACAGATAAAAAGTAGGCGTTGACACGTCTTCCAGATGAAGAAAAATGTCCGTTCGAAATAAAAATTTCTAATATAAATGCTGTGGTTTCAGTAGTATTTTGGATTTATAATTAATACTAGCTTTTGCCCGCGACTTTCCTCGCGTGGTGTCCTGACTAAAAGTAGCCTATATGTAAAGGTAAAAAGTTGCCTCCTGACGCTGTATAAATCATCTACTATGGTATATGGTAATAGGCCCTAATTTAATGATGTTCATAACCGCGATAGTTTAAAAAGTTATAATGCAGACCCCACATACAGTGGGATAAAGGCAGGAAGACGATGATGATGATTTGTAGAATTTTTAAATAAGTTGCTGTTTAATTTGCGCATAGCAAAGTCTAGACTTTGTTCCAATCTAGCATTAATAAAATTGGCATGAAATCAAACTAGGTAGCTGTATCTAAATCCTGAAAATCTATTGTTTCGCTTCCCGCTAACTTCATTGACGCAACTGAGGCGTAGTTTCAAAATCAACCTCTGTTGAACTTAGTATTCCTGTAAAAGGTGCTTGTACACGGGCAACTGAAATCGCTCTATTTTGGACAACATTATATCACACGACGATTGAACCAAATATAATCATCATTATCATCCTCCCTGCTCTATATCCTATCCCACTTAAGTGGGGTCGATATACCATAATCTTCTTCCATTCCCCTCTATCTGCCGTCATCTCAGTATTCACCTTCATCATCAACATTCAAGCAGCCATCTTTTTTTTTTGGACTACCTCTACCCTGACGATAATGCCATTAAATATGACATTAATATTGCTTAATAACAAAAATATTATTTTACCATCTTCCTACCTTTATCTCACTTTATGTGGCAACAGCACAAAATTCTGTCTCTTTATAATCATCTCTGTACTCACACCTTTTTTATCCGTTTCCACTTTCATACAGTTCATCAAACTTTTTAACCTATCTTTAAATCCGTCCACATTCACATTCATCATTCTCCTCGGTCCTCCAATAAATTGCTCCATTATTGTGGCAGACAATAAATAGTTGCTGAATAATTGCCCGTGTAAAACCGCTAAGACATCCGGGAAACCAGCTAGGTGGCGCGCGCTAGCATCCGGTGATTCAATCAGATGTATATGGCCTCAATGTTTGGAAAACAAGAAAGACAATCGCATTATTCGAATTTCGAAATGTTGATTATTTTTTTATAATGAGAATGCAGGAGACATTGTGATTCTTACTAGCCAGTGTTTTATGAGTCAGATATTATTTTTAATGCCTTCCAGAGTGATACTTTTGGTTTTTCTTCGTAAAATTGTTGGTGGCCAGTGTCATGCCAAGTGATGGATATGACGTAACTTCATGCGTGCGTAGAAACGTCAGGTCTACCTACTAGGTGATGTCTCCAAGCAGTTTTTGTCACCATTGTAGTTATTTTGAAATTGAAAGAGGGATGGTGGCCAGTGACATCCTGAGTAATCAATATGACAAACTCCATGTTAACAACCTGTTAGGTGTTAAAGGATCAGAGTTCTCCAAAGAGTTTTTATCATCATTTTAGTGTTTTTTTTTTAGTTTTTCAAACGTACCTCTACGTTTGATGTTGCAACTTTGTCAGCTAAAATTGCAAAGCTTGGACGAATACGTCCAAGATTAAAAGAAAGGTAATGTAACATAGTACCTAGATACTTTGTATGTAAGTATCTCAATGACTATAAAAGGTAAAATCGGCACGTAGGCTTGTTCTACTTGCATACATACAACACACAAGGTCCGATTATTCGCTGACATTAATTTACAAAATTGTGATTGCTGATGAGTCGTTTTCCACAAATCATTCATGTTTTTTTATGTTTCGAGGGCAATAAATGTTTCCTTACAACATGAGCTCAGCTGAAAGACGATACGAAGAAACTAAATAAGAAATATAATTATGGTAAACATAGATACATTTCAAACAAGATTTAAACGCCTATTTACTTAACTACTAAAGTATGTACTTTTGACTTTTTTTTTACTTATCTACTGGAATGGAAGTTAAGAAAAAATAAAATGCGTCCAGCTGCTTTTCTCCCCGAGCCGTCGTAAAAGTCGACTAAGGGGTCCTCTTCAACATGATAAGTAGATCATCTCTGGAGGCTGATCACCAGTCACCATGGTTCACCAGATTCATTTTAGGATTTTGAATCAGGAGTAGCTGCAAGTTTTCTTACGATTACTTGTGACTCTGTCCACCCCATTAGGGATATGAGCGTTATAATTATGTATAAGAGTATGTAACTTAGGAAAAATCTAATTGGATTGGACTAGTTTTGTCTGGTTTTGAGACGTTCTAGGAGTTATAAGATAAGCCTTAAGTTTGATGATTATCTGTAAAGAAAGTCTCCCAGTAACGAAGTCGCGTGTATTCCAGCAGTACCTATATCTAATAAATTTAGTCAATCTGACTGCAACGCTTTCTGATCAAATGTCTGGCGTAAATCAAATCGCTTTTCAATTTCTAGGCCGGGAATTCAAGCGATAACAGTCACTCGCTGTAAATATTTTGCTCTAATTAGCAATTGCCAATTAGTAGATTCGGTCACTATCTTAGAATGAAACCTGCCTGATCAGCCTCTACGGCTCTTTTTAGACTCAGTATAACAAAACTTTCCTATTGCTACGTTCGAAATTCAAAAATAGATGTGATAAAAAAAAAACATACAAATCTCGAACTTTTAGATCGTCTTATTATATCCGTAAGACCGTACACTTTTGGTTTCATTTTTAGTCTGTGGGGTCACGTGATCACTGTTTCAGTGTCCAATTGATCCTCTTAGTAAGCTGCAATGAGTTTCATAGTAGGTACTCTTATTTACACACATTAGCAAGTAACATAAAGTTTATTGTAATAAGGTTCATTACAAAAAACATATTGCTACTTCGAAATTCAAACATAGATGAGACAAAAAGAACATTCAAATATCGAACTTTTTTATAAGCAGCACTGGCCACTCTCAAAAAGAAAGTTAGACCGTAGAGTCTGTTTCACGAAAGAAATCCAGTGGAGAGGGCACTAATCTTCGTATGAAAAAAAGCCTTTTCGTTTTTTAGTTCCGCCTTTTTTCGATGAACTTCTTTCGAGAAACGGACTCTACACTTCGTGGCTGCATTTATACTCTGTGGGGTCACGTGACCACTGTTCCAGTGTCCAATTCCCCTGAGTAAACTGCAATGAGTATTATAGGAGCTCGTATTTCCACACATTAGTTACATAACGTATTGTAATGCAGTATGCACATAATAACGCAACCAATTAGCCGCCAGTTATGTGCTACTTTATGTCATACACTATTTCCGTCATGCCAGCTTGGTTCTATAAAAAAACGTACGTAGGAACACTACGGTCTTGTTATTATTTATTAAAGATACTATTATTACTTCTCTACTGGACTTGCTCCCAGTAAAGAAAAAACAGAATGCGTCCAGCTGCTTCTCTCCCCGAGCATGTCGTAAAAGTCGACTAAGGCATAGTATCCTCTCCAATATGATGGACCATCTATATGGGCGATGGGCTGATCACCTGTCACCATAGTTCACCATACCCATCTTCGGACTTTGAATCAGGAGTGGCTGTAAGTTTTCTCATGATTACTTGGTTCTGCCCACCCCATTAGGGATATGGGCGTGATAATATGTATTAATACTCACGCATTCAGTTTTTATATTCCTCCAAGAAGTCAGAGTACTGTTCTTTCTCGCAATGCTCCCGCCCGCTATCACATCCTGAAATAAGCAATAAAAGAGTAGGTAAAGTAATTGGCAACCACTAGTCGTAGTTCTTTCGAACCAGTGTGGTGAAAGGATGTAAAGTGCGCCTCAAAGGCTCCTTTCATGCACTTGACGAATACTTCGAACGAACTGACGAAAACAAAAATCGACTAAATTTAATTTCATAACCCAAATCTGCACCGTTCCAATACAAAAATTAGCAAAATTATTCCTAATATGAGGTTTTCAAAGTCAACATTTTTTCTCATTCCTCTTTTAGAAGCGCTCGTGGCGCAGCTTGCTTAGACGTTCTTGATTGATCTTGGAAGTTAAGCAAGGTTGAGCGCGGTCACAATTGGGATGGGTGACCGCAAGTGGCATTACGAGCTGAGCGCTTCCGTGCTTCAGAGGGCACGTTAAACAGTCGATCCCGGCTTTTAAGTCGTTAAGCCATGACGGAGGCCTAAAAACTCCGTCACAAGAGTTAGCCACTAGCTCATACGAACTTACTTACTTTTATTCCTCTTTATTGTTGTAGTCCTTGAAGCACCTCAATTATAAATATCAATGAGTCATGAATATTTCTTAAAACAAACAAAACTGCAGTAGGAAGTGACATGAGGATTGAGGAAGCGCGCACTTGACACAATTCGGCTCATCACGACATTACCAAGGCAAAATAACGCTTCATTAGAGATAAGTACTTTATGTAGGTAACAAAATCGTGGATCGTTAAAAGTTTATTGTGTAGTAAATAGAATAAAATAAAATAAGCCTTAATTCAGCTTCATTCCTACTACATTATAAAAAACTAAGGCATTTTACCATCAAAGATGATTTATACAGCGTCAGAAGGCAACTTTTACCTTCACAAACGGGACGCTGTAGTGCTCGGGACGAATTAAGATGGAGTAGGCTTGCCCAGCACCTATTCCATCCTCTCAGCTCAGTCGGCCTTGTCCACAGGAAAGACATGGTCAATAAATCGCGGGTTTCCTCACGATGTTTTCCTTCGCCGTTTGAGAGAACGTATAGTGCACATAAATTTTTCGCACAGGAACATCCATTGATGCATGACTGGATTTGAACGACACGTTAAATTGCTTTTAAGCCATGACGGAGGCCTTTAGGCGGCCTAAAACTCCGTCGCAAGAGTTGGCCACTAGCTCATACGAACTTCCTTTCTCATAACGTACCTATGTCGTTTCTCTTTTCTCTCTTCGATTTCCCGCTAATAGAAAAACAATCATGAAAGAGTATTTTTTGTTTAATTGTTTTTGCGTCTGTTTGGTTTTTCTAATAAAATAACCAATAATAATAACAATATTTTCATTCTTCCATTCCCTCGATTTATCATTATTATAATAATTCAAGGAGGAAAGATTTTGCGTTGCCTCCATCGACCTTCACAATGCCATAGGTACCTAACCTACATCAGAGGGCCATCTCTCTCTATCATCATTTTCCTGCCCTTATCACACTCTATGTGGGGTCGGCACAGGTAGGAGGTAGGAGGGTTGACGTCAGGCAGGCGGCCGGTCATAAAACACCTTAGCCAAAACTCTTACAGCATGATCCAAGGATTATGCTGTAAGAGTTTTGGCTAAGGTGTTTTATGACCGGCCGCCTGCCTGACGTCAACCCTCCTTGGGAATACTTGCTTGTATCTCATCATATTGAAGGATACTATTTGGACGCATTCTATGGTTTTTCTATACCAATGGCATCCTAACCTGTGCTACTAGCGCTCGAACATTCAGTGCCAAAATAGGATACGTAAGCCATATAAGGGCAAAACACCCAAGCCCAGACTAATAAATATAAAATGCAAAAGCCGAGTCACCGTAGCCGAAAACGGCTAGGTAGTTTATTATTATTATGGTTTTTCTGCACTTCCAGTCCAGCAGAGAAGTTCTATAATATCAGGGATTCCTAAAGTGACATAAACGAAAACTGATTTTGGGGGTCGACGAGGTCTAAAAATCGACCCCTATTAAATTAACACAAGTTCTTATTTAAAACTTGATATATACTGAATTGTATGTCTTTTTATTTTGTTAAATTTTGATGAGAAAATGAAGACAACTTTACTCACTTAACCAAGTGCAAAGTTTTCCGATTGGTACCTTAGTACCTAGGTATTTTGTATCAACAGAAAAAAACTAAAGATAGGCCCCCTTATTCATAATAGTCTGCTAACTTAAAGCATTGATAATTCTCACTCACTGTCTTCTTCTATTGACCTAAGTCAGAATGAAAAATAACACTCTGTAGCAGCTGTTTTAAGTTAGCGGACCATTATGAATAAGGGGGTTGATCTTAAAAGTAGGTAATTTGGCCATGGTGGTCTGAGGTAACAGTTCATTTTGGAAAAGGGGTCACTTGTCCAAAATAGTTTGGGGATCCCTGTTCTATATGATGTGATAATGTGCGCCTTGTCTAAGGGATATTTCGTCACCAGTGTGCGCACGCGCGGCCGCGCGCCAACTGCTAAACTTGAGAAAGTGTCTAGAAAGCGCGCACTTGCCGGCGCCAGCGTTTAGTGATGCGCTCGCGCAGGTTCACACATTGCTGAACGTTAAATATTAAATAAACAAATATTTGTGGACCGTTCACACAGCGCCATCTAGCCCCAAACTAAGCAAAGCTTGTACTATGGGAACCAGATGGCTGATAGAATACTTATATACTTTTTTTTGTAAATACTTATATCGCGACACCCAGGCCCGGAAGAAATATCTTTGAAACCATATAACTATTCCATCTTGTAGGTATTGAAATATTGTCGGAGTGGAGACGTAGCTTTGAAACATTAACTTGATACTTTTAATGTTGCTTTGGTCGTGTGGTACTCGAATGGAAAGTTATCGATATTTTATTCCAGGTCACGAACTATGTTTATTCCAAGTTTCACTGAAATCTGCTTAGCCGTAACCGTATGATTATACCACAAACAACCCTATTTCCTCAAGCTTTCGATTTATAATACGTAGGTATATTAGTATGTAGAATCTATTACTTCTCTGCTGGACTGGGAGTAAAAAAAAACATAAAATGCGTCCAGCTGCTTCTCTCCCCGAGCATGTCGTAAAAGTCGACTTATCCTCCAATATGATGGACCATCTATGTGGGCGATGGGCTGATCACCTGTCACAATGGTTCACAGAAGTGTCTGCAAGTTTTCTTATGACTACTTGTGGCTCTGCCCACTCCATTAGAGATACGGGCGTGATAATTACATATATTATCAGCAACATATTGCCAACTCCAATCGACAATAATTTCCTTGAGAACTGTATAGCGAATAAAGAAGTTGAAAATCGATAAGTAACATGAATGTTGATGTGTCCATCCCTATTAGCAGAACCACACGCTAGTTTGCACGGAAAACTATATATAAGTCTAAGTGGTTATCTCTTGTTTTAACGTATTTAGTTATATATATTTTGAGAGCACTGGTGGTCTAGTTGGTAGTTATCCCGCCTTCCGATCCTAAGGACGTGGGTTCAAACCCGGTCGTGTACCAATGGATTTTTCTTTTGTCCTGGGTAGGAATCGAATCTAAAACCTGAACGCAGTAGGCAGAGCTACTATTAACTGAACTTGGTGGCGTGCTCGGCTGAGACGCAAAAGGCGCGGGTTCGATTCCCGCTGCCGGAGAAATGTTTGCATATTCTGCAAATATTTCTTTCGGGTGTGGGTGTTATGAAATTGTATTATCTTTCTCACTTATATTATAAATGCGAAAGTTTGTGTGGAAGTTTGAATGTTTGTGCCTCAATCACGCCTAAACGGCTGAACGGATTTGAATGAAACTTGGAATATACATAGTACATGTACTGGATTAACATATAAGCTACTTTTTATCCGTGTAACACGCGAGCGAAGCCGCGGGCGGCAGCTAGTAAGTATATAAGTATTCCATCGGTCATCAAGTTTCCATAGTACAAGCTTTGCTTAGTTTGGGGCCAAATGGCGATGTGTGAAATGTCCACAAATATAAAAATAAGTATGTAGGTAATAAGTGAAACGGAATATGCATCTTACCATGTATTTACGTAAAAACTAAGATGGAAATGACTCATGAAAATTAATCCACACTTTTAGACTGTCAAAATCTGATTACATATCTTAACATAATCAGTGATGTATTCATCACGGAACACGTAATTCTGTCGAGGAATATTTCGATACTTGAATATAGATGAATGAAAGTATTGTGCAATCAAAAGCCTATGACATGTAGTAGGTATTTTATGCAAGCGTTTCTATATTTACATACCAAGTAAGTTCGTATGATGGCCTACTCTTATGACGGAGTTTTTAGACCGCCTAAAGGCCTCCGTCATGACTTAACAACTTGAAAGCTGGGACCGACAATTTAACGTGCCATCCAAAGCACGGAAGCGCTCAGCTCGTAATGCCACTTGCGGTCACCCATCCAAATTGTGACCGCGCACAACGTTGCTTAATTTCAACGATCAATCAAGAACGTCTAAGCGAGCTGCGCCACGAGCGCTTACGAGCTGCAATACGAGCTCTTCTATTATTTACTTCCATTCTTACATTCCATATTTACATACTGAACAGTTACGTCCAAAACGAGCAGTCAGCAATGAATGCGTGAACAAATTCACGATACTCTAACTGGACATCGATGTGTATGACAGATATGGGACAATGAAGGGACATAGCAGACCACTTTCAAGTTCATATCTATTTGGCGTAGCGGGCGAGTGCTCGGCTGAGACGCAAGACGCGCGGGTTTGATCCCCGCTACGGGAGAAATGTTTGTATGTTCTGCAAATATTTCTTCCAGGTCTGGGTGTTGTAGTATTATTTATTCATCATAATCATCTACTTGCCCTTATCCCACTCTATATAGGGTCGAAACACTATGCGCTGGGGTCGACAGAGTTTTGGCAAATATTTCTGGACATTTTCACACGGCGCCATCTAGCCCCAAACTAAGCAAAGCTCGTACTATGAAAAGCAAATGACTGATAGCATACTATTATACTTTTTTTGTAAATACATACTTATTATACATAAAACTACAACACCCGGAAGAAATATTTGCAGAACATGCAAACATTTCTCAAGCAGCGTGAATCGAACCCGCGTCTCTTGCGTTTCAGCCGAGCTCTCGCCTGGCACGCCACCGAGGTCAGTTTTCGAAATTTTTAGGTTCTACGACATACCGGTTTCCTCACGATATTTTCTTTCACCGAATAATAGTACAGATACGCACATAAGCTCGGAACTAAAAAATCCATTGGTGCACGACCGGAGTCAAACCTACGACTTTAGAGGGGCATTCCACTAGGACATCCTTACAAAAGTACCAATTTCAATTCAAAACATTTTATTAGGAGAAAGCAATGCCTACTATGCTGACTTACCAGCAATTCTATTCAATTTTTATTAAACAATCAAAAAGTGAATCATGGCGAAACACATGTACAATGTATGTACGACCTATTATTATTATTATTATTATACTATATAAAGCTCGATTACCACTCACTGACTCACTGACTCATTGACATCATTGTTCTCCCAGAAGGAGACGAGATGGACGATGATGATGTATGGGGGAAATGTTCGATGAGTCCCAGTGAGTATGGGAAAAATCCTAAAACCCCCCTTTTCCTCCCCCCTCGCCCCCCCCACGTTCAGTGTCCCGATTCTTCCCGACGAGGGCATGTTTTTTTTGTAGATTCGGATGGAGGGTGCTCGATGGAATACATTTTTTTTACTCCCCCCCCTTTGGACCCCCCTTTGACCCCCCCTTCAACTGGTTCTCCGAAACGACTCGTGAAATGGGATTTTTTCAAGTGGATTCGTATAGGGAATAGGCTGGCGAGTAAAGTTAAATAAAAAAATCCCCCCCTCCCTCCAATTTTCACCCCCCCCTTGCTTGTATCTCCGAAACGGTTTGTCCGATTGGGCTGAAATTTTGGTTCCAATGGTTTTGCGCGGGCTGCTTGCAGCCCGCGCCCGCAAGCGAAAATACTAGTTATACTATATAAAGCTCGATTACCACTGACTCACTCACTGACTCATTGACATCATTGTTCTCCCGGAAGGAGGCGAGATGGACGATGATGATGTATGAGGGAAATGTTCGAAGAGTCCCTGTGAGTATGGGAAAAATCCGAAAACCCCCATTTTCCTCCCCCCTCGCCCCCCCCACGTTCGGTTCCCGGATTCTTCCCGACGAGGGCATGTTTTTTTTACAGATTCGGATGGAGGGTGCTCGAAGGAATACATTTTCTTTTCTCCCCCCCCCCTTTCGGACCCCCTTTGACCCCCCCCTTCTATCGGTTCTCCAAAATGACTCGTGATATGGGATTTTTTCAAGTGGATTCGTACAGAGAATAGGATGGCGAGTAAAGTTGAATAAAAATTTGACCCCCCTCCCTCCCAATTTTCACCCCCTCTTTTACGCATCTCCGAAATTACCCACGATTCGAGATCGCGGTTGGTCGATTCGTATAGAGAATAGGATAACGAGTAAAATTTCATAAAAAATTCCCCCCCCCCCCTCCCCCCAATTTTCACCCCCTCTTGCTTGTATCTCCGAAACGGTTAGTCCGATTGGGCCGAAATTTTGGTTCAGAGGGTTTGAGCCTCGCGGGCTGCTTGCAGCCCGCGCCCGCAAGCGAAAATACTAGTCTATAATATAAAAATGAATCGCAAAATGTGTTGGTAAGCGCATAACTCAACAACGCCTGGACCAATTTGGCCAAATCTTTTTTTAAAATGTTCGTTGTAGTCCAGGGAAGGTTTAAACGATGAAAAAACATAGTAACTACATGTACCGGGTACCACGCGAGCGAAGCCGCGGGCGGCAGCTAGTTATATATAAGTATATATATAAGTCTTACCATAGAGCAGGAAAGCATAGTCACGTAAAGATGGAGGCAACCATATAACAATTTAGAAAGAAAACATTGGCGTGTGCGGCATTCATCAAATTTTGTTTCATATGAAAATCCTCATCAAAGATGTCTGGCGTCGGACTAGTAAATTAACCCCCGAATACTCAAACGCATCTCAGAGTTGAGCACTTCTCAAGTGACGAGTTATTGACAGATTTTCATCAAAAACTGTCAAAAAAACCGTGACTTGAGACGTGCTCAACTCCGAGTCGCGTTTGAGTATTCGGGGAAGTTCCATATAGCCACAGTAATTATAATTTATAACGTACTAGCAACTACCCTCGACTCCTCCTGCATGGAATACTATTAATAAGGCCTTATTAATAGTCACGCTGTATAAGTCTTACTCTTATTATACAGCCTACACTAACGAGACGCTCTGTAGTGCCCGGGATGAATTAAGATGGAGTAAGCTTGCCCAGCACCAGGGGGTTCAAGAAAATAAAACGACTAAAAGTACATAGAGTAAACCCTAATAAGAAAAATATTAAAGACTAGCTGTTGCCCGCGACATTAATGAGATATGCCGCACGCCTGTTCTTATTTTAATGATAATATTATCTGAACAAACCCTCCCCCTGGCTACGCCCGTGGTATAAATAGTTTAAATTAAATCTAGAGTGAGAATGCATGTGATATTGATGTTGCATTCGGCATACGATAAACAATGCATTTTGATTTTCAAATGTGACAGTCGTTTGAGGATTCTTTGCACGATTAAGGAAGTTCTGTAACGTTTGGTTATGTCATTGAATGAAGACCAAAATCGTTATGGCAATTTAGACCTACTACATTCGTCTGTTCTTAAATGATCGTTGAAGTTAAGCAACGTTGTGCGCGGTCACAATTGGGATGGGTGAGAGCAAGTGTCATTACGAGCTGAGCGCTTCCGTGCTTCGGAGGGCACGTTAAATTGTCGGTCCCGGCTTTTAAGTCGTTAAGCCATGACGGAGGCCTTTAGGCGGCCAAAAACTCCGTCACAAGAGTTGGCCACTAGCTCTTACGAACTTACTAACTTATCACTATTATAAGGCGAACAATATCAAATTAAAGGTAGAAACATTCTTAGTGATTTCATTGATATATTTGAGTTGAATTGGAGGTTATTTAATCAATTATTTTTTTGAATGCGTAAGAAACTATTGATCAATTCATAATCAACCCTGATGAGAGAGCACGGCTGGTCTAGTAGTAACAGCCCCGCCTTCGATTCGTAGGTTCAAATCCAGTCGTGCGTCAATGGGTTTTTCTGTACGAAAAATGTTTATGCACTATACCAGTACTCTCAAAAGGTGAAGGAAAACATCGTGAGGAAACCGACATGTCGTAGAACCAAAAAAGTTTGAAATACATGTGTCAAGTGCACGAAATGAGCCTCTGAGGCGCGCCTCAAATCCTTTCACCACACTGGTTCAGAAGAACCAGTGACGAATGAGGGTAGCGGAGAAAGTGAAAAACAAGGGACTTACTCCTTCTACACAGAAGGAGTAAGTCCCTTGTTTTTCAAGAAGGAGTAAGTCCCTTGTTTTTCACTTTCTCCGCTACCCTCATTCTTATTCAAGAGTACATCACGGAAACTGCGTCCGGAAACGCGTGCGCCGAATCAGAGCCATTGCGTAGCGTACTAACTATAATCTGTGGTCACGGTTGCGTCACGCGATCGTTATCGGCTCGTTACGAGTACGTCACGTGAGATGAATGGCTACGGCACGGGTACAAGGGTACAAGTAATGTCACTACCTTGTTCTTTCTTACTTGGCTCAACGGATCAGTATTGCCATTCAGCGTGGCAATGTGGCCAGAGTCTTGGCACGCTTCCACCGACTGATGAGCTGGTTCAGGTGAGCTATCTATAGACCGTCTGCAACGGCCTTTAGATAGCCCGTTATTAATAAATATTACTTTACATAATACTCGGCATATCAGAGCACTGGTAGTCTAGTTGGTAGTGACCCCGCCTTCCGATCCTAAGGTCGTGGGTTCAAACCTGGTCGTGTACCAATGGATTTTTCTGTTTGAAAAACTTATGTGCGCTATACCAGTGCTCTCAAACGGTGAAGGAAAATATCGTGAGGAAACCCGCGGCTTAGTCAACTCCGCACGTATTGATCATGTCTTTCCTGTGGACAAGGCCGACTAAGCTGAATAGGATGGAATGGAATAGGTTCTGGGTAAGCCTACTCCATCTCAATTCATCCCAGGCACTACAGCGTCCCGTTAGTGAAGGTAAAAGTTGCCTCCTGACCCTGTATAAATCATCTACTATAGATGGTAAAAGGCCTTATTTTACTCGGCATATCTAAATTTGTAAGCGTTTATCTGAAAGTAGAATTAATCATGTTACCTATTAAATATACACTTCCTCTTCGTTAATAGTTTTATTACATTATTTTATATCGTCTTACTAATGATCTGTTATTTATGTCATCATTAATTCATATCATTAAATGATATAATTCAGATCCTTTTGAGCCGATATTACATAATTTTCTTATCAATATTGTATTAAATAACTTGAGTTATATAATATGTTGATAATGACCTCCATAGACTCATGAATATGGAGAGTATTCATAGATTTCTAAAATAAATATTCATTATCTCTTTATTTTTACGATTCATCTGTTTCCTTATAGAAACCTGAATATTTGAATAAATTATGGTTTAAAGGGCTTTTCACAAATTTTAGATGGAAATATTAACAAATTTTATGATAAGTTGATTGGTTGGTATTAAAGTGAAAATTGTTTTTTGTGACTTCGATGCACAGGTGACATAGCGTTGATGGTCGGTGGATAGTTCATCCTGTGGTAGCTCCCCACGAAGCGCTCCTGGGGTAGCTTGCTTAGACGTCCTTGACTGATCGTTGAATATAAGCAACGTTGTGCGCGGCCACAATTTAGATGGGTGAGCGCAAGGGGCATTACGAGCTGAGCTCTTTTGTGCCTCTGAGGGCACGTTAAATTCTCAGTCTCGGTTTTTAAGTCGTCAAGACGTAGTAGGCCTTTAGGCGGCCTAAAAACTCCGTCACTAGAGTTGGCCACTAGCTCATACGAACTTGCTTTTTAGTTTATCCTGGAAGTATATATATTTGGGAAGACTGTGTTCAATACACATAGTACATGCTGGATTAACATATAGGCTAATTTTTATCAGGGTACCACGCAAGCGAAGCCGCGGGCGGCAGCTAGTTTTATTTATGATTTAAATAACAGTTCAAAATTGCATTGGAATCAAGATTGCAAAGAAGGAAAGCAAACACCCACATATCATGTCGCTGGCATAAAACAGTTTATCTTCACAATCAGAGCATACTCATAACGTAACAGTTTTTTATTGCGTAAAGCCTATACTATACATATTCTTAAATTAACCTTTCTTTCACCCACGGTAAGATTTCCATTCCAGTTGCTAGGTTGGAAATCCTACTATCCCACTTCCTACTAGGTAAAAAGTAAGTAATTTTGAACCCACGACCTTAGGATCAGTACCAACTAGACCACCAATGCTCTCTCTCCAAAAGTGCCAAAGATCAAACCGACCATCTGCTATTTCTAAGGACATGAACTCATTTAGTTCAAGACAAGTGAGTGCATCTGTTCATAAAACATCATTAAATAAATTAATTGGACACGCACAATATGTTCATGACATCAGCTCCATATGTCCTGCAATCTAGAGTTTCAATCCAATTGCCTTAATGTGAGTGAAGTGAACGAACTTGGCTCTAAGCTCCAAGCTTTCCCAGACTTTTCATAATGACTGTAGACATATTCCTGTCACTAGTTATTTAGTTTTAAATCCTTTCACCACACTGGTTCGAAAGAACTTATGACACGCTAGTCATAATTCTTTCGAATCAGAGAATTAAAGTGCGCCTTAAACTAAGGCCTTTTACCATCTATAGTAGATGATTTATACAGAGTCAGGAGGCAATTTTAACCTTCACAAACGGGACGTGTAGTGCTCGGGCGGTGATTACCCAGCACCTATTCGGAAAAATCCATTTGTACACGACTGGATTTGAACCCACGACTTTAGGATCGGAAGGCAGGGTTACTACCAACTAAACCACCAGTGTTCTCACCAAAATGCTACCAAAGTGCGCCTTAAAGGCTACTTTAACTGTAGTAATGGTTAGTATTAAATAATCGGAACAGGTATATAAATGAAAAATTTAATAGCATTTTGCATTGGTACTTTACCTACTCACACAGATTGATTTTTAGCGATGAGCAATCTGTATCAAATCTGTTATCATCATCACGTTTTACTTTCATTGATAAGATTACCTAGTCCCGTTTTATTCTACAGACAAAGATTTTTTCAACTGTTTTCAACCTATTAAGTCTTCTAAATACGCAAATAAAACCGGTCAAGTGTGAGTCGAGTTCGCACACGAAGGATTCTGTACCACCGTACATGTGGCTAAATGTTTCTTGTGTTCCTCTTAGTTTTTAATTTTATCATTATTTTTGTACAAATCAGTAAACGTTAGATCGTTTGAAAAAGAAATACCACAAAAAGAAAAAAATTACAAAAAAGCACTCGACCCATCCAAATACTGACCACACTTAACGTTGCTTAACTTCGATGACAAACGTTAAAAAAATGTTTCTTTTATGGGGACCCCTTTCAATAAAAATACATACTCTGTGAAAATTTCAACTCTACCTATAACGGTTCATGAGATACAGCCCGCTGACAGACGGACGGGCGGAGGACGGACAGCGGAGGCTTAGTAATAGGGTCCCGTTGGCACCCTTCGGGTACGGAAAATTCATAAGCATTTTCCATGGTACCTTAACTACTCAGGTTTACTACACAGGTTAATTTTAGCGATGACCAATCTGTATCAAATCTGATATCTCCATCACGTTTTGCCTTCATTGAAAGATACCTAGTCCTGATTTATCCTACAGCCAAAGATTTGCTCAACCTATTGAGTCTTCTAAATACGCAGTTGGTATTATTTGTATATGTAAATATTCTAGGCACGTACGCAATAAATAAACATACATCACACACAAGAGATATGCAAGGTCGTTTGTACAGTCAACAATGTTGTCACTGAGCTGAGATTGCGGTACACTCAGAGAGACGTAATTTTTATCGCCAAAAACCGTTAAAAGAATTAAAATATAGCCTGGCTCAAGATAATCTTACTTATCTTACTTATATTATAAAATTGAAAAGTTTCAGTTTGCTTGAAATTACCGGCGTAAAGTTCAAAACGCAACGATAGCGCGTACTAACTTTACCTGTGCTGCCATCTAGTCTAGTATATTATAAATGCGAAAGTTTGTGAGTTTGGATGTTTGGATGTTTGTGCCTCAATCACGCCTAAACGGCTGAACGGATTTGAATGAAACTTGGAATATACATATTACATGTACTGGATTAACATATAGGCTATTTTTTATCCGGATACCACGCGAGCGAAGCCGCGGGCGGCAGCTAGTACTAAATAGATGTTAAATGTCTAGTACTAATCCGCTTAATCCTACTAATTTTATAAATGCGAAAGTTTGTCAGGATTTGTGGATGTGAGTGTGGTTGTGTGATTTGTATGTTTGTGCCTCAATCACGCCGTAACGGCTGAACGTATTTGAATGAAACTTGGAATATGCATAATATGTGTGCTGGAATAACATATACGCTACTTCTTGTCCTGGATTTTGTACTTACTGAATTATTTTCTACTGTCGTCAACCTCGACGTACAATCACATAATGTTGGCTATTAGAAAATATAAACAAAAAATATTATCTTATCTTACTTCTTACTTATATACCTACTTATATATATTATAAATGCGAAAGTTTGTGAGTTTGGATGTTTGGATGTTTGTGCCTCAATCACGCCTAAACGGCTGAACGGATTTGAATGAAACTTGGAATATACATAGTACATGTACTGGGTTAACATATAGGCTAATTTTTATCCGGGTACCTAGCGAGCGAAGCCGCGGGCGGCAGCTAGTATAAAATATAATTATCTCCAAAATACTTGAAACCGATAAATGATTGAAGTTCCATGCCTTACCTTTTATACTTTTTAGCTACGTGATTGTAAAAAAAATACAGTGTGGCGTAGTAGATTCTGTGCGCCTTGCAAGTTCAACAGAAGAGCTGCATTTGTTTTGCCGACTGTGTCGCAGTCGGAGTGGTTAGCTCCTTACATCTGAATGCAGCGGGACCGCCTGCATACCCACGTGCACAGCTTAGCGTTGCAAAGTACGTCATTCTCGGTAGAACCTGCCTAGTCCGGGGTGCTATAGTAACACGCAAAACAGTAGAACATCTTCAGTTAAATCGCTTTAGCCTATTATTCAAACTTGCTTCAAAACCGACCGCAACACCATTGTGGAAAGATATGTCAATAAGCGACGCAACCAATAGTAATAAATAATAAATATTTGTGGACATTTCACACAGCGCCATCTAGCCCCAAACTAAGCAAAGCTTGTACTATGTGAACCAGATGGCTGATAGAATACTTATACACTTTTTTTATAAATACATAGGTACTTATATAATACATAAATTACCCCAGACCCGAAAGAAATATTTGCAGAACATACAAACATTACTCCCGCTGCGTGAATCGAACCCGCGCTTCTTGCGTCTCAGTCGATTACTCGCCCGCCAAGCCACAGAATCCTACTTTACTTTCTACTAATGTTAGAATGAAGGGATTCAAATGAACCTTGAAATATACCAAGTGCCAAGTGAGTGAATCTGCCGGCGAAAGCTTTTACAATGAAGATTCATCACATCATGAACTTATGCTACTGAATGCTCGTTACTATGTCGTAATTTAATTATATTCAGAGGTACCTCGACAAAGATGTAAAGGATATGCTGTGATTGCTGTCACAGATTACTAAACAGTCTACACAAGTACCTATAGTTAATTATACAGAGCTACCGGCTCCACTGGTTCATTGTTTACCACTTCTCCTGTAAGGCATGTATTCACTAGCGGACAAATCGCGCGACACGTGTCGCTAGAGATGTCGAGCGAAGCCTAGCGAGCGACATGTCGCCAGGCCTCTTTACTACTCGTGTCGTTAGTCCTATCAAACCAGTGTGATGAAAGGTATCGCACGATAATTCTGGCAACATTACCGAAATAATTTAATAACATTTTTTAAACAAATCTGAACAATATTAAAATACGACAGCATTACATAATATAAACATTACATACTATCCTTCCTCACTAACCTTGTTTACACCATCCTAACAATACTTGAAGCGCTCGTGAGGTAGCTTGCTTAGACGTTCTGGATTGATCGTTGAAGTTAAGCAACGTTTTGCGCGGTCACAATTCGGATGGGTGACTGAAAGTGGCAATACGAGCTGAGCGCTTCCGTGCTTAAATTGGCCGCCTAAAAACTCCGTCACGAGATTTGGCCACTAGCTCATACGAACATACTTACCATGCTACTTGCTAGGTCTAGTAGGTTGGACGAAAAAGGTCACGAGACAGGACATCTAGCGACGGCAATCGACATCGCCCGACTATCACAAGTGAATACCACGCTTGGTTGTTTGTTATTGCGCATACATTACAAGCTTATTCATAAAAACGTTTAAGACGTGAACTGCATTTGCATGTCGTGCATTTTGTACAATGGATGTTTTGTGTTGTCTTTTTTTTTATCTGAAATAGTTTTGCGTTTGACCACACTCTACCTGATGTTAAGTAACAGTGTGGTCTAAGATGAAGCACGCTTACATAGAAGAAACCTATTGATTCTCAATTTAAAGAAGTCTTATTTGTGCTACAAATAAGACTTGTTTGACTTGACGGAGTTTTGACAACCTCGGTGGCAGTGGGCGAGTGCTCGGCTGAGACGCACGAGGCGTGGGTACGATTCCTGCTACGAAAGAAATGTTTGTAAGTTCTGCAAATATTTCTTCCGGAGCTGGGTGTTGTATGCTATTTAATATTATAAGCGCGAAAGTTTGTATGTTTGGATGTTTGTGCCCCAATCACGTCTAAACAACTAAACGGATTTTAACGAAACTTGGAATATGCATAGTGCATGTGCTGGAATAACATATAGGCTACTTTTTATATTGGATCTACGCGAGCGAAGCCGCGGGCGGCAGCTAGTATTTAATAATTTGAGCTGGTTACACCGATTATATAAAAAAAACTGAATTCGTAGATGCTTCGTAGGGCGTCTACGAGCTAGATAATAAGGCCCGCTCCTCACTAATTACCAATTACAATCATTATCAAAATTTAACCTACATTATATGGGGAAGAATGTACCTCCTAGGCACTTAAATTCTACATACATACATACATAATTATCATACCCGTATCACTAGTGATGTGGGCAAAGCCACAAGTAATCATAAAATAACTTGCAGCCACTCCTGCCTGATCCATCTCAGGATGGATGGTAGTGATGACTTAATTCTTTTACCAAATTATTGATCAGAGTACTGGTGGTCTAGTGGTAACGGCTTCACCTTCCGATCCCAAGGTCGTTGATTCAAATCTAGTCGTGCACCAATGGGTTTTTCTGTTCGAAAAAATTATGTGCGCTATACCAGTAGGTACTCTCAAACGGTGAAGGAACACATCGCAAGGAGAAAGTTCGAAAACATTATGTCAAATACAGGAAAAGAGCTTTTGAGGCGCACTTTAAATCCTTTCACCACGCTGGTTCGAAAGAACTAGCGACACGACTAGATAGGAGACTACATTATTTCGAAAGAACTGGTGACACAAATGTTTGTAGGAATAGTAGATACCTAATCAAGAGAGGTTAGGTATTTACCATTATTAACCTTTTTTTTTATTAACCCAGACACAGCAAAATACCTAAATGGAACTAAGAGTGTTAACAAACAGGCACATTCGGAACCAGTTTCTGCAGTAAATAATGTTTCAAACAAAGAAAAATGTTACGAAATTCAACGGTCGTGTTTATTAGCGAAAATGTGATTCTTTATTCGCGCTACTTTCTAAAATATAATGTGACGTAATGTAGCTATGTTAGGCATCGTAAATACTGTCTGTTGTCTTTCACAATCCTTTAATGGGAATGAGAAAATTTGAAAGGCTTCTTTGTATTTTTTTATGATTTGATAGGTACCTTGAATAATAAATTACCCTGTGTCCATAGCTTCAATCACGATAGCAGCTACCTGGCGAGGCATATCAGTAGAATGCCATTGGACAGATAAGTTATACCTATAGATAAGTACATACATATATTCATATGCCTAAATATATGCTGTATCAATCTTGGAACGTTGAATCAGGAGTGGCTGTAAGTTTTCTTATGATTACTTGTGGCTCTGCCTACTAAGTTATACATGCGTGATAATTATGTATTTATGTAATTACTAGCTTCCGCCCGCGACTTCACTCGCGTAGTACCAGGACACATAGTAGCCTATATGTTATTCTAGCACAAATACTATGTATGTTCCAAGTTTCATTCAAACCCGTTAAGCCGTTACGGCGTGTATGAGGCACAAATATCGTCACATCCTCACAAACTTCCGCTTTATAATATTAGTAAGATAGTAGGATAAGTAAGTAAATAATTGTAATCACATACCTCCAAAGGTTCAACTTCGCACTGTAGCATTGCACACAAATTAATTCAAACAAATATAATTAAATTCTTATATCGTATACGTTTTGCAAAGATCGCGATAGAACTAAGGATTCACAAATGCAGAGAGTACGGCACTTGTGATAAGAGATAACTATCACATCAATTTTTTTACCAAAATGGTTTACAATGTCACTGTGACTAAGATAAAAAGAACATAATCAATTTTGTTTCATGAAAGTTTCATGATTGGGATGGGATGAGATCAATTTAAAAAAGTATTTAAAGAGAACAAAACACCCGACTACATAGAATTCAAGTAGCATAATAATGGCAGTTGTCAACGTGCCATTTGTTTTATGTACCTATAATGTTTTTGTTCCGAAATAAAAAAAATTGAATTTGAAAAATTTTGGATAATACATGTGCCATATTAGTTTATATTTTTTACACATAATGATAATAATTATGATGTCGAATTTGTACCATTTTACGATAGATTTAAAAAAGATAGACTTGTCCCTGAGACTCTTGAAGTTTAGTCAACGTACCTAGTTCATTGGCTTGTTAATTTTGTCTTTGTGCTTGTAAATTTAAAAAGGCCGCCATATTGGATTTTTATGCACTTTAATAAAGATCTAAGAAGTGTCAAGGACACTCGTCATCTAGACGCATCCAACGACACCTCATTTGTCAAAATCCGTCCAACATACACTCTAAACACATTACAGTATAGTACCTACCACAAATATTGTGCGCCTCGGCAATTTTCGTCTAACTTCTGAAATACGATGATAATATATAATGGCATATAGGTACCTGGAAGTGGAAGCCCGAGGCAGTGCCATAAGACCACCTAGAACCGCAATTAAACGATCAGCGCGCGCGTCAAATGGAACAGAAGTGAAACCACTTCCTGCCTTCCCTGTACGGCCTGTCAACCTGGTCAGATTTACGAAGAAAGCTGGTGACTGTTTACTAACGGAACAAGTAGCCATAATTAGTTTTTAAAACTAAAAACTAAACCGACTTCAATTAAAAATAAATAAAAACTCCTTGCTGCCATCCTATAGAAACTAAAAGGTATTTTGGTGGCGTTTACATTATGTCAGGATGTCAGTGGCCTCCATCGACACTCTTTCTAAGTAATATAGAAAATAAGTATGTGCTTACCTAGGAAAGTTGACATTTTTAAATTTTATTTTAAATACCACCTTGGGACCAATCTCTCTCTATACATCAGTGAAAGAGTCATCAAAATCAATTCATAATAATTGGCGATATAATCGCGTAAAAATATAGTTGAAGTGAGCACCTCCTCCTTTTTGAACACGGTTAAAAAAACATTCCAACTAACGGAACTTAAAAGCAGTTCTGACCGGTATGCTCTAGGTAGAGTCAACGTAAATAAAAAATACATATTAAGATTCTTACATAAAATCACCACTGTGTAACTCATATACATGCATACATACTATCACACCTGTATCCCTAATGAGGTGGGTAGAGCCAGAAGTAAACATAAAAAAAATTGCGGCTCTTTCCGATTTGGCTTCAAGCCATCGAGCATTTAACTAAATGCTCGATGCTTCAAGCTAAAAAAAATCAATACTTTCAAAAAAAGTCGGTTCGGTCCAACTCTCTTATTAGGGCTCGAAGTGTGTGAGAAAAGCACAAAAAAAAGCTCTGTGTCCGGTTTTTATGTAACTTTCTGCATTGGCTCTACTAAGCATAGGTAGTTTGCTAACATTGTGGTCAGCGGACGACTTGCGGCGGAAATGTGCAGTGAGAGTCTGCACATGATTTGAGGATGCAAGGGAAAACACATAATGATTTTTTATGATGATGTGGATGTGGGGCAAACGAGCTTGTACCTCACGATGGTAAGTGATTACCGCCGCCCACGGACACCTGCAACATTAGAAGAGCTGCAAGTACGATGCTGGCCTTTGGGGTAGGAGTAGGCTCGTTTCCCTGAAGGTCCCGAAGTTGTATCGGTTCGGAAATACCGCTGGCGACAGCTGATTCCACACGGCAATTGTGTGAAGCAATTGTCGTATGAACCGCACAGTTGTGGACTGCCAACCATCCACATGATTTAGATGGTATATGTACTGCTGTCGCTGTATAATGACCGCGAAACTGAACATCACTAGATATGTCAACGTCAAGGTTTCCAATTTTGGCTGAGATGATATGGGAGCGCTCTCAAAACTAGGAGATACGACAAAGGGATCCTTTTTAGCAGTAAACGCGCAAACCTATGTCTTTTTAGGGTTGAACTCAACTAAGTTTAGTCAACCCCAGACCGCGACCTTGCTTAGCAAGGTTTCGACTTCAGACACAAGTTTGTCCAGACACTCAGCGACGTATTCCCGAGAAATATTAGCAATGCCTGAAATTCATGAATTCAAACTGTATTCAAACCTTATCCAAAAAAGTTCCAATACCGAGGCGAAGAGCCGAAACTTACAAAAAAACGACCCAGGAACAGTGCGGTGTAATGGATGTCAACTTGAAGTAATTGTAGGTGCAAGCTTCTTTTTTTTTGTTCCCGACGTCGCTAAGAATGAAATGGTTCGAGCGGACACCACTAGCACTCTACGATCAACAGTTTCAATGTGAAAATCATTTTATTCTGCACATCATGACGATGACTTGTCAGGTAAATACCATAATAACTGTGCGCTTGACACTATACTAGTAGAACCAGTCCTAGACTCGTGCAATCAAAATTATAGAGTGAACTGACGGCTATGCATTCGCATTTTCAAGAACAGTAACTAAGCCTAGTGAGCTTGAAAAGGCTTTCCAAAGAGGTCACTAGAATATTAAAATTAACCATGTTCATTATTACATTTCATTGTTCATTTAGGTACTTCTCTGTTGGACTGGGAGTAAAGAAAAACATAGAATGTGTCCAGCTACTTCTCTCCCCGAGCATGTCGTAAAAGTCGACTAAGGGATAGTATCCTCCAACATGATGAGGTTACAATAAGCAAGTATTTCTAAGGAGGGTTGACGTCAGCAGGCGGCCGGTCATAAAACACCTTAGCCTAAACTCTTACCCACATAGAGTAAACCCCACATAGAGTGGGATAAGGGCAGGAAGATGGTGATGATGATGTTTATTATTACATTTTTGTTGACTTAAGACTTCCATAGGACCCTCATGATTAGTGGACAGAGTGGCAAGCACCTAGAGAGTGACTGTTTACACTACAACCTAGCATTTTACCGTCGAAATAGAGACGCAAAGTTATCTCTAAATTATCGTCATTATTATAGAGCTTATAGAAGAAGAAACAAATAAATCGCTCGTAAGCAAAGTTGACTCGCTACTGTCCGATCGATTTATTTATACCACTGTAGGTACTTGCTACCATCCACTGTCCTTGACCAATATAAACCGGGTACCTATAAGCTCTACCCCTTGAAAAGTAGAGTTTTTATACTGAATGACAGACATAAAGTAAAAATTATATTACCTAATAGTGTATTCATTCGCATTCATTTCCTTTCATGAGCTTTCATGGTATCCGTGACACAGTATAAAACAGAGTTACTTCAACTTGCATTAATAGTTCTGAAATCACAACTAGATGTCGCTAGTAAAAGTAACACAAAGCTGAATCGCGCTGACGAAAACACAAAGCTCTGAATCAGTTCCCCTCAGTAACGTAGTGAACTCATACTTACCTGGCACAGGGGACACCGTGATCATAAAGGCGGTTCCCCCAGAGCGAGGCCTATTCATTGCACTGCGAATGGGTTGACCTCTGCGATTATCCCTAATGTGGATAACTCGGGTGCGTTATTTTTGGTAGTGGGGACTGCGTACGCGCTGTTCCCCTCGTAAAGAAATGTCATTAATTAGATATGTAAGTAAGGTACAGTATCTACCTATACTGTGAATTATTTTAGACTTTGTTTTTACAGAAGGCATGTCCTGTAATGTCTACTACCAAAGCAGATGTATTGTATAGGCACTCCATGAATTCTAGTACCTGGGAATTCTTGGCAAACAACTTATATTATTTTGATAGTTTTTTATCTATTACCATAATTATGTCTATATCCCGAGAACCTGGCTATAATCGATTTTGGTAACTAATGTTTAATAGTCCATAGAAAAGTTCGCCTAGCTAACCCTGGCCATCAATAACTCAACATGGACTGTCCGAGTGGCCACCTGCCCCAGATCCGCTCCGTATGCTAATCCCGACTTGTCTAACTGCAGCCTGCACCTGATCAACTAACGGAACCAATTTACATTGTAGATTTGTTCATAGACAAGGATGTGCCTAAGCTACTACCTACCTAGTAAATCCTGTGAATTATTAGGTAGTAGTTCTTATGTACTAAGCCAGGTGTAAATAAATAAATAACACCCAACAGTCACATACTAAGATTCCCTGTGTCGTGGGTATCAGAAACTACGAGTACCTACCATGGTACCACAACACCCAGACCCGGAAGAAATATTTGCAGAACATACAAATGCAAATATTAGTGTGTAGATTTAAGAACAATAAACCTTTGATTTCGAAATGAAATATTTAGTTGATAGAGAAATGCATATCTTGGACTCTTTGTGATAGAACATTTCTTGGTACGAAAAAGTTTGCAATAAATTGCTTATAGACATAGTAAATCACCTTATACAGGAAGAAGATCAAGGGCAATAGCATTTGTTACGGCTTGTAGGTTGTAGCTATAATTTTTTTATAGCTCAATTTGCCAATATGCAAATTATACGATTATCAAAACAATAAAGGAGCGTAACCTTGTATGCATTTATAAGCTACGTAGTTGCGGAAGTGGGTAACAGTTTGATATGATCATTTCCTCCTTACATGTAACTACCAAATGAACAGATGTAGTGAAGAAATGGCACTTGTTTCATTGAACCCATAGATCAAATGAGAATGATTCGTCAAAGTAGGTAGGTACCCATGTTATTTGGAATGAAACCAAGGCCTGCAAATTATCTAAGGGAAAGATAAAGTAAGATAACGAACAAGTTACGCTGTTCCACGATTTACAAAGATAAATTCTATAGGTGCCCGCGAACCAATTTTCCTCAGCTTTTACACAATCTTTATGAACAAGTTTCTCGCTTCACACACAACCTGTGGAGTCGGTAGGCATATGAAGCATTCTTCGTCTTATTTTAAGTCATTTCAAGAACAGGAAAAATTGACTTACTTATAATTATTTTCAGTCATTATCATCATCATTTCAGCCCGTCTCCTCCCACTGCTGGGCATAGGCCTCCTCTTTATCACGCCATTCTCTCCGAACCCTCGAGACTCATCCACTGATTTCCGGCTATGTTCACGATGTTGTTTTTCAGTACTACATAATACATTTAAAATAAGCAATATCCTAAGTCCTAAGGGTATCCAACCATAAATCCGTCCTCACAGAATCACATATCAATCGGAAGCCACTTTCGATTTCGTCAGAGAAAGCGTCAGGTGGATGACCTCCGAATCCGAAACAATTTATCAGCCCTCAGGCAACCTAGGGCGGTAGCAGCAACCGGTTTACGAAGTGTCAAATTGGACAGACGAGAGAACTTGTGATAAGAAATCTTTTACAAAACTCTTAGTGTTACTAATTTACTAAGTGACAACCAACAGCCAGGCTTTAGATACCTAACCATAAGTCTTACTTAGATTAATCTTAGAGGGAATTAATTGACGACCTCGGTGGCGTGGCGGGCGAGTTCTCGGCTGAGGCGCGGGTTCGATTGTTTCGGGATCGGGTCCCGCTACGGGAGAAATGTTTGTGTGTTCTGCAAATATTTCTTCCGGGTCTGGATGTTGTAGTATTGTGTAATATACTTATATGATACTTTTTTTATAAATTCATAGTTATGTATTTACAAAAAAAGTATATAAGTAGGTATTCGTATCAGCCATGGTTCCCATACAAGATTTGCTTAGTTTGGGACTAGATGGCACTGTGTGGAATATTCACAAATATTTAGTTATTTATATTTAGCCTCCTCCATTTCCTTCCATGCAGTTCTGTTTTGCGATACTTTTACAAGGTTCTTTCCAGCTAAATATTTGGATTATGTCATTCGCCCATCATCTCTTGTTTTGGTAGCCTATATGCCTGATTCCCGAGGGTCCTTTCTATGTGTTTTTATGGTCCACCGGTTGTCAATTTCTGACCCTATAGTGGAATTTAATGCGTAGTGGGCATTAATGCTTTTTGCGACGATAACGAGTAACGACCAAAGACCTTTGAACTGGACTTGTAATGTTAGTATCAAAGGCTCCTTGTCTTAACTTTTTAATACGTTAACCAAGTACCAAAATAGTAAAAGTATCTATTAAAAAGCTAGGTTAATTATTTTAGTAGGTATTATGGTATGGGTTATGTGAAAAAAACGAATTAAATTTCATTATTATATTTGTAACATTGTAAAAGATACTATTATAAAATACCTACAGAGCCACAAAAGGGACTTCCTGACCAATGCGTGGTTACAGTACAAAACTCGATAGTGGATGTAATAAATAAATAGGTAATAAAATGCGATAAATAACCATAATATCGTTCGTAGAAACCAGGATTCCCTGTCTTTTCACGCAGCAACAGAGCATCGAATCGACATGATGTTTTGCATTGAGATGGTTTATGAGCAATGCAAATATTTCTCCCGCCGCTGGATTTGAACCCTCTTGCGTCTCAACACTTGCCTGTCACGCCGAGGTCTTCATAGATTATAATAATATTAGGTCGTCAAAGATTATAATGATATTAGATCCTATTATGCCCGTTGCCATGACGGTGGTTGTCTTTAGACATAGATAGTATTACAAGAACTATTATATAAGAGGTCGACAAAGGTTATAATATTAACTCCTGTTATGCATGTTGCCTCAGACGCGGCGGTGGTCGTCCTTAGACATGGATAGTGTTACAAGATCTATTATTATAAGAGGTCGACAAAGGTTATAATAATAACTCCTGTTATGCCTGTTGCCTCAGACGCAGCGGTGGTCGTCCTTAGACATGGATAGTGTTACAAGATCTATTATATAAGAGGTCGACAAAGGTTATAATATTAACTCCTGTTATGCCTGTTGCCCCAGCCGCGGCGATGGTCGTCCTTGTACTCGTCCATATTCCGTTGTCGCTCCAACTCCTCAGAGTCATCCATATCCACCAGCTCCTCCTGAAATATACATTATTCTTATTTTTATATGACTTTTGGAACGCCCCGCGACTTTTTCCGCGATTTTTTTTTTCACACAATCTTCATTTTCCCTCTGTGTCCTCCGGGACTTGAATTTGTGGTCATTACTGGAATTCCTTTCACCGCTACTCCATAAATGATAATTGACATTTATTTGCAATGACACCATGTGATAAAATAATATGGTCTTTAAAAAGTTTTAGAATGTCAAAAATATAAAAATTTATAATTTAATGTCCAGAACTGATTAAATATTCGTTGATGGAGTAAAAACATTTATCAATAAGCCAATTTTTAATTTTTTATGCTATACAAATGACATTTTAAATCTTTAAGGTCAGGTCATAAGAGGAATATGCCCTCCATGTTTCATGCTTCTAGGACTTATTGATTGTCAGCCAGTCAGTCAGTGAGATTAAAGAGTTTTATACATTTAGATACTACAGTATGAATATAAATACAAAAATATGTAAACCTAAATGTATAAGTCCAAGTTTATATAACGTAACCACTGAACAGATTTGAACAAAACTTATATAGGTAGACAGTTTGCACACGGGCGAGAGGCCGCGGGAGAAAGCTAGGCTATATTTTATTTCCAAACAATGGCAGAAGAATAAATAATCATATCTTTTGTCATTGCAACTATGTAGAGCTAATTGTGTTGGTTGTGTGAATTGTGTACTGTAGGTGCTAATAAGTAAGTTTGTATGGCTAGTGGCCAACTCTTGTGACGGAGTCTTTAGGCCGCCTAAAGGCCTCCGTCATGGCTTAACGACTTAAAAGACGGGACCGAAAACTTAACGTGCCCTCCGAAGCATGGAAGCGCTGAGCTCGTAATGCCACTTGCGGTCACCCATCCCAATTGTGACCGCTAATAAACATACCTTTCTGATCCTCTCTATCTCATCCCCGTCCGTCTCTGCGCTCTGTATCGTTTGGTGCGGGATGTTCGAAGCCGCCGGCGCCGGGAATCTGAAAAACATTTTAAATTTACATTTTATACTACACCTACTATATATGTCACAAAGTAGCTCTAATTTGTTCATCTTGGGATGTTATGGAGAGGCTTATCTCATTGTATATGTTTTGATTTAACTGAAACTGTCTTTTGAGTAACTTAACTTTACAAACAAATTCCTACTCTAGTTTTCTCGGTACGGAATCTCCTCTTAGTCTCAGTCGAGCACTCGCCCGCCAAGCAACCGAGGTTGTCAAATGGATGATGGAAATGATGATGGATGTAAAGGCGTGACTCACGTGCCCTCCCGCACGCGCTGGTCGTAGAACTCCTCGATGGTGAGCGCGGGGAGCGCGGGGTACCCGAGGCCGTACACCGCCTTTTGTATGGCGTCGCGGGTTATTATTACTGGCCTTAGCGGCGCCCGAGGCTTCTCTTTCGGCTTCGGCTCTGTACAAGCATAAGATAAGATAATTATTTTTCTCTCACTTGCTCGGAAATAGCTTAATACTTCTTATCTCCCCGAGACCCTGAGCATGTTGTCGAAGTCAAAAGTCGACTAAGGGATCCTCTCCAACATGGTGAAATACAATAAGCAAGTATTCCCAAGGAGGGTGGTCGTCAGGCAGGCGGCCGGTCATAAAACACCTTAGCCAGAACTCTTAGAGCATGGTCCAAGGAACATGCTGTGCCGACCCCACATAGAGTGAGATAAGGGCAGGAAGATGATGATGATCAATCAGTGAATGTTTACGTTTCGCGTCTTTGTCATCCTGTGAATCGTATGGCTACATTTGTCACGCAACAAGAATGGTTCGTAACTAGATAATGTGGCCTCAAGTTATTACCAGCAGCTAATAGTGACAATGACCTTGATTTTATTTCATATACTTATTTTCTTACACATAGATTCTATAATTCTTACCACCAGCATGTTTAGCCATATATTCCAGTATTGGCTTCTCCTGTTCAATACTAGCCAGTTCATCAAATGCCTGGTTGACATATGTTTGCAACATGGTTGTAAAGTACTCTCTCTTAGTGCTGTCATCTATGGTGGGATTTGCCATGGCTTTGGAGAGGGTCGTAAGTTTGTCCTTCAGCTCTTTCATCTCTTTGTACCTCTTGATCTTTGCTTCTCGGGATAGCACCTGAAAGTTTTTTTTGTTTTTCATGATTAACTTCTATGTAAGGTTTCATTATAAATTTCTGTTAATAAGTTACATTAAAAAAAACTGGACAAGTGTGATTTGACTTCCACAGGGTTCCAAATTTCAATAACATGTTTTGCTAACTACAAAGCACAATTATTCAGGTCTTAAGGTCTTAAATCAATGTTGAATTTATGCCTGTTCATAACACAACCAAGCAAGGAAGAGGGATCGAGTGAGAAGTCTCTGTTGGGAAATTTAGTTATATATTTATACCCATGAAGTTGTGAATTACAAAATTGCATTATTTGGCAATATATAATTACTAAACAATAGTCACATACATAGTCCTGACCCAACAATAGGATTCCCCGTATCATGGGTATCAGAATCTATGAGTACCATGGTACCACAACACCCAGATTTTCAAGAAATATTTGCAGTTCATACAAACATTTCTTCCGCAGCGGGAATCGAACGCGCGCCTCTTGCGTCTCAGCTGAGCAATCCCCCGCCACCCCACCAAGGTCATCAATATAAGTATACTTACCATACTGGCAATCTTGGCTTGTTCAGAAGTGGGCTTGCTCACGGTTGTGTCTGTGGAAGGTTGTGGGGCTTCTATGTCTGTCACTCCGTAATCTTTGCATCTTTGTAGGAAATCTCTGGAACATTCAGTAGGTTTTATGAGATGGGACAGCAACAATATACAATATAACTTTATTGCAAATACATGAAAAGAAATACATAAAAAAAGACAACATAGGCACTTCGAAAAATATACATGCATAACAATGGGCATACAAAGTATATTCGAATTTCAATCATAATCTTTTCAGCTATTATGCTGTGAATGAAACAAATGCATGCTCAGAAACTTTTATATTTTTAAAACTAAATGAAATTAAAAGTAAAGGAAATGTATTTATTGAGTCTGAAGCAAATATTAACAGAACATTATTCAACGATAATATTGTTAACCTGTAACATCAATTTCTTTAATATCACTACTTCTAATACTAGTTTGTAATATAATATAGTTTTACTACTTCTAATGTTGCTGTGGCATCCTGTAATAAGAGGAATATTAATTCTAAGATTTTATTAACCTTATTCATACTTTTACTGTGATTTCTTTGTTGGGTGTCCTCAATAAATAAATTAGTAAATTAGTAGAATAGTAGGTACAGTTTCACAAATTACCTGAAGTAAATCTCGGCAAGGTGAATGACCTCTTTCCTGGGCTGGTTGCACAGCTTCAAACTGAGCGTTCCCAGGAGTGCAGGAAGCAGTAGGTACTGCAGTGTCTCCGTGGGTAACTCCTCGATGCTCTCATTTGTACTGAACATTCCCGACATCGACACCAGGTTTGTAGCCTTCTCGAATTTTGATATCGCTGTTTTTATGCTCATCTGAAATCAAATGTTAGGTACTGAGATTTCTTCTTTCCAAGACCTTTAATAGGGAAAACGTCACTAAGTTTTAATTGTTTTTGTGTATAGTAATTGTAGCTATCGTGCGTGCATAATATCTTCTAGTCAAAAAGACAATCAGTCAGAAATCAAAAATATCGGTGTGATAGTTAATAACCGAGGGATCTATGTGTCTGAAATATAATACTCGTTTGTTGATTAGAACTGGCTGAAAAACAATTACCTGCACCGAGTCACTGTTCGTCGCTTCGTTACCATTATCTATAATTTCAAACAGTTTCATTGCCTGATCGAATATATCGTGCAAAGACTCCTCGTCTGTCGATTGACTTGCTTCAGTTTGCGCCATTGCTAAAAGTAAAAATGGACAATTTAAAAATTAAAATCACTCGTTCCGACTCCACAAATCGCAATGCAAAAATGTTTATTTTGAGCCAGGCAGCGCTCTTGTATGACACATGCAAGTCAAAATTGACATCCAGGTGATTGACAAGTTCCGAGTTCGATGACAGTAACATTATAATCATAACTGACATATGACATTGACAATAAGATATCGCACATCTACTATTTTCTCAATGCGTTTTGGGCGTAGATACACAGACATAATGATTTTGAGTGACCCTATAGTAACCCACATAATATTGAGCACGCATCATTATTTCTACGATTCTAGATACCTTACTACAATCTTATTGCTCTTAGAACCTGCCGTCTAGAAGACCTCTAAGAAGTATTAGGTAAGTTAAGTACCTATATGTACCTCACTACTTAACTCGTAATACTCCCTACTTACATACATACGTAAAATCACGCTTGTTTCTCATAGGGGTAGGCAGAAATCACGGATCTCCATTTGCTACGATCATTATTCATAAATTATTTCTCAAAGTCATCCCACACATACTTCGCAACGTACCTACGCATTTCTACAGCATTCCCTCTCTTCTGCCATAGGTACCTAACTTTCACTACCATACCAAGTTTCGACACTAGTACCTAACCTACCTACCTACTCCTCTATGCACAGCCAGTCGTGCCTTTTTGGTATTAGGTGGTAGTAATAATCGCACTAGCATCTGGCATAAAAGACAGCTCCATCCATTACCATGATGATTGTGGTTGAAACACACGTAGCATCCAAACTGATTGGAGTAGCATTTAGCAAATTCATTATTCAGTTACCTCGCAGAGCGAAGCTGCAGGCGGAAGCATAGCGTACACAGCTTCTGAAACGTCGATTGCATGGATTGCATCTGCATAGGTAGTACGCAAGCGCCTGACGCTTATCTATCCGCAATTCCGTTACCTGCTATCTAGCTTACCTAGGTATCTATATAGACTACAGGGTAGAGTGTGCTGCAGTCTGTTGGACGAATTAACACTATTCATCCAAGTCTTAAATATAATTATGTAGTGCATTAAAAAAGAACTTCAGGTACAAAAAATAAACAAAAGAAACTCTAAAGTCTAATTTAATTTGGCTGGAGATACTCGTAACAAGGAGATGCCTTTGTCAACAATGACAAAATAATTCTTTGTCTAGCTGTGGGACACCGGCTCATGAAAAATGTTACTTACCTAAACTCATCTTTATGGCGTAGGTAACATAGACAGAACAAAATATCAATGTCATACAAGTATAGTAGCTTTCATGAAAAAAGTTACTTGTCTACTCATCTTCGTGGCGTAACATAGATTCATCGAGCATTTAACTGAAATGCTCGATGCATAGATTAGACAGAACAAGTTATATTATTATGTAGACAGTTACTCTACATGCAGGACGAGTAGACTAGACATCGCTAAGCGCGACGCGGCGTCTCATCCAACCAGTATCGATTAGCAACATCCTAGTACCTATGTGATTCAGTAGTCTCTCGGCGTCGGAGTCAGGTGCACGCATTTCAAAACACACAGTAAGTTTCAAAGTTTCAATGCATTGGTCATCGACATCAACATTGTAGTTGGATTAGTAGGCGATAGCGGTCATACGAGTAACAATACATGTTAGCGTCACTATTTCATTTCAACGTGTTGATCGATTCAAACATTCAGTGGCTATTCGGTATTGGAGTTAAGAGCACGTATCTCGCATCGCACTCATGTGAGTCTAACTAAATGCACTCATGCGGAAAACTTAGATGACCCTGGTATTAAAACACGCAGCTCATAAAATAGTCCTCTTCAATTTTCTCAGACTTTAATGGAACTAATTCTATCTTCAGTAACAATGTAAATTGAAAATTAACTTTTGTTTTGTTTTTCTTGTGAATATGAAATGTGTTAGTCTTATTTTTGTGCTCATATTATGGTGAAATAAGCCTCTGACTGAACCTGATAGTTCTTACTCGTAGATTTAAGTGGCACACCTTTACATGTTAGCGTGGGCCATTACAAACTTCCTTTCGAAGTTCGGACGTGTTTCAAGGTAAACAACATGAAAGCAATTATTAATACGCACAAACACGCTGTTTCCGGAAAATACAGCCTTTTAAAAGTCAATCAAATCATCAGGTCTCATCCAGGTTCAATAAAACATGGGACGTGACCACGAAGTAAGCATCAGGATTAGTCATCTCATCGGGGTAGTTAGGTACCTACTTAGTCGTTCTTCGGTCAGTGTCTTTGTAGCATAAACTTAGCTATCATAATCCACAGCCAGTCTTTCCCACGGCTGCGCATAAGCCCTTTGCTTATGCCATCCAGCATGGTCCTGTGCTAGCCTCATTCATTTACAGCCTACTTTGATTTACGCACATTTAACTGAACTCAAAGTCTCGTTTTATAAGTTTACCTAACTCACCTAACTCTACTTAAACAAGCGAATAATATTTTAACAAAAGCAGATACCTACTCACTATGTAATTGTTTACTTATTGGAACTAAGCAATTAAGTAGGTAAGGTACTTATAATATACCGTAATGTAATGTAAATCATGTTACGATTATCATAGCCTTGTCAGCAAGTAACTTTGCCTTATTTTCTGCTACATCGCGAATTCTGCACCTATAAAACAATTGTAAGTAGGTTAGGTACGTAAGTAAACATAGAATGTCATGCTTATGATCCAAAAAGCTTTACAAAAATGTGCACCATACGCATTGTTCGCGGCAAATGCCACAGGCTTATTGGGGCAGATTAAATTGTCCCCTAACTTAAGTCTGTCTTTGCTTTAGGCTGAGTTGTTTTACAAGGGATTGACACCTATTGACACTGATTAGTATAATGAGCCAGAAGTGGTAATTATTACAAAGGCGTAACCTATTGACATTATTGTCCATTTCTGGAAAATTCTAGCGGGAAACCAGTCACGCCGGTGCCGCGCAGGATGTCGCCCATTACCGTTATTGTGTCGAGCACTCCTTGAGTCCTTGCACAACCGCTTTTATTCCAAGAGCGTCTCGAACCCCTTTGAGATCAAATTCTGGAGTCAAGGGCGTATGGGTTCGTTTGTATTCTCAATGGAATGCGATTATAGTACAAGCAGCTTTGTTTGTTTACGATCATAACATGTTTTACCACCTGAGACTGTGTATCAATTCACACGCCCCTGCCAATGTTTATCGTTTAGTCGACACCAGCTAATCGATAACCCATGCGGCTAAATTTAATGACGTCTTTCTTTTCATTTCAGGTGTAACATGAAAACTTAAAACTGAAATATGGATCGCTTCACGGCTGTCACGTTCTATCTCATAGCTACGGGTCTCGCATACGGTTTCAATGGAGAAAGCTTCGAGCTGGAGTGCCCCGACGAATGCGACTGTCACTACTTCAGAATCAACTGGGTGACGGATTGCTCAGAGAGCAACCTCACGGAGGTGCCCTACGATGAGCTCAGCCTGAGCGTCTACATCTTGGATCTAAACGGGAACAATATAACAAGCTTAAAGCCATTCCCAAGTGATATAAAGATGAGAAGACTGCAAATTGCGGATAATCGCCTCACAAGGGTAGAAAAGGAATCGTTTAAAGGACTAGAATACCTGATAGATGTAGACTTGTCAGGGAACAATATAAGCTACGTCGATCCCGAAGCTTTCTTGTAAGTAACATTCAATTTGAATTAACTATTCTTTGTAAACCAGTATCGAAGTATACAAGTACCTAGTGGGATGATAATCATAGTTTAATCTGTGCCAACCAACTCAATTGTACTACGAGACTATGAGTCAGCCAACCATAAAGTGGACCTACCAGTCGTATTGTTTAGCTCGCTTTAGGTACATTTCACATGGACGTCCATTATTCGCTCCGTAAACATGACATTCATCCACCGCACAATTGTGTTGTGATGATTATAAAATTGTTCAAATTGCTTGTGATCTTGTTAGGGCACGGTCAGAGGACCAATTGCCGCCAACGAGGTAGGTACTGCCAATATTAGATAATGGTCACACAACGAATGCAAATTGAGTTTTGCCCGTTCCGATTGAACGCTAGGTAGGAACCTACACATGTTCATTGTTTATGCTCGTAACTTTATGAGCTAACGTTTTTCTAACGTATTATTAGCAACTATTAAAATCAGACATGCATGAGGTATTCAAATTGCATTGTTACCGTGTTTTCCAGGGACTCCAGAGGGCTACTGAACGTAGAGCTACAGGACAATCCAATAAGTGTGGTGGAGGGCCCCTTCCTCATCTCTGCCACCCTTCAATACCTGGATATCAGCTCCTGCAACCTCAGCTCCATAAACCCGCAGTTCTTCGACAACATCACGACGCTCAACACCGTCGACCTCTCAAACAACCCCTTTGTAACAATAGAGGCAGGAGTTTTCGATGTCCTCACCAGTCTGGAAAATCTGAAGCTTAATGACTGCCAATTAAAGACAATATCTGAGAACGTCTTCGTAATTACGGTGAACTTAAAAAATTTAGAGTTGGCCGGCAACAGCTTAACCCAAACGGATTGGTCAGAAGTCCTCGGAAAATTAGTACGACTGGAATACCTGAACTTGAAGAAATCTGGTATCACCTCCTTATCTGAAGACACCTTCTCAAACTGTACAAACTTGGTATCACTCATATTGGCTGATAACGAATTGCGCGATTTGGATGTCGCAGCCACGCTGGGTAACAGCGTAAATAATTTGGAATTACTCGACCTGTCAAATTGTAAAATCCAAGGTCCGATTTCAGGTGATGCTTTCGCCAACGCAACTAGACTGAAAAGTCTGTACCTTTCTGGAAATCCTCTCTTTGCTCCCGATTTACAAGAAGCACTCGCTCCTTTACCGAAAATCGAAAAATTGTTTATGAGCAACTGTGGGCTACAGAACCTTCCTGACAACTTTAATGTTTTTGATAATCTTCAAGAGCTTGATATTTCCCACAATCCTCTCGTCAATGTCTTCTCTAGGGTTTTGGCACCACTGGAAAAGCTAGAGTACCTCAACATGGGATACAGTAATTTGTCCTTCATTGGCCCAGATTCCTTCTCAAAGATGACTTCGATGAAAAGGCTTGTACTTTCTGGTAACGATTTGCTTTCTCTAGAAGCTGGATTATTTGGAAATCTGACACAACTGACTACTTTAGAACTGGAGTTCTGTGGATTAAAAAGACCTTTGAACGCAAACGCATTCTTCAAGAACCTGACTTACATGGATTTGAGAGAAATTAGACTTGGCGGAAATCCTCTGGTTATCCCAGAAAAAGGACCACTATTCCCGAAGCAGCTTTCACAAGTTACTATCCTTGATCTGAGCAATTGCAATATAACATCGCTCAATGCTGATGCTTTCAAAAATACCGTAAACCTTACAGATTTAAATCTATCTGGAAACCGCCTCAGATCGGTTGAGGGAAGTTTAGCATTCCTGGAGATATTACGTCACTTAGAAAAAATAAATCTGAGCAACAACAACTTGACTACAATTGACCCCCTTGTTTTCGTCAACAATCCCAGATTACATTCATTGAATTTGTTAGGCAATCAGTTCATTTGCGATTGCAAAATCGCGGAGATGTGGGACTGGGCGAACATGATAAAGGGCGACCTGGACGTTCTTGTCGGAGCCAAGAGCGCTGAGAAAGATATTGTCGTGAAAGGTAACAAAAAGAAGAAGTATTTGCACTGTCAGTACAACGAGACCCAGTTCCGTAACATGAGCACGACGTTGAACAAGTCTGTGCCTGGCCGGCGGCCGTTCATAAAGCCCAGGGAACTGACGTACGCGAACCGAACATGGGCCAAGTACGTGAGAGAGTCCGGCTGTGAGCCCGTCGTCCAAATACTGCGGCCAGTCGCTCTAGTGGCCGAGATAGTAGAAGTTAGCCATATCATACCCGCCATGATTTGTCTATCAGCTTTATTGTTTTTGTTTGGCGGATATGTTACAGGTTACCTTTCTTCAAGATATTACAAAAAAATTATAAGAAGAGAGACAAGTGAAACAGGTACAGATATTTAGAAGACGAATAAAAGACGATCGTAACGCTGGCACTGAATACATACTGAATACTATATTCAGTGCCAGCGCTACAATTGTTAAAATAAAGAATTATTTGTAATTCATGTAAATGCTTGCTAGTTTTGAACATAATAAACTCTAGACAACAGTAGAAAAGTTCAAAATGAATTTCTGATGTTACTAGTCACGTAGCTCCAATTAAATAATAATGGTGAGGTTCGATTCTCATTCGTTTTGTTAGGTAAGCTGTTAACATTATTTTTGTATTAAGTCGTATGTATATCAGTATTAAATGTTTAATAAGAATAAACCATAAACCTGCCCTTTTTTACATCTTTATTTTGTAACTTGCTAATTTGCAATAAGTTTCATCACAAGTACTCCGCAACTTGTCCCAGTGTCCAATCAACCATCATTGCTCAAGAGTCAAGACAGTTTCATTTTTATCAAAGAAAATTAAATAGAGCTAGACAGATCATTTGGTATTTTTTCAGAGTTTTTTCAGTGAACTTCAAACAGATTGAGTCGAAAACGAATACTCAGAGTTACATCACACTATAATGCTAGCTGCATTTCATATTCACGAACGTTTTCATTCATTTCCTGTGTACATAAGAAGTACCTATTCTTGCAAATCCGGTAGTTAGCATGCAACTTGCTTAAGACTAAAGGAACTAGGGAGGTAGTTTGCCCTAATAAACGGTCTTGACTCAAACAAAATACTCGTAGTTGTTTTGCTACTGCCGATAAAGTATAAATTGGCGCAAAAATTCTCTGTCACGTAATATATTGATTGGTATTGTAGATAGGGAAAGTTACATTGCACTTCCATGAGTATCTCGGAATCAGTAAACTGAAACTTTTAGAAAATATTTTTATACCTTCCTAATTGATTCAAACTGTTGTTATTAAATAATAGAGTTAACTAAAAAAAAGTTTAACACGTTTTTAAAAATTTAATTTTTCTTTTATTAAATTATTTTTTGGCGAATATAATACTAAAACTATTAACAATAATAAATTAGTTTTATAGTTATCAACTACTTAGTCCCGCGACCGAAACGCTTGTTTTCTTCATGTGAAAGTTTTCTTTATAAATCTTTTTTCTCATACCGGGTTCTTCACTTTCAGGACTGTTGTTGCTCGCCATCGTGGCCAACTCGCTGTCGAGTAGTCGAGGTATCGATATTGGTTCAAATCCGTATTGGAATTGTGGTTCTACGAAGAACGTATTACTTTTGTACCTGTGGTTAGGTTGCGTAGAATGCGCCGAACTGTCTCTGGGCACTCCTTTTGAGTAATCAAACTCTTGCACGAATGGAGCGGCTTTGTACTGTGCAAAATATTGTTTCATATTCATATCCTGCATCGGATAGAAGCTGTAAGGAAGAGCAGTATACTTTTCGCTCGTCTTCTGTTTCTTCTGGCTTTCTTCATTATTTGGCTTTTGCTGTTTGTACAATTTGTAATAGTCTACTTTCTTCTTGTGATGGTCGACTAGACTCTCCGGTTTGCTTATTGAAAAATCAAGGAAATAGTCCTCTTTAGTATTGTCCATAGCATCTTTATAACTCAGACGTGAGGTCTTCGGGAAGCTGTCGGATGGGTCTTGGTACTGTTGAAAGGGTGAGTTTTTAAAGTCGTAATCGCTGTGTTCGCGCGGCACTCCGTAGTTATCCGGGCTGTATGAGTCCTCAACGTTATCACTTTTCCCGTAGGCCGGGAACCCAAAGGCTGCGTTCTTGTATGCTTTTTCAAAATCCTTTTCTTTGTCCACCTCCCCGAACATTTCTTCAAGGAGTTCGCCTGAATGTGCTGGAGTTTCCTCATGAATTATGATTGATTTCGTCTTTTCGTGTACGTGAGTTGTCGGGCTGTGATGATTTAGTTGCGGCTCCGGCGGCGCGGTGTTATGCGGTACATTTTTCTGATGAGCAGGATAATGCTGTTGCGCAGGAGGATGATTTTGTTGTTGCTGATTCGGTGATAGATTCTGCTGACGAGGTTCTGTCTGAGTCCGCACGTGTTGATTAGGATCCACCTTTATGGGAGCGGCAATCCTTATCTCCTCTTCATACTCTGATATGGGTTGGAACGCCCCGGAACTCGTTTTAGTGTAATATTGTATGGGTTTGAATGAATCATGACCGCCATGATTCTGTTGCGAACCTGAGTTGGTGCTATGATGGTACTCTTGCTCTCTGTGTTCAGGTCTATCGTGTTCGTGTGATTTTGGAGATTCATGGTGATTGTGATTTTCGTGATGTTTATTCTGGTGATCATGGTGTTGATTATTGTTTTCATGGTGGTTATTTCGATGTTCATGATGTTGATTATGCTTCTCATGGTGCTTTTTCGGGTGATCATGGTGTTGGTCATGGTTTTCATGATGGTTATTTCGATGATCATTGTGTTGATTATGCTTTTCCTGGTGTTTATTATGATTAATATGTTCATTTTGATGATCCCGATGCTCATTATGGCTATGAGGTGGACTATTCTCCTCGGACGACTCTCCAGAGTCATCCGACTCTTTATGTTCATCAGACTTAAATTTCTGTACAAAATGCTTAGGACCTTCTCCTTTGCCTTCATAGTGCACTTCCTTGATGTGAACCGGTTCCTTGGAGCTATGGACATAAGTGTAGTGAACTGGTTCCTCATGCTTTTGCGTTCCGTATGTGTAGTGCACAGGTTCAGACTTCGTTTCTTTATTGTAGTTTATCGCTTGTTCTTTATAAGTTTCCTTATAATTTGGTGAATTAATTTCGTAAGAGATTTCGGGGCTTTCGTTTGGTGTTTCTTTGACCGTAACCACCGGGCGAACAGTAGACGCCGAAGGTATCTCATCGTAGAAAGAGTTTTGTACCTCAACCAGAGGATACCTTTGTTTCTTTTTAGGCGTGAACTTTTTAGGTTTCAATTTATCATTTCCACTGTCGTAATTTTTTGTTTTTTGTGTGGATTTGTGATTCTTTTTAGCGCCATTTTGGTTTATTTCGTGAAGTTTATGGTAAGTGGCTTGGCTTATTTTCGGTAAGAAGTGCTGCACTTGCGGCACGAGGGGATTGTCGAACGTCAGTGGTTCTAAAAGACTTAAATCCAGCAGAGGCAATGGTGGTTTCGTTTTCAGGCTTACGCGCGTCTTCCTTCCGTCTATGAAGGTAGTGATGGTGGTCTCTCTAACCGGGACTTTTTGTTCCGTTTTAGCAGTATGATCAACTATTTGATGAGGGGGTTCTGGAAGTTCTTCTTCGGAGCTGTCTTCTGGCGGGGCTTCCTGCAGTCGCTGGAACTTCGGTTCCTTACTCTGATTGTATTGCTCTTCGGACTGTGAGTTCGCGTAGATATTCTCATTACTCGTCGACTGCTGCTGAGCAGTTGGGCTCTGGTTCGCCGGCCGTGGTTGACTATGAGTAAATTCACTCCCATAGTGAAAACCTACACCTGGCAGTTGAATTATGGGTCGGTGGAACGGCGATATCGATTGCGGCGCAAGATTTTTGATGTTGCCTGCGTAGATTGGGCCTTGATAAGGGAAGCTGAACTGTTGTTTGTTTGGAGAGGCAGTTGATAAGAGTTGGAGCTGCTTTTCAGACTGCGCGTTGGCGTAGATAGCTCCATTACTCGTCGGCTGTGGCTGCGCATTGGGGATCGGGGACTCTGGTTTGGGTTGACTATGAGTAATCCTACTCCCATAGTGAAAACCATGTCCTGGCAGAGAATACTGTCCCTGCACCGGCAGCTGATTGACGGGGCCGTGGAACTGGGAAGACGATATCAATTGCGGTGCAAGACTTTTGATATTGCCTGCGTAGATGCCTTGATGGGGGAAACTTAATTGTTGTTTAATCGGAGAGGCAGATGGTAAGGATTGTGAGGGCAGCTTATATTGAGACCCGACTATTATCTGCGGCGTAGCTTGTTTGAATCCAGCAAAGGAAGGCGCGGGGAGCGGTTGTGCGAAATGCGCCGGCAACTCCTGGAGTTGGATATACTGCTGCGGGAACGGCTTGAAAGGCAGCATCTGCGGCGATTGCTTCGACTCCACGAATCTGTTTCCATAGGAATCCTTCAAGAACGCATTCATGTTTTGAAAGCTATAGTTGTACGGTTTGGCCCCTGGCTTCGGCGCGATGAGCGGGACCTGGTGGGAGTGTGCGCCGTAGGGCGCGCCGCTGGCGTACACCCCGAAGCCGGGCGAGTTGTGGTACAGACGTGACGCACTCGCATCATTTCTTAAATCATTCACTGCTAACGCTTTACCTATTCCGAACCAGCACAAGGCTGCGATAATTGCCTGCGGACAAAGAGGATCCTAATTAGTCACAAAATCACGAGTCACCAGTTAGTTAGATCACTGTCACTAATAATTTGAACATTTATATTAGATCACAAGCACTCACAAGAAATATTAATTAAAAATGCGGTAAATTACCTCTTTCCCCATGGCCGGGACGTCGTGCGAAGACAGAGGCAGCACTGCGCGGGGCGGCACCCCACGCGCTCTTATATCCTTTCTAAATCGCGACCAGCCGACGGCCGGTGCCGACTGAGCGTAATTTTCACCCCTCATTCATACAGCCCAACCGTTATATCACTGATGATAACAATAATCGAATTGAATTGTTCACAAGTAAATAGATAGATTACTTCCGATATGGTCTACAAATGTAATGTAGCAGGTTGCAAAGTGTCAGTGGTTATGCAACGGTTCCGGCGACAGGCGAATGTCACAAAAAGAACCCATCGATTAGCTTCACGGTGCATTTGTAACACGTAACTGACATTATTCTTTAGGTGCCTACAACAATTTTAATGTCTGTTAACTGTTTTGATTTATTTCGGTCAGTCGGTGACTGCGAGAATGAGCTTTTGATAGGTACTTAATACCTACTACAAATAAGTGACAGACAAAGTAAATTTTTTGAAAGACCCAAGCGTGACAAGAAATCACTCATGGCTATTTTTAAATGATCCCTTTACAATCATGTTAGTAAAACGAGTTAGAGCATTATTTAGTCCGAAACATTTTTATCTTCTAAATAATCGGATATTTTCGAGTAAGCTTTTTATACAATTTTCTCTATAGTAGAGTTTTAAATTTATTAACTGGCAAATTTATCATCTCGCTTGGATCTTTTGGTCATAGAAGCGTACACATTGCCCTTTAAATGATTTGCTAACTTTAACTAGCCTTATCGTGGGTGGGTACAGCGAGTTTTATCTTTATTTCTAGTATTAACATTATGATTATTGCTATTTTCCTTAATTTAGGTAATACGAGCATACTTTATAGAGTGCTTAACACGCAAATATTCCCACCAAGTTCCCCTGATCTGAACTGACATCCAGACAATTGGATGCAAAGCTCAATTGAATAATCGCGTGGGATGCAGAAAACTTTCCACTCGGATGATCAACGAACAACAACTCTAGCAACATTGAGCTGATTTTCACGATTGCAGCCTGCAATGATGTGTCAAGAGGCAAATAAAAAAAGAGAACCACAAAGTTTGTACAAAAGTTGGTCTTTAGAAATAAATCTCAGCATTTTCTTGTTTTAGGTAGTCTTTGACCCCTTATTGCAAGAGCGCATAGCAGTCACAAATACCTCTGCAAGATTGTACACTACGACTATTCAGACTCATAGCTGATAGTTTTAAAATTCTCAAGGGTCGCTCGTAATAGTTCGATTCATAGAAAGCACGAAGACTTTTTTTACTCGACAGATGGCTACCTGTTCAACTGCCTAGATCAACTTACGAACCAGAAGAGAAATCAAATTGCCCGTGACTGACCCCTAAACATCCTCAAGGATTTCTAAGATTGAAGTTTCTACCACCTTTTTGTAATCGCAATTATATGGTTGTTTCATTAATGCCGATGTTGTTGCTTTTTCCTAATCTTAATTAGACGAATGGAAAATGAAGCTGTCCTTGTTATCTCGATTTATAAGAGTCAGCAACATTTGAATTCTATCAAATCAAATTCAGTTTAGAAAATTACATAACAAAATCACCACATTGTGTTGTTTTGAAAGAATTTGTGCTACAAAGACATCTGAAAATGTTACGCGTTGTCAATACCTAGATGAAAATGTAAGTAGAATAGTTTCTTAGACCTAGTAACTTTCTTTACTAGCACGCTGTGGTCACGGTCAACGGATCAGCTGGGGTGTCTAGGTTGGAAATCCAAGTGAAAGTACCTCCTTGACATCTGATACTCTACATTTCTCAATGCACTCTAGATCTTTACGCAAGGTAAACTTTGCTCTAGTAGGTAAATATTGCTAAAAAAATCATTTAAACACAATCTCGTCAGAAAGAACTGCCCTGTTAATTTAGCACGAGCAACCATTCCCTATTCGATTTTTAAGAATTGACTTCATGTTACCAAAAGACAGAAGGTACCATACCATAATACTTATTCTGTTTTTAGAAAGTAATCAAGATAGATAGCTCCATGACCCAGTTCTTGTATTGGATTATACAAGAACAAAATGTTTTGTTTACATTACAAATGAATTTTGTTTTACAACCATAGACCACAAACATTGCAAGACTGTATGGTTTGAGATAACTATATAATTTCATAAGAAAATAGGCATCACTATGATTACATTTCATAACTGGCAACATTGGAATTAATAAATTGTGTGGTTGTGGTAAGATTATGTTGTTTTTTAGAACTCATAGGGCGTATTTAATGTTATTTCGAGATTTTAATTTGACATTTTAGGACATTTTGGGCATAAGAACACTGAAATATATTTAGACAATTTTTTTATTGAAAATTATTTTCTAACTTTACAAAATGTTATACTAACTAAACTTAAGTGTGATGTAGTCATACATCTATTAAATAAAAAGAAACAAAACTATGTACGATGCAGCAAACAAAAGTATTCAACCTTACATTTAAATGTAAGAAATCTAAGTACGGTATATACAATTTAAAGGCGCTTTGATTATAATCTTCTGTCAAAAAATATAATATGATTACTAAAATAATGGACGATTCTAACTTTGACATTCAAGAAATTTAGAAAAAAAAAATCACAATTTATATAGAGATTCCTATTCTTACATAGTAATTATCAATACAGTACGTTAATTCTAAGCAAAGAAACTTCGTCAACGTAATGTAATTTTTCAGGCAATACCATGGTGCGTATTTTTTTCTTAAATATAAGTAACTATGTACCTTATATTATTTTATTAATTTAATTTAACTTACCACATAATTTATAGTTAGTTTTAGAATACGGACAAAGAACCGAACTGACTAGGTATCAGAGTTCTTGAGGTAGCTGGCAGCTAACAGAAATACAATTTTACAGACCTATATACTTCATTGCAATCTATGATCTTCATTTTTTTTTTCGTTTTATCGACTATAATGTTGACAAAATAGGTCGCAGAATATGAAAACGACAAGCAGTCTCATCGACAAGAAACTGTACAAATATTCTCTTTCCCTATTCATACATTTATGTAGTTAAATTCGATGAGTGTTCATATATAAACTCTGTCTGTACATAGCATGCGTTCGTGTGAACCATCACACAATCACTGCACGATTGCATATAATGTAATAGCCAATTTCAAAGGAGGTTATTGTCTCTTTAAAAGACCTCCTTGCTTAACTAAAATGTACAACAAGAATCACTCCTATCCTATACAACGTCAACATTTTTACAGAGCAGATATCAGACCTCTCCGAGTCTATTGAACACATTTTTTGCTTTCATTGTTATGGTGAGATTGTTGACAGTTTTTAAGCCGAGTCGGGACTTGACTCCATCGGTTTGCGTAGTTCCTTCAGGCATAGTGAGCCTTCTTTCAGGCTTGTTGAAGATCTGCGTAGGTTTAGTAGCTTTGGCCTTCATACTGACCTTATCAATCTCCTTGTATTGAACGTGGCTGGAGAATTTCACTGATTTAGCTTTGGGTAGCGCGAGTTTGTCTTTGACGCTGACGGGCGTTTCGTCCGCTCGCATCGAGAATATCTTCCTGGTATTTCTTGTGGTCGTTATTGTTACGTTCTTGGGTGTGGGTGTGGGTGGGCTTTTGAGAATACCTTCGTATTTGAGCGCGTCCTTCGCGATGGGTATCATTTGTTCCTCAGTGGCGTCCGCGGCTTTGGAACCGAGCCGGGCGTATATTGGCTTGGCTGGCTGGTTTACCACCTTGGTTATATTCGCGTCGCTGTTGCCTAGTCTAGCGAAGACCGTTTTGTTTGGGCCTGGAAGATATCAAAACGATCAAGCGAATTCTCTACTAGTTACATTTTGTATGAAAATCTAGGCAGCACTTTCACTGCGGCTCACGACCACGATACGGATGCGTCAAGTATTAGTAGATAAAGTAATAACACCCAACAGTCACATATATAGTCCTGACCCCACACTAGGATTCCCTGTGTCGTGGGTATCAGAAACTACGAGTACCATGGTACCACAACACCCAGACCCGGAAGAAATATTTACAGATCATGCAAACATCTCTTCCGCAGCGGGAATCGAACCCGCGCCTCTTGCGTCACTGCCGAGCAATCGCCCGCCACGCCACCGAGGTCGTCGTTTGTGTGATAATTACCTTCCTTAACATCTTGCTGGTTCGCTTCGAATCTTATCTGTCGCTTCTTTACTTGTGCATCTGGAGGAGTGCTGTAAAGAGAGGTGGTGTTTATTTTTTTATTCCATCGTAATTTTGAAGCCACGGATGTAGCATTCTCACATCATTTCATTGGATTTCCTCTTGGCAGTCTGCGAGGTGCTGGGTGCTTCGGGCGCGGTCGGGTTGCGAGTGTAGCGCTCCAGTATGCGGCTTGCAGCTGCAAATAAAACAATTTGAATTCAAATTCAACTTTCAATGTATTTATTCAAAAAAAAATTCAGACAAGACACAGAAGCATTACGATTGGCTCAAGCCTGACATTCTTCTTCATTTTATAAGGTCCACTACTACACTGTTCCAAAAACGGCAACGTTTCGGTACAAAATCGGAAGCAAAGTTCTGTCAAACGATTGCTTGTCAAATTGGCTTTGCTTATTTTTATAGGATGGTGACGGTCCGTTTGTGTAACGAGATTTTGGGCCGAGACCCTAAGTAGTTAGCATTCTGTGGAGTAGTACCTACCACAAATATTGTGCGCCTTTATAATATTAGTACTGAAAACCAGCGCTACTTCACCTGGTACCCAAGTGAAGTAGCTCAAAGCTGAGTTAGGACCTCTTGGGAACTCTTTCTGATTGACAGAGCAACCAGGACATGTGCTATGTAGGTTAGGTCTGTTTATGTATTTTCTTCTCTCTTTTTGCCTCTTTTTGCTCTATTACTCTGTCTTACTTATTGCTCTGTCTTTTAATTTCTGTATTTTTTATGTGTACCTAGGCTACCAATAAATTATTTTTTTTCTTTCTTTTTAGAAGGTAGGATTTCCTTGCCTACTAAAATGGGTAAAAGTTGTAAGATTTTTTTCTTAAGCCACAATAAATAATGTGAGGAAGTATACTAAGTTATGCACACAGAAAGTATAGATCATTTCCTATCATTTTCTCCTTCGCGTGCGCGCAATGCTCGCTCGCATTAACATGTAATTAAAATTAACTATCGGTCAGTGGGACGAGCAAGTTATGCAACTTTATGAATGAGTGGAGTTTGTTTTTAACAAGACAGAGAAATGCTTTCGTAAAGATGAAAATGGCCTGATTTTGTAATTCTCAAAATTAGCTATGCTTTAAACACATTCCGCATCGTATCATTAAGCCGCATCATATCATCATACTAATATCATAAAGAGGAAATATTTTTTTGTTAGTTTGTAACGAATAGGCTCCGAAACTACTGGACCGATTTCAAAAATTCTTTCACCAATAGAAAGCTACATTATCAGGGACCAGTATAGGTTATAATATATTTTCAAAAAAAATAGGGATCCGTAAGAAAATTGCAAGATTGTAACCCAAGGTAGAAAACCCAAAATAGTTTTTGGCGTGCGCTGCGAAAACTATTGATTATAGAACAAAATAGTGTACTACACGCGTACGAAGTTGCGGGCAACAGCTAGTTGTTTATAAAACGAGTTGGAGCATTGTTCAGTCCCAAGCATTTTTGTCTCTATATAATCAGCTAGATTGTAATAAGCTTTTTTAAACTATTTTATTATTATTGGAATTTTAAATTTATTAACTGACAAATTTGTTATCTCGCTTGGAACTTTGTTATAGAAGCGTACACTTCCCTTTAACCTTTTGAACGCCATGACACAAACGCGTTTCCGTGCCCTGTGCGCCACAGCAAAATTTCAACAAAAATACCTACGAAAAAACTAGTGTTGCCAAGAGTCCATAAATCGATAACACATCGTGACTTGTTTTTGTTGAATTTTATGAAATAAATTACTTCTTATAATCTTGGATGTTTTATTTCCCTTTTGTGTCATCTCCCACTCTTTTTTATTTACTTTAAATAGCATAAATAAACAAAATAATTCATAATAAAATAGTTGTAAAGCACAGCACTATTCTCCATCGTGATGACGTCACTGTCACGATTAGATGACTTTGGCGTACCTGGCCTAGAGTTTTTCAACTTTTTTAGGGATGTAACCGTGTCGCTCACGTCGCGCCGGTCGCACGCTGTGCATCGATTTCGGAATCGATATCTGCCTATAGACAGAGTGATGCCGACGCTGCCAAATGATTTTGAGAATCAATACCGATACTTTAAATAAAAAAAAAACTGTTTAACATACTAATATTATAAAGAGAAAAGATTTTTTGTTTGTAACGAATAGGCTCCGAAACTACTGGACCGATTAAAAAAATATATATATCACCAGTAAATAGCTACATTATTACGGAATTAGCTGTTGTCCGCGACTTCATAGGCGTGTAGTACATTATTTTGTTCTATAATCAATAGTTTTCGCAGCGCACGCCAAAAACTATTTTGGATTTTCTACCTTGGGTTACAATATTGCAATTTTCTTACGGATCCCTAATTTTTTGAAAATATATTATAGCCTATACTGGACCCTGATAATGTACCTTTCTTTTGGTGAAAGAATTTTTGAAATAGGTCCAGTAGTTTCGGAGCCGCACGCCTAAAACTATTTTGGATTTTCTACCTTGGGTTACAATATTGCAATTTTCTTACGGATCCCTAATTTTTTGAAAATATATTATAGCCTATACTGGACCCTGATAATGTAGCTTTCTACTGGTGAAAGAATTTTTGAAATAGGTCTAGTAGTTTCGGAGCCGCACGCCAAAAACTATTTTGGATTTTCTACCTTGGGTTACAATATTGCAATTTTCTTACGGATCCCTGATTTTTTGAAAATATATTATAGCCTATACTGGACCCTGATAATGTACCTTTCTTTTGGTGAAAGAATTTTTGAAATCGGTCCAGTAGTTTCGGAGCCTATTCGTTACAAACAAAAAATCTCTCGTATTTATAATATTAGTATAGATAACACAGTCCATAATTTATTTTCAAAAAAATTAAGGATTAGTTAGTTTGACTCTGTAGCGGGAGTGGGTGTTACCGAGGTGCGGGAGGGCTTAGGTACGTCTAAATGGATAAGTACCTACATGTTTCAGGGTTTTTTCAAAACAGCCCTTGAAAAAGGTGAAATGGGGTACCAAAGTATAAAAGTAATCTAACGCGTGCGAAGTCGCGGGCAACAGCTAGTTGTATAATAAAATCAACAATTATTGTACATTTCGCACTAAGTAATCACAATCAGTCTTAGAATATTATAAATCTTAGTCAGGTAAACTAAAAAGTTTGTGAGCCGTCACGGGACGCCTGGCAGATGTGAAACATCGAAATTATGTAAAACATCTTAACAATCGCACTGCACTATTTTCTCGCTATTCGCCTATGACGTCATCAGTGTGTCGTCTATACTTGACCATGGCGTCCAGAGCACTGATTTATCGGTGACGAGCTAGGGATGCGCCAGAGTTGAGTTATCAGATTTATTATGCGAAATTGATTTGATGCCATTTTTTAATTCATGGTAGCGGATGGTATAGTTTTATGTTTATTACGTTTTGTTTTATTCAAATATTCATTAATAAAGTTCAAATTCTTTACATACTAACTATAAAAATAAATAACACAACTTGAATTGTGAATTTGTGAATAGTTTTCGATAAATCTGTTCGTCCTTTACCACCTCACTAGCGTCAAGTATAGACGACTTTGGCGTGCTGGACACAGTATTTTTCTTGGATATGAGTCCATGTTTTTATTTCAATATTTCTCGATGCTAGTGGCTTTAGGAGACTTGTTAACTATACTCACATGTTGCTGGATTATTCTATTTTGAAGAATGACCGAATAAAATACCAGTAATCATTTTACAATGATTTTATTTCATATTTTGTGGGCCGGGTTTTTTGTCATGTATAGACGACGTTGGCGTACAGAAATCGGAAGTGCTTGTCGTCTATAGGTGACATTGGCGTCCAAAAGGTTAAATGATTTGAAAACCAGTCAAGTGCGAGTCGAGTTCGCACACGAAGGATTCCGTACCATTGTACATGTACAGTACATAAATGTTTCTTGTATGGGGTCCCCTTTTATTTTAGATTTTATTTTTATTATTTGTTGTTCAATAGAAATATACTCATACACTCTGTGAAAATTTCAACTCTACCTATTACGGTTCATGAGATACATCAGGATAGCCAGCGGATAGACGGATAGACGGACGGACGGATGGATGGACAGCTTATATTTTTTCTTTAACAGTAGAACCAGCAAAAAGTCAAACAAATCTTTACTAATATTATAAATAGGAAAGTAAGTTTGTACATTTTGTTGCTTTGTCCTTACACATAGTAGCAAAACAAGGGATAGAGGTGCCATAATAATTATGATGAAAATCAGTAATTATTTTCATTAACTAATATCAAAATTACATAAGTTCAACAAAAAAAGGTATGTAAGTATTTTATCAGCCATCAGGTGCCCATTGTACAAGCTTTGCTTAGTTTGGGGCTTGATGGCGTTATGTGAAATGTTGTGGACATTTTTATTTTTTAGCTGCCGCCCGCGGCTTCGCTCGCGTGGTACCCGGATAAAAAATAGCCTATATGTTAATCCAGCACATGTACCATGTATATTCCAAGTTTCATTCAAATCTGTTCAGCTGTGAAAGAGTAATAAACATCCATACATCCATACTTACAAACTTTCGCTTTTATAATATTAGTAAGATTTATATTATAGACTAAGGGATAGTATCATCTCCAACGTGATGAGATACAATAAGCAAGTATTCCCAAAGAGAGTTGACATCAGGCAGGCGGCTGGTTATAAAACACCTTAACCAAAACTCTTATAGCATGATCCAAGGAACATGCTGTGCCGACCCCACATAGAGTGGGATCGGGGCAGGAAGATGATGAGTAAGATTTATATTCCACCATATCAATGTACTTACGGGATGAAGGCTGTGACACAGTCGTGCGCCCTGTGACAGCGGCGACTGGTACCTTGGTGCTGATCGCGACCGCTGTGCTGAGCACCTTGTCTCTTGCGGTGTTCTCATGCACCTGCTTAGCATGCCTGGAACAAAATGTACATGAAACTGTAAAGAACAATAGAACTTTAATGGAATTCTCAAAAAATCGCTTATAGATAATTGTTTTTATTCCATTAATGAATTCTTGACATCAAAATAATGTTTTTAATGTAAATCTATGTGTTAGTACTTAGTCCTGATTTGTTTAATATTTGTTTTTATTATTATTATTTTTTTACTATTTTGCATAATATTAAATCAATTTATCTTTAATTTATTCTTTTATTTAATTTATTAACTTCTCTACTGGACTGGGAGTAAATAAATAACATAGTAGTAACATGCGTCCAGCTGCTTCCCTCCCCGAGCATGTCGTAAAAGTCGACTAAGGGATAGTATCCTCCAACATGATGAGATACAATAAGCAAGTATTCCCAAGGAGGGTTGACGTCAGGCAGGGGGCTGGTCATAAAACTCCTTAGCCAAAACTCTTACACCATGATCCAAAGATCATGCTGTGCCGACCCCACATAGAGTGGGATAAGGGCAGGAAGATGATGAACTGTTGTCTACAACACAGAAAATGAAATGAAATGAAAAATACTTTATAGTGAATAACAATATAAGGGTACATTTTTTATAGGAAACAATTGTTGGAAAAAAGCAGCCTTATCGCTTATTGTGATGTCTTTCAGGCAACCAGGATTGAAACTGAATTAAGTTAGAACTAAATTAATGTTTAGATACACTCTGGGACCTTTCCATTGAAAACAAAGTTGAACAGTGTGGATTTCTGCTGGTACAGATAATCTAAGTGCGGCAAGTATGTATGTTCCTGTGAAGTATACTTTATTCATTTCTGTATTTAACTCTGTTGAAGGCTATGCAATGGTTATATGCTTTTACAAATTGATGTTTTTTGTTTAAAAATCTTACCGCAGAATAGCAATCACATCTCCCATCCGAACAATACCCATGTCCTTCAAATACTCCTTGTTGAGGTCTAGCAGCATGTCATTCTGAATCCGGTTCTCTGTGAATGTCAGGGCATAGGTAGCAGACACTTCGGATGGTATGCCAGCTGCCGTGAAGAAGGTTACCCACATTCCTGGAAGTAATTTACATTACTTTTATAAATATTTATTGATGACATCATTGGATACAAATGTTAAAGATCAAATATAACAGAATCCTATTTAGAGTAATGTTTGAGTATTTTAGAAAGGAATCAAGAATGAAGTTTAGGGCGACTTAAATAAAAAATGTAGCTAGTTTATATATATCTGCTAGTTACGATAGTTTCGTGATAAATAACGCCATGGGGTTACATACACTCATCGCTTAGCGAATAATTTATCCTTGAAACAAAATCTAAATACAGAACAGCTTTTTTTTCAAAAAAATAAATAGTAAATTATTTTATAATCAACTTACCAGTGAGTTTAGAATCCATTTTGCTACTTTTGAGAAAATATCAAATTACTAACACGAACTTCGCATCCGCATCACTTCACAGCCGAAAACAACGATTAAAATATTTTGACATTGACATAAAACTTGTCTGACAGTGATATTTGGCAAAACTGTGACACTTTGTAGTAATTTAGCTCTCAGAGAAAAAGTCATTTCGTTTCATTTCACGTAGTGTTTTTATGCTCTTCGTCGTTAACTTCATAGTGTTTACATGCTCTTTGGTCAATTTCGTCCAGCGCAGGGATTCCCAAAGTGGTCGATATCGACCCCTTGGGGTCGACATAAACGAAAACTGATTTTGGGGGCGACGAGGTCTAAAAATCGACCCCTATTAAATTAACACAAGTTCTTATTTAAAACTTTCAAGATAGGTAGGTACTGTATTGTTTATTTTGTGTCACGTGTACTAAGAATAATTAATATTTTTGTAGGAAATAGCATTGTTGTAGTAATGTAAAGTCTCAAGTTCGTACAAGATGAAAAACTCGCAGCTGTTTTAAGTTAGCGGACCATTATGAATAAGGGGGTTGATCTTAAAAGTAGGTCTAGGCCATGGGGGTCTGAGGTAACAGTTCATTTTGGAAAAGGGGTCACTTGTCCAAAATAGTTTGGGGATCCCTGGTCTAGCGAATCTCACCTTGCGTGTGAGTTTTGTGGTCGGGTTTCAATTCGCAATTTCGAATTTTGCGATAGATCTACTTACGAATGTTTATCAAAATCCTTACAGCTCACAACTTTAAGGCCATAGCTACTTATAAAAGCTTCTCCAGTATCTTTTATAATAGATGTAAGTACAATTATAACTTCCCTTATAAAATCGAGTAGCCGGCATTCACAACATAATTACTACCTATCGTATTTTCAGATTGTTCTACTTCAATTCCACGAAAGATGTCTTCAACTTCCTTACAAGCTATTCCCAAAGTAGACATTGACCCCTCGGGCGTATTTAAATACATCCTAATCAAAGTGCATGGTGAGGTGGAAAATGATGTGGAACCCTCAGTTACCATCGTTAGGGGCTACAAGAGGTGTAACTATCACTCTGATATATTTGATGAGGTAAGAAAAAACTATTACCTATATGGACAAATTAACTAACGATGTTTTAAAACTAGTAGGGGAGAGAAAATGTCTGGACATCTTATACAACACAAATCGTCTTCACAAGCTTCTAAGACATTATTTTAAGGAAAGCGAGGAAGAGAAAGACCAAGAATTAGATAGATCAGCTGGATAAAGGAGAAAGTTGCTGTCATGTTGTATAAAGAAGTAAAAGAAATCGCATTGACAAAAGCTAGCTCTTATTTATGAAAAAACATTGTCTTACATAATTGTTTAGAAGTTTAGCTTGATTGCTATCTGTTTATCATTTTCAAAATATAATAAATCTTATTATCCTAGCCTCTCATCAAAAATGAGTTAAAAATCTTTTGAATTTTGTTCCAGGTGCATCCAAAACTAGAGCCATTTGACTGTGAGCCACTAGGAGGAGGCAGAATCTCTCACGAGCCAGATAACAAAAAGATACACATCTATGGATACTCCCAGGGCTATGGAAAGGCTGATCATGAAATCACAGCGCAATTAGTCAAGGATGCTTACCCCGGTTACACTATTTCTATCAGTGATGAAGGCTATTAATTTATAGATTTGGTTATACTAAGTAGGTATACTTAATTTGTATAAAATATGTTTATAATACTTTGCATTTTATTTTTGTATGTTGAGGATAGAGATGGTTGTATGTGGGTCTGGTAGTGAACACCTTGATTTTGCATTTTATCCTCAGGGCCTGCACTTGAGGTGAAATCTGAGAATGAAAGAAAGAAAGAAACGATTTATTTGGTTCACAAATACTTATAAAAAATTTAAAATAACACAGCTAAAACAAAAAAATAATAATAAATTGTGAGCCAAAAAGGCAACCACTCAGCGTGTGCTGCAGAGCCCGGAAGCAACTACAGCGCTGTTCTTCCGTGGCACGGCAGCTTGGTTGTTCCTTCTTTTCTTACTAGTACCTACATATGAGCATGCTAAAAATACTTATCGAATTTGGCACCTACTTAATTTAGGATTTTTTTTTTCAATGTACAGTTGACAGTTGTAGATGACATTTTTTTCTAATCTGTGGCGTGTGGACTTGCTACAATGCTCAGAACCTGCAATGTCCACGGTTGCCAACTTAGGGGTTTTGCCCCTAAATTTAGGGGCTAGCAGTGTAAAAAGGGACTTTTTTAGGGCCTGGAATTATTTGGGGATTTTTTTAGGGGCTTCGAACACAACATGAATTAAATCGAAAATAAAAAGTGCTTTTGTGCGTAGAACGGAACGCACGCTAAGAAACGAGTGAACAGAGCAGCGCGTTTTCTTCATTCGTTCCGTGTTGCGTCCATTCATTCGTTCTTGTAATTTGATCTTACCACAAAATAAGATTTGGCTTAAAGGACTGGAATCCAGGACATAATTGTTCACAAAAAAAAACAATTTGTTGTGTGGGAGTTGTGTGTTTGTGATAAAATTTTATATTTAGGGGTATTTAGGGGGATTTGGAAAAAAACTTGGGGGTAAATTTTGGTAAGAGTTGGTAACACTGACAATGTCAACAAAATAAGACATTGTGTTGTGTGTGTGATAAGTGTTTCCTTTCGTCGGTAACTTTCATACAGAATTCTATTGAAAATGGCTAATTTTTCCACTGATGGTCAAATATGTATCGATCGCGAGATAGAAGTGATTCGTACGGAAGCGGATATTGGAGATATAGTGAAACGTTTTAATATAATCCAAACTTGCAATTGGATAACAGACAACAACTATTCAAAGGTAAATAATAGATTTTATTACTTGTTTGGCTGTTTATTTCACGCTAATAATTTAACCAATTCTCTTGTCTAGGTATGTCTACAGTTTCCTGATGATTTGTTGGGTGTTAGTGCGAGGATTTATGAAGAAATCAAAAACAGAATTGATGTTGATTTGTACATACTTGGGGACACATCATACGCAAGGTTTGTATTAGTAAGTTCGTATGAGCTAGTGGCCAACTCTTGTGACGGAGTTTTTAGGCCACCTAAAGGCCTCCGTCGTGGCTTAAAAGCCGGGACCGACAGTTTAGCGTGCGCTCTGAAGCACGGAAACGCTCAGCTCGTAATGCCACTTGCGGTCACCCATCCCATTTGTGACCGCGCACAGCGTTAGTTAACTTCAACAATCAATCAAGAACATCTAAGCAAGCTACGCCACAAGCGCTTCAAAGGTTTATGGCTCTAAACTATAAACTTCATCATCATCATTGGCCTTTACACATTAATGTAGATAGATGATTATGGTGGCATAGGCCCTTTTAGTCATGAAAAACCTGGCTGGTGTGCCCCCTGTGTCTAAGCACCTGCACTAGGGATGACCTCAACGCAGCTACAGATACTGCCCTCCTAGTGTAGAACACAGTAACTATGTCAAATATGTTTTGATACGTGAGTGAGAACAGAATGTTGTATTTTGTTAGGCGATTCCGAATATGTATCTAACCAATTTTTGACAAAAATACTAGTGCATTCTACACTAGGAGGGCAGGATAGTGCGATTAAGGTGGCCACATTCTACTCTAGAAACATTTAATAAAGAATGAAGCATCAACATGAAAAGTAGAAGTCATGAAAAAAGTACTTTAGCTCTAAATGTTTTACACTCATACTTTTATAAAAGGTTATTATGGTTTTCTATTAGAAAACTGTACCAATGTTAAATAACACAATATTCTACTTTCAGCTGCTGTATCGACTCTGTGGCAGCGATGCATGTGAAGAGTGACGCAGTAGTCCATTATGGTCATACCTGCTTCTCCAAGACCAACATACCAGTCTTCATAGTGCTTCCCAAGACAGATTTGAATGTGGAAGCTGTAATGAAGCTTCTTTTTGAAAAATTCTCATCAGACAATGATGTGAGACTATGTTTGTTCTATGATGTTGCATTTGAACACAAAAAGGGTAAGTTGAAACATTAAATCCCAAATCAACATTTTTGTATGATGTTCTCAAATTAGATATATAATTTTATATTGCTAGTCCAATAACTGTTATTTTTTATTTCAGATATTCTCACCAATCATTGGTACCAAAGATACCCACTCAGTTACATAGCTTATGTAGAGATGGAGGATAATTCAGAGAGATTTTTAGGAAGAGTCATCAGGAATTCAGCTAGTGATATTGTGTCAGTAGCCACCCTCAAAGATTGTGTGTGTGTTCATATTGGCTCTAGAGGACAAACTGTTTTCAACTACACCATATCAATAGCAGGTAATTTTTTTATCTACTTTTACTTTGAACGAGAAGTAAGCCAGTGGCCCAAAACAGGGATGACTGGGGAGAAGGGAGGCCTTTGCCCTGCAGTGGGACATTACAGGCTCCTAATAATAATAATAATCACATTTATTTAGCCTCCGTCTATTTTTAGCTTCAGAATGGTACTTGCTGGACCCAAACAGTAGCACTTTGGAGCGCATGGAAGAGACAGTTTGGTTCAAAAGGCGACGGTATCTAGTAGAAAAGTGCAAAGATGCCAATGTAGTGGGAATTCTTATCTGCAAGTTGGCGGGCGACCAGACTAAGGATATCATCAATCGTATAAAGCAGTTGTGTCGGGTTAATGGGAAGAAAAGCTATATTGTGTATGTGGGGAAACCTAATGTGGCTAAATTGGCCAACTTTCCTGAGGTAAGTATTATGTGAAACAATGCAAATACCAACTACTCTAGAATACATACACATAAGGTGATCAGGTTGCGGTAACCATGCCATGATGCTCATAGGTGACAACACTACATCTTGATTGAACATCTTGACATACATCTTGATAGAAACATTGACTGGAAAATACAAATTGAAAAAGTATGTATCAAGCTTAGCAGGTATGCATATGTGCTTAAAAGGCTTCGCGAGGTAGCCTCTATAAAAGTGGCTCTTAATGCCTATCATGGTTACGTTGGCTCAGCTCTACAATATGGCCTTTTATTGTGGGGAAATAGTGTCGACACTGACAAAGCGTTTAGAGCCATTATAATTTTGACATCCTTAAATTGATTTTAGCATTACAATTAATTAGGACTTAACAATCGAATTTAATTTATTAACATTTATTTTTAATTTATTAACATTATCATATTTGCATGCCATAGACTTTGGTAGGACATAAATTGGACTGATTTATTTTTAAGACCATTATTATTTAAACACATGTGTTCAAGCAAATAAATGTCATTTATCATTTGTCATTTATCACTTTTTATATATTTATTAAAATTCACACACATTTAGCAGCCAGCAGCCAAACATCAAGGAAATTACTTGGGAAAATACTAGGCGCAGCGACTTGATCACCAGATAAGACTGGCCTACTGTGTATAATCTTTATTTCTTCCTACATTGTTGAGCAAACCTTTTGGTATTTTTCAGATTGACATCTATGTAATGATAGCATGTCCAGAAAATGATCTCTACAGCAACAGAGACTTCTACAAACCCCTTGTCTACCCTTATGAGTTGGAAGTTGCTCTGAACTCAAACAGAGAGACATACTTCACCACCCATGTTACTGACTATGATGAATTACTGCCAGGAAGAAGACATTATTGTGACATAGACCATGTGAAGGAAGAAACTGACATCAGTTTGATCACAGGAAAGATTAGAGAAACTAGAATAGATGCCTTTCAAGGTGAAAGTACAGATTTGGTGGCTAAACAAAACTGGGCTTTAGAAAACATTGGGCAGAACCTACAAGACAGGTCATGGAAAGGGCTTGAACAGAAGTTGGGAGAGACTGAGGTAAAGGTAGCAGAGGAAGGTCGTAAAGGAATACCCTTGCAGTACAGTAATGAGCCAGAGTGAAGTGTTCAGTGATTTATTACATTTACAATGACTGATAATGCCTGTCCTATTGGGTTAGACTACTTAAATACACTGGGATTGAAATTACAAAAGCTGTTTTGATACCATGCATTAAATATCCAAATTCACAAATAATAACTAATTTATATCAGTACTGTAACATGCTAAACACTCTGGTTGATTGGGTTTTGCGGAGACTTAAGCCATTCTTTCCAAACTAGTTGTTTTAACTGAGAGAGCCTCAGTCCAGGGTTCTCAGCTTTCAGCCGTGGAAGGTTGATTGCTTCAAAGGCATTGTAAGCAGCCTTCATTCTCTTCTCAGGATGTTTATCTACTTCATTGCTATCACTGAAAAAAATAATATTTTAAGTATATTTTCATTTATCTATTACCAGCTGCTGCCCACAGCTTCGCTCGTGGTACCCGGTAAAAAGTAGCCTATATGTTATTCCAGCACACATACTATGTATATTCCAAGTTTCATTCAAATCCGTCCAGCCGTTATGGCGTGATTGAGGCACAAACATGCAAACTTTCACATTTTTCAAATAGTAGAATAAATAAACATACCCAAGTATGGAGAGAGCTTCATCTACAGTTGTTGCCAATTCTCCATCAAGCTGTATTCTGTTGAGATTCTCTTCCAAAGGTGTCTCGTCAACCACCACTCTTGCTGGCTGCAACAGGATAGAATAATTTAATAAAGGAAACCTATAACACCTTAGATACATTCAACATTAAAGCATATTAATTACAAACACTAAATTGGTGACTTGAAGAAATTCTTAAATTTTCAACGGCCTCGGAGGTGTAACGGGCGATTACTTGGCAGAGACGCAAGAGGCGCGGGTTCGATTCCCGCTGCGGAAGTAATGTTTGCATGTTCTGCAAATATTTCTTCCGGGTCTGTGTGTTGTGGTAACATGGTACTCATAGTTTCTGATACCCATGACACAGGAAATCCTAGTGTAGGGTCAGGAATATGTATGACTGTTGGATGTTATTTAAATGTCAGGTCAAGAGTACCTTGAACTGATGAGCATGCATGAAAAATGATGAAAGCGAATGAAGTGTGAGTAATAAATCAGATCTGTGGCAAAAAGAGATCCGTGGTCACTGCCTATGGGGAACAGGCATGATTATTATGTATGTAAAACTTACAATGGGTACAGCTGACTCAGACTTGGTACTTTTCTCCTTCATCTGGTTGATGTGTGCTCGAGTTACTTTAGACGGAGGCGGTGCAGCCTTAGTAACTTTGATAGAGTCCATTTCCTTCTCCAATAATGCTTTTGCCTCCGCCTTTTTCTGAAGCTGCTCTAAGCGCTTCTTTTCTTGGTCATCCTATACAGAAAATAATATGAGTAAATTAATATTAATGAAGTTTATTTCGAACACCTAAAGATCCATACTGGTTAGTAACAAAATGAAAACTTAAAAATAATGTTAGTGAGAACATAAAACAACGCATACAACTACTACATAGAACGATCACCAGGTTGAAATATTGTAATAAGAATAATCATTTTTGACGGAAAAAAGAGGGTATAACCTTTTTCTGCTGTTTCTTTTTGAGTTTATCATCGTTATCCTCCCATTCGGCGTCCTCGGCCATCTTCTTAACTTTCTGATCTTTCTCTTGCTTACTATTTTCTTTTCGCGCTTTCGCTGCTACAGCTTTGCTGTTCTCTCCTACGAACTTCTTCGGCATTGTTTTCTGAAAGGACCACGACCATTTTTAGAGTAAGCAACTTCATAGCTCATACAGTAGGTAAACATAGCGAGCATACTTACAGATTTAATTTAACCGGCACTTCTCACAAATATTAAGAAATCAAAGAAAAACAATGGATCTTGATAAAAAATAATTATTGTAAATGAACGGTTTACTACAGCTGAGCCGTTGCCGTTATAGTAACGTAACGTCATTTGTTTGACAATTAAACAGCTGATTGATTGGTGTTGGTGAGTTTGTTTGTTTGGTTTTGGTTGGTTCCTACGTAAAATGGAACGTTGAAATCAGGTATTAATAAAATTATGTCAAGTTTATGTACTTATTATAAGAGGGTCTGGAGGAGGTTGACCAACAGACAAGAGGATTTAAATTATAGTTTGTAATTTGTCAAAAAAAGAAAAAATGGCGCCATAATACTAAAGAATAGGCAGTAAAGTCTTTGTTACCATCGCCTTCCCAGAAGGGGAACATCAACATAACTTATGTACAATGTTATGTTGTATCTATGTTCTGAGGTATCTAAGATGTCAAATGTCAATTGGTTTGGTTGACAAACCAAAAGAGCAGAGCAGAGAATCAGAGACACAAAAAGTGGAATACAAATAAAAAATCCAAACAAAATAATATTTTCGGGTCACGCACTGTTTTCGATTTCCGGCTTAAAACCTCTTTCTTTGTGATCAGTGCATTAAATAATACAGAATGGCTTTAGTTGCTTACGGAAATAGCGATTCCAGTGATTATGAGGACGACGACGATGGTGGAAACGCACCAACTGTGGAACTTATCACTAAGTCTGAAGGTAAACTGTTGCTTTAACTATCAAATTCAATAAAATATGAAGCAACAGTTCCTTCGCTTCAAATAAGCATGTTCTCTTTCAGACCCAGCCGAAGTTGAGAATAAGTCCGAAGTTGAAGAAATGACCTCTGATAGTCCCACATTATTCAACTTGCTTCCACAACCATCTATTAAAAAAGTGACAGTCGTTGAAGAGGATGATGAGTTCTTACATAAAAAAGAGACTTCAGATGTTGTGAAACATAAAGCCAAAATTACTGTTCCTTCACTTAGTGATGTAAGTTTATTTTCTTAAAGAAGACATATTGCTAAAATGTTGATCATGGCTGAACCTATATTGTCGAACCAATTTTATTTTAATTTATGTTTATTTTACTTAATTTTTTTATCTTTGATAAATGGTTTATATTTTTTCCTTTCAAATAAGATTTCAAACTTAAAGAATTTTTTGTTTTAGTTCAAAGATGTAGAAAGCACCGTTATGGCAGTGAAACCAAAACCAGCAGTTGCAGTAAGTTTCAATCTGAATTTATAGTTGATGTATATGTTGATATAGTCTCTTGATGTATAAATAAACTCATTATATTTTATCTTTACAGAAAAAGTCAGGCTTACTCAGCATACTTCCTCAACCTCGAAATGGATTATTCACTGGCTCATCAAAATCTTTAATACCAAATGTCCTGACACAAAAGTCTAATAATGTTAAGAATGCCCCATTACCCTCACCAATGAAAAAGCTTAAGCCAGATTCCAAGGTCTTGGTCACAGATTACTCCGATGAAAGTGATGATGATGTACAAAATGATTTCTTCTCATTCAACAAGCCTGTAGATTTACCTGAACCGATAGAACTGCCACTAGATACACCTACTGAACGACCTGCAGAACCTAAGATATCCAAACTTGAGTCTTATTTCAAGAAGGATGTGGTTGAGAATCAAGTGGAGTTGCAGCCAGATGAAGGCAGTTACTCGGAGGATGTTGAGTCTGAAGCCGGCTCAAGTTACAGCAATGGTACTGAGGCACAGCCCACTAGTTGTGCTGAAATGGTGCTGGATGATGAAGCTGTAAGTATAAGCTGCTGTAACCCTAGATATATTCTAAGAGTAGGTTACTGTGATATATCAACAAAAAGCTATTAAGCGTTTCGTTGAACAGAAAGCTTGTGTTTTGCAAAATTATTAAAGCCATAACATAAATAAATAACACCCAACAGTCACATACATAGTCCTGACGCCACACTAGAATTTCGTGTCGTGGGTATCAGAAACTACGAGTACCATGGTACCACAACACCCAGACCCGGAAGAAATATTTACAGAACATGCAAACATTTCTTCCACAGTGGGAATCAAACCTGCACCTCTTGCGTCTCTGCCGAGCAATCACCTGCCACGCCACCGAGGCTGTCATGCCTCATTGTATCACTTGCTTGTAAACATGCTTTACTGTATCTCCTAAAAGAATTCTAACTCAGAACTTTGTCATGTAATTTATCTTTCTAGATTTTGAAACTATGTGGTTCCCGTGGCAAGCGCAGAAGAGAAGAGATCCAGATTGTAGATGTGGATCAGAAGGAGGTCCTAGCTGATGCTCAGCAGTGGCTGCTCAAAGGGCTGATGGATGACACCAGTAAAAGAGTTTCAGCCAGCAAAAAGAGAGGAAATGAACCAACTAACATGCAGAAACGAAAACACCAGATCACATATCTTGCTCATCAAGTAAGGATCCCATTTTGTGTGACTTTTACAAAGCTATTGTGGTTTTGGATTGACTTATAATTATTTATCTTTATTTTCAGGCAAAGGCAAATGAAGTGGAATTACAAAATCAATGGGCAAACAACAGAATGACTAAAAGAAAAACACAGTCTAAATATGGATTTTAGTCTAAGAATAATCATTATCAATGTACATATTTCGCAAATAAAATACAAAATAACTATAAAGATTTATTACAGACTAAGTAATTATAATTTTCCGAAATAACTTGCTTTTACAATCTTCTCGCTTTCCTGGGTCGAGGTGGGTTCCAAGACACATGTGTGTTGTCTGTGATTGAAACTATTTCCAGTCCTCCCATTTGCAGTCCTTTTACTGAAGACTGAAATACAAATGCACATTAGTTACACCATAACACATAGTTCTAAGATTTTATTAACCTGAAATGGTAACGCCATCTATTAGCCCCAGTCATAACCTTTTACGCCACGACCTCCCTAAATCTATTCCTATATCCCAATGTGCGCCCGCACCGCTAGACGGAGTCACCATCGCACCGCAAGACATAGACCGCCATATTGTCTAAAACGCTGTCATTAAGATCGTCCACCGCGAGCCGCGAGCGCGAAGGTCTCGCCGCTTTCCCGCTTTCCCGCTAACCGCTGTCACCGCTGCTTAAATACAATTTGTGCTGTGAAAAAGAACGTTAATATTGTTCTCGTGAAATCTAATGTGTGTGTCGCCAAACCCCGCTATTCTGGAGATTTGGACAAGCGTTCGTGGACTCGTGCACGCCAGGAGATGTCTTACAAGCAACTTCGTGATCAACAGGTCAGTGCGCACAGATCCTAGTTTTTCCCTATCCTTCCAGAATTCCTCAAGGGCTCTGTCGAGCCGTCGAAGGCTTGAGGACGCTTGATTTTATAATCGAAAAGGCGCCACCATTATCTGGTCCTTCGAGCCGGATAAGTAGATCCGTTCCTCATATTTCTAGCCCGCCCTTATTAGAATACCTAAATTACAGGTCTATTAAGTGTTTTCCCGCTGTCCCTACAGAATACATTGCGTATTTCTGGTGATTTTGTCAATATTTTAGTCATTGTGACGTTCCCCGCATGCGACATTGCGTCGTGTAATCCGACAAAATCATTTGAATCCCGCTACATACTATAATATTGTGTGTTTTTATTACATGTAAATTGTGTTTTCTTATGTGTATTGGCAAATTATTTTTTGAATATTCGCAAAATAATATATTTATGGTTTGATTCATCATCAAATTCCATAACATACCCGCAATAACCGTTCGGTTCTCGGTAGCATTTTATACCATTGTCGTGTTTATCGGATATCTGTGAACGGCCGCCCGGGGTATAACCCGACCGCTTTGGAAAGGTCACGCGCATACCGTTATCCTTCGCTTAGTAGTGATATTCTATTTGGTCGTATAATATTTGCTTACGAAAAATGACTACTAGATCTGGTAAAAAACTTGAGGACTGTTCGGATAAACAAGATTCCCAGCTGTTAATATTACAAGCTAAACGGGAAGCTGTTTTTGAATTAATTCAGAATATTTATGATTCATCTTCAAACATTGAATTGAATCCCGCAAAAAGAGAAAACTTTCTCTCTGAAAGTGCCAACATAGACACTTTACGCAGTGATTTCCTTAGGTTATTGGATGATTATAACGCGCGTTTATTAATTGTTGATCCCGCTGCAAAACCAGATTACAAATGTATGGTCGCATTCGAACAGTTAGTTAGCCGCATCAAAAGATTGC